>OX101811.2:31318353-32518353 GCA_944452925.2 Chrysolina oricalcia | reverse complement strand
TACTGCAAATGAACTAGACATATCCTAGTATTTTTTTTTTCGAAAATAATTATCTTCAACCTCAAAATCCATGAAGGTGACTGCTGTACGATGATTATTGCGCCTTCCAGATTTTTTTGAAATAAAAAAAATTATCTCGGCTCCTAGTGATCGTAGGAATTCAATTTTTTTTAATGCGTGAAGTCATGCTAGAAATCTATTTTCAGAAAAGTAATTTCTATAAAAACAAAATTAAGAAATTTATTTGGAAAAAACATGTAAAAAAATTGTGCAATTTTTTTAAGTAATTTTTTGACACTTAAAATAAATAAAATCAATATACTTATTCGATAATAATGATTATGAAAGTATAATTCTTACAGAAAAAAATAAGCCCTGAATCGTTACTGTAGCATCATTCCCCGAGCAAGAGTAGCTATATTGAGGGAGCATTTTTTTTGAGAAAACTTCATGTATTTTGAAAAATAATCAATATCCATCAATTTTTTTGAAAAAGACTTCTTTATCTACACACAACTGAAAGTAACAATTTTCAATACCTTACAATAAACGAGTTATAGAAAACCCGATTTTTTACGGTTTTTCCAATATAACTCGATAAGTATCAATGATATCAAAAAATTATAAGTCATTCAATTGATAGATTTTTTTAATACCTACAATTTCCTAATTTAACTTTTTTTGATCGGAGCTGTAGTTTTTTAATTATCAACAAAAAACCGCTTTTTGCAACTTTGCGAATTTTTTAGGTTATGTTCGGTAATCAGGATCGAGTCGCATGAAATATAAACTTATCCTGAATTTTTATTTCCTATACACTCACATTTTTATTTTTCGGATATTAATTTTTGCACTTTTAACATTGGGCCGTTTCCTCGTTTCTTGCGGACTATATCGGCCCTAAGATGTCTTGGTTTCTAGACATCTTAATCGGCCCTAACAATAACAACGAATTTGTCAATTCCTACTCAAAACTAGTTCAGTGTCCATATTTTTAATTATTTGTTGGTACTTACTCGTTGAAAAGAATGAGCGTCTCTTTTTCAATTTCCGTAATTTACTTTCTAAACGTCTTATTATCCTTTTTTCCTGTTTTTTAGAATTTGAATCTTAGCCATGATGAATGCAAAAATTTCTGAATTCGTGAAGTTCGCTTAGCGGGTACGAAAAGAACATGATTATTTGAGCATAAATAAATCGTTGCGTAGCAAAAACTACGTGTTGGTAGTTTTTTATTTTAGGCTTTGAAGTTCGTACAGTGTTGTCGAAAACTAAGATGTATAAAAACCCTGCAGTGGGACTCTGTGTCATATTGAATTCTACTTATCGACTGAATTCGACATGACTGGTACACTCTGTGCACAAAAATTATCGCCTAGGGCCTAGAGTCGACTATCGCGGTAGCAAGAAAGCAAGACGTCGAGACATGTAGTTTTCTGTTTTTATGTATGCAAAACATATTTATGGTACAATTTCAAAAGCAAATATGCAAATAATATGAAATATTGAATAATTAAGGTACGGAGTGAACACTGGCAAATAATACTCGATATAAATCTCCCATTTATATTTACAATTCGTAAGTCTTGATCACAAATCTACAAAATATAATTTATATAAATATTTTCTCGTCACTAACTTACAATTTGATTGTTTTTAGAATGGTATACCTTCCTATTGAAATAATTATGTTCTTCAGGGAAGTTTCTTTCCCCCGATTAGCTTCAATTTAGGTTTTTTCCCGGTCATTTTCATGTTCTGACAAAGTATTTACAATAGCAATGGTCTCGATACAGACTGCTGATCTATAGAAAGATCGTGACTTCTACCTATTACTCTTTGGTATGATCCTGTTGCTCAAAAACTTACTTAATACTGTTGAAAATATATTGAACCATATCTTTATTTACTCTAAAGATTTCTTCAAACCTCGTATCTTGTATCGAAAATGGATGTAACTCTTCTCTCATGAGTTTTCTCCCAATATTTTCTGAACGAATGTCTTCTAACCTTTCTTTTTCCTTCGGAGCTAATAAATTTAATCCATTTATAGGCAAAATAAAGCAATAATATCATATTTTATTCAAGTTTATTAAAAAGCACATGAAACTACTCGTTGAAAATAAAAATGAGCGACAGTGACAGTAATTTTGGACACAAGAATATGAAATGTCACTAGAATATTACCAAATTTTGGCAAATGCTTTTAAATCGGGTAGTACGTTGCCGAACAAACCCGATGTGCAGGCGACTAATGCACAGAGTGGAGTGCCAAATAACGTGATCGTCGCTTGCGATAGTAGTAATCGACAAGGGATGATAGCTATATGACACAGAGTCCCACTGCTGGTGTGTCGAGTGATTCGATTTTGTTTTGATTTTCAGAAGACAAATAAACAAATGAAATAGTGGTCTGCTTCTTCAATCGGTCCCAGAGATGGCGCCTTTATAGAATTTTAGTCCTGTCAATATTCCAGGGATATGGTGATTGACGACTGTTGTCAATTTTATGGAATTTCAACAAAATTCCCTGTATTGATGACTATTATTAATGTGTTTGTCCATTTTGCTGCATATTTTCTTAGAAATTCATCATTCATTCAATGATAATTCAATTTGTCAGATTGACTCGGTCGTTACTTGATGAAGATCCATAGTAATTGTATAAAATACACAGAAAACGATTCGATCTCCACAAACTTTATTCAATCAGACAGTGAAGAAGCTGCTGTGTTGGCGAAACATTGAATAACATTTGTGAATATCTAATCGTTTTCTGTGTAGTCTGTACAATAATAATTTGATCATGTTCCGTTTTTGTATCATTTGTGGGCAATCCAGAGAGTCGAACAAAATAATTCATCTATATCCAGTACCGAAAGTGAGTACCACCATATATGAAGATTATCACATAGTATATCTTGTATTATTAGAAAACATTTCGATGAAAATAATGGCACGAATATATCTCATGGAATCCCGCCATTCATGATTATATTAGCACAAGATTGACAGGTTCTAATGGTGAATTTTCATGAAGCTTAATTTCGATACTTCCAAATGAAATGCGTGGTTATTATTGTAGTTAAATGCATTTCAGTAAAAAATTATAAAAATAAGTCGAAAATGTAACAAATAAAACTGATTGGTGATAGTGATTTAGTAAATTTCAATAATTAGGTTTCTTTATTCAGTTCATCCGTCTACAATACTTGAAAACTTCTGTGCTTGTAAATTTACCCTAACAGGAAAACCGACCGTGGCGGTACACGCAAATGCGGAATATTTGGGAAACAGGTCACGATTTCATTTGTTTTCTCTTAATCAAGCTGGCGAATTGTCTCCCGTTTTATCCCACAGTTTTGCAAGAATGAGTCGACACACCATGGTTTTTAGACATCTTATTGAAAACGAACGACTACAAGTAGTATACTTTATAATTAGAGACGAAAATGTGAAATATATGGTGGATGTGAATAAAACAAATTTTAAGTAAATGCTTATACTTTCTTGAGACTGAGTTATTTATTTCATACACAAGAGAAAGGGATAAATATATTATAGTACGAGCATTTTGATAGATTTTATTCACTACACCCATTGATGACCTGACTAACCTTACGTAAACAGAATAACCATACAAAATTTAACGAATATCGACTATCTACACGTGAATATCTTGAGTTTTGCGAAAGATGCAGTTCGTATAAGCTTTTCTTAACACGGTGAGTTAAGGGAGAGCGTGGTAAATGCATTTGTGGTTTGGCAGGAAATAGGGAAACTACACAGTTGAGTCATTAAGGTCAAGGCGTGAATATAATAGATATATTCAAGCTCTTCTTTTCATTGGAAAAAAATCTTTCAAACGGGACAATTAAAAAAGTTGCAGTGTTTACCCGCTTTTAAATGGGTCACTCTTTATTACATACCAGATCATTCGATTTTTTTGTGTTATCATTATCACACTATTATCAGTGGCGTATCAGGGATTTCTTTTCCCCACGTCGAGAATTGTCTTTAAAACTAACTTCTCAGAAAACTCGATATTCACATGTGAAACTATTATCGTGTACCTCGTGTATCTTATCAACATAACAATTTCAAACATATTTTTACCACCTCCGCGTGGGCCCCGCTAACATATCCGCCCCCCCAGCGTGCCGCGTGGTATCGCGGTATAGTGGAACCGCCACTGACTTTAATTGAGTAGATTTTAATGTGACGTCTGAAATAAAATGACTGATGGTAAGAAACAGAATACTTCTCGAAGCAGAAAAGAGATTGTGGAACTAAAATTGCTCAGTAATCCGTCTCAAAATTATGTAGGCGAAAGCTTGAATAGCAATCTTCACGGTCATGGTTTCTATACCTTCGAGAAAGAAAATGAAAAATTGTTTTATGACGGACTTTTTTATTCCAATAAACTTGAAGGCTACAGTCAAATTTTCTATCAGGATGGATCCAATTTTCACGGACTCTTTAGAAATAATAAGAGATTTGGACCAGGTATTTTCACATACTCAACTGGAGAACAGGACGTTGGATTGTGGGATGGCTTTTCCATTATAAGACTGGGCACATCTGGACGTCATAGTTTTGTACCGAAATTGGCCCAGTCCGTTGAAGGAAATGTGAAAACCCTGAAATATAGGTAAATAAGTAAAATTTCTTTTGGAGCGGAGATACTAGTTTTTTGTATTAAATAATTTAGGTACAATTACCGGTGAATATGCGCTTTAAGAGCTCTACTGAATTTTATGAAAATTATTGGTGCTACTTACATTATTTGACTCCCTGAACATTAATTTGCAAGACATCACCTACTTTCGGAGATATACACCAAGCAATAGAGCATAAAATGAGTGAGTTTTTAACCAAAATACTATTAGGAAACCGACTATGCCATCACATGAAAAACAGTCCGAAGCTATATTCTGTTATGTTATCGACTCGTAACTGTCATTTATTAATTTGTTATAAACATGTAAATAACAAAAAATGTGTTTTTTAAAATTGTTTTGCTTATAAAATCATAACTAATAGAGCAATCTGGTTGCTCCTATGAGAATAATTGTAGATCATTGAAATAGGTACGAACAAAATGGAATGTTTTACGACCCGATCGGATCATTAGTAACGGAGAAAAACTGGAAAAACCGGAAATTTTTTATATTTTTCAAAAAATACATAACTCCGCCATTTTTCAAGAAGATGGATTGACCTTTCTCATGAAATTATTGAATCATGCGTACTTTATGTGTGCACAAAACAGGCGCGGTCGAATTGTTAGTTTTGGCACAATTGCAAATCAATTTTTTTTTGCACCATCTTGCAGCGTGTCAGGATGCTCTAGTGATAGCCCGATTTCAATTTCTCTAACAGATTATGAAAGTAGAAGTATAGTACTACAAAACGTATATTCTCATTTTGGGCTACAATGGTGCGAAATGAGTGGAAAATGCATGCAAACATGACTGGAAATGGCCGAGTCCGCGTTAGTGGTAGGAGCGTCCGGGGGATGAGGGGAATTCTTCTAATGACCGAGTTACGTGATAATACGCTTCCTCTCATCTCCCGCTCTCCCTTCCAATCGACCGCTTCCACTAGCTAGGCCGTTTTCAGTCATGTTTTCAAACATTTTTCACTCATTTCGCAGCATTTTAGTGCAAAATGGGAATATATATTTTGTGGTACAGTACTTCTACTTTCAAAATCTGTTTTAGAAATTGAAATTGGACTATCACTAGAGCATCCAGACACGCTGCAAGATAGTGCAAAAAAAAATTCAAATTGAAATTGTGCCAAAACTAATGATCCGTCAGAGCCTGTTTTGGACACATAAAGTACACATGATTCAATAATTTCATGAGAAGGACCAACACTATTTCTTGAAAAATGGCGGAGATGAATTTTTCAAAAAATCGTGAAATTTTCCGGTTTTTCAGGTTTGCCTCCGTTACTTATGATCCGATCGGGTCGTAAAACATTTCATTTTGTGTATTTCAATGATCTACAATTCTTTTGATTAGAGCATTCAGATTGGTGTATTATATAAATATCTACCTCATCAATAAATAGAAATGTATAAAAATAATCAAACAACATCTACAAAATGTCAGTATCATGCGGCTGCTTCAAATCCAAAATATTGGTTTTCGTTTTATAAACAAAACAATTAAAAAAACACGTTTTTTGTTGTTCAAATGTTTATAACAAATTAATAAATGATAGTTGCGAGTCGAAAATATAACATAACTACGGACTGTCTTCCAAGTGATGGCACAGTCGGTTTTCTACTAGTATTTTTGTTAGGATAAAATTCTCTATTGATTGGCCTAGTAAGGCACTGTACAAATCCAAAACGAGTAATTCATGAACAATTTCATATAGTTAAAGTCATTGAACTTCCTTTCTTACATATAGGGCAAGCTGTAGATAGAAATAAGAGACGCAAACGACCTATACTACTTTTTATTAGATAGTTCGTAAATGAAAACCCCGGTTTTCACCCCAGCAAAATCGCTTTGTGGAATTTTTTAAACCAGAAATAGTGAAAAAATTACTTTTTTGTTTTTTTGGAAATTTCTCAAAGATTATTCAAGGAATCGGTCCACAGGCTATTGAACTTTTGTAGAGTTTTATAAAATCTACAAAATGGTTTTATATACGCCCAGATCAGTGCATTTTTCACTGAGAAAATCTGGGAAAACCTCGAATAAGACCATTTTTCAAAAATTCCTAATTTTTATAAATCTGAAGGTGGACAAACAATATTGCGGAAACTGATAGATAATAACACGTGGTTCAACTGTGCGCAAGATGGTTTCTTTCCGATATGTAGTTTTTCCACAATCGTATTTTAAACAATTTAAGGGCAAATCTTTCTAAATGCGCCGATTTAAGGGAAATCATCTTATTGAGATTCTGTAAACGGCATATGGAAGTAGACATCAATATCTACAATTTGTATATTTTGGATTTCCACCTGAGAGGTATTAAATGTGTTGAAAATGTCACTGGAAGTTACTCTAAATGTGTCAAATTGCACCCGAAGTCGCCCGAACTCAACTCGTATTAACTTCAGTTCGACTTCGGGTGATTTCGAACGCACTTTGAAGCGTTTTACAATATTCAGTGACATTTTCAACACATTTCCCACCTCTCAGGTGAAAATTCAAAATATACGAATTGTAGATATTGATCTCTACTTCCAGATGCCGTTTACAGAATTTTAATACGACGATTTCTCTTAAATCGGCGCATTTAGAAATTGTTTATAACGGGATTGTGCAAAAACTACACATCGGACAGAAAATAACTTGCGTACTGCTGAACCACATATTACTGGGCCGGGGGTCCACCGTGTGCCCTCGGCGTCGGGCGAGAGTGCCCGTGGCGATTCCAAACACCGTTGGTTGCAAGCCGTGGGTCCTCGTCCAGTCAACATGGTAGCGGCTGGAAAGTCACGAACGGTAACCCATCTAACGTAGGCTGGAGGGATCCAGTCTGACATGAGTATGCAGTATGGGTGAAAACGACTGCAGACGGCGACCCATCAACGTTGTCGGAGGAATCTGACTAACATGGGTACCTAGGGGGAAGGGGAGCCCCGTCAAGGCAACTTGATGTCCTTCCATAAGGTGTTGGCCTGTAGGGGGCGGGGGTTTCATTGGATAGGACAATGGAAAAGAATACCGTACTTCGGAAGAGGTGGCCAATGTCCTCACCCTCAGGGTTGGGGTGGGAGGCATCGCCCCCCTCGGCGGGTGAGCAACGCTAAATTTGCTCGGGCACTGACACTGCAGAGCCAGTAGTATGCTTCAGCATACGGCCTCACCATTGGCAATATGGAAATGGTAGCTCGACCTGTGACGTCTTCGGACTGCACAGGACGAAGCGCGTTGATTTGGCGTATCTAAATCTTCACTGCGTCCGCAGCTTCAACGCAGGTAGGGCGAAAACTAGGTACTGCGGGCGGTGTTGGGGCGTAGTGGGACCCGGATGGCGATCCGAAAAATCGTTACTGTTGTTGAACCACATATTACTATCTATCAGTTTCCGCATTATTGTTTGTTCAGCTTCAGATTTATGAAAATTAAAAATTTTTGAAAAATGGTCTCTTTCGAGGTTTTCCCGGATTTTCTCAGTGGAAAATGCACCGATCCGGTTGTAAGACAATCCATTTTATAGGTTTTATAAATCTCTATTTCCATCTCTAGTTCCATCGACTGTAAAACGATTCCTTTGAATAATCTTCGAGATATTTCCAAAAAAACAAAAGAGTTTTTTTCATTATTGCTTTTTGCTTTTTCATTAACGAAGTATCTTATAAAAATTAGTATAGGCCATTTACGTCTTTTATTTAGTGGGGGAAAAACCTCTATAGCTTGGTCTAATATATGACATTGCATTACATTACATTATATGGGCCGTGGTGGTCGCGATGGTATGGCGTACGCCTCTCAATCATAGAGTCATGTGGGTTTGATTCCCAGCATGGTCACCGGTCTCGTGCATGGCATCTTGCGTTAAAAGGTAAGGGTTACGCCTTCCCTAGCTCGCACAAGTCTCTCGAGGACTTCTTAGCTTTGCGCGTAGGGGTACAGCCGGTTGACGGAAATAACAAAAAAAACATAATCACGTACGGCACCCAATGATTCACTGTATTGTACCCTATGGAGCATCAAATTATTTGACAAAAAGGTAAATTCACAACTCTTAACTGTAACCCTGTCGAAAACCAGATTGGTTTTAAGTCAAACAGTTGATTGAATTAGCAAAAGTACCCCTACGCAAAACCCTCAGAAGTCTTCGAGAGACTTGAGCTAGGGAAGACGCAGCCTTTACCTTTTAACGTGTGATGCCATCACAGGCATACTAGAAACTGAACGGAGATGGCTGATTTCAGTAGGCGAGGTGATATGCTAAAAATGAATTATTGAAGTTTAAAAAAAATGGAAAATAAAATGCATTCACTCTTTCTTGCGTCAATGACTCAAAGGGTGAATTTTTTTTCTGTGAAATAGTGAATTTGCCGTTCGGCAGCATACAAGGTGAATCAGAATAAGAACAAAAGCCGCTTACAAATTCCTCACCTGATTTCGAGGTGAAAAGTTTCTATCAATGTATGTCCTCTGAGATACAGGGTGTCGAAAGTACGAAAAAAATTCAGATTTAATTTTTTTTCTTTAAAACTCCTGAAGTTGGTACACCAACCTTGCTTTATCAATGTAATAATTTGAAGTGATGATTTGTAATTTTCGTAAACCAGTCGCGTTCCTTCGGTGGTATATGGCAATACTTGCCTTAATATTTTCTTTAAACAAGTGAATGGACAAATGAGTGTTTGACATCATTTAGGCTCATTAATACTCATCCTAAAAGTCATTACATTGCCTATGCCTAAAAGTGGAGGTTTCTGAGATATTTGCGAAAAACTGGAGATATGTGTACAGACATAATTTCCTGTGTGCAATAATCGCATAATGTAACTTTCTTACAACATATAGGAATAATTTTCATCCTCCTGAACATTCTTTGATAATTGTTATTTCCGTCAACCGATCGCACCCTTACGCGCAACCCTCGGAAGTTCGAGAGAATTGTGTGAGCTAGGGAAGACGCAGCCATTACCTTTTAACGTGTGATGCCATGCACGAGACCGATGACCATGCAAGGCTTTGAACCCTCGACTCTTCACTCCAAAGGCGAACGTTCTACCAGCACGGCCACCACGGCGAGTATTCAAAACATTGTACAGGGAAGTCAGGATGAGACCGACAAACTCCGGTTTTTTCATTTGTCATATTATTTGATCGATATGTAACCATATTTTCTTGCCTAATGATTGTTTTGAAAGATCAACTGATGAACAAACCCAGCCTCAAATTCATAATACTCCTCTTAGATGAGATGAAAACTGTTCACCTCGAATTGAGGTAAAGATTGCTTAACTCATTTCTAATTAGACCGTCAACCTCCTTATCTTAATTCCGGATTTTGAATTTTTATTCAAATGAATAACTGTCGTAGAAACACTGGTATGTGACTATACTCTCCTGAAAATGTTTCCTTCGATTCGTGATAACTAATTGCAAAGTCGAACCTTTCTGATTAGTTTGTGGCTGTTCAATACGCCACTGATCAACGCATAAAACATACACGCAAAGGGTGCGACAGTCCAAAATATATACTTCGAGGATGAGGAAAACAAACCAAGTCGCCATTAGAGTACATGTGATTTGAGTAGCAAATAATTAACATTTTCTTGGTTTTCAAAACAGTTTGCTGAAGTTTAATGTACCAAAATACTTCTTAAGATTCGAATAATGAGCAGCAAGTACAAGAGGTATTACTGAGTCCCGCAGTTTAAACACTTATAAAGATACAAATGTATCAACATACATCTTCCTAAAAGATCCAAAATTGTGCAAGGTGTGGCAGAATATTTTGAAAATTAAAAACCCATTTCCAAATACATATCTGTGTGTAGCAGGCACTTCGTAGAAACAGATTATAAAAGTAATTTCAGAAGATTTCATACCATTATACTGTATCTTGGCAATTTCAGTCATTTCAAGGAAACGTCTTGATGTTCAATATTAGCTATAATTTTGATGCTCTTTAAATTTCAATTGACTTCATGAGGCTCCGATATTGAAGCAGAAGTTTGTAAAACCAGCCCAAATATCTCGAATTTCTCCACATGTTTAACTTGACACAAAATAATACGTCCGCTTTCAATGCATGTTCGCGTTTTAAGTACCATCTTTCAAAATTTACCTTTATCGCTTAAAATTTAAAAAAGAAATGATTTATTTATCACTGAATCAAATGGGGGTTCACACTGTTTTCCCCATTCCATTGACAAGTTTGACAGGTACTGCAGCGCCAACTATCGGAAAAATTTCCCCGAATTACGCGAGAAAGTATGGTAACCATTGACGTATATTATCGTATAAATACAGATGGACTCAGCTTTACCATACCTACAGCACGGATTGTTTTGAAGTCGCTCATTTTGTTGGCGCGCGGGCTGTGGGGAAGAGATAAGGTGGCGATTGACTGTGATCTTTCCACAACCGACAGGAGCGCACGCATTTGATAAAAATAGGGTTCAATCACAAGAAAATATGCTGAATTTGAAATAATGATGAAAATTTCAACTGAAGTGATAGAATATACATACGATGGAACTTCGTGAGATAGAAAAACTCGTATGACATACCTGATTTCATGCAATAATTCATTGACTAAGATAGTATCGATCCTTAGAAAATTAGGTTCACAAAGTTTGCAAAATAAAAAAAAAATAATTCTAAGACCATCATTTTCAATGAATGGAAAGCTGGAGACAGTCACCTAAAAAATAGAATAAAATAAGTATTGACTTAAAAATGGTAATTTATATATTCAATAAATATGTGATCGTATATAGATATTATAATAAATTAATATTGTGAAGAATAAATATTCGCAGCAAATCATAGCAGACTTTGGAACACATTCAGTTGAACATTTTATCCCCAACTTTCTTAACCAAGCCGCTTTTTCTGTGTTTCAGCTGGAAACCTAAAGATAAATCCAAATTTTGATAGGCATTTCTTGGACTTTTGGCAACTTTTTTTTTAAAATGCATCATCCAAGATTTAATGAAGTAGTAGAAGTTTCGGGAGGTGACTATTTCGAATCTAGGAAAAAAAGCGCAATTGAAAAAAACGCAAAGGAAATAAACGCACAGAAAAAAGCGCAATGTTAAAAAAGCCCACAAGAAATATCCACACGTGGAAAATTACACACATGGATTAAATCGCACAACACAAAAACCTATCATGTATAAATGCGCACATGGAAAAATGCGTTAATTAGTGTTTCGCTCGCACTTGACACACAAACCTATCCTTAGCAACCTGACCTAGCTTGCAAGTTGAAAATGCGTGAATTAGTGTTTCGCTCGCACTTGACACACAAACCTATCCTTAGCAACCTGACCTAGCTTGCAAGTTGAAAGTGCGTCGTTTCCTTTACTGTAGGCACCTCCATCGGCACATGCGCAATCGAGGAGGAGACGTTAACAAATATTCCTATTTGTTGTAAGAAATTAGCATTATGCGATTATTTCACATAGGAAATTACGTCGCAACTCAGGGCATATCTTCAGCTTTTCTCAATTATCTCAGAAACCTCCACTTAGGCACATGGAATGTTATGACTTTTAGGTTGAGTATCGATGTGCCTAACTGATGTCAAATACTCATTTATCCATTCTTTTGTCCAAAGAAGCTGTGAAGGAAAATATGGCCATATACGATGGTATGTGGCCATATGGTTTATGAAAATGAAATTATCACGTTGATAAACCTTGATTAGTGTACCAAATTTAATTTTTTTCCTTTTGGAAAAAAAAAGATGTCTTATTTTTTGTTCGTATTTTCGAAACCCTGTATCTCAGAGGGGATGCATTTTAGAACATATCTTGATGGAAACATTTCACATTGAAATGAGGTGAAGAATCTCTATTCGGCGTTTGTCGGTCTTATTCTGACTCACCTTGTATATAACCTAAGAATACCTACGTGTGGACGGAGGGGAACTATATCTGATCGATGTTTCTCCTTGACAAATAAATATCATATTTTCTCAGCATGGTCTTTTATAATTGCTTTAATTAATTAATTAAGTACCTATTTTGGAATATCGCAATCAAGTTTTCGAAAATTGCTTCTGCAGTAACTTTTCGTTTATAGAAATTCAGTTCCAGTTTGTGTGAATGAGATCAACATAGCCGAAGAAGTTTTGGAATCCTTGGGGGCAAACGAGAAAGTTATGCGTAAGGCACATAAGTTATATAATATGAATGTGAAAAACAAAAACAACGTTTTCTTCGATAAAAAATTGTATGACGAAAATTTCTTCAATAAGCAAGACTGCTGCATCGATATTTTAGTAAAGGAAGCTGGACAAGACGGAGCAACAGCTGAAATTGAAGAAGAAAATGGTAACGATTTGCAGATTGTTTCGCAAAGATTGGAAAAACTGGGAGAACATGTTGAGAAACTGACTTTACTTTTGAGAGGAATTGAGAGCAGCAAAACAATTGTTCTCCATAAAATGAATTACTGCAAACACTGTTGTAATATTGTTGAAACTCCAGTGCCTTTTGGGAAACCAGATGAAGTTATGGATATTAAAGGTAATTAAAATAAGACATATATAATTCAACGGCCGTAGGGGGCAGTAGTTGTTTTCGGTTAGAGACTTGCCGACGAATATACACATTGTATAGGTTGAAGCGGAAGACTTGGATTATACAGGGTGTTTCTCAAGTACGTGTAGAAAATTCAGGAGCGTGTTGCTGACATCAAAATAAGAAGAAACGTTTTTATAAACAAATGTCCGCAAGTTATTCGTTTCTGAGATACAGAGTGTCAAAGTTGAATTCTTATTTTTATTTTATGTGAATAAATTCAAAATAATTTTGATATTTGGGTAAAGTTTGGTATCTGGGAATATTTATTATTTAGTTTGTGTAAAAAATATATTCCAGGTAGAAGTCACTTCGAGCAACTGTTTTCGAGTTATTGAGATTTGAAATAATCGATGCAAGTGATTTTGAATTACAAGATTTTTAAATTTGAAATAAATTCAATTAGAAATTAGTTTTTTCGCAATTAACATAAAATTTGATTTTGTCATTGAAAAATCATCCCAGATACCAAACTTTACTAGAATATCACAAATATTTTGGAATTTATTCACAAAAAACAAATATAAGAATTAAATTTTGACACTCTGTATCTTAGAAACGAACAACTTGCGGACATGTGTTTATGGGAACTTTTTTTCTTATTTTGACATCAGCAACATGCTCCTGAAGTTTCTACACGTACTTAAGAAACGCCCTGTTTAATCCATTTTTCATTATTAGAATAATGGTCTTTCGCCAAGTAGCGACAATATTTCGTCAGAAAATAATAAATAGCTAATAAAAAAAATGTTTTCATTCCAAGAAACAGTATAATTCGTTGATTTGTATCCGGAATGAAGAGAAAATAACTTTACCTTCTTCCTAAAGGTGTGGATAATGAAAAGAAAAAAAGAGTCACCAGATTGAGATTTTTTACTCAGAGATAATTGTTTAAATTTTAATTTATCATAAAATTCCCATGAAAATATATATTTGAGCATAAAATTTTACCTGAACAGTGAAACTACACTATTTTCAGAGGTTGTGGTTGAGATCAGACGGAATAAACTCAATATTGAAGGGTCATATTATGAAACTGAATAATTTACAAATATTCGGGTCCATCTAATTTCACTGACAGGTTTAGTTGGATACTGATATCTGGAAATGTTTCCCATCGGATTATTTTGTAATAGATGCCTACCTGAAAAGGTTTCCGACCTGTACCCTCAGATCTATTACTGATATCAACATTTTGAGTGAATAAAGGCATAAAAAAACGTATTTTTTTAATATTTTGAAGGAACCAGTCTAGGATGCCAGTCGTCTCATGAGTTTCACAATTATTAGTTCCAAAAATCACTGGCAGATCCAAGAGGGGAGGGGGGCAATGAATACCGTATCTACATCTGAAGTAGCCCTGGGTTCCCTCTGAATTAAATAACTGGCGCCCGAGGCATACATCGCACTTTAGTTTATTCTACTACCAAAATGTGACTCCAGCAAACGGTCACAAACTGACTGGTTTTCAACCCCCCCTGCTTGACCTTGTGTGGTGAAATATGCAATACACTTGATACAGGTATTTTACCTTCCAGATCGTATTTGACCGTATTTTAAGGGTGTGGGTATTCCAGAAAATATAAATCAAGAGGTTGGAAAAGGAGTTATATTTTAAAGTGGACTACAGAGGCTGAGATGGGACCCTTCACCAAACGTGGCAAGCTAGGCAGTCCTCAACTACATTAATAGCTATTTACAAGCAAATAGTACCAGCAACAAGCCTTCTACCTCTGTTCATACCAAATTCGAGGTTGTCCCTGATTGAACGATTGTTTTCCCTGACTGCTCGATTGGTTTCTAACCCTCTCGAGTTGGTATTGTGGCCGAACAAAGTGAGAGATTGGCTAAAGGGCGGTCTGTTGTTTGGCGAACTATGGGTGTGTGAGGTTCCGGGCCTGTCAACTACTGGCCTAGGGTCCTGTACGGGTAGTGACTGATGACCTCTTTCGTCCAATATGCTGAGTCGTGCGTCCCTGTCAAGTGATGGCCTAGGGTCTTGTACTGGTAGTGACTGGTGACCTCTTTCGCCCGGTGTGCTGACTCGTGCGCTACTGTCAACTGATGCCCTAGGGCCTTGTGCTGGCAGTGTTTGATGACCTCTTTCGTCCATTGCGCTACTGACTTCGAGAACAGGAGCAATTTCGGAAGAAAGAGGGACCTCTTCATCCAACATTAAGTTTCCAATCCCCTTCGCCCTAGTGAATTCCTCGTAACATTCCGAGATCCCATCGATTAGTTGCAGGCAGCAGCCTATAAGTTTTTGACGCACTTCTTCCCAAGCCATGTCCCCCCTAGGGACACGACTTAGTCTTCTTTGCAAATGAAATAATCGTGATGAAATCCTCTTAAACTCATTATGTCCGTTATTTTCATCAAAACCTGCGATACCATCTTCCAGTTCCCTGAGTTTTTCCCTGCAAATACCATATTCTACCTCTGGGTCCAGTGTGACTTGCACTGAAGCAGATGGTTCGCCAGCCTTTTCACACCTCAACGCCCCCCTCAGAACACTTCTTTTGTCATTAACTGTACCTACTGTTGGCAAACCCCTCACTAATAGTTCGTAAGTTATTTCATCATTCAGAAGTCTATTGACTTCCATTTCCGTAGTTAAAAGTGCACAGCACACAACCCGTCTTCCAAAAGAAACACAAGGAATGAAAAAAAAAGGATACGGTTAAAACAAACAACTTTGCAATCTGCAAACCGTACCTTAAATAACAATAAATACCTAAAAGGGAATTGAAGTTCAAAGGACAACAAATGTTTCCTCACTTCTATCCACTATGCAAATCGTACTAAAAAGAATGACTGCTTACTATTTCTACTTTGTTTATCTTGAACGTCAATCCAGCCACCTTGTTCAGGCAACCTTACAGCTACTTGGCTAACCAGCCTCAAACAACAAGGTTCAATTATTGATTGTGACGAAAAAGAAGAAGAAGAGCAACTCTGCGCTTGAACTACTGACCGCACTATTTGACCTATCAATGGACAATTGACAGATCCTAACCTGTTAGCTGAACAATAACAATTGTTGGAAAAATTATTGAAAAAAGAAATAATATTGTTTTCACTTATTAGTAACACTACTGCGATACAAAACCACCTCTCTTACTATCCTTTCAACCCTTGTGGAACGTCAGGCGCCATTTGATACAGGTATTTTACCTTCCAGATCGTATTTGACCGTATTTTAAGGGTGTGGGTATTCCAGAAAATATAAATCAAGAGGTTGGAAAAGGAGTTATATTTTAAAGTGGACTACAGAGGCTGAGATGGGACCCTTCACCAAACGTGGCAAGCTAGGCAGTCCTCAACTACATTAATAGCTATTTACAAGCAAATAGTACCAGCAACAAGCCTTCTACCTAAGCGTGCTTGTGCCCTACAAAACCAGTTGACACCTTTAGTATCGATACTGAAAGCTCACATGCATTATATTATTTTAGTAGGCAAAGCGTTTAATATTCAAAACTCAGACACTATTTATCTCGTGCTTTTAGATGTTCAGCGTTATGAGTTGGGTTTGTACCGCAGTCGATTGTAAGTAAAGTAAGATACAGCTCACTTGGAATAGTACGTGCAGGCCAGTAGTTGTCTATCCAAATCCCTGGTGATATTTCTACGACAACAGATACTCCACTTATGGGGGTGGGAGTAGTTCCACAGATGGTGCTAGCGTGTCGGAGGAATGTACTCTTTATTCAATATCCTTCCAGTGACGCACCGGTGGATGGCGACTAACTATATAAAGGCCCTCGTTGATAGGTGGCCTCAAGTGTTAACTCGGCTGAGTAAAATCAAATAACGGATTTCCTTTTTAATTTGAAAATTGATCCGCTACAATAGCGACCTATAATTTCAAATCATACAGTCTTTCCAAATTATCAGGAATTCCCGACGGAAAATCCGCTAACAGAGCGAACACGTTTTCTTTATTAACCTTCTTAGGTCAAAAGCCCAAAGAAAACTCCTCTTCCTCTAACCTGAATTTACCTTTTGGCGGTAACATTTCCCTCCACCTTTTCATTTTCAGGTTGGAATCATTTGAACTGTAATTGCTCTTGTAGAAGAAGAACACAGAGGATAAAAGTCAACATTAAAGGGTTATATTTATTGTGTTATTGTTTATTATTATTGTAGTACCTCCAAACCGTAACACACTGTATATTACTTCATTCAACATTTGAACGTTCATAATTAGTTTGCTAAATTTCTATGATATTTGTAAATCTGTCTCTGCTGAATTGTCAGTATAGTTTTCAGTTGAATAAACTCTTAACTTCTGGAGTGGTATACCATTACAATTTATTCAACTGATATTATTAGAATGACAGAAGCTAATCAAACTCCTTCAACGAGCCAAATCGGTCTTACTATGGAAAGATTTCTGAAACCAGAGAGGTTCGATACAGATCCCAACTCCTCTAAAGCAGCGCAGGAATGGATGCATGCAACTTTGGAAAATTTTCTGGCATCTCTTGGAAACACAGCCATAAACTGAAGCTATTGATAAACTACGCACATCATTCCATTTACGAACTAATATCCGAGTGTAATTCATATGAAAGTGCTATCGAAACTGTTAAGAAGATTTATGTGAAGGAAATAAATGATGTGTTTGCACATCATGAGTTATCAATTAGAAAGCAAATACCAAACGAAAGCATTGATCAATATTTACAAACTTTGAAACTATTGGCAAAAGAGTGTAATTTTAAGAGTGTTTCTGCAGAAGATCATCGAGCTTTTTTCATAAAAGATACATTTATAAACGGATTTCTTTCCACACAAATCAGACAAAGATTATTGGAAAAAAGCTCTCTAACTCTCAAAGATGCAGAATATCAAGCTCGTTCGCTCGAATCTGCTCAAAAACAGTCCGAAGTATACTCGTCGTCTTCGTCTTGCTGCTACAGTTGATCCTGATAATTTAGTAGCGGTTTCCACTCGAAACTCTCTGATGAAGTGCTACTTTTGTGGAAATAAGTACCATGAAAGGAAATTGTGTCCTGCAAAAGATGTTGACTGTGGTTCCTGTGGGAAAAAGGGCCATTTCCAGAAAGTTTGAACAAGTAGGCAGAAATTCACGCAAACTTCAGCTTCCCTTGTTACTGAGAATTCGAACTCATTATTAGCAGCTGCACCAAAATGCTTGTCAAAGTCACTGACTGAAGTTTCTGTAAATAAAATACAGGCTGATGCTCTCACTGATACTGGAAGCTCAGAGACATGCCTTAAAGAAGTTCATCAAATTACATGACATACAAATATTTCCAAGCTATCGTCAAATTTGCATGGCATCAACTGCTTTGCTATCATCTGTGAGTGGACATTGTATTGTTGATTTAGAAATGCAAGGACATTTTTATCCTAATATGAAACTATCTGTCATACCCGATCTATGTGCCGATGTGATCATTGGACACGATATTCTCAGTCAGTACAACAAGATCGTAAACAACTTCGGAGGACAAAAGTCATCCCTCTCCATATGTTCATTGGCTATGGCAAAAATTGTACCACCGCAACTTTTTTCGAACCTCTCGTCAGGTTGTGAACCAATAGCAATAAAATCCCGTCATCACACTGCAGAAAATGAAAATTTCATTTCTGAAGAAGTAAAAAGACTTTTATCTGAAGGAATAATTGAAAAAAGTAACTCTCCTTGGAGAGCTCAAGCGCTAGTAACCAAGAACGAAAATCATAAAAAACGAATGGTTATAGATTACTCCCAGACTATAAATCGATAAACTTTTCTTGATGCATATCCATTGTCAGGATTGAAGATATAGTAAACGAAGTTTCAAAATATAGAGGTTTTAGTACTTTAGATCTACGAAGTACTTATCATCAATTGCCAATGATGAAGGAAGAACAAATATTTACAGCTTTTGAGGCAGATAATCAATTGTATCAATTTAAACGGGTTCCATTCGGTGTCACGAATGGAGTCGCCTGTTTCCAACGAGTAATCGATGATATAATTCGAAATGAGAACCTTTATATATATATATATATATATATAATATGCCTATCTTGATGATGTCACCATTTGTGAAAACACTGAAGCACGGCACAACGAAAATCTCCAAAACTTTTTGAATGTTTGTAAACTATACAACCTCACAATCAATTATGATAAAAGTCACTTCTGCAAGCAGTCTATCAAGCTACTTGGTTATCTTATTGAAAATGGCACTATTAAACCAGATCCTTCAAGACTCGAAGCGCTTATGAATAAAGACGTGCCTCGAAATAAACACTCACTGCAATGAGTTGTCGGAATGTTTTCTCACTACTCACGATGGATACCTCGTTATTCTGAAAAAATCCATTCACTAATAAACTCTAAAACATTTCCCTTACCTGAAAATGCCATTTCTGATATTGAGAAGATAAAAAGAGATATAGCAGATTCTGTTGTTACTACCATTGATGAAAATGTACCTTTTGTGGTCGAAACGGATGCGTCTGAGCATGCAGTAGCAGCGTGTTTGAGTCAAAATGGTAAGCCAGTCGCGTTTTTCACAAGAATGATGTCACAATCAGAACAAAGGCTTTCAGCAATAGAAAAAAAAGCATAAGCGATTGTTGAATAATTGAAAAAGTGTAGACATTACCTGATAGGTAGACATTTTCAATTAATCACAGACCAGAAGTCAGTTTCTTTCATGTTCAATACTTTTCATAAAAGTAAAATAAAAAATGAAAAATTATCAGATGGAGATTAGAATTAGCATGCTATAATTACATTATCTATAGACAAGGAAAAAGTAATACCGTTGCAGACACTTTTTCAAGGATTTGTAATGCAGCCATTGAAAATCCTCTTTTCGAATTACATCAATCCCTTTGTCATCCTGGAACCACCCGTATGAATCATTGGATAAAAACTAGGAATCTTCCATATTCCGTTGAAGATATTCGAAAGATGACATCAGACTGTCCGGTATGTGCCGAAATAAAATCAAAATTTTATCATAATACAAATAAGAAATTAATAAAAGCCACAGCTCCTTTAGAAGTTTGAATATTGATTTCAAAGGGCCTCTCCCAACGTGCACAGAAAATATGTACCTCTTGACTGTAGTGGATGACATTACATCAAATACTGTCAAAAAATGTCTAGAACAAATTTTCACTATTTTTGGAATGCCTTCTATATCCATTCAGACCAAGGAACTTCATTTATATCCGAAGAGCTTAGAAACTACCTACATTCTAGAGAACTAGCGACATGCCGTACAACTCCCTACAATCCCGAAGGTAATGGACAAGTTGAACGCCATAACGGTATTATTTGGAAATCAATTCTACTTGCGTTGAAATCAAGAGGACTCGTAGTAAATCAATGGAAAGTGGTTTTATCCCAAGCGCTGCACTCAGTTCGATCCTTTCTTTGTACCGCTACCAACTGCACGCCTCACGAGAGAATGTTTCATCATGCAAGAAAATCTTCTTTTGGAATTTCCATGCCGTCCTGGCTTACTTGCCTCGGACCAGTACTAGTGAAAAAGTACGCGAGGAAATCCAAATATGACCCGTTAGTGGAAGAAGCTTATCTCATCGAAGCTAATCCTGATTATGCTCAAGTTCGATTAACTAGTGGTCGAGAAACGAATGTATCTCTCAAGCACCTAGCCCCAAGAGGTGATGTAAATTTACTTTTCAAAAACACCAATCCTGAACCTGAAATTCCCCAAAATGACACCTGTTATCAAGTTTCCATTTCGAAGTCCCAATCTGAAAATTCTCAGGAAATTGGGAAACATCCTGAATCCAATATTCAGGAAGAAGTCATAAGGAATAACGAAACATGCAACGAACTGAAAAATAGTAACAATGAATGTAGACCAGCCAGAACAAGACAAATTCCAAAGCATTTAAATGATTTCATTCTCAATTAAGTGGCGAAGAATGTGGTGATATATGCAATACAATGTATATTACTTCATTCAACATTTGAACGTTTATAATTAGTTTTGCTAAATTTCTATGACATTTGTAAATCTGTCTCTGCTGAATTATCAGTATAGTTTTCAGTTGAATAAACCCTTAACTTCTGAAGTGGTATATCATTACACCTTGTCCTGGAGAAATTCTAAAAATACATCCAGGCGACTTGGGGCAACACCAAGAATGCTATTCCATGCCCAGCAGACGGTTTCCTTACCTGTCAGTAAATCATATAGCTCTTTAACTATATCAGTTTTGGGCGATATTAGGAAAAAAGTGACGAACCACTGGATTTTTAGGGGTTATTCCTTCATTCATTCATTTAAATTAGTTGCCATTAAACAACATACGAGGATATATTGAAAAATTCTTAGCCTACTATAGAGCCAAACAAAATTTCAATGTCAAAATATTTTTTTACTCAACATATTCTCCTCACAATTGGATACATTTATTACAGCGAACCTGCAAAGTCTCTAGACCTTTCAAAAAAATGTTTCTTCTTGCTCTGCAAACCAGACCTCCACAGCTTTTATTACCTCCTCGTTGGAAGAAAATTTACGACCTTTTAAACTTTTTTTCAGTTGAGGAAAGATATGATAGTCGGACGGAGCCAAATCTGGTGAATAAGGGGGGTGTTCTAGTAATTCAAACCCTAAATCACGAATTTTTTGCATGGCAACATGAGATTTGTATGCAGGGGCGTTGTCGTGCAAAAACAAAACACCATTGGATAGCTTTCCGAGTCTTTTCTCTTTAATTTTTTCCCGTAGAGTGGTCAGTAATGTCGAATAGTAATTTCCAGTTATTGTTCTACCCTTATCGAGAAAATCAATCATGATTACTCCATGACAATCCCAAAAAAACTGAAGCAAGAACTTTTCCAGCAGATTTTTGGACAAGAAACTTCTTAGGTCTTAGAGAACCGGAGTGTCGCCATTCCATCGATTGTTGCTTTGTTTCTGGATCGTAAAAATGTACCCAAGTCTCATCCATAGTAACAATTCGGTTTAAGAAGTCTACATCGTTTTCAAATCGAGCACAGATCGAACACGATGCTACTACCCTTGCACGCTTTTGGTCAACATTCAAACATTTGGGAATCCATTTTGCAGCAATTTTTCTCATGTCCAAATTGACGTGAACTATATGATGAACGCGTTCGTATGAAATATTCAGTGCTTCAGATATCCGTTTTAGCCCAATTCGACGGTCTGTTAAAATCATGTCATGAACTGCATCGATATTTTCGGGGACTGACACAGAAACTGGCCTTCCCGATCGGTCATCATCTTCAATGGAAAATTTACCTCTTTTGAACCTTGCAGTCCAATTTTTCACGGTCGCATACGAAGGACATTGATTAAGCATATCTTCGTAAATCTGCTTACCTCTTAACCCTTTTAAATACAGGTACTTGATGATGGCTCGATACTCCAATTTTTCGATTTTCACAATTTCGGTGGACATATTTTTTCTTTTAATTTATTGCGTAACTCTGGTTTACTTTTTTGACGTCAAACTTCACACTGAAACTTCTAATAAGTTATTGTTCGTTGCTATGTTAACGCAATATTTTGTTTATGCAGGGAACTGGTCTAGGCTAACTGGATATCAATACATCCTCGTAATGTTATTTATGGAATCGAATTTGAATGATTTAATTAAAATTACAAGACGAAATTGTGAAACTGAAAGAAATGAGTTTTTTTCTTTAGCGGTGAAAATGACTTCCTCATAGTTACCAAAGGTTTGAGTTGGCACGTCTGACGGGCGTAAGCGGTCGCTTTATTAGATTTATAATTTGAAAAAAATACTCAGAATAATAATTACCTCATTATCACCAAAATTAATGTTTTGAGAAAATGGTCTAAGATCTCAACTAAATTGAAATCGTAAGCGTCTACCGTTGGTGATGGTCGCTATTTTGGAGCAGACGCTGTCAAATGTATCAAAAAACGCCATCAACTTCTCACAGGTTACCACCGTTATTTTCGTGTCAAAGTTTCACTAAATATGTTACTTACCAAAATTCAAAAAGGAAACTTTGGCAGACGGTCGCATTGTAACAGTAGACGGGCCTAAATTACTTTGATTATATGGAAGTACGCGTAATGTAATTATTGAAAACGACCTAGAGAATAGAGTTCCTTAGGCAAAAACTTTATATTGTGTAATATATGAAGTTTTGAAGCCGTGGGACACTCAAGTTAATTTAAAAATTACTTTATTCATTAGAAAGTCATGTATAATAGGCAGCAACTATAGACAATAGCGTATTGGGGATTTGTTTAAAGCGAGAGCAGTAATCGTCAGGTTGGAGTCAATGGGAATTATTTCAATGTCTTCATATTATTTTGCAATGTTTACTCAGTTTATCAGTATGCCCTACTACTTCATTTTGATTTATATCTAGATAAACTTATTTATTGCTAAAAAAAAATTCGATAGATTATCGTTATTTCTCGAAAATGAAAAAGTTATAGTCATCACCCAGTAAACATCATATGCTTACTCTGGTTTCCAACAGAGAAATGTAAAAAATACCAGGTTGTAGCAAATTCTTGTTCAGCTTCTTCGGGTTTTAGTTTCGTGATGTACCCTTTCTCTTCATAATATTTCATTTTGGAACAATATGTAGGTATTTGCATAATTTTAATTCATTTTGCATTTCTCTTCTACAGATTTCAACCTTTGCGTCGCTTCATATGTACTGTCTGGTACCTAGCTGTATACTTTCATTTTTCCACAGAAGTCCTATCTCGTATCTATCTTCCACATAATTCACAGTTTCGTTCATCAGTTAAGTAGCAACATAATTTTCTTGACTAAGTTCATCATGTGGAGTAATCAGTACTCCGAATGACTCTGTATGTTACAAGTTGTTGTAAATTTTCGTCTGTGTTGCCTGTTTCGCAAATAAGTAAAATATGAGCCTTCAAATGTTCCTCATCCTTCGAATGATTTGATAGACCATGGACTGCCATCCCAATTTACATCTGGTGGCAACCGGTACACTTTCTGAACTACATCTTAGCTGTCAATGAATAATTAGGTTTATGTTATCTTGCCCAATTATCATGACGGGTTTTTCGTTTTCGAAACTTTTGATAGGTATTCCCTTCAAATATGGGTTTTCTTCCAGTTTTCCATTATTATTGTCTGCGATGGCAAAGATAAATTTTCTAGTGTTCGAATGCTTTTCAGAAAATAAGGCTCTTGGTCTAATTTAGAAATCTTCAGATCAAGCTTTTGGGAGTTATTTTGCGTGGAAACATAATCATTAGTCCATTGAAGACAGAGCGGTTCTTTGGTTTCTTTCAGAGCAAGTTTTTCAGCTACCTTGCTATCCAAAAGTATTACCGCTGAGGCTTCATCACACAGAGCATAAATTTCCAAGATTGCTTTTGGTCCAAGCAATCTTATTTGTACCATGCGTAGTAAGACTGATTTCTCGTTTTCCACAATACACAATCTTTGCACCGGCGGGTGACCGTGTCGGCAGCAACATTCTCGGAGGGAATAACTGATAACTCAGGTTTTTCTTTGTGCAAAAGAGGGTTACAGTTTACAGGCAGAAACACCAGATGCTTTCCTCTTTCTACATTTGAATTTGTGATGATTCTGTATGAAACAAGAGAAACAAAGCTTTTTTTCCGTCACTTTTTTCTTTCTTATATCAATATCATCAGATTTCATTTGGGGGCATATAGCATATATCTTCGTGGGAATCCTTTCCATAGCAGTAGCAGCAATTTTTCGTTCTTTCAAAATAACTGAATACTCTTTTTGGTAGGAATACTTCTGTTTTGCACGGATTCGGCAGGCAGTGATATGCTGTTTGAATGCGACCGTCTGCCAAAGTTTTCTCTTTGAATTTTGGTTAGTAACATATTTAGTGAAACTTTGGAACGAACATAATGGTGGTAACCTGTGAGGAAATTGACGGCGTTTTTTTGATACATTTGACAGCGTCTGCTCCAAAATAGCGACCATTGCCAACGGCAGACGCATACGATTTCAATTTAGTTAAGATCTTAGACCATTTTCACAAAACACTTGTTTTGATAATAATTAGGTAATTATTAGCTATTTTAAATTATTTTTTTAAATTATAAATCTAATAAAGCGACCGCTCACGCCCGGCAGACGGGCGGTTTTGAAATTACAATCTAACGTAGAACCGACGTGCCAATTCTAACCTTTGGTAACTTATGAGGAAGTCATTTTACCGGAGCTCTCGAACTATTATACCTTTCAATGTCCTGGTTACAACATGGGTGCGCACAGTTCCCAGCTGCGCATATTCACCAGACTTTCTTATTCCATTGCACAAATAGTAGGAAAGGGTACTTCGTAAATGCCTTGGGACTCATATCATGGAAAAAGATGGTCCAAGTAAAACGTTTCCCTGACTATTTTTCGATTGTGGTAAGAAAATTAATACCTGTAATTAAAAAAATAACGTTTTGTCTCTAGAAATATAAGTATTCTGAACGCATAAACTTGTAGCTATAATATTGTTAACATACAGCAAATACTTCCAACATTAGATAATTCACTTTGTATAATGTCGATCAGGTCAACATTTTACTAGCGCTGGAAAAGTGGGTATTCATATTTATCAACTTTGGGTTTCTGAAAAGTAAATCATAATAACAGAGACTCGTGTTACAGGCATAATACAACAGTTTATTTGCAGTAGAGCTTGGTGTTCCTACCGAAATGTAACCTGTTCACCTACTTGTTGATATTCGACCAGTTCGGGATCTATCAATAACGTTTTCGCAAAACCGGCCTCATTCCAATTTCAGCATTTGAGTTAGTAGTTGTATGTGGACGTGTTACATCGTGTACCGGAATTATACTATTATTTCTGTCGTGATTTGTGTGAATAGTGTTAGTTTGATATATGTATTTCACTTGTTAGTATGTAGCATGTGAATTTTGACCCAACATTTCTGGAGAAGTGACATTTTATGTACAATAGAATCAGGATAATTTTCCAAAAGAGTGAACAACAGTTTTGCTTCAATAAAAATATTAAAAATTTACATATTTTTATTTCCTTTCTTCATTATCTTTTATTTTCAATTTTCAGAACGTTCTAATTCCACTTTATGTTATACATAACTTGGATTTGTTATGATCATAATGAGAAAAGACATTAGCTCGCCTGCTTCTTCATTCATTCATACTGATGAATACAAACACATCCACCAAAGTTCCAAAATTTTTAATTATGAAACAGGTTGTACTGGGTGATCCAGTAGGGTAGCCAGAGGCGATCATTTCTTTTTAAAAGAACCGTCCAAATGTTGTATACTTTCCACATCAACTTATAGTTCACGAAAAAATATTGTCATAAAAACTGCAATCTCTATCTCCAGTTTATCTTAAGTACTGTATTTTGCTAGCCTATATATATGCCATCCAACATCCAGGTATACGTTTTCTTAGAGGATAAACTGAATCATTGCTTTCTTGTGCAACCGAACCTGAATTGAAGAATGAATTGAATGTATTGAAAATAAGGCTTTATAAAAAACAAATGATCCTTCTTTGAAGAACTAATAACTCCAAACTGAGGGCAAGTGGATATTTCAATTGAGTCCGGTGTATCCTGATACCAAAGATGGAATGATAGCTATTAAAAATTAGACAATAAGAAACTACCAAAAAGCGAGTCATTTGATAAGGCCAAGTAAACTAAAATTACAATAATAATCTAAAAATGTTGCTGCCGTAGAATACTGAATAGTTGCAACTAATATATTTTTTAGTAGATTCAAGTATATGAGTTATCTGAGAGTAAATTATTCTTCATCAATGGTAAAGGACCCCGCACTTTTGATGGGTAAAATGCTTCTCGGTGAAATTGTCTGAATTTTTAGTATATTGTACAATGTACTGATTGAACGTGCAGAATTGCAGAGTTCGTTGATTGATAGATTTTGAAATACAGGGCGTTCAAGTTAAAAATCAGTAATTTTTATTTAATCATTTTCTCGGGATTTGAAAGTGCCAACCGCATTTTTTTTCACTCTTATCATCAACGTACCTTCATATTACTAAATATCATTCAGATGGTGCTGATTATATCATTATGTACAGAGTTAAAAATAAAAACATTTTAGTAATGTCTAAAAATTCGATACTATTCTTATTCCATCATTATTCACAATTCGTACATTTCGTACACATCCTGTATATTCAAGTGAATTATCATCCTCCGAAGATAGCTGATACCGTACAAACATGATTGGTATTGATGGGCTGGATTTGAGAGTTATAAGAAGTATGTTGGAGACGATATTCCGATCCACCGGCATCCAGATTTTGGTTTGCTGTAATCCTATTCCACGACCTAACATAAAGACTGTGGAGTGTTATTTCCATCGAACTTCACCATGCAGATATGGGGAATCCTGCAAATATCGACTCACTCCAAGGATGACATTTTGGGACGAAATATCTCTACGTAGCCAGCGCCCGACCGTCAATTACTCCCGAGGCGCTTCGATTCGCGAAGAATCTGGTCTAATCGGAGAACGTTCCTATGGCTGTTCGAGAAATTTCATGAGCCTTCGGAGAAGTGAGTGGTGGATATAAAAAGAACTACGCAGCAGAGTGGAGACAGACAGTTAGTGAAGTGAAAGTCAAATATAAATAGTAGAATGATTGTTATATAAATGAGAGTATTGTGAATCATTGTATTTTCGTTAAATAAATTATTTTAGAGTGAATCAGACTATAAATATACGACAGTATTAAAAGACAATCCTCCTCACACAACGTTATTCCAACGCCATCACAAACGTAATGAATAATCGCACCTTATAATTCCCAACACCATGAATAATCATCTGATTAACATCTGACTAATATCTGATACATTTATCTTGCAGCCTGAAACTCCGGTGACAAATAAATAAATACCGGTAGTTTCGTCTAAGGTAGAGCACTCTAACATTCGGCCAACCTGTTCATGGAGCGTCCTCGCGAGATATTTTGTAGATTGTTCCGTTCCCTTCTGTCCTTTAGGGGGATGGGCATCGTGGCTGCCTGTAAAAAGAGGACCATGATCGATATTTTCAGGTGCTAATCTGTTTGCAGCATAATGATACAGTTCAAAAGTGATGCAAATGGATATCGATGATTTTCCACATATCTTGCATATACAAGGAACCACAAAACACTCGCTACATGTGCACAAGAGCACAAGTACCTAATGTTCTGGCCCCCGACTTGCAAGAACAATAATAACCACTTATTGGAGACTTTATGAAGTCTTCGATGTTGTATACCACCCACAGCATATATTTGGTAGCATTCCTTCTAGTATATTTGATTCTTCTCTTTGAAGCCTATCCTGAATATTTGCAGCTTATAATTGAATAACGTAAATGACTGTTAAATCTTCCAAGTATTCCAATGTCAAACGGGGGAATTCTGGAATATGGAGATGATTGAGTAAAACCCATCTACTATTTCTCAAACGAAGATTTTCGGCTTCAACACGTTCCCGTACTAGGTTCACCTCATGTGATTTTTCATGATTCATAGTTATTAATTGGGAAACTATCAAGTCCAATAGATATTAGTCTAAGGCCAAGGGCCTTGTTCAATCGGCATGACTAACGAACGCCCACCCAAGTAAGATTAATTAAACACCACAAACGGGAATAGAGATTAATTCACCGCCTGAAATAATCTCAAACTCTCACCCCATTCATAATAACAGGAATAGTAGCTATTTAATGTGATACACATCTCTATGATTCCTCATTTCCAAAACAGCACCCGAAGTCCAAAGAACGCCTTCTTGCAAACGTCATTAAATTTCAAACCCTGTAAATTGTCTTGAGTTTTCTTTTCTATTCCCTTTCCGTCAACGACAGATCAAAATATACCCGATAGCCGATAAGGTTTTCTTGTTGTATAAGGACCGTAGCGCTGCTACAGGGTAGGTGGATTCGGTTAAGGCTGTTCCTTGTCACCTTCAGTGATTAGTGATGTCCCGTACCGGGGCCATATACACGATTGGGCGAGTCAAACTATCCAAGCACTAAGAATTTTATCTGGCTCATGCCTGAGTTGTAAGTTGTAACTGATGTGTCGTCAGTTCCTAAATGGTAGATGGAATTGGATGGACCGTCATTGGACATCACCCTGCATATTATCTTACATTTATTTTGATCTCCACGTTCTCACGTTTTACTATTTGTGAAAAATCTTGGCCACTAGTAGAATGTACGCGTGTTCCTTCAACTCGTCATACAAATGGTAATAAGTTTCCCAATTAATAACTATGGGGACAGTGTTGAGGAGATAATGATGGATATATTAAATAATAATAAAGAAATTTCACTCTGTAGATTTCTGAAACAATGATATTTTGTCATTTTTATCATCGAAAATTTTCATGATCACCCTATATATCCCAACAAAATCATGTTTATACAGTATCAGCTATCTTCGGAGGATGATAATTCACTTGAATATACAGGATGTGTACGAAAGAACCGGCCACATATTTCACCGATTCTTCAAATCACCCTGTACGAAATGTATGATTTGTGAATAATGATGGAATAAGAATAGTATATTGCGCGCCAAAATAATGTTATCAATACTTTATTATTACATCGAATTTTCAGACATTACTAAACCATTTCTATTTTTCACTCTGTACATAATGATATAATCAGCACCATCTGAATGATATTTAGTAATATGAAGGTACGTTGATAATAAGAGTGAAAAAAAGGGAGATGGCACTTTCAAATCCCAAGAAAATAATTAAATTTAAATTACTGATTTTTAACTTGTATTTCAAAATCTATCCATCAACGAACTTTGCAATTCTGCACATTCAATCAGTACATCGAATGCTACAATATACTAAAAATTCAGACAATTTCACCGAGAACCATTTTACCCATCAAAAGTGCAGGGTCCTTTATTTCTCACTAATAGTTATCAAACTGAGCTCCTACTGCAAATAAAACGTAGATTGAGGCTAGCTAATATAATAAAAAGTTCGCTTTTAATAAAGAGTTTAATATCGTTGGGTTACATTGTGTTCCTGACATTACATCAATAACAAGTGATCAAATTCAGAAATCTAATTTCACCTGGTATGCAAATTCTACTTGCTACTATTAATTTTTTTTTCCGTGCTATGATAATTCAAGTTATTGATAGTGTAAATCGGAAAGCTTGATTCTAGTTGAATAGGTAAAAGTGTTAAAATTCTACAATCTTCGTATTTCTTTTCAGTACCAGAACATGACATCAATACTGCCGATGAAAAATCACTGGCATTATCGATGATAAATTACGATGATCTGAATTTTGTTACACCTGTTACTAGTGTCGAAGACATTAAAGTCATTGAAATAGAGAAATACCTTGAGAGCATCTGCGTTTGTCAGGAAGCCATCGAAATTGAGGATTTGAATGAGCTAGAAAAACAACTTGATATTCTACTTGCAGAAGAAACTTTTTATGGAAATATAAGAAATAATATGCTAATGAAATTTAAACAACTGACGAAATTGATAGAAAATAGATCTAAAGTAAAAACGAAAAGAGTTGTTGTAGATGAACTGCTTGCTTGGAACAACGAACAGTTATTGATGGATGTGCTCAAACATAGCTTTCTTCACCGGGAATCAGAGAAGTTAACTACATTCAAGGTCTCAGCAATTCTAGGAGGACGAAGAAACGAGTTTGCTATTTCAGGTAAGTGAATTTTGTGGTTACCTATCCGGTTTTTTACCGAGCGTCAAAGTATCCGTTGGTGACATATTTCCCTCAAAAAAATTTACATTCTGGCCAAATGTATGCAGACAAATGTGACATTAGAGTGCAATCTCTTCCAAAACCTTTGAGTGCAGCATATTTTACTCCGTTGGTATTTCTTTTTTAGTAGAATTTAATGAATACAATAAATCTACATGTCGCATCCATTTTGATCCAATTATAATCCCATAAGGTTGACTAACTAATCTTCTATCATTGTTTAAATAGAACATAGTCAATGCCCGTGGAAAAGGTATTGGACACTAACGCGAGTGTCATCTAGCGTGATTAGTTACAAACATGAATATTTGACGTCATTTTAATGCAGGTTTCTTCAAAAAAACCCTGATCTTAATGCTTTTCCATTGTTTTAATCAAGTTACGACATGACTTGGAGGCCAGATCACTGAAGTTACGACATGACTTGGATGCGAGCTCACTATCGCCATCTACATGTCGCATCCATTTTGATCCAATTATAATCCCATAAGGTTGACTAACTATCTTCTATATAAACAATGATGAAGATATCGTTTTTTTTATGTCATTATAGTCAATTGTTTTCATTTTCCTCTCCTACTAGGAGATAATGAAAAATTACCTGGGGGTCTATTCTCGAAACTGGGGAACATCCATAGAAATATATATATTATATACTTACTCTAAAATGCTAATCCCGCCAATTTTCACGGCGAAAAGCATGCCGCGTATGCGACCCGTTTACGATGTGCGCAAGCGCGTCATCAGTGTAGTTTGGGTAGATCGTTGCCAAGTTTGAAAAAAATTTGGTGTTCCAATAGGCATTTTCATTTAGATGACAAATGACTAACTTTGTTTACCTGTCAGACCCAACGGCAGTGCCGGCGAATATTTTTTCTTCTTAAAGGAAATAAAATAATCTTACATGGAGAAGAAAACTCACTATTTGAAAATATTCGTGTACACTATTTTATATAAGAATGAAATGTTCTTGGTGGTATAAAGTAGGTTATATTTACTTAACCTACTTTTTTCGTTCCAATGCTTTTTCATTTGATATAAGTATAGGTATATTGTTTTTGAGCAATGCCATTGTTTAAATAGAAGTAAGATAGTCAATGCCGGTGGAAAACGTATTGGACCCAAAAGCGAGTGTCATCTAGCGTGATTAGTTACAAACATGTATATTTGACGTCATTTTAATGCAGGTTTTTCCAAAAAACCCTGATTTTAATGCTGTCTTATTGTTTCGATCAAGTTACGACATGACTTGGAGGCCAGATCACTGAAGCATTGTCTAAGACAATGACTGAAGCATTGTCTAAACTGAACTTACGACCACCGACATAACGTTATCTCGGTGGTTACGACATGACTTGGATGCGAGATCACTGTCGCCACCTATAATATAAAAAATGGCAATGCTGATTTGAGAAAATAAGAATGATCTCTATTTAACATATGTATATCTAACCTGAAATCATTGTCTCAAATGATCATTGAAATCAATGAGAACATAGTCAATGAAAAGCGGACCGTTAAGCCAAACAAGTTGACTAATCACTCAACTGTTGGCAACTGTTGAGCACGGTTGAACAAGCCCAATAATAATCTACGAAGCAATGGTTCTTGACTAGCTCAATTACCTATAACCCCGTATCTGCAAAAAATCTAAAATTTGTTTTTTTTTCGTTCCTCAGAGTTTCCCGCAGATTAGTGAATAGTTGGTACTCAGTATCGTGTTTGAAAGAGAATAGATTCTACTTTTAAGTAACACCTTGCATGGCAATGACCAATAAATGTTCGAGAATATCCAGTAGGTCTCTGTTCAGGGTATCATTTATCAGGTAGATTACACGCTCTGGAAATGTAATTTTTAAGGAAAATACGCAAAAAATCAGTGAATATTCTGTTTCAAATTATTGTGAGATCATGTCTATAATTTTTACTTTATTCTAGGCAATCAATCCACGTTGAAAGTTTCTCGCAATACAGATTATTATATAAGGTATAGGTATATTATATATATTTGCAAATTCTCTTCTGTTATGGCATTTTTTCATTTTATGGGTTAGTAATTCCATCGATGTGGAACCTATGGATAGAAATAACGAAAATTGAGTATTGAAAGGTCAATGTCACTTTCCGTTCTATAACATTCATCAGATTCGGAAGTCAAGCAAAAGAGGTATGGGACCATAGAAATATAATTATATTTCTATGTATGGCACCCAAATTATTCATCCTCCAATAAAACACAAAAAAACTTAACAGTAACACAAAGTTAATTCAAAGCGTTTTCCAGATTGTATAGTTCAATATGAAAAAATTGCACTTTTTTCATCCTCCTGATACCTACTCATGAAAATGGTAAATTGTACAGAGTAAACAGTCAGTTTCTGAGGCAAGCATAAGTGCAATGTTTTTATTATAGATTACCTATAATACGAATATATAATACTTTATCAAAAAGCACCCAAATTCCATTTCAAGATTGCAATCATAATCCATAAGGCAGATACCTATGTGCAAGTAGAATTGTCTATTACCCAGTCAGAGGTTTGGAAATTAAACAGTTATATCAAGTATTGATTCAATGTGAACCAACTTTTATAGATTTTCTTCATTATTATTTAGTTTTCAGATGGTGGATTGAAAACTCATAAAATCTGTCAAGAAACTTTTAAGAAGTTGAATAGAAAGGAAGGTCTGATGAAATATTGCTACATTGAAAAATTGTATCGGGGAATAGGAAAGAAATAAAGTTGTTGCTTAAAGTTTATTCGAAAAAACAAATCTGATATTGATAAAAATATAATGTAAAAGTATTGTAAGATATGTCTTGATAATTGTGTGGTGCATTTGCTTTTCAACTGTAAGAAAACTGTAAAACCTACAGCAGCACCAGGCTTAATCGTACAAATTCATTCAAAATAACGATTCTTTATAGCAATCGGACATAATTTATATCTTCTATATTTGATGCAAACCTTGTGTTACCAATTTTGATTACAACACAAATAATATTAATATAAGAAATAGGTAAATGTTGTAATAATAATCATGGGCCCTGGTAGTCGGCTGGTAGAGCGTTTGTCTCTCAAGCGTAGGGTCGTGGGTTCGATTCCCAGCTTGGTCACCGGTCTCGTGCATGGCATCACACGTTAAAGGTAAGGGCTGTGTCTTCTCTAGATCGCACAAGTATTTCGAATACTTCTGAGGATTGCATGTAGGAGTGCAACAGGTTGACGGAATTAACAACTTTAACAATTAAAAAAAAATGTATTAACCTAAGTTGAAGCTATAGTCTGCTATTAAACTCTTCTCCTTTTCAAAAAATTTATGATATTTAAACTTATTTGAGTTATTAATAAATTGCTACACAATTACAATTTCACATGCTATAAAGAAAATGCCAAAAGCTAGGTGGATCTGGCAGCCTTAACAGATCAACATAATATTGAAAATTGTGAGATTCTTCAACCAAGAAAATTGTGCTCTTACACTACTGCTTTTCTGGTCCACTAGCTATCAATAACAAAATATAAAAATTGGACTACTCCAGATCATTTGTGAAGAGAACAAATCAACATCCAAATGATTATGAATATTATGATCGCAGATATCCAAAGAATGCTTATTGTTAAAATTACTGGTAATACATTTGTTATCAAGAGTACATTTTCATTCATCATTCTCAGACAGTCACAAATCACGTTATCACCTCAAAAAATAAATATTGTTGTGGAAAGATAGACCCATCAAATATGATTATCTAATGTAATGCCATAAAAATAAAGGAGTAATGCTTATTTACTATAAACTACCCTCGAATACTTTTTAACATATTTAATTTTGATGGCATTTTCTACGTACATTTCATTTAACATTAACTGCAAACATTGTTCAACTGAAACTGGTGCTTCGCAAACAATTTGTCATTTAATTGCATACTGTTATGACAATATATAGATAAATAATTTTGAAAAGTACATATCTGAAACTAAAAATTGAGTTAATCAGTTAAAACTATGATAATAGTAATAATTAACTACTAGCACTATTATTTTAATACCAAGAAATTATTTTCATGAGCAAGTGGTTGATATAACTTAATTTTTAAGGTTACTAATCAAAAACAAATAATAAAAAATAGTAAAAAAACAAATATAGTTCATTATATCATTGGCAATGTACTTGGGAAAATATGCCCTGTTAATCTCAATATATCTTTAAGCAAACAATTTTTTTTAAATGGTTGCATGAAATGATGCTCAATATACAAAGGTTTTATGAAAAAGGTAATTGTTATGACACTTTGCTTCTAGAAAATGATATATGATTTCTGAGAATTTTTTTCCTGACACCAAAAAAAAATCGTAAACGTAGCAACCAGTAAATAATTATCATTTCAAAATAATAATTAGTTGAGTTACAACACGACTGAACTATTTCGAATAAGACATTGGAAAAGAAACTGATATTGTTGCTTCTGGGTGCTTATTGGCAAAGTGATATGTATGACAGCTCTCCAGAAATATTAATGCATTACAGTTCATTTCTCATACATAACTATCTATCATCAACAATTCAGTTATTCATGTTTAATGCAACTTTTGAATATAAACAGTCCATAGTCTTACTTCTTCCATAAAATAAATATTGTCTTGTAAGATACAATATTATTTGCTTAGCAATATTTGTATATACCAAACTAGCCATTAGTGTGGTTGATTTTTAATGAGCCAATGTTTTCCGTAGAAAAAATTCCAGCAGTTTCTTCCTGGTCGCATTTGCAGATCTGGTTTCATGAAAAAGAAAAAAAGAAAGCAGTTAGGTACTTTAACAATGTTTAAAATAGAGCTAATTCTCCAACATAAATGAATATGATATATATGGATAAGCATGACAAAAAAATACAAGACTTGAAATGTGAGTATGGTTGGGGAGCTGATTCAATTTTTTTATTGCTTTTTATGAAAAATGCATAAATTTTCAATGCGAGAATTAAAATTTCTTTGAAATTAAAAAAAAAACTGCCATGGATGAAATTGATTTCTCTTTCAACCGAATGCAAATACAATGATGACTTTAGAGGAGAAGAATATTTTTCACACTAAAAATGATGCAGGAAAAAAACTCATTAAAAAATGTATTACATAGTCATGAGAAATGAGTGTTGTTTTCAGAAGACAAGCAAACTGTCAGTCCTTGGAAAAAATGGAAGTAATTCAAAAATATTTTCAATAGGTATTTTCTTCTTTCAAATTAGATTCTTGAAAATTAACCAACCAAGCAGTAACAAATACAACTTGGGATAATATTCCTATCACACGAACTGGCAAATTTTTTTTCAACAATCTGAAAGATTTTATTCTTCCCACTACATGTTCTCCATATTATATTCTTTTTGTCTCAATTTTCTCGTCAGGTGTTAATTTATAACAGCCTTTCAAAAATGGTGGAATATTTAATGCTATTTTTTTTCTAATTGTCAAGTACTTTATGTGAAAACCTCTGTCAGCTAAAACTAAATCACCTCCATCTAGTAAATCCATTCATATAGTATTTTTTGTAATAACATTGTTATATACTGTTCCGTCGCTAATAACCGGAAGGTGGATGCGACTTTATTCAAATAAAAAAAAAAAAAAAATCCATTCATTTGGACTTCTTTAGCTATTCTTTATCCGATATGGAACCTTTGAACAAATCGGTAACAAAAGGTATAGCACCATTTGGAGTACAACCTTTTAATACTTTAAATGTAGCATGAGCTTTGTAAAAGAGGAATACAGTTGGTGCTCAAAATTGCTTGGCACTTGACAATAAAATTCAGTGCAATCATTGATTACTCTAATATTCAAATATTCTTTGATCTTTTGAATTATATGGGCAAATGTTGCTTTATCAAATGTCTAGATGGGAACGTCATAGGCTGAAGTATATTAAATATATATGTTTTTTCCAGCTGGTAAACCGGTTGAAAGGTTGAATCTATAATGTATATCTTCAATTAATGAACCAGTTCTTAATCTGATCAAAACTATAACAAGTTCTTCGAAAGGATTTTTTTTCACCAAAGGTCGATTAACCTTCGAATTTTTACATCCCCAATACTAGTAAAGGCTCTATGTGTTGCAAAAATTAAAATTTATATGAGAATGCTGGTAAAAGTTTGAGATGTATAAAACTTACACTTTTTATCACTCTGCTCTAGACTTTCCCCAATGTTATTCATGTCTTCTCCAGCTTCATTCCTTCAATCCTCTTCCGCAACATGGAATTTTCAACTGTGAATAAAATGGACAACATTATTATCTGCATAATCAACACGAAGTATTACATTTGCCATATTTTCAATTTGTAAATCGATCATGGCATTAGCCCACTTTTTTACAAGCCTTCAACAAACCCTAATGAAACCTTGAGTTTTTCCAGGCTTTTACCTTTCCACAACCCAAAAAAATAATATAGAAAATCAATACGAGTGTGGAAGGATTTATAAACAATTTTTCTTCATCAAATTCTATCATTTTAAACAAATATTTTCAATTTGTCAAGGACTTGTGGCATTCTGAATCTACCTACCAAAAATCAAAATAAATTGAAACATTTTCTTTGTGAAGGGAATTTAATTTATCGGATGGAACAGTTCATCAATTAAATTTTAAATTTATTTTTACGAAATTTCCATGTTTTCGGAGAAAACCACTCAAAAGCAGAGCTTGTGCCATCAAGGGAAAATCCGTTGACTAATAATTTGCCTTCTACACCTGCATAAACTTTCTTGATTAATTCTATCGACTTTTCAGGTTGTGGAAGTTTATAGAATTGAAAAACTTTATAAAATTACAATAACTGCAATATAAACACAGTGAACCCATTCCATTTGACTTCTAAAATCATTTTCAAACAAATCTAAAACTTACCTGTGAAAGGTTCGAGTATGGTTTTTCCGATTTCTTCTGCACCAACACAACATTTCGATACCATTGTAGCTGTCACACAGTAAAGTCGAGCTGATAAATTATAATTACCATAAGAAACGGTATATAACACACAAAAATAAAAGTAAACTACGAAAAATAGGTATTTTATTCACTAGTAGTTAGTATTCACTTTCAAAGTACGAACGCCAATGGTTGCATTTGCATTTGTCTGTTATCATGAAGTTGACTGTTGACCATAGAAATCATAAAGTATATATAATATATATCTATGCTGTTGACAGAATGTGAAAATACCGCTAATTTTAAACTGAGCCAATCCCAAATTGTTATTTCAAAACTAACCAATGGCAATTCACTTTCCCAATATCCAATCAGACTTTGGGTCTTAAAACGAGCGCATGCGACTTAAAAAATCAACTAAATGAAAAGGTCAATTAAGAATTTTTTGTTATGAGGCAATAAAACACATAGGACTTTTTAAAACCGAAAAGAACCTTTTAGAGATAGATTACTCCGAATTTTAGGCGAGAATGAAATTTATTTAAAGCAATAATGTACCCTATGCTACTGTAATTATAATGACCGTGCAACAGCGCTTTTTCATCAACAGGAAGACTTGTCACTAAGATCTGTCACTCTTGTCAGAGACAGAGTCGGTTTTTAAAATTTCAGATTTCTCTTGTCGTTTTGTGTGGTGTTTGTTGTCGTTGGTTATTCTTTCATCTTTCGTGAATTTGCGTTGTTCTTGATCCTTTAAAGACACTTTCTAATAAAGCCGCCGTTTCTTCCTAAAAATAAACAATGATCTGTTTAGTGTTGTGTGAAGGAAAAATACGTGAAATAAATCATTTTTGGTAGATAATGAAATTTGTTATGTTATTTTGGTTTGACAAAAAAGGCATGATTTTTGGTTATTATTTTTAAGAAGAGACCCCAACAGAACATTTGAGTGAGAAAATTGTAATTTGTGGCAGACATTTTCCTCATGAAGATTCATGTGAAAACGACAATAGAATAATTTGAAACCTAGTGCAGTACCAATACTGTGTCTGCGTAAGCATGCATGGCGAGTGATACAACTTTCTGCCACACCGCTTATATTATGAGTTCTTGACAAAAAGTACTAAACATACACAGAATCGCCTCAGAAAATTAATGTCAATATGGAAGTGCTTTTCTTTGATGGTAAGGAAAATACTTCTGGCCTCACTTTTTCATACCCCCATTGTGGAAATTGCACTAAAGTAATACATCCAGAAATACTCGAAGAAATAACATGTTAATCTCTTCAAATGATTTAAATTAAATGCAGTTGCGTATTTGGTCATGAATCTTTCTAGAAAAAAAACCTCGAGCTCCCAAGCATCCAATTTTATAAATCCAATTCGAGTTGAAATCATTCATGATATTTAGCTGAAATAAATTTTCATAGTTTTTTGTACTTTTAATTTATTTTCCAATCCAGTGCTTCCTTGAAATTCGCACCGACGATTTGGGGTGGTTCCGTAGGTTTTTGTTGGTTAACTACAGCTGAAAAGTGAATGTGATACCAAAAATCAGTCGCTTCAGAGCGGTAAATAATAATAACCGTACTCTACTTTCTGATGGCTTTTGCTGAATATTCGGGATAATAAATATGTGAAAATATGTATTCAAATCGGCTAAATACAAATAACAGGTATAAGCACAATGAGGTTTCCAACCTTATTATCCGGGATTCAGAATTAACGTTTGTTAATCTTCACAAGTACCATAATATTTTACTAAAATCGGGTCTGTTACAAAAATCACTAATGACGCGCTTGCGCATTGTGGACAAGCCTGAACTTTTTACAACACTTTTGACATGGGGATTAGCATTCTAGAGTAAGTATATAATATATATTTCTATGGGAACATAGTTCTCCTTAGAAAAGTAGGCACAGTTCTGAAACTCGTCAAAGCGTATTCTCGAACACATGTGATTATTCACTTCGCGTGAAAGCTGGAGAACGTGATTCTTCTGCTATTTTGTGGGAGATCGCTTGATTCTCCTGAGAATGACCAACTGACGTTTAATTTTTAACCTTGATTTTTGGCATTTTAGACTTGATTTTGACACAGCTTTTGGTGTTTACTGTTCAGTTCTCTTAGTTTTTCGTGTATTAATGAATCCTTTAGAAGGAACTGGTGCAGTATTTGAAGTTGTTTAGGGTCAACTTTCGTTTAGCTGAAATCAGTTATGGAAAAACCGTTGCCATTGCAACCGTTGCTATGGTAACAAGAATACAGAAAACCGATTCCTATGGTGCGGAAATGCGTGGTTGCCAAGTTGTCCACTTTAGTTCAGCTGAAATCAGTTACATAAAAAAGGTTAACATGGTAACCGTCGTTAGGGTAACGAGTAAACAAAAATGCTCTTCCCGTTTTGCGGAAATGCATAGTTCCCAAGTTGGACCAGTTATAGTTTAACTGAAATCAGTTACGGAAAAAGTGTTGCCATGGCAACCGTTGCTGGGGTAACGATAATACAAAAACCCGATTCCCATGGTGCGGAAATGCGTGGTTGCCAAGTTGTCCACTTTAGTTTAGCTGAAATCAGTTATGAAAAAAAGGTTACCATGGTAACCGTTGTTAGGGTAACGAGTAAACAAAAATTCTATTCCCGTTTTGCGGAAATGCATAGTTGCCAAGTTGGACCAGTTATAGTTTTGCTGAGATCAGTTACGGAAAAGGTGTTGCCATAACAACAGTTTCTTTGATCACAAGTGAACAAAATCCCAATTTTCATAGTGCGGAAATGCGTGGTTGCCAAATTTTCTGCTTTATTTTAGCCCAAATCAGTTAAGAAAAAGTTGATGCCGTGAGAAAATCGTTGCTAGGATAAGTGAAAAGAAAAACCCAATTTCCGTTTTGGAAAAGTGCCAAATTATCAACTTGAAATTAAATTGATGACTCACTCCACTGGAAATGGGAACAACCTACGATGAAAATTAATCTATTTTTTGTAACATGTAACAGGAAACAATTATTTCCCTGACTGAGGCCACGCTGGACATTGATCTACATCTGATAGATATTGTGAAAAGACCCTTTAACTTAAAAAAAATTCCGAAACTGAAAATTTGTATTCTCATTCAGATAGTTCAAATTAAATGAAGCTATTTTTTCGTAATATCTAACAGAAAACAACTACTTTCTCGTCTAAAGCCACGCTGGACATTTAACTACTTTGAACTAACTAAACTGATCCTTATTGCTTCGGAAAAGGCAAATTCACTGTTTGCACCAATTGCGGGTCGTTGATTTAGGAATAGATCAAGAACTCATTCACTGTAAAATAACAGCTTAATTCAAAATATCATATTCAGAACACACCAAACGCGAGCGAAGCGAGCGCGTCCGGCCGACATTTCGCAAATCCGGGCGCGCGGATTTGCGAAATGTCGGCTGGACGCACTTGCGTTCATGTTACTACTTTGTCAATTTCCTCCAGGTAATGAAAAAACTCTTTCCCAATCTTAACTGTCCTGAACTAACTTAACTTAACCTTGATGTTGAAATTGTTTCGGAAGAGACGATGTTCACGGTGGAGAATAATCTGTTTATAATTCCGTCAAATGTTGAATTTATTGTGAACCCATACAGTAATTTGAGATATTAGGACTATATCACAAGACACGCGAGCGAAGCGAGTGGGTCCGGCCGACATTTCGCAAATCCGCGCCTTCAAGTTACTACTTTGTCCATTTTCTCAAATTTATGAAAAAGATCATGGTCATTTATAGTGTGTGGCCTGTGGGGCAAGCGATTGCTTTGCTCATTTGTGATCAAAGTAAGATTGAGAAATGTAAATACTTATATAAATAATCTTTTTGAAGGATGCGCCTTCAGATGAATAAGTTCATTTTGATATTATTTAACAGTTATTTCCACAAATCTTTTTCAAGCACCCCTAACTTGGTAACAGCAATAATTTGGCAACCATGCATTTCCGCACCACAGAAATTGGGGTTTTCTTCACTCGTGATCATAGCAATGGTTGTCACACTTTTTCCATAACCAATTGCTGCTAAAACATAACTTTCCCAACTTGGCAATCTCTCATTTTCACCATAACGACTATCATGGCAATATTTTTTGCATAACAAATTTCAGCCAAAGGAAAGCAGACAATTTGGCAACCATGTATTTCCGCACCATGGGAATCGGGTTTTTGTTTACTTGTGGTCATAGCAACGGTTTCTATGGCAACAGTTTTTCCATAACTGATTTCAGTTAAACTATAACTGGTCCAACTTGGAAACTATGCATTTCCGCAGAACGGGAATAGCAATTTTGTTTACTCTTCACCCTAACAACGGTTACCATGGTAACCTTTTTTTCATAACTGATTTCAGCTAAACTAAAGTGGACAACATGGCAACCACTCATTTCCGCACCATGGGAATCGGGTTTTTGTATTGTCGTTACCCTAGCAACGGTTGCCATGGCAACAGTTTTTCTGTAACTGATTTCAGCTAAACGAAAGTTGAGCCGTTGTTTTCAACAATCTCCAAAGTAAGATTTTGATCCAAAGTAACATTAGCGCGGAAGGCCTTTAATCTATTTTGCGCTGTGAGTCTCAACAATTCCCGACATTATCAACCGATTCTGTTTCTTAAATTGTTTCAGAAGCAGAGGGGCAAGCAGAGGGGCAAGCAGAGCGTGCGCCCCGGAAAATGTTAAGGTGCATTTAGTCAACATCATTTTAAAATTGTGCTTAAATATATGTTGAAAGCGAAAGTTGAATCTGTTATATCAAATGGTGCCATTTATACAACAATATTAAGTTTATGCAAAAACCTTTGATGTTACCGTTATGCTTATGATAATGCTTATGCTAAAGTTGACTAAATCCACCCTTAGACTCATTAAAATCCTCACTGGCTTCTTGATGGAAATGATAACTCTATATCTACAAACACCGAAAAGTAATATAAATAAGTTTTAAATAACTTTTTTGTTGGAGGTGCTTGTACCTTTAAGATAGGTATTATGCTTCAGGAAGTTATCAGAAATGGGATAAAAAAATTCTGGTACAAGCCAATCAAACACGTCCGCTGCATTTTAGAAGTGACAGATGCAAAACAACTATAAATTTCAAATAACTGAGTAAAACTCTCAATCTTCAAGAGTTAGAAAATTTGCGCAGAAGGTACCAATGAAGATACGGTTTTTTATGAAATTAGTATTATTCAAGAAGCTAGAGTTCAGCTCAGTGGATAATAATATAATACACAACACATAATTATTTGATTTAATTTACAAAATAGGTTATTTTGTAACTCTTCTTCCTTCAACCACTGAAAATGTGAGGCTTCTACCAAAAATCGTCTGGCAACGTTGTGTCAACGGTTCTCTCGAGAGGCTGTGATCACATGCGTTCGAGAATACTGATTTCTAGCGCGAGAACATTGCAGGCGATGTAAACAGTCACATCCAGTGATGGGAGCGTTCCGTTCTCCTGAACTCGAGAATTGGGGTCCTAGGAGACACATTTATCTCCTCAACTCGAACACTGCATAAATAATGCTATCTTCTAATACTAGTAGTGAAAACAATGATTCATCAATTTTCAGGCGTCCACGAAAGATCCTGCTCCAATTTTTTTACCTCTTGCAGCTTGGGGGGAGTAATCGAGGTACTGGAATATTTGAGAAGACAGAATATAAACGTGAACGTTTCAGACTCGGCCGGCAACACCGGTATATTTTACGCCACCGCAAAGTATAGAAACGATGTGATCCGAATGCTGGTCAACTTTGGAGCCAATCTGGATCAGATTAATGATGAAGGACTGACTCCGTTGAATTTGTGTATTTTGTGTTACATTGCTAAGAAGTACCATATTGACGATTGGGAAACATGTTTTTTGCCAGTCTCGAATCTGTTACCCGATGAACAGACCGGAGTTATGAAATGGCATTTCAGTAAATCGTTCGGTGGCCTGATTGAACCACATGCAGATATGGTGATCAACCCAGAGAGAAAAATGGGAAGCAGAAAAGTGATTCCAGAGAAAAAAAGTACGTTCGAAGACACGAAAACGGACCTATTGGGCAGTATGAAGTGCAAGAAATATTTTTTTGACACGACATACCGAGCATATCCCAGGGAGGTGGTCCCAGATATTGCAGACAAGAAATCAGAGATAATTTCTGGTTGTTCCATTGGCCCTTATGAATTCATAGAATCTGACATGAATTCAGTAGAAAGTACCGTTATAACGCTTTTAGAATGTGGAGCAGACCCAAACATAGGAGAAGTACCTCTTCCGCCCCTTATCATGTCGATTTTCTGTGGTAGTTCCAAGTTCGTGACGAAACTTCTAGAATCAGATGCCGATATAAATGCTGTTTTCTCAGAGGAAAATCTCACGTGCTTTCACATTATTGCTGCCTCCGAATGTACGAACGAAAATGTGAAGATTTGTTCAATCCTCTCTGAGTTTTCGTGTGATCCCAACGCTAAGACAAATACCAACCATTGGCCTGATCAAAAAGTTAGGATACTTGGTAAGATACATTTCCGCTAGAAGTTCAAAAATATTAACCATGGACCTATAAAGTATTGTACCGGACCAAGCTGTTTACATCCTGGTTTGAAGTCGTGTATGGCCACAATCTGTAGTCGTGATATTGAGTTGGGCGTTGTCACATCGCGTAGGTAATAAGTCTTTATCATAGACAAAATTGTGTCACTATACGTATTCCATTAGATTACAATCGAAGAATGAAGAATGGTGATGGTGACTTTATCACGCAACTCAAACCTGTATTAATTACAAGTTTAAAAATCCAAACTATCGAAAAAAATCATTACTTGCGTCTTCAAATGGTTGTGAAGAAATTATTGTATCTGAACGTTTGTCAACGCTGTAGAATATCAATGTGTATGTTTTCCACAAAGTAAATTTCTGTCTGTCATTGATTTTTTGTGAGATTATTGCTGAAATAGTGGTATTTGAACTCATTCGTGATATATAGTGGCAGTACAATAGTAAGAGAATCATAATAGTGCAATCTTGTTGGGTTTACAAACAATCCATGTGTTCGAACCCGAATATCAGATTCCATTCGTAAGTACCATAGGCGTTACAGTGGGTATCAATCTGTTTTCGCCGAATAAAATGAAATTAATACGTGAATTCAAACCTTTACATGTGGAGATAATGAAATAGATACCTCACGAAACATTTAACTTCATTAGTTTTTTGGATGATTCATTGAAACAAAAAGGTTGCCAAAAAGTCCAAGAAATGTCTATTAAATTTTTTATTTATCTTTAGGTTTCCAGCTGATGTCACAGTAAAAGCGGCTTGGTTGAAAGAGTTGGGGATAAAATGTTTAACTGAATGTGTTCCAAAGTCTGTTAGGATTTGTTCCATTTATTTCAAAGACGCAGCATTCGAGATTAACCCAAGTGGAAGAATATTTTTGAAGAAAAGGGTTCTTCCTTTATTATATGATGAATGGTATATCCCAAGAAATTCAGCTGCTTCAACTTCAGGGTAATTATCAGCCGTCAGAATTGTTATTTTCTATGAGTTATTTCAAATAATAACAGAGATTTGTATAAAAAAACAATATTTTCAGATTGAACGATTTCAGCAAGAAAAAATCGTCAACTGGTTCCACTGAAACAGCCCCAGGTACAGATTCTGAAGAAATTGTTGATAACTCAAGTCCCTCACTGAAGAGGTGAGGACAAATTGAGAATATTAAAAATTGTTAACTCAAATTTCGCAACTCAGTTTTCATCCACTTCAGGTTGTTTGGCTTTGAAATACTGACGATCTGACAGATAATATTATTGTTGAATCTTGTGTGCAGCTTTCGATCTGAACTACCCGTTTAGTCGGCTGCCCACGCGTGTTCACTGTAGAAAAAGTTATAAATATATATCTGATCCAAATCTTAACTCGATAAGTCGGCTGTACTGGAACCACACCGTTTTACACTTATCTTGAGATTATGCCAATTAAATTAGACCGAATATCGTGTTTTTGTAATTGATAACTTTATTTGACTAGACAATTCGTATTCGTCCAAATTGACAGCCCTCTCTTTTTCACTACGACAACTGAACACAGGGCGTATTGAAAATGATCAATATATAACAAGAAAGTACAGAAAAACTATGCAGAACAAAGACTCTTCATCCAGATTCTTCATCCTCCCATCAAATTACGAATAATATGAGTAATTTCTAACTTCACATACATTAATGAATTTCATCAACATCAATTATTTATTCCAATTGGTGTAGCGATTTGGTTCACGAAATTTACCTGCCATACCTAGAAAACTTCATACCGCTTTCACATTCTAGTTTCTTCTGCATCGTTTTCTTTATGTCGCTACAAACGAATGACGTGACTTCAGGCAACTCAAGGGGGTAGAGTCGTTTTAATGGACGTGTCTGAATTCCTCCCATCGTTTTAACACGAACAACACGAACCTTTCCATCTACTCCATCGATGAGTTCTTCCACACGACCTAGGGGCCATTCGTACCTCTTTTTATTGTCTGACCCGACCAAGACTAGCTGTCCTACCTCGAGTTGAGGCTTAGGAGTAATGGGTTTTCGTACTAGTAGAGCTAAGTACTCCTTCCTAAACCTGGCATTGATGGCTTCTCTTAATACTTGCATCTTCTCGTACTGCCCTCGAAGCATAGAACCAGTTATCTCTGCACCTTCTGGAAAATGGGTACCTTTCGTCCCCCGTAAGAACATAGCGGGGGTTAGTGGAGTCAGGTCCTGTGGATCTTCTGTTACTCTCATTAATGGTCGCTGCAACAGACTGGATAATGGTTCTCAGTTCATCAAATGATAATTTAACCCGACCAAGCATTCTTCTCAAAAGGTCCTTCATTGATCGAATCATTCTTTCCCAGAAGCCTCCCAACCAAGCTGCTGTCGGAGGATTGAAGGTCCACTGAATCTGTTTGATCTGACTTTCTTTTTCAATTGTCTTCCAATCTAACTCGTCAAACAGGTTAGCAGCCCCAACGAAGTTTGTTCCATTACCGGAATAAATGTTGGCGGGTCGCCCAAACATACCGATGAATCTCTCCAAAGCTTGTAAGAACGAGATTGTTTCCAGGGTCGATACAATATCCAGAGCTACACACCTGTAAACAGCACAGGTGAATATGATGATCCACACTTTTTTGCCGGATTTCAAGAAGAGAGGTCCCGCTAAGTCTACTCCAGTGGTTGTGAACACCTCCCCATCTTCTACTCGTTTTTGCGGAAGTGGAGCTGAACGATGAATTACGAAGGAAATGGATTTTCGCGTTTGAGTAATCCAGTATCGCTCACGCAGCTTTTTCATCAGAAATTGTGTCCCAGCGTGACAATAGTTGATATGACATCGTGTTATCATAGATCGGACGAAATGATGTTTACCTGGAAGCAAAATAGGGAAAAGGAAGTGAGCCTGGTCGTTACGATTCACGATGGCTGTCTTGACTCTGATTATTCCATCTTTGTTTAGAATCAGCTCAAGCTTCCTTCCGAGTGATTTTATATCCAGGTCCTGTTGACTTATGCGGATGACACCAACTTCCGCCAATCGTATTTCTTGCAATGAGAGATATTTTGACTCTGTCAATTTGCGTCGACACTTGAAATTTACAAATCTTTGCCACCAAGCAATTGTTCTTACGTTCTTCATGTAAGAAACTGATTTTGTAGGAAAGATTTTATCTGATGAAAACATGTTTGCCTGAGTCTTTTTCCTTTCTGCATTTATGGAAACTTCATCTTCTTCAATTTGTTCTGATGAAGGCCAATTTTCTTCGTGATAAAGCCACGATGGTCCCTCCCACCATCTGGATTCTAGTAGCTCTCCAGGCGTGCATCCTCTTGATGGGAGATCTGCCGGGTTCATTAAACCTGGAACATGACGCTACTGCTTTGGTTGCGTCAGTTGAAGTATTGACTTGACTCTGTTTCCCACGAAAGTTCCCCAATCGCCGTTTCGCTTAATCCATGCCAAGGCTGTCGTGGAGTCGGTCCAAAAATAAGATTTGATGTGCTCAAACTTCAACGCCTCTTTTACAGCAGATGTCAATCTTGCCCCGATCAAGCATCCCATAAGCTCTAACCGCGGAATCGTAGACCGTTTATCCTTTTGAAATGGAGCCACTCGAGCCTTCGCTGCCAAAAGTTGAACTGACACTTCATCATTCAGTTGACATTTCAGAAAGACGGCACAAGCGTAAGCATCTTTACTTACATCGTTGAATGTGTGCAGTTCTTGGTACGAAGGATTGCACAATCCATGTATTCTCGGGATTCGTATTCTGCTAAGCATGGACACTGACTTGATCCAGGTTTTAACCTGACGTATTCTGAATTCATCCAACTCCTTGTCCCAATCTTGCTTTTTCTTCCAAGCGTTCTGAATGATCAATTTTGGAACAATAGTAGCAGGGCTTGTAACACCAATCGGGTCAAAGATTTGACTTGCAAATGATAGTAACGACCGCTTTGTCATTATTGCATTGATGAAAGGATCAGCTGGTGGTATAATCAGTCCAAGGCTATCCTCTCTTTTGTTCCAATTCATACCAAGTACCTTCGTTATTTCTATACCCGATTCCAATTCGCAACAGTCACGGGTGAAATAACCGACTTTGGTATCATCCCCAATGGTACATTCCCACTGGCGTAGGTCTATCTGTGCATCCTTCAGTATATGTGTTGAGGTTCGTTTGAGATCCTCGGCTTCTTGATGGGAACTGACGGACGTCACTAAATTATTTACATACATTGATAACAGGATTTTCTTACACAAAACCTGGTTGAACTGTTCATTTGATAGGTGCAGTTTTAACACAGATGCCAACAGGAAAGGACTGGAGTTTACTCCAAATACAACATGACAATGATGATAAGTTTTGGTGCGATTGTCTTTCTCCTTCCACCATAAAAATTTAAGGAATTCTCGATCCTCTTCTTTGACGTCAATGATCTGGAAAGCCTTTCGAATGTCTGCTACCACTCCCACTGGTCCTTTACGGAATCTCAACAATATGGATGGCAACAGTTCTATACAATTTGGCCCTTTGTACAGACAGTCATTTAGAGAAGGAGATCGAAAAGCTTTACAACTAGCATCGAAAACTGGTTGAACTGGAGTAGTGGAGGAACTATCCTTAAAGACCGGGTGATGCGGAAGATAGTGACCGCTTTTATCGTCATCTGGAACCTCTTCAATAAATCCTTCGTCTAACCAATCACTGAAAATCTTGTCGTATTCTTCGTACCGAACCTTCACATCTAGTTTTGTTGTTGTCGATGCAAGTCTCTTTTCAGCTATCTCAAAATTATTGACAAGATCACACTGTGGTGTCCTCCACGGTAAATTCACGGAATACCTCCCATCATCGTTTCGTGTTGTCGTCCGGGAAAATGTTTCAAGTGCTGCATTTTCTTCTTCTTGTTCAGACAACTTCGTGATGGGGTCTGATATCCCTAATACCTCCAAATTCCATAAACGATTTACTTCATGTTTCCCACAAAACATATTGATGATAATTGTGCTATATGATTCCTGAGCGATAGGTCCACTGAGAGTCCAACCGAGTTTGGTGTTCCACGCTGCTAGTCCATTAGCTAAATCAGTCTTTTCTCCTGTTTTTATGAGAGCCTCCACGTCACTCCCAATGCAGATATCAATGTCATTCCTGTATAACGGAGTATTGATACAATCAGATAAATGAACTCCTTTGTCCTGAAGCGTCTTGAGCCATGGTCCGATGGGAATTCTTGGTGTACCTCCACCGATTTTATTCTTTTCCCGGAGTACAACATTCATGCTGAAGTTATTTCTTATTCCTGTTAGCCTGATTGAATATTGAAAAACACATTGATAGTTCGTCACTGAACCATCTCCAAGTACTTCCCTTGATACCTCTTGACCAATCGGTTTACTTCTCAGCTGTCGTATTAGATGCTTGGAAACTGAGCTTCGTTGACAACCTTCATCGAACAGAAGTCTTACTATTCTGATCTCGTTGGAATCTTGGCATGATGCTTTGACCAGAATTGTTTTCATCAGTACTTCGTTCGTACACTGTATGCTTGATTGGTTAGCTGTTGTAGATGATGGGATGGAAGATGAAGCATTTGTCTTGGGGTCGTATACATGCATTTTGTTGTCCTGTCCACCTGAAGGTTCACACCCGTTTGGGTTAGGGCACATTAAGGTATGATGATATCCCGAACAGTAAAAGCATTGAGCAAAGGCCTTACAAAATTTTATATGATGACCTTTCTTGAAACACTTGAGGCATGCTCTCATATCGGTAAGCTTTCTTCTTCGCTCCTCTAAAGTCATCTTCCTAGCCTTGCCACATTCTGTTGAAGCATGACGCCCATCGCAAAAAACACATCCAGATGTTGTTTGTCCCGAATAGAGTTCTGCCACCGTTGCAAATTTTTCCTCTTTCTTCTGACCCTTCTTTGGTTGTGATTTCACTGCTCTGCTAGATTCTGATTCATTCTGAAAACTCATGGTAGCTAAGTCCACGCTCAATCTAGCTTCAAGTTGTTGATTTATGAAATTCCTGAAGTAATCTAGTCGTGTCTTAGGAGGGTCCTCGTTTTTGCCATCCTTCTTCGCTTCTGGTGATAATTGCCACTGCAGCAGAATATCTTTTGGAACTGTCCCCTCCAGAATTAGGTACAGCCATGTTTCAGAATCTACTCCATCCATCTTCAAAAAGTGAGTAGTATTAGTTGGTAGCAGTATCAATACTATCTAATCTATCTAATATCTTTAAAATCAATTCTTGTATATTGATATATTTATTTTGGCTATCTCGCAAACAGCTTTAAAGATTTGAATCAAAATTTTTATTCAGATAAGGTTTTAGTTTTTAAGTTCCTCTATACAGGCGATTTTCCTGAAGAAACTCGATTCCAGTAATAATAATAATGATGTGAATTTTTAAATTATATTTTCACCCACTTCCAATTATCATAATCTGAAATTTGGCCACATATCAAGGACCGACGATAATACAGTAATTTCCTACTATTAATATAATAAACATGATGATAATAATAATAAATGGAATTTCAAATTCAACTTTCGCCCTTTAATAATTCCTCCGAAATACCTAAAATTTTTCAAAAATTTCCAGAACCAACGGCAATACAAGAATTTTATGATAATAACGCACCTAATAATAATAATAATGATGAGAATTTTCGAATTTGATTTCAATCGTCCGTATGATCTGAAATTGGGCACACACAAACCGATTGCAATACAAGGTCTTAATTATAAAAGTTTAATGACAATGATAATAATGATAATGACGTGAATTTTTTATTCAATATCCACCCACTTCTAATCATCCGTAAATTTTAAAATATTGCGTACTTACCAAGGACCGACGATAATATAAGAATTTTATTATGTTAATGTTTTATTGATGATAATAATAATGAGAAATTCTAAACTCAATTTCCACCCACTTCCAATCCTCTGAATAATCTTAAATTTAGCACACTCATCAAGTAATAGGACTCATCAGGAATATTGACAAAAATTAATCCTTCTTTGTCTCATCACTGCTGACTCAGTATGTTTATGTATATAAAGAGCACGTAGGCACTTCAACTTCATGTGTATAAAACTAATGAATATTATCGGCCCTCTTACCCGAATGTGTTTATTATGAGTTTTAATTCTATAAACAGACTATGCATAGAGAGGATATAGTTAGTTACTCATTTACCTTCCAAGTGCGTTCTTCTAATAACAGTAAATTGATATTAGTGAAAACGAAATCCACTGCGTATTATTTCATCCTATAACCAACAGTACTGACGACAATACAAGAATTCCATAATATCAATGTGATAATAATAATAATGATGAGAATTTTCAAATGCTGCATTACATCAGTACACGTACTTTGTCACTGCAAGGGCTCTAAACGATTTCGAAGGGCACACACAATATGTTTGAAATGGTCGCAGTGTAAAGGCTTTTAGCTAATCTGCTGAGCTAATCTAATCTAGTAAAGATATCTTCAAGCAAAGTTTAAGGGAACACAACTTGATGCCATGCAGGGCAGCAACAAGGCCTTCATTGACTGCAGAACATTCAGATCACGGCTTGATTTTGCCCGCCAGTATAACATATATATGATATTCTTGGGAGATGAATTAGAGCCCTGCAGCAGCCCAAAGTTACTTTAAATGAGCTGAGGGACAGTTTAGTGAATTTGGGAGACATAATTGAATAAGGACTCTGATATTGAGTATAACAGGCGGTTATCATTGCTCGAGGAGGGAACTCAAGGAATTAGCAAATCATTTCAGAATACAAAACAAATTCTTCATTTTTATTTTATTGTTGTTTGTGTGAAACTATGTACGTACTTGATTTTTAATATCTTCTAGAAAAAAATGTTAGTTTGATAATCCGTATTGTGAATTTTGTATGCACATTGTCGTAAATACAAAATTTCGTATTTCTGAATTTGAATAATATGCGCTGAGAATTTCTTTGGAATATTTATTCTTCACAATATTCATTGAATATATAAATTACCATTTTTAGTAAATGCATTTTCATTCTTTTTTTTTTCAGTCGACTGTCTCCAGCTTTCCATTGATTGAAAACGAAAGTCTTAAAAATATTTTTTTTTTGAAAAATTTGTGAACCTAATTTTCTAAGGATCGATGTTTTTATGACATCAGGTATGTCAAATGAGTTTTTCTATCTCACGAAGTCCCATCGGATGTATATTCTAACACTTTCCTTGATATTTTCATCATTATTTCAAATTCAGCATTTTTTTCTTGTGATTGAACCCTATTTTCAGCAAATGCGTGCGCTCCTGTCTGTTGTGGGAAGGTCACAGTCTATCGCTACCTTCTCTCTTCCCCACAGCCCGCGGGCCTAAAAACAGAGCCACTTCAAATCACTCCGTGTCGTATGTATGGCAATGCTAAGTCCATCTGTATTTATACGATATTATACGTCCATGATATTAACATCTGATGAAAATTCTTGGAGAATATAAAAGTTGAAAATCTTTTTAAAAACAAGATTTTATTTATAAACTATCGGACTAAAAATAATGAAGTCCAATTGTCCAGTCCAAATTTGGCATGCTAGTGGTGGAACTAGGTCAAACAAGAAACCAAAAATATTTTTAGTAAAAAAATGTATTGCCCGTTATTTTGAAGGAAATGAGGTTAATCAAAATCAGTTTCAATAAGGTGAAAGATAATTCATTTTCCTACAAGAATAATAATGATAATAATAATAATAATACGAATGTTATTGGCTGCAAAGAAGTCACTAGTGAGGCGGGCGAGAAGTATCGCGGAAAACATAAAATTCTGCGATAAACCTTCCCGCTTATTCCAAGAGCCTCCACGTGTTGTCGATAACCCGCCGGCTGCTGATCGGGTAGAAACCTTCTGGAAGAACATCTATGAGTTTCCGCAACCACTCAATGTAGACACTCCAGCCCTAGCGCAGTTCGAAGCTTAATGCAGGACGCTTCGGCAGCCTGAGCACAATGATCTGCGCAATCCGATAACCACGGAAGAAGTTCGAGGGGCCCTCAAAGGCTCAAAGAACTTTGCTGCTCCAGGCCCTGATGGGTTGAATAACTATTGGTGGAAAAAGTTTCCAACAATCCACCACCATCTGGCTAGAGTTTTTAACTCATGGCTAGATGGGGAGCAGCAGATTCCGGAGTGGTTTGTCGAGGGGCGAACCGTGCTCATCCCCAAGAACGGAGATTTGTCTGATCCATAGAATTACAGGCCGATAACATGCTTGAATGCGTGCTATAAGTTGTTTACGCGCATCATATACACGCACATTCTCTCCGCAGTTGATCCGGTGTATGAACGGATATATGAGCAAAGAGGGTCAAAGAAAGGGGTCGCCGGCTGCAAGGAGAACCTGCTCATCGATAGATGTATCACGCAGGACTCCGTGTAGTATAAGCGTAACCTTTCGATGGCCTGGATCGATTACCGCAAGGCATTTGATACAACATCGCATGAGTTAATCATGCATTTGCTCAGATGTCTTGAGGTACCTGATCAAATAGTGGGATGCATTGGACAACTGATGCCACCCTGGAGGACTCGCTTCACCATAAGATATGGTAGAGACATAGTCCAAACAGAGCAGGTCATCATTAGAAGAGGCGTGTTTCAGGGAGACTCCCTCAGCCCTCTTCTCTTCTGCATTTCACTATTGCCATTGTCCGTTGTACTCAGGAATACCCGTGGGTACAACTGCGGCACCCCCAGCAACCGGAGGCATAAAGTCACCCATCTGTTTTACATGGATGACCTCAAATTATATGCCTCTGGAGAAAGGGACCTACATCAGTCCCTTAGGGTGGTGGAAGAATATACGCATGCTATCGGTATGGAATTTGGGATCGACAAATGTGCCACGGTTCATCTCAAAAGAGGACGATGCGAGGAATACGGAGAGGATGTCCAGCTCGTAGACGGAAGCATCCTACATCATCTGGATGCCGGAGAGACGTATACTTACCTAGGGGTGGAGCAACGCCACTCCCAAGAGGTATTCACAGTTAAGAACTCTCTCCGCGGCAGGTACCAGCATAAACTCCGACAGATCTGGTCATCAGAACTGTCGGGGAAGAACAAAGTTGCTGCAACCAATATGCTTGCCGTTCCGATCCTTCTCTACTCTTTCGGAGTAATGAAGTGGACTAAGGAAGAGCTGCGACAACTCGACGTTAAAACTCGCAAAGTGATGCATCTCAATAGGAGCTTGCATCCTAAATCGTCCGTTCCACGGTTATACTTTCCCAGACAACGGGGAGGCCGTGGACTTTTGAGTTTGGAGTGTCTGCATAACAGAATGGTTCTGGATGGGGCCTGTAAAGTCATCCGGAGTTCAGATCCCCTTCTCTGCATGGTCCGCGACCATGAAAAAGCAGGGATTGGAGCATTTCTATTTAAGGCAGCAACCCGTGCGGCCGATGAACTCGGTCTCGTATTCGACACTGAACGGGCTAACCCAAACTCTGTCACCGAGTTGGGACCCGTTCAGCAAAAAGCTCACATCAAAGCTGCGGAGACAGAGGTCCTTCTACAGCTACATATGGATAAGCCAATGCATGGTGTCTTCTTTCACAACATCGAAGACATTGGCTTATCCAAAAGCTTGACCTTTGCCTTCCTCAGGTCGAGTGAGCTAAAGTCGGAGACCGAGGGATTCATAATGGCTTGCCAGGATGGTGTCTTCAACACCCTTGTCTACCGTAGTCGCGTGATGGGTATAGACGTCCCTGACACCCGATGCAGGGCATGTCGTGGGGCACCTGAGACCGTAATGCATCTGCTATCAGCATGCCCATGTTATGCGGTCTCAGCTTATATCCACAGGCATAACGCGGCTCTACGAGTGTTGTACTACCATCTACGACACTCATACGGTATAGATGAGACACCGGTGTTGCCTTATGTTCCGGGGGATATTGAGTCCGTGGTGGAGAATGAGAGGTGCCGAATCTATTGGAACTACTCATTCCCCACCCTCAGGCAAATACAAGCCAATAAGCCTGATGTTGTCCTCCTCGACCACCAAAGTAAAACGATATTCGTCGTGGAGTTTTCCGCTCCAGGCGAAATGAATATCGTTCGAAAAGAGGAGGAAAAACGGACTAAATATCGAGATCTTCTCTTTAAACTCCACAGGTTGTATCCGGACCATTCTGTCAAAATGGTGGTTCTGATCATAGGAGTCCTTGGTGGAATGATGGACACACTGCTATCCAATTTGAAGATAATAGCTGCTTGCCGTAATATGGCAGAAATCTTAGCAGCACGAATGCAGAAGGCCGTTATTCTTGGTTCGCTCCGTCTGCTCAGGGCACATGATTCTCGGACCCAATAATCACTCACCCTACGGACGTGGGGAGTGGTTATTGGGGTTAACGACACCAGCGCGCCCTCCGGATGGGTCGGAGCACCGGAGACAGGGCCTGACTGGTACACTCCTAAGGAGAAAAAAAAAAAAAAAAAAAAAATAATAATAATAATAATAATAATAATAATAATAATAATAATAATAATAATAATAATAATAATAATAATAATAATAATAATAATAATAATAATAATAATAATAATAATAATAATAATAATAATAATAATAATAATAATAATAATAATAATAATAATAATAATAATAATAATAATAATAATAATAATAATAATAATAATAATAATAATAATAATAATAATAATAATAATAATAATAATAATAATAATAATAATAATAATAATAATAATAATAATAATAATAATAATAATAATAATAATAATAATAATAATAATAATAATAATAATAATAATAATAATAATAATAATAATAACAACGAGAAGGCAGGGGGGTCAACCAACACCTAAGGCCCTGGTGAGTAGCGACACCACCTACCCGAGCAAAGGATGCAAAATCGGACCGGCAGCTCATGCGCATCCGGGAGGGAAAAAGCAACTTTCCCTCCGGTGTCGGCCGTGGGTTTACTGGGTTAACCCCCCAGTAAACTCTACTACTCGGTTCCGAACGATCGAGGAAGAGGCCCCCACAACCGACCCCCTCGGATTAGGGGTCATAGGCAAGGTGGTGGGGCCAACGATGATTTGCCAAACGATGACGACCGCGATAACAACGGACGCTTTGAGTGGACGGATGAATTAAGAGACGGACTTCTTCATTGCTACGAGAGCAGTGAGCCCTCGGAGAGGATACATGGCGAGAATGCATGCTCTGTGGTGTGAGAGACACCCAGAGCATGCAGCGTTTTCGCACAAAATCTCAGGGATTATGTATCCCATCTTCGGGCTCGAGGCTACGTTAGAGCTCCTCCTCAGCCAGTTATCGAAGTGGCAGATATGCCACGTGTCGGTTTGGCTGTGGAGGAGAATCGCATTGTTCCACTGATGGAGGATATCAGAACCCGCAGGGCGCTTCACACTATGAAGCTCCTGAAACCGCAAGAACTGGCACGGGTGGATGCGGAGATTGGCGATGTTCTTCCAGAAGAGGCTGACATCTGGCAGATCAATTCTGTCGTGTACGACGCCGCTCGTGCTCTATCCCAGACGGAGAGGAGGGAAACCACCGCTCTTGTTGGGAGGCATGAGCGACGCGTTCACAAGATGGAAGCTAAGATCAAGTCGGCGAGACAACACGCGTCTCGTATCCAGTGTGTGGTGGACTACATGTCGGCCAATAGGCCTTTTACGCCGGCAGTGCGGCGAATTGCTGCAAAGCTAAGACGAGCTCACCACACATTGAATCAAGGCGTGCTGTTTACCATAAAACAGCACTGTCTTGATAGGATACGAATGCTAGTGGCTGCAAAGAAGTCACTAGTGAGGCGGGCGAGAAGTATCGCGGAAAACATGAAGTTCCGCGATAAACCTTCTCGCTTATTCCAAGAGCCTCCACGTGTTGTCGATAACCCGCCGGCTGCAGATCAGGTGGAAACATTCTGGAAGAATATCTATGAGTATCCGCAACCACTCAACGTAGATACTCCAACCCTAGCGCAGTTCGAAGCATTTTGCAGGAGGCTTCGGCAGCCTGAGCTGAATGATCTGCGCATTCCGATAACCACGGAAATAGTTCGAGGGGCCCTAAAAGGCTCTAAGAATTTCGCTGCTCCAGGCCCTGATGGGTTGAATAACTATTGGTGGAAAAAGTTTCCAACAACCCACCGCCATCTGGCCAGAGTTTTCAACTCATGGCTAGATGGGGAGCAGCAGATTCCGGAGTGGATTGTCGAGGGGCGAACCGTGCTCATCCCCAAAAACGGAGATTTGTCTGATCCATAGAATTACAGGCCGATAACATACTTGAATGCGTGTTATGAGTTGTTTACACGCATCTTATACACGCGCATTCTCTCCGCAGTTGATCCGGTGTACGAATGGATATATGAGCAAAGAGGGTCAAAGAAAGGGGTCGCCGGCTGCAAGGAGAACCTGCTCATCGATAGATGTATCACGCAGGACTCCGTGCAGTATAAGCGTAACCTTTCGATGGCCTGGATCGATTACCGCAAGGCATTTGATACAACATCGCATGAGTTAATCATGCATTTGCTCAGATGTCTTGAGGTACCCGATCAAATAGTGGGATGTATTGGACAACTGATGCCACTCTGGAGGACTCGCTTCACCATAAGATCTGGTAGAGACACAGTCCAAACAGAGCAGGTCATCATTAGAAGAGGCGTGTTTCAGGGAGACTCCCTCAGCCCTCTTCTCTTCTGCATCTCACTATTGCCATTGTCCGTTGTACTCAGGAATACCCGTGGGTACAACTGCGGCACCCCCAGCAACCGGAGGCATAATGTCACCCATCTGTTTTACATGGATGACCTCAAACTGTATGCCTCTGGAGAAAGGGACCTACATCAGTCCCTTAGGGTGGTGGAAGAATATACGCATGCTATCGGTATGGAATTTGGGATCGACAAATGTGCCACGGTTCATCTCAAAAGAGGACGATGCGAGGAATACGGAGAGGATGTCCAGCTCGTAGACGGAAGCATCCTACATCATCTGGATGCCGGAGAGACTTATACCTACCTTGGAGTGGAACAACGCCGCTCCCAAGAGTTATTTGCAGTTAAAAACTCTCTCCGCGGCAAGTATCAGCATAAACTCCGACAGATCTGGTCATCAGAACTGTCGGGGAAGAACAAAGTTGCTGCAACTAATATGCTTGCCGTTCCGATCCTTCTTTACTCTTTCGGAGTGATGAAGTGGAATAAGGAAGAGCTGCGACAACTTGACGTTAAGACTCGCAAAATGATGCATCTCAATAGGAGCTTGCATCCTAAATCGTCCGTTCCACGGTTATACTTTCCCAGACAACGGGGAGGCCATGGACTTTTGAGTTTGGAGTGTCTACATAACAGAATGGTTCTGGATGGGGCCTGTAAAGTCATCAGGAGTTCAGATCCCCTTCTCTGCACGGTCCGCGACCATGAGAAAGCAGGGATTGGATCATTCCTTTTTAAGGCAGCTACCCGTGCGGCCGATGAACTCGGTCTCGTTTTCGACACTGAACGGGCTAACCCAAACTCTGTCACCGAGTTGGGACCCGTTCAGCAAAAAGCTCAGATAAAAGCTGCGGAGACAGAGGTCCTGCTACAGCTACATATGGATAAGCCAATGCATGGTGTCTTCTTTCATAACATCGAAGACCTTGGCTTATCCAAAAGCTTGACCTTTGCCTTCCTCAGGTCGAGTGAGCTAAAGTCGGAGACCGAGGGATTCATAATGGCCTGCCAGGATGGTGTCTTCAACACCCTTGTCTACCGTAGTCGCGTGATGGGTATAGACGTCCCTGACACCCGATGCAGGGCATGTCGTGGGGCACCTGAGACCGTAATGCATTTGCTATCAGCATGCCCATCTTATGCGGTCTCAGCCTATATCCACAGGCATAACGCGGCGCTACGAGTGTTGTACTACCACCTACGACACTCGTACGGTATAGACGAGACACCGGTGTTGCCTCATGCTCCGGGGGATATTGAGTCCGTGGTGGAGAATGAGAGATGTCGAATCTATTGGAACTACTCATTCCCCACCCTCAGGCAAATACAAGCCAATAAGCCTGATGTTGTCCTCCTCGACCACCAAAGTAGAACGATATTCGTCATGGAGTTTTCCGCTCCAGGCGAAGTGAATATCGTTCGAAAAGAGGAGGAAAAACGGACTAAATATCGAGATCTTCTCTTTGAACTCTGCAGGTTATATCCGGACCATTCTGTCAAAATGGTGGTTCTGATTATAGGAGTCCTTGGTGGAATGATGGACACACTGCTCTCTAACTTGAAGATAATACCGGCTTGCCGTAATATGGCAGAAATCTTAGCAGCAAGAATGCAGAAGGCCGTTATACTTGGTTCGCTCCGTCTACTCAGGGCACACGATTCGCGGACCCAATAATCACTCACCCTACGGACGTAGGGAGTGGTTATTGGGGTTAACGACACCAGAGCGCCCTCCGGATGGGTCGGAGCACCGGAGACAGGGCCTGACTGGTACATTCCTAACGGAAAAAAAATAAAAAAAAAAAAAATAATAATAATAATAATAATAATAATAATAATAATAATAATAATAATAATAATAATAATAATAATAATAATAATAATAATAATAATAATAATAATAATAATAATAATAATAATAATAATAATAATAATAATAATAGGGATATTGAGTCCGTGGTGGAGAATGAGAAGTGTCGGATCTACTGGAACTACTCATTTCCCACCCTCAGGCAAATTCAGGCCAATAAGCCTGATGTAGTACTCCTCGACCGTGGAAGTAAGACGATTTTCGTCATTGAGTTTTCGGCTCCTGGCGAAACGAATATCGTCCGAAAGGAGGAGGAGAAACGGACGAAATATCGAGATTTACTCTTCGAACTCCGCAGGCTCTATCCAGACCATTCTGTAAAAATGGTTGTTCTGATAATAGGGTCCCTTGGCGGTGTGATGGATTCATTACTCTCGAACTTAAAAATCATACCGGCATGTAGAAAGATGTCAGAAATCATAGCCGGAAGAATGCAGAAGGATGTCATCCTCGGTTCATTACGTCTGCTCAGGGCACACGATTCCCGGACCCAATAGCTGCTTACCCCATAGTTTGGGGAGTGGTTAGGTTATTGGGGTAATGATGTTGCCAGCGTGCCCTCCGAATGTATCGGAGCATCGGAGACAGGGTCCGACTGGAGAATTTTAATTCAAATCATAATAATAATAATAATAACTGTGGCTAATGACCATAGCAGTCGATGCCAAGACACCAAAGGAAAAAAAATAATAATAACTTTATTACCCATCAATCATCAAATATAAGGAATTTCCTTATAAAACTATTTTATGAGAAGGGCAAAGGGTAGTTCGGTTCAGTTTGCGGCCGATGCCGAATATGGTCTTCCAACGACACCACATCAAAAAAAAAAAGATTCAAATTCAAAAATTAGAGTATAGAGATGATAACAAGAAAACAAAATCTACTTATTATGAAAAGTATGCGCTTCATTTATAAAAAGAGAGACGGAGCAAGAGAGAACAAGTATGTGAGAGAGAAAGAGAGAGACAGAAAGGGAAGAAGAATGTAGAATGAATCAGATGTATATCACTGAATGCTGTGTAGGATATCCTTTGAAATTCCTCTTGAATGATAAATGATAAACAGCTAATATCAAAATACTTTCTATTTATTTTAAAGATATTATTGATGCAAATGACTGAAGTATAGGAGAAATTCTGTTTGAATAATGCCATGGAGTGTTTGAGCATACTTATAGTTGGAGAGCTGAGGGACCAAACATGCATCAGTTTTATAACGGCTGATATGTCAATATCAGGGCATAAAAAGGTTGAATATCAATAGCCTGCCGTCAGTTTTTGGGACAACTGGCGTGGGGGTGGTTCCGAACTTGTAAAAAACACATATGTTGCAACTGTTTCATAAAATCTGAGAATGGGTATGTGGATAGTAAGACAACTAACAATGAACTATGCGGACATACAGCCCTACTTTCGTGGATCTTGTTAATTTATGGATATTGTTAACAGCAAATTGTTATGTTAACGACATGTGATCAGTTTTCGTACTATTGTGGTCTCATCAACTTGTTAATTTAAAGATAAGTCTTTAATTGTTATCACTTGCTAGCAAGCTCATGATACCGTTTTTAAAGACATTGTTACAACGCAAAATATAAATAATCTGTAGTTAAGGCTTTCAATCCAGAACTTTTTTTATTTTTGAGGAGATTGCAGATGAAGAGGAAAGGTTGTGACAATATTTTTATTGGACCACAATTAAGGATTCTCCAATTATTTTTAGGTATGAATTACGAGTTACTAGGAGACATCTTCGTGATGTTAGTGACCCCTTAACTTTACCAGAAGGAAATTTCCGCGGAATCTACCGTTTATCGAGGCAGTTAGCTATTGATCTGGTAGATGAAATATCGCCTCAGATGAGGAACATCCAAAGACATCAGATAGCGATTCACGCAATTCATAAAATAATTGCAACACTTCACTTCCTTGCTCAAGGAAGTTATCAAAAGTGTGTTGGTGAGGATTACTTTTTACCCATGGCTCAGCAAACACTGTCAACATGTATAAATGAAGTAACTTCTGAAAAAACAATTGCCAAACAGGGCTTCATGGATAGAGGTGGGTTTCCAGGAATTATAGGTGCCATTGATTGCACACATATTGCTATACAAGCTCCACCATTTCATAATCCACAAATGCCTGGAATTGTTTTTTTAAACCGTAAAGGATTTTATAGTCTAAATGTAGATTTCAAGATTTCCTGGATCTGTACATGATTCAGCAATATGGACATCCTCCTTGGTTAAAACACATTTGGAAAAAACTTCAATGGTGGAAGTAATAATTCTTGGTTAATTGGAGACTCAGGTTATCCTCTTCAGCCTTTACTTATGACACCTGTGGAAGGAAACAATCTGAATGCTGAACAGATAAACTTTAATCGAGTATACAGGAGTGCAAGAAATGTAATTGAAATGCTCAATGGCGTTCTCAAGGTGAGATTTAGGTGTTGCCTTCGGCATAGAACTCTTCATTACAAACCCGAAGTAGCTGCAAAAATCATAAACACATGTGCTATCTTACACAATTTCAGTTTGAATCATGAGATTTTTGATGTAGACGATAATCCATATCCTGAGCAGCCTGCAATACCACATGACAATCCAGAAGATTTAGGTAGAGACTGGCTCAATGAGGGTAGACTAACAAGGCAAAGAATTATCAACATATATTTTTAAAATATAAATGCTCAATAAAGTGATTCAAACTGTTCATTAAAGAAAATAAGGATTTTTCAATGCAGTGCAATTCTTTCGAATAATCAACTGTTTTAAATAAAGAAAGAAAATTTTTTCTTGCTTTTCTTGTTCTAACTCTCGCATGTGATTTTGTTCTCCGGTATCTTGGAATATTAATTTTATTTTGGATATAACCAGAATTCTTATTTGTAAAGCCTAACTCCAGTATATCCATGCCCAAAACAACTGCCATACTTATGATTTGCAGAAGTCTTTTTTCAATTTCAGACAAAATCTCCAACACAGTATATCCTCCTCCAGTTAATTTTTGACTCACATACAATAGTCTAGCTTTTTTTTTGTATTACTTACCAAGTCATAAAAAACCTAAGACAATGAAATAAAATTAGTTACGTATACCCAAATGCTTCAGTAGATTAGATAATACCGTCACCTTTTCCCACTGGGTGACTGTTTTCCTTAGACCAATAATATTTAAGCGAACTCCCAATTCGTCCCATAATTTCTTAGTTTTTTCGTTATCTTCAAATAAAATTGTCTTGTTTTCTTCCTCAATGAAAGACGAGAATTCTTCATATTGATCTCGAGTAGTTCTAGCATTTCGACATCCTAGATGAATGAAAACCAGTATTATTTATAAACATTTATTTCAATTTTTAACAAAAACTAAACTCTTAAAACCATATGAAACAAAACAGTAGTTGAACTGAAATAAAAAAAGATACATTTTAATAATATCGTCTAATGATGATCAGATTTTGTCTGCAATTTTTTGCAGTCCGGAATCAATTGCAACTGCAATATCGTTTAGGGCACTAGCTATTGCCATCAATCCTTCTTTGTTGGATATTTCATACTGTTGTGCCAATAATGACTTTGTTTTGTATGTTTTTTTCTTTTTTAGTTCTGTAAAAGCATAAGTATATAAATGAAAATGAATGCAGATAAAGAAAATTATTTACTGTGTATCGGGGCAGCTTCCTTTGATTTAGATGGGGAGGATATTTCATTTGGGATGTTTCCCTCCACAAAATCAACATTTTGTTCTTCTTCATCATCAGCATAAACAATTTCATTATCACTAAGTTGTTCGACAGTTTCTATTTCTGCACATCCCTGTGATGATTCAGAATCATTATCGACATGAAATTCCATTTCCTTAGTATTTGATAATCCTTCAACTACGAATTCCCCTCCCCCCCCGTAAGCAATAATAAATTCTCCGTGTCTTTTAGTGTTTGGCCAGATCTTTCTCGCATCCTCACAGAACTTTTCCATTCAGTAAATGTCTGGAATAATGCATATTTATCAGTACAATTGTCCATGTCAATTATTTAAGTCAGCTTACTTTTTTCCAGTCTTCTGTGGACTTGAGGGCCCCACTGCCACAATCATTTAATTGTTTAGTTGATGTTTCTCAACATTTGATGATCCTTTCAGAATTTTCGCTTGCAATTTTTCCATAAAGAAGTCATCATTAGCTCGGAGACATTCGATAATTAATTGGTACTGCTGCTGGGAAGTCAAGGGTCCTCTTTTATTTTTTTCCATTTCAAACAAAATATAAATAACGTTAAAATAAAATACCATGCAAACTTTGCAAACACAGGATTTTAATTTTTAGGTTATATTGTAAACAGTGTTCTGAATACGTGTTCTGTGTTTCCATGTATTAAAGATTTGCTATAGCTACTTGTTAATTTTCGTATCTTTAACTCATCTTAACAATGGTGACACGAAAGTGCGGATATGATAACATATCTTTAACGAAGTTGTTGAGTTTCTGTTAACTTAACAACCTTGTTCAATTAACAAGTGACACTATAGTAGGGCTGATAGTCAGCCTGCAAAATATTGGAACAGTACGTGTCAGCAGCCCGTTAAACCCGTCAAAAAAATTGGTCGGTGAAAGTGTTTTATAAAATCTAAAAATTTTCGTACAAGTAGTTCATAGTAGTTTTATCAAACAAACGCCGTCCGCAGTCAATAAAAGGGCGCACGGCGCGCTAAATTCATGTAGCGTGTTTTCTAACTACGGTTCCTAACTGCAGGGGGTGATTCGTTAGGTCATTTTAAGAAGAAAAGTTTCTATGAACATATGTTCAGAGTTGCTTCGTTTTTGAGATACAGGCATAGAACTATATATTATATACTTACTCCAGAATGCTAATCCCGCCAATTTTCACGGCGAAAAGCATGCCGCGTATGCGACCCGTTTACGATTTGCGCATGCGTATCATTAGTGTAGTTTGGGTAGATCGTTGCCAAGTTTGAAAATAATTTGGTGTTCCAATTCAGAGTTTTTTGTTATGAGGCAATAAAACACTTGTCATTTAAAAGAGAGAAATTTTACAGCGCATTTAGGACTTTTTAAAACCAAAAAGAACCTTTTAGATATAGATTACTCCGAATTTTAGGTGCGAAAGAAACTTATTTAAAACAATAATGTACCGTATGCTACTGTAATTGTAATGACCGTGCAACGGTGCTTTTTCATCAACAGGAAGACTTGTCACTAAGATCTGTCACTCTTGTCAGAGATCAGAGACGGTTTTTAGAATTTCAGATTTTCTCTTGTCGTTTTGTGTGGTGTTTGTTGTCGTTGGTTATTCTTTCATCATTGTTTAAAGAGAAAGAAGATAGTCAACCTTACGGGTACAATGGTTTGATCTAAATGGGCACCACCCCTAGATGTCACTAGTCCGATTGTGCCCAAATCAAGGCGTGGCGATATTAGTAGGTACTAACAAAATTGTCTAGATGGCATTTTTGAGAGTTTTGAGTTCGGATGAATCTGCAAATGCGTCGTTTGCTTTGTTCATTAATAAGTTCAGTACCGTATTGACTTTTTTAGGTTTTAGCTTGATATGTATGTAACGAAATCTTTGAAATTAATTTTCACACACTTCCAGACTTCCGAATGACTTGAAATTTGGCAAGTGCGTACATAATTCCGGTGACAATGCATTATGAAATGGTTGAGGAAAAAACAGTATGGCAGACGAGTTTTGTGGTTTGACTACTTTTTCCGATAATATAATAAACAAAAATTATTATCAGTCATTATCAGATCATCTCACAGCACGAACATACGAGAGGATATGACTAATTAACTATAGTCCAACACCTTCAGTTTTCGCCGTTTTCGGTTTCGCTGTTCACGATGACAATAAGTGTCATCGTGACATCCTAATAATTATCTAGTAAAGGCACTTATAGATAGTTCATTTAAAGACGTGATAACATTTGGTATATTCAAGGATTAAGGACGTACATTGCGTCAGATTAAAGTATTATTTGTTGAAAAGTTTGCAAATAGGCCAGACAATTATCAATTGCTCTAATTCTATTCTGCATCGAGTTTTGTTCCGCCGCAAGGACAAAGCTACAAAGAATTCTTCCGAGACCACGCCTACTACACATGGAGGGGACGTCTGATGGAAATTGGCATAGGTATTAACAACAAAAATGCGTGCACTCGGACAGTAGGAAGACATGACACATTGTCTCCCATGGCTAGCTCAGTACCACCTATCCGAAGTACAGCACCGTCGTTTAATCCCAGCAACTCCGGAACTCTTCACGCCATCTATTTGGAAAACCAGCAGGAACGCGTCTGACATACGAATTCTTTTTGGATTGGTTGGTGTTGCCAACCAACGAGGTTCCATTAATTCGCATGCCAGGCCGTAGATACCTAAAAACGCCAGAAATACTATATACACGCGCACTTAGCTCTACTGAGCCATTCAGAAGTGAGGCTTCACCCCTGAAAACTGTCCGAACCCTCGGGCGACTCCTGGATGACTGCCTAAAACAGCCAAACAAGCTCAAATTTATACCATTGCCGAACATTTGAGTCGGCCAATGGTATCGCAAAACGCTGGTAGGTGGAGCCTATTAGAGCTCTCGCCTCCAGATATACTCCAGTGAGTATTAAAAATGTAGTATTTCTGTCAAAATATAACACCCCCCTACTTAAGGGATCGCTTGGCATGCGGATGGAACGTCGTTGGATTTGCCCTGAAAAGGGCCAGTTCTCTCGAACATGTACCTAAAAAAAAAAACCTAAAAGAGAACTATGTTACAGCTACTGGCTATCCAAATCTTGCAGATGTTGTTGCAGGCTTATCGTAGGAATTCCGGTTACTCCTTTACGGAACTTTTATGGAGTGTACCATATATCCACATCCGCTCATTATCCAGCTTCCAAAGAGGCGCCTCACGTCTTCGCCCTTGCCCCCTGGCTAGGACAACCAGCTCTGTTGTCTGTTTGATTTCGGTCTTAGCCCCCCTACTTGGACTCGACGCTCGCCCGTCGACGCAGCGCCTCCGCATCTACCATTCGAACCCCATACTTTCAGGGCTCCGGCATGGTGTTCAGGACCCGGTTTGTTCCCTTTCAGGGTCGTTGGTGTGCCCTCGGCCACACCTCCGTTGCCCTCCCTCAGCGGACCGGCGTCCTGCTTCTGTAACTTCGACCACCCCGTCAAGGTCGTGGGAGTGCCACCCTGGTCACTAACATCGTTGCCTTTCTTCGGAGAGTCGACAGCTACTCTACCTGACCGATCCGACCATCGGACTCGGCCCTTGGGCACCTCCACCAAAACAGCTCCTTGTCCTGGCCATCCGGCTCAGGAACAACAGGCTGGCTGCGGAATGGAGCCCTGGCACGCTACCATCGAGCCCGCGAAGAATATGGACGTCCTCGATTCCACTGGCATAACTTGCTTCAGAATCATCCCGAAAGTGCATCCGAGAAAACTTTCCGATAAGTAACTTCAAGTCCGGGCTACTGGAAAGGATGTTTGTTCGTGGGCCCCTGCTCCATCCGGAAATAGCTCGGAAGCTACGTCTTCACTAGGCCCCTTATGTTGGGCGCCATAACAACAAAAATGCGTGCACTCGGACAGTAGGAAGACATGACACATTGTCTCCCATGGCTACCTCAGTACCACCTATCCGAAGTACAGCACCGTCGTTTAATCCTAGCAACTCCGGAACTCTTCACGCCATCTATTTGGAAAACCAGCAGGAACGCGTCTGACATACGAATTCTTTTTGGATTGGTTGGTGTTGCCAACCAACGAGGTTCCATTAATTCGCATGCCAGGCCGTAGATACCTAAAAACGCCAGAAATACTATATTCACGCGCACTTAGCTCTACTGAGCCATCCAGAAGTGAGGCTTCACCCCTGGAAACTGTCCGAACCCTCGGGCGACTCCTGGATGACTGCCTAAAACAGCCAAACAAGCTCAAATTTATACCATTGCCGAGTATTAAAAATGTAGTATTTCTGGCAAAATATAACAATATCTTGTTCAGTGTGTGAAGTTGGAAGTGCAGTTATTTGTATTTGTGTAAGTAGGGTAGGGTGGGCCACATGAAGACAATTTTTAATTTTTTGGGGATAGAATTGGTAACTTGAATTTTTTGCTACAGTTACGTAAGCTTTATAATCTTTCATCTGATTACACACATTTTTTGAGTAAATTATTAACACAATATTATAATTGTTTTTCTGATAAGGGAATTTAAAAATTTGGATTTGGTCTCAAGGTAGCCCACTAAGGGGTCCACTTTGAGACAAGACAAGAACAAAACAAAAAAGCAAGTAAAATAAACGTTTTTCTGAAAATATTACACAATTATGTGGAATAGACAATCTAATAAAAATATATCTGAGGTTCTAACATCAAAAGGTACTAACGGATATCGATGCCATCAAAATTTACACCGAAGTTTATAAAAGACTGCTGCCGTTTTGTGCTGCCCACTCTACTATTTGCTGAAAGCAAACATTTCATGTCAGTTTTGTTCACATACGCAACATCCCAACGGCGGGAAAAATAAAGTTTTTTTGTTTGATACTATGCCTTAGACACGTCTCAAGGTGGCCCAAAATTCGTGTCTCATTTATTTACCACATAGTATTTTTCCTCAATCCAACCTCATTGTCTTACTGAAATATGAAAATAGCACGGTCTATAATAAGAAAGTTGGGACATATTGCCGGAGTGAAAGCGGCCCTGGACGCCCGTAAAAAAAATATTTTGACCATAATGCTTCATTCTTCAACCCAGTGCTATTGTCCTACTGAAATATGAAAATGGCACGGTACATATTGAGAAAGTTGGGATATATTGCCGGGGTGAAACCGGCCCTGGACGCCCGAAAAAATGTATTGACCATGTGGTTTATTTCCTCAATCCATTCTCATTGACTTAATGATATATGAAAATAGCACAGTCTGTAATAAGAAAGTTGGGACATATTGCCTTAGTGAAACCGGCCCTGGAAAAAATATTTTGACCATGGTGCTTTATTCTCAACCCAGTGCTATAGTCCTACTGAAATATGAAAATAAAAAAGTTGGGATATATTGCCGGGGTGAAACCGGCCCTGGGCGCCCGGAAAAAAATATTTTGACCATGGTGGTTTATTCTTCAACCCATTGCTATTGTCCTACTGAAATATGAAAATAGCACGGTACATAATAAGAAAGTTGGGATATATTGCCGAGGTAAAACGGACCCTTAAATGTGAAAATGGCACGGTCCATAATGAGGAAGTTGAGAAATATTACCAGATTGAAATCGGGTGTTCAGCCCAGAAAAATTATTTTGACCATGTGGTTTTGTGGTTTTTTCCTCAGTCCATTCCTATTGACACAGTATAGATATTGTAGTGTATGGCCCCGTATACTGATTACTAATAAAGAATTGGTGGTCGATTACATAAGCGATAGCTATCATCGATGACTAGGGAGTCAGTAGATGCGAGACGTTTGTGGAGTCGAGACTAAAGTGTGCAGTTAAATAAAGTGTTTTATTTCTATTCCCCAACGAGCAAATAGTGAACTTTACATTGGCGACGAGGATAAAACTATACCAAGTAAGTACCAAAATATAACTTAAATGGACATTGAAGGTGTTAAACACCGGATAAATGATAAAATGGCATGGAGCCGTAATGGCATCGGTGTTAAACTCCGGATGCATTACTTTATTCAAAGCCGTAATGGCAAAGGTGTCAAACACCAAATAAAAACATGACTGTATAAAGAGTAAGGGCATCGGTGTTAAACACCGGGTGCATTACAGATTTATTCAAAGCCGTAATGGCATGGGTGTTAAACACCGGATGCAATTCATTCAAAGCCGTAATGGCATAGGTGTTAAACACCGGATGCGTTACAGATTTGATCAAAGCTGTAAGGGCGTAGCTGTTAAACACCGAATGCATTACACATCCATTCAAAGCCGTAAGGGCGTAGGTGTCAAACATCGAACAAAAACACATGACTGTGTGAAAACGTACTGGTTACACACAGAAAAAAATTTGAATTCTAATACGTTTTTACATACTATGTAAAAGTAAAAGTACACCAAAATGTGCAAGCTTCCGAACAACTGAATGAAATGAAGCTGTTGTATTTCAGAAACGATGTCGAACATTCCATCTCTCGAAGCATTCGATTATGATGGAGATGTCAGTTCTGTTGGACTCCGATGGAGAAAGTGGATAAGAGCCCTCGAAATATACTTGGAAGCTGCCTCTATAACTGATCCGAAGAAAAAGAGAGCGAATCTTTTACACCTCGGAGGACTAGGAATTCAAGAAATATTTTACAACTTAACTGGTGCAAATGTCACAGATACTGATTGTGAGGATGGTGATTCATATACTATCGCCATTGAAAAACTTGATCAATATTTTTCCCCGAAGCAAAGTCGAATTTACGAGAGACACCAATTTCGACTTTTGAAACAAGAAACAGGAGAAAAATTTGAGAAATTTTTAGTAAGACTGAGAAACCAAGCCGAAAATGAATGTAGAAGAACAAATAATTGACCAAATTACCGAGAAGTGCCTCTCCGTTGAACTTAAAAAGAAAATCTTGGCTACTGGGGATTCAATTACTTTGGAAAAAATTATCGCCGAAGCAATCTCGTCAGAAACTGTTGATAGGCAAATATCGGAGTTCACCGAGAAGCCGGGTTGTAGTTCAGCTACAACCGTCAATCTACTTCGTCAGAAGAACATACTCTCAACAGCAAAATGTATGAGATGCGGATCTGGAATAGAAAAGGGCCAAGTACACGATTGTCTAGCAGTCAATAAAGTATGTCGGAAATGTAACTTTAGAGGCCATTATGAAAAGTGTTGCCGCTCAAAAAAAATTAATAAGAACCAGAGGGGACCGCCACCAAAGAAATTCAAGCAAAGTCAGCCAAGAAATGAAGAAGTGGACTACGTAGAAAACCAAGAAGATGTGGAGTATGTATTTCACATTGACGATGACGATGTGGTAGATTGTAAGGTAAGAGGTATTGTAATTAGGATGTTGATAGATTCTGGATGTAAATCCAATATCATAAATGATTACACTTGGAGATCCCTAAAGAAATGCGGAATAGTAGTTCAAAATCAAATAAAAAAGCCTAACAAAGTATTTTTCGGTTATGGATCTAAAGATCCCCTAGAAATTTTGGGTTCATTTGAAGCAATAATCGAAATTGGACCTCAAAAAGAAGGCTTCTTTCTATGTCATAAAGGATGGAAAGAGGAATTTGTTAGGCAAACAAACAGCAATTTCTTTAGGAGTCCTCAAGATTGGCCTGAACATTAATAACTTGAATTCTGAAATTTTCCCAAAATTCAAAGATGTTCTCATTCACATTCCCATCGATAAAACCGTTAAACCTGTGAGCCAACCTTATAGGAGGATACCCATACATCTGGAACAAAAAATCAACCTGAAACTTGAGGAGCTTATGTAAGCTGACATAATAGAAGAGGTAAAAGGTCCATCTGAATGGGTATCACCCATGGTTCCTGTTCTCAAAGAGAACGGTGACGTCAGAATATGCATCGACATGCGCAAGGCTAATACCGCTATCTTGAGGGAAAATTATCCTCTACCCACTATGAACAGCCTTTTACCAAATTTTCGAAAAGCTAAATATTTTTCCAGACTCGATATCAAGAATGCGTTTCATCAAATCGAAATTTCTCCGAGATCACGGTACATAACCACCTTTATTAGTAGTAAAGGTCTCTTCAGGTACAAAAGGCTTATGTTTGGAATAACATCTGCCCCAGAAATCTTTCAAAAGACTCTGGAAAAAATGCTACTTCCTTGTCAAGGTACAGTTAATTTCATTGATGACATCCTAATTTATGGAACAAGTGAAGAAGAACATGATCATAGGGTTCGAAATACATTGAATATTTTGCGCGAGGACCATGTACTTGAATAAAAGTAAATGCATTTTCAAAATTACGGAAGTTCGATTTCTTGGACATAGGTTGTCGCCGGAGGGGGTCAGACCATTAGAAGATTACGTAAGCGCAATACAATCTTTTCGGGCTCCAAAAACAATAGAAGAAGTACATAGTTTTTTGGGTTTAGTCAATTTCGTCGGTAAATGGATACCAAATCTCGCTACTCTAACAGACTCATTGAGGAAATTATTGCGGATGAAATTGAGTAAGCACGCAAACATTATAAAATACTGGGGGGAAGACCAAAACAATAACTTCAAAAAACTCAAAGAATCACTGTCACATATCAAAACCTTGGGTTACTATGACCCTAGCGATAGAACCCAAGTGGTAGCAGATGCAAGTCCAGTGGGTCTTGGAGCAGTTCTCATACAGTTTGATAAGGAAGGCCCCAGAATCATCGCGTACGGCAATAAAAGCCTCACAGATTGCGAAAAAAGGTATTGCCAGACTGAAAAAGAAGCTCTAGCTTTGGTATGGGCAGTAGAGCATTTTGGTATCTATTTATATGGAAAAGATGAATTTGAACTGGTCACAGACCACAAACCACTTGAAGTTATATTCTCACCTAGATCTCGTCCGTGCGCAAGAATAGAACGATGGGTTTTACGATTACAATCTTTCAACTTCAAAATCATTTATAAGCCGGGTAAAACAAACATCGTTGATCCTCTATCTCGATTGTGCCAAACAAATCCTAGCACATCCTTCGAGGCATACGATCAGGTTTGCCAAATTGTCGAACTGGCTCGCCCCGTAGCAGTAACGATGCAGGAAATACAAGAATCGTCACAAACTGATGAAGAGATATTAGAACTCAAAGATGGCATTCGAAACAACAACTGGTCTGAGTCTGTGAAGCGGTGCCAAATCTTCCAGGAGGAATTTTGTCTGTGTGGTGATTTCTCCTGAGGGGTACAAGAATAGTGATTCCAAAGAACTTGCGACAGCGTGTACTATACGCAGCGCATGAAGGTCATCCGGGAATAGTGGCTATGAAGGGTAGGCTCAGAACGAAAGTGTGGTGGACAAAGATAGATGAACATGCTGAAAAGATCGTGAAAACATGTAAAGGGTGCCTGTTAGTTTCAACACCCACTATCCCTCAACCAATGAGAAGGAGGCAACTGCCAACAGGACCTTGGATAGACGTAGCCATGGACTTCATGGGCCCTTTGCCTACAGGAGAACATTTGTTTGTAATAGTTGACTATTTTAGTCGCTACAAAGAAATAAAAATAATGAGGAGCACAATAAACACCTTGAAAGATATATTTTCAAGATTGGGGTTTCCCATGACTATCACATGCGACAACGGCAAACAATTTATAAGTGAGGAAATAAAAACGTATTTTGAAGAAAACGGCATAAAAATATTCAACTCCATTCCATACTGGCCCCAGATGAATGGAGAGGTTGAAAGACAAAACCGGGATATCTTAAAGAGGCTTAAAATTAGTCAAGCACTCAAGAAAAATTGGCGACAAGAACTGGTAGATTACCAAATGATGTACAATAGTACTCCGCACTCAACAACTGGAAAAACACCAAGTGAGTTATTCTTTCGACGCCAATTCAGAGATAAGATCCCTAGTTCTGGTGATACCGAAAATAGCATATTTGAAGAACATGCCAGAGAAAAAGACCAAACACAAAAACAAATAGGAAAAAAATATGGTGATAGAAAAAGGAGGGCTGGAGAAACGGACTTGGAATTGGGCGATAAAGTCTACAAGAAAATATTGATTAGAGAAAATGAAACAATGCCAGAATTCAACCCAAGCACACACACAGTGGTCGATAAAACAGGTGGGGATGTTGTGATTCGAAATGACGACTCTGGTCAGGAATGTAGAAGAAACATCGTCCATCTGAAGAAAATAGAAGGAAAATGGAGTGTGTGTGACGATTCAAATTGTTAAAACTTTATTGTTTTCAGATTATTGTTCAGGTCACTAATATTTATTTCTTTCATTATTATTATAAGCTATTTTTATTATTGGTCTTTGATGCATACTTATATGAATTGTTATTGTTATAACTTCTTTGTCGTTACAATATTGTTCAGGTCACTATTACTTATTACTTTCATGATTATTATTATTTGCTATTTTAATTGTTGTTCTTTGATACATACTTATATGAATAGAATACTTATATATGCTTTGTATTTATATTAAGTTAGCCATGGTAATATCAGGTTGTGAATACGTATAAATGTTCGTGTTATTTTCACATATAAGTTACATTAGAAAAAGGAAGAGATGTAGTGTATAGCCCCGTATACTGATTACTAATAAAGAATTGGTGGTCGATTACATAAGCGATAGCTATCATCGATGACTAGGGAGTCAGTAGATGCGAGACGTTTGTGGAGTCGAGACTAAAGTGTGCAGTTAAATAAATTGTTTTATTTCTATTCCCCAACGAGCAAATAGTGAACTTTACAGATATAATAAGAAAGTTGTGAAATATTGCTCGAGCTATAAAACCGGTCCTGAAAACCGTAGGAAATTATTAACAATACTATGTCTTGTTCTATTTACCATTCTTTTTGGTAAAGTAACTAGACCAAAACCCTCACGTACCAATTTTCAATAAAATCGTACCATCAGCCATTTTATCTTGATGTAAAAGGGCTCGTACATTTCAGCCTTTTATTGCTAGCAATTCCATTGTCAGCCTTTTTCTCGTGAGCACTGCGCATGCTCTTCAGACTTTTGATTGCAACAAAAAGGCTGACAAAATTATAGGAACAATTCTATATTTCAAGGTCAACTCCGCGCAAATTGGTTATATATTCAGATTTTTTTAGCCAAAACTGTCAAATTAATGTCGGTAGACACAATATTTATCATTTACATTCACGAGTTCATGTCCGTGTCTCTCAATATACCTACGTCAAAATGTCGAAAATTTCCAAAAATACTTCCAACAAGTCTGAAATTAGTTGCGACAATGTACGAAGTACGATGTAGACTTTTGCTGGCAACTCATATTGCTAACAATACACTTGCAGTGAAACGGCTGAAATGTAAGAGTCCTTTAACGAATCTTTACCACAAAAAAATCATAATATCCTACCCCGAAACCCCATATAGGTCAATTATGAATAGAATCTGACCATAATCACAATACCATATATCATAATCTTCGACCCTGAAAACCTCCACACACCAATGTTGAGTCGAATCAGACCATGATCACAAAACCGCCAAATTGGAGACTCAATTTTTTTCTCTCACATGAATTTCATAATGCGTTGGCATTGGAATTATAAACACCTGATAAAATTTCAAGTAAATCGGACGTGGTAAATCGGAAGTGGCTCAAAATTCAGTTGCAATATTTGACCTAACCTAACCAAACATTACATGCAAACAAACATGCAAGTTGAATACAATCTTGTAAAAATGGTATGCATCTTTTTTATAAACTCTTCTAGGTACCTAATTACTAAAATAAAGTTCGTAAAACTTGTCCGATCCTGTCCAAACAAATCATTGATGTTTCAGAAATTATTAAAATTATGAGATTGCTAAGGAAATGTGCAAGAAATTCCAGAAATTCCTTATAAGTTGTACATTCCATCTAGGTGGCGTACTAGTACAGTGCCTTATTCTTGCAAGGTTCTATTGAAAGAGCCTAGATGTCACGCGCGATTGCATCAAACGCTTTTTCCACTGAGACTGACTATCTTCTTTCTCTTTAAACAATGCTTTCATCATTCGTGAATTTGCATTAATCTTGTTCCTTTGAAGACAATTTCTAATAAAGCCGTTTCTTCCTACAAATAAACAATGTTGCGTAAAGGAAATATACCTGAAATGAATCATTTTTGGTAGATAGTGAAATTTTGTATGTACCTATATGCTTCGCTCAAAATAGCTTGAATATTATTTTAGCTTGACAAAAAAGGCATGATTTTTGGTTATTGTTCTTAAGGAGAGACCCCAGCAGAACATTTGAGTGAGAAAATATTAATTTGTGGCATTTTCTTCATGAAGATTCATGTGAAAACGACAATAGAATAATTTGAAACCTAGTGCAGTACCAATACTCTGTCTGCGTAAGCATGCATGGCGAGTGATTCAACTTTCTGCCACACCGCTTATATTATGAGTTCTAGATTCCTACAAAAAGTACTAAACATACATAGAATCGCCTCAGAAAATTAATGTCAATATGGAAGTGCTTTTCTTTGATGGTAAGGAAAATGCTTCTGGCCTCACTTTTTCATGCACCCCCATTGTGGAAATTGCACTAAGGTAATACAGCCAGAAATACTCGTAGAAATAGCATGTTAATCTCTTCAAATGATTTAAATTAAGGGCAGTTGCATATTTTGACATGAATCGTTCTAGAAAAAAAAACCTCGAGCTTCCAAGCATCCAATTTTATAAATCCAATTTGAGTTGAAATTATTCATGATATTAGCTGAAATAAATTTTCATAGTTTTTTGTACGTTCAATTTATTTTCCAATCCAGTGCTTCCTTGAAATTCGCAACAACGATTTGGGGTGGTTCCGTAGGTTTTTGTTGGTTAACTACAGCTGATAAGTGAATATGATACCAAAAATCAGTCGCTTCAGAGCGATAAATAATAATAGTAACCGTTCTTTACTTTCTGATGGCCTTTGCTGAATATTTGGGATCATTAATATGTGAAAATATGTATTCAAATCGGCTAAATACAAATAACAGGTATAAGTACAATGAGCTTTCCAACCTTATTCTCCGAGATTCAAAATTAACATTTAGTAATCTTCACAAGTACCATAATATTTTACTAAAACCGGGCCTGTTACAAAAATCACTAATGACGTGCATGCGCATTGCGGACTAGCCTGAACTTTTTACAACACTTTTGACATGGGGATTAGCATTCTAGATAAGTATATAATATATATTTCTATGGATACAGGGCGTAGAAATAAAAAAAACGGGTATTATAAAATATCATGAAAATCCTATAACCGATTTGGTTGAAATTCAGAACATTTATTTGAAGGCGCTCATTTAACCCTGACTAGATTGAAATAATTAGGGCCAGTGGCGTCTCAGTGGGAACCACAGCCAATATTATTGTAAAAAAAGTACGTCATTGACTTTTTTTCCGTAGTTTTTTTTCAGATTAAGCTACTTGAAATATAACTTTTTGGTCTCCTGTATTTTCTTCATTCATATCTAGAATAAACAAAAAACATAAAATAAAAACCAAAAATAAAAATATTAACACTTGCGATATTACAGTAAATGAGCAAAATGTCCACCTTCTGGTAAAATACACTACCGCATTCGATTTGCCATTAATTGTCTGACACGTTAAAAAATTCCTGGAGTGGTCCTAATTACACTGCAATTGTCAATTATTCGATTCCTCAAGTCATTCCAATCTAGTACAGAGTTTTATAAACAGGAGCCTTTGATGACCCCTGTTAAATATATTTATAATCTACGACAGTTTGTTGTAAAAAGTCATACTAAAATTTTGAGTTGTTATTGTCAGATTTTTCTGTCAGTGTGATCTGAATAAATTTGTTGATCGTTTACCAATTCATTATTAGTTACAATCTTCCGAATCACTAATATTGTGGATTGTAACAACCCCATTGATAGAAATCTAGAGGATTCATATCAGGAATGAGAACTAGCCAATGTTGCGGTCCTGTACGTCCAATCCAGCGATTAGGATAATGAGCTGGAGCCCCTCGTGCATAAAGCACATGTTGCCTCTTACAACAAAATGGGTAAATGATCTCGCAAAGAGTCCGTGCAGGATTCACCTGTTAATTCCTACCCAAACGTTCAGCGAAAATTGATGCAAAAAATTATTTTCTCTAATAGCGTGGGGATTTTTGTCGGCCCAAAAATGGTTATTGTAAATGTTTATAATAGCATTGCGTGAAAAATTTGCCTCGTCCGTAAATGAAATATTTGGTAAAAAATTATTATTGTGTGACATCATACGAATCAATCACCTGCAAAACATTAATCTTGGATGAAAATCCCGAGGCAGTAGAGCTTGAACCCGCTGTATGTGATATGGGTACAGGAAGTTGATTTAAGGAACTTTCCAAACGGTTTATGGGCTGATTTCAAGCTGCAGTGCAATCTTCCTGGTACTATTTGAAGGATCTTCTTCTATCGCATCAAGTATAGCTTCTTCTAGTTCAAGCGTTGTTACCGTTTCTGGTTTTCCACCACCTGCATTTTCATTGAAACTCCCAGTTTCACATAATCTTGCATGTAGCGTTCTAAATTTTTTAGCACAAGGAATAACTCCCGAATTTCCATATGCTAATCCAGCCATTTCAATGTTGGTAGAATTATACATGATGGAATCGCTGCTAATTGACAACTCTGAATTTAACTGATACGACAATAATGTTTTCACAAAGAATTGAAGCGTACAGCTGAATCGTGGAACTGAAGTGTAGGACTGGAGCGTATAGAACTGTAGAACTTGAGCTGCTGAATAGTAAGACTGAATGATAGATAGATATCTGAATGATGTCTGAACTATGTTTTGCTAACTCTTACAGTAGCTTAATGACAAAGCGACCTGCATTTAATGGCCATTATTCATTATCGTATGCAGGTACGCCTATCATGGATTAGGCAATAATCCAAAACAAACATGAACTTTTTCAATTTGAAATGAAATATGCGTAGAAAAAACCCTACTATCAATGTCAGCTGGTCTCCAATGCAGGTGTTCATGATTTGCAATAGAGTTGCTTTATTTTTTATATCGAAAACGATGCTAGATATGAAGAAAATACAGGAGTTCAAAAAGTTGTATTTTCAGTTATTTAATAATTTTGGCCTGTGGTGCCCACTGAGACGCCACTGGTCCTAATAATTTAAATCTAGCTGAAGCTAAATGGTCGCCTCATTAGTTCAAATGAATGTACCAAATTTCAACCAAATCGGTTATAGGATATTCATGATATTTTTTTTTTTAATTTCAACGCCCTGTATCTCAGAAATGAGGACATATTAGACCAAGCTATGGAGGTTTTTTCCCACAAGATAAAAGACGCAAATGGCCTATACTAATTTTTATAAGATGGTTCGTTTATGAAAACCCCAGTTTTCGCCACAGCAAAATCGCTTTGTGGAATTTTTTAAACAAGAAATAGTGAATAAAATTACAACTTTTTTTGGTTTGACGGGCCGAACATTAGATTTGTCATAACTTTGCTAAAAATTATCAGAAAGGGAAAACTTAAAGTGCATTTTGTTCCCGAAGACTTGTACCTTCTCATGCAAATATAATATGTGGGAATCTAAAATGTTTTTCCCCATTTCATATAACCCTTCTGATGCGCTGTTTCTGGAGAATCTGAAAATCAAGTATATGGAATAATTACACTTAAGAGGGGTTTAACCTTATTAGTGACTATTAGTAAAACAAGGAACGGAAGAAAATAAAATACTAGGAGCTCGCTGAATAAACTCGATATTTTTTTTCATCATCCGATTTTCGAATGTTGGATCTAGGCATCTCACGAAGTACTTTTTCATATATAAAAAAAAAGAAAAACGTTGAAAAAATTGGCAGAACATTGACCAGATTCACTAACTTTTATCTCAGGATCTATTTTTTTTTTCGAAAAAGTTCTTCGTCAGATGCCTCACTTATACATTTATCTATGTTAAAAAAAAATGGAATGATCCATTCAAAATAACATCGTCGAAGCGTTTTCTATTGAACCCCTGCAGACTCAATTTTCGAGCATTTATCTTCACTGATTCGAGTGCCCTCACATAACTATGCTTTTTTACATGGAATACTATGGATATCTGAATGAATTGTAGATTCATTCATGAGTAGAGAAATTATTCTGAAGCTATTCCGGAAATTTTAGCACTGGAGATAAAACAATAGAAATTGTAAATGGGTTTATTGAAGTTGCAAATATGCCAAATGGCAACAAGTTTGAGAATCCATTGTTTTTTATTCATTTGATGTTCCACATTTATTAAAATCAAAAAGGAATAACTTTTTCTCTTATAACTTTCATCTCGTTGATGGTGTTACGCATAAATCATATTTAGAAACGAAGTATACCCTTGATAAGGCAAAACAGTATAGGTTGGCGCCTAGGCTAAGTGATGAACACCTAAATCCAAACAAATTAAAGAAAAATGAAGGTGAAATTAGCTTCTCAAGTATTCAGTCACTCTGTGGCCGTTGCACACTTATATTGACTTTGAAAAAATACCGGAAGAAGCCAAAGTAACTGCTAACTTTATTGAAGACATCAAAAAATTGTTTGATATATTAAATTCAAGCAACTTGGAAACATGCCACGCTTTTATGGGAACCACAGCGCATTTTGAATTTTTAAATAAAATGGACACACTTTTTTCAATATTGAAAGTTTCAGGTAAGGCAGGAAAGAATGTAACAAATTCTCTTAAATTTATTTTCGGTTGGAGGCTTACTATTTCCTCAGTTTTACAATTATGGAAAATTTTGAAAAATAAAAATTGTAAATTTTTATTGACCCGTAATTTGAATCAGGATTGTCTTGAGAATTACTTTGGTCAAATCAGAAACGCTTGTGGAAACGCTAGAAATCCCACTGCCATTCAGTTCACTAGTGCATTTAAAAAACTATTTGCTATAGGGTATTTTCATGAGGCAGAAGGCAGCAATTGTATGGAAGATATATAGTAGCGATATTTTGTTCACTATAACATCGGACTCGTTTAAAAAAATCGAATGTTTTCAGGAAAAAAAAATACGAAAATATATCGCCAATCTTGAAATTAGTGTCAACCGATTACAGGAATTTGATATCAGAGGAAGGCAATGGTGTATGTTGGTAGATATTTTTTACGTAAATGTCTCTTCACACATTCTTGTGATATTTGTTTACAATATTGTCCCAAAGAGACAAGCCCACGATATTAGGTGAGCTAAAAGCTTACAACGCTAGCGGTGAGTTATTTGGTGGCTTAACAGACCCCACAAATGATTTTTTCTCCGATTGGCAGCAAATATTAATTTTGCTGACACATATCAATCAGCAAAGTATTACTTTTCCTGCAGCAAAGTGGTTACTTTGCTGCCTAGGCAGCAAAGTGATTATACTTAATGGGAATAAAACATTCAACTCTATATTTTTTGCCACCTCCCTTATTTCTGGAGGAGTAAGTACTTCCAGGTCGCTATCACTGTCCATTATATAATAATTTAAATATACCTATATTTTTTCGCACAACTGTCAGAAATTTCATGAATTGTCAAACTATAATTATTATGGACATTTCTATAGCAACCAACCATTCCAACAACTGCCATTTCTATCAAATTTTATTTTAATTGAACACTACAGGAAAAATAAAGAGATTGTGGGAATTGTAATAATTTGCAAATACAGTATCCTCCTATATCATTATGAACAATCGGAGAAAAAATTATATGTTCAACTCGGCAGCAAAGTAGATTGACTGCCTTAGCTGAATTCCTAGCCTCGCTACGCTCGGCTATGAATTCAGCCTCGGCAGTCAATCTACTACTTTGCTGCCTAGTTAAACAAATAACTATTTCACAATACCTAATAGACTTAGAAAATATATTTGTTGCAAATTTCAATATTAATTGTATTCAACATGGTGTAGGACAGATATTTTTAAACGAATATTCTAATGTAAAATTTTCTCACCCATGTAGTAATTTTTCCCATGGTTTCTTTATATATACTAGAGTGCGAATATATTACACATTAAAATTCGCAAACAGGCAAATAAGATCCCAATGTTCAAATAAAGAAAATCCAAAATTACAAATTTTGCAAAACTTGTAAATATTTGGTATTTGGTATATTAGGTAAAAAAATTTATGTATATTTTTGAAAACGTCATTTGTATTTACTCATTTTGTATTTTCTGTGGGACCTCTTTTTGAGTATCCCATATTTTTACCTGTCTGCAATTGAAGACATGTAATATCAGATATTTTCTGTTAGGTATTACAAAAATTTTTTTTTCAATTTTTCTCAGTAGAATTTCATATACAGAGCCCTGCAACTGCGCTCCGATGGTCCATAGCTTCTATACAGCGCAACTTAAGAATTTCTTTCGAAGGCAAGCAAGTTTCCTTCCAGAAAGAGTTTCTTTAGAAAATATTCCGAAGTATACAAGGTTACCCAGAAAAGTGCACCACACCAAACTCATGTTTTTTGTAATGGAGCCCTATATTTCTTCACATGGTTGAATAGAGATTACTTTGGCCATTCAAAAAATATATGGTCATGTATGTTCATCAACGTTATTTCCGGAGATATATCGATATTAATTCAAAAAACATAAGTCTTTCAACACTCTGTAACTCCTCGTGGAAAAATAATTCTAAAAACTCATGGGAGGCGAAATGACTCAAATATGGTCTAGTTTCTGTAACATGACACACAGTTGAAATTTCATTACTTTTTGTGTACCGGATAAATCGAAACGCAAATTGAAAGATATCTTGTTTTTTTTTCCAAATGAAATCCCATTCATTCAAGTTCAGTATTGGGAAGGCCATAAAATTTCCTTTCGAATGATATATCACACTTGTTATTTACTTAACTTTGTAAATAACGTAAATTTCCAATTGAAAAAAAAGATATCTTTCAATTTGCGTTTCGATCTATCCGGTACACAAAAAGAAATGAAATTTCAACTGTGTGTCATGTTACAGAAACTAGACCATATTGGAGTCATTTTGCCTCCAATAAGTTTTCAGAGTTATTTTTCTACGAGGAGTTACAGAGTGTTGAATGCCTTACGTTTTTTGAAGTAATATCGATATATCTCCGCTAATAACGTTGATGAACATACATGATCTCATATTTTTTGAATGGTCAAAATAATCTCTATTCAACCATGTTATGAAATATAGGGTGTTCCATTACAAAAAACATAAGTTTGGTTTGGTGCACTTTTCTGGGTCACCTTGTATACTTCGTAATATTTTTCGAACATACTCTCTCAAGAAGGAAACATGCTTGCATTTTTAAGTTGCGCCGTTTATAAGCTATGGACCACCGGAGCGCAGTTGCAGGACCCTGTATAATCGTATAAAATCTGACTCATTTCAATTAAAGATCTAAAGCCAATATTTATACAAAAATATAACCATCAAATATAATGGATACTCAACGCCCGACTCTCGTAGACATACTTTCCAGTAAACATATTGTTCACACTATAGACTGACCCTCGTATCAGAGATTTCTGCAGGTGTCCGTATGATTTACGACCGCTCACAAAAAGAGCGGCATTTTTCGGCCACATCAAAGGAGTAACCAGACTTATTAGTATATCTATGGACGATGGCCGAATTGTAAAAATAAAATGTAATACGAGTAGCTGCGTTAGGAATATGCGGATGGCGCGTTCAAGGCCAATTTTACTATAACGTAAATGGGCAATGAGCTGGAGTGAGACGCTATTAGATTTATTTTAATATAGGACTCCGCCTCCATCACTCGGGATTCCTACTTCCCCTTTTACACCGCAAATTTACTTTGACCTTTTTCAGCAGGAACCAATATCTTCTTTTGACTATAGGCAACGATTCAAGAGAAGTGAGACCGGTCTCAACTTCTACATGCAAAAAAAAACTGGGTTCTACTCCTGCCTCATAATCCATGCATTTTCTTTAGAAAATGTTGAGAAGAATCGCTTATACACATCCTGTATGAAAAAAAGTATGCAATTTCAAGCTTGAGGTTTGCACTTTACATTTGTGTTGTTAAACATACAAAAACAAGCCTAAATCATATCACAATTTAAAAGGATCAAAGGCCGCCCAAAAACTCATGTTTTTTTACGGTGAAGAATTTTGTAATGAAGAATTTTTATCAAAGCCAACAATGGTCACGTCTTTCGGAGTAGCTGTCTTGATAGGCACGTTTCTTACATAATAATTATGTCTCATAACCAACTGTCAAGCATTGTTGTTTGTCCCTGCTATGAAAATTGTACTTTTTCCTATGAATCAAGAAATTGTAAAGTGAAAAACACTAACACTTACAGATACAACGGAACTGAGTTACAATTCGAATCTTGCAGTATGTTTGGTTCAAGGATTCGAACAGGGTTATTTTAATAACCCTGAATTCGAACTGGTTTTTGGTGGTTAGAACCCTTAGAACCTCTAAATGACTTGCTGGATTACCAAGTCACATTTTCAATTACACACCTGATAAATAGTTATTTATGCAACAAGTTCAAAAAGTGAATGTTTATTGCACTCGACGTGAAATTGTTCGACGAGGCCGTTTAAACAATTTTTGCACGAGTTGCATACAACATTTTTTCTACGTTCATGCAAAAAGCAAAAAATTATTTATTGAGGTGCGGCACTAGGTGTAGGAAAATGAAAAGCGCAACTTGAATACTTTATTATTAATATCGATTTGCATTGAAACAGGAACTAATACGTTACGAACAATTTAACTCAAACTTTATCTTTACCCTCAATGTTGAAAGTGAATGAACTTTTGGTGCAATTTTCAATATGAATATTTCATAGTGAAGTACCTATTGCCAATCTCACAGAATATCTGCTAAATATGTAGTAGGTTTAAACGTTTATGTTTGTCATGATGACAGCACGTTGAAGTAGAATGACAGATGAGTGCAATAAAAACTTTATTGCACTAGTGCAATAAAGAACTTCTTTTTCCACTGAATATAGTTCAATAAAGTTTTGCTTTTTGCATGAATGTAGAAAAAAATACTTTATTCAACTAATGGTTTTATTGAAGAGAGCTTATAGCAACAACATCTAAAGAATAATTCTAACAACCCTTCTTAAACATGATCAGCTATTTATAATAATAAATATGATGATTCAGCAACCCGAACATATTTGATCGGAGAGATAAAGTTCAGCATGAATGGAAATTTCCAGTACGAAGAAGGGCCATCGGCAGAAACAGCGTCAGCGACAATACTTCGGTAGGGAATACAGGCGCGGCTTAGCTATCTGGTCCGGTGGAACTATATGGGCCGGCGTCAGGACGATACGGTACCATATATGTAACTACTGTACGAACTCCACCGTGAAATTTTCAGATCACTAAGCACGGCTGAGGTGGCCGTGCTGGTAGAGCGTTTGCCTTTGGAGCGAAGGGTCGAGGGTTCAAATCCCTGCATGGTCATCGGTCTCGTGCATGGCATCACACTTTAAAAGGTAAGGGCTTCGTCCTCTCTAGCTCACACAAGTCTCTCGAAGACTTCCGAGGGTTGCGCGTAGGGGTGCAATCGGTTGACGGAAATAACAATTTTAACAAAAAACATTAAATTTATGCACTTGTACAATTATAACCGAAAACCACAGCGTAGGACGTGCGATATTCACCGGGTAACTTTAGGTAAAACTGAAATGGAGAACTTGATATCTGATCCATTTTACTCAATCTCTGGAAAATTTAATTAATTTTTCGTTATTTCAGGTAATGTTGCTAGTATCGAGGAGTTTGAAGACAAGGGAAAGAATCCGTTACATATTCTTTGTCTTCGGCAAGATTTCGCAACAGACGACTGTGATTTCTTCAAAACAGTTTGCCGCTCATTCATCAGGTCTGGCATAGATGTTGAAGATGCGTATCTAGGACTGAATGCCTTATCTTTAGCAATTTTATCAGGGAATTTAAATCTAGCTGAAAATCTACTAGATTCCGGTTTAACCGACCCTTATAAAATATCAGATTCCTTGAAAGGAAACGTTTTGACACTATTTTTCTCTGAAAGATTCAAAGATGTTCTACCAGCCAAGCAGTGTATTGAAATGCTCGATTTCTTGGTTGATTTTGGAGTCAACCCTTTACATTATGTGGGCGAATTTGAAAATGCCTTTGCATTCATTGACAGTGAAAGTGATGGCAATAGAAAAGATAAAAAATCTTCACAACAAAATAAAAACGATCCACGAATAATATTAAAAAATCACTTGAGGGACTTGGCACGAAAAGCGATAATTGAAAATATCAGAATGCAGGCTGTTGAAAATTTATACAATTTAGCTTACATGAATATGCTGGATCATGACAGTGTTAAAGTTTTAGCGGAATATCTTACACCTGAAAAGGCAATCGAAAATCTCAAGCATCTTTTCAACTACGGCAGGTTGGACATAGAACAATTAGATGAAAAAGTTTGCTTGGAACTACTGGATTATGTCGAAAAAAATAAAATTGAATTGAAACAAAATAAAAAAAAGGAAAATTTGCCGACGAAAATTGATGAATCTGAATTAAACCAGTCAAAGAAAGATGACTACAAAACTGTTATTGGACAAGTGAATTTTCAAAAAACTCCTACATCATATAACCTGAACTTCTTGAGACCAGGTCTAGATGATTCAAAAAGGTATGACGTATGCTTTGAGTGCTTAAAGGGTCGCAATATGAAACTGAACCCATGTACTAGATGTCAGTTGATTTATTTCTGCTCTAGTCAATGTAATAAACAGAATTTGAAAAAGAAAAGCAATGACCACGTATGCCGATTGAATTTATTCGCGGAAGAAAGGGTTGGTGCCGGGAGTGAAACAGAATCTACAGTGTTGAAATATCAAGATGAAAATTTGTCATTATTGTGCAAGTTGGCACGTGATAAATCGAATTTGTTGATGTGGGAGAGGAAACAAAATGAATTGGAGATGTTGAGGAAAAAAGAGGAAGAAGAGAGGAAGCTGGATATATATGGAACGAAATTCCTACATAGGAAAAAGTGTGTTGTGGAAAACTCATCGAGAATGAAATGTGTCTTTACTGATATAGAAAGTTCCTCGAAGAAAGGCAAGACTGTGAAATCATTATCGAAGGAGTTGAATAGAATGAGCAGCCAGCTAGACGAAAAATTACAAAGACTTAGCAGTATTGGAAAACGTTCCGCAAGTCAAATTATCGAGCAAAAATTTGCAGATGTGTTTGAGAGAAAAAACAAAAAAACCCAAACGCACAAGATTTCAAAGAAGAAAATCGAAAGAGGTTGTTCACTACCAAAATGTAAAGATGAATTCATTGAAAAATCGACAAGTAAAACACCAATGGCTCTAGTTTCCAAGTTTGAACCTCTACCGAACTTAGAAGAACCGTATCTCATCATAAGGAAAACGAAGAAAATACCTAGTGAAACACAACATTTCATGGAGATTCTGAGGAATTTTTTTCCCAATTTGGATTTGTCATATGTATTATTACCGTATATCTGTTACTCAAATGGTCATTTGTTTTATCAGTTTATGGACGAGGACTACTTCCATAAAAACTACAGTACAATATAAATGAATCTAGAAATTCTTCTACCTAAATTTCACAGAACTTGATTTACTTTATTCTTATTTATAGAAATTAATCTTTCGAATACATAGGGGACCACATTCGCCTCGGTATTTCTACGAGAAATGAAGAGAGTCAGGGGAAAACTTTTAGCACAGTTATATGTGGGTCCATGAGGAGAATATTCCAGAATCATTTTGAAATATATAGGGTGATCTCCAAAAAAATTACATACCAATGTTATATTTTTTTTATGAAACACCCTATATTTTTTATATTTTAGGTACTATAGACAAAATAAAGGTGAGTAGTATTATCTTTTCCATACTTTAAACTGACCGTTTCTGAGAAATCTTGAGAAATTCAAAAATACAGAACATAATTTGAAAATTGTTTTCACCCTGTAACGTGCTGCTCGTGATTAAATGTACTGCTTAGCTCTAAGGTTAAAGTTAACCATTAAATGAAATTTTTAATGCAATATTATACAGAGTGGCGAAAAAAATTGCCTCAAATAACTGCTTAAAGTTGAATGGAACACCCCATATTTAGTGGCATAATTTGACGCAGAATTAGATTCCCTTCAAAACTATATTAGGGTTTCCTATACCTATCTTTTTATATTTTACTTTTTTTTGTGTGTTTTAAAGGCATCGACTATAGTGATCATTAGCCTTATGAGTATTTTTTTATCTTAAAAATGAAACACGCTGTATTGTAATGAAAAGCAAAAAAGCATTTTTGAAGTCATTTTATCGAAAAATTAAGAATCTTAAATAGTTTATTATATTAATAAATGCTCAAAATGGTGTCCATTATTCTCGATGCATAGGCGAACTCTTTCTTGAAATAAGTGCTGAACTCTGGATAACATATTTTGCGGTATGGAACGAAACGCATTTCTTATTCGTACTTCCATATCCTGAGGTGTCGTTGGCGGTGTATCGTAAACAATACTTTTGATATATCCCAGTAAAAAATAGTCGGGACTTGTAAGGTCTAGAGACCTGGCTGGCCAGTTCTGTGGACCTCCTTGTCCTATCCATCTATTTGGATATTGTCGATCTAACTCGTTTCTAACACGTCTATCAAAGTGTGCAGGAGCACCATCTAGCTGCATCCACATCCGTTGACGAATATTAATAGGTATACTTTCCAACAGCACAGGCAAATTATTCCTAATAAATCCGAGAAACATGACGCTGTTTAAGTGACCATCAAAAAAGTAAGGACCTACTACTTGCGTTCCAATTATTCCACCCCACACATTAACAGACCGTCTGTGCTGGTGATCAAGGGTTATAAAAATATTAGGGTTTTCGTCACTCTATTAGTGAAAGTTATGTCTGTTAACTAATCCGTTGTTATGAAAAGTTGACTCATCGGAAAAAAGTACATAATCAAAAAAAAATTCTTCATCACCAAACTTTTCTAAACCCATAAACAAAAAATTCGTCGATCATAATCTTCTTCAAAAAGCCGTTGATGCAGTTGAATGCGATACGGGTGGAATTTGTACTTTTTAATTATTCTTTGGATACTCTGTAACATCACTAAATATTCATGTTTCTCATTTCCAGTAAACAGTTTTTGCCGTTCTTGCATAATATAAGATACACTGCCTGTTCTTCGGAAAAGCTGCAACAACTTTTCCAATGAACGCTTGATCCTAGCAAGCGTTACCTGTTAAGATACCTTTGGGCATATACTCTTGACGCTAATAAACAGTTTTCTTCACACTCACCGATTATCAAAATCATATCAATTCGTTCTTCCTGGGGATAAGTTCTCATTTTACAATATTTCAAAAAAGACAATAATTTTAAACTAGTTAAAACAATGATAATGGTTTGATTAACAAGTTGTGTCACTGTCAAATACTTTTTGTTTCATAATAATAATCAACGTCATCTAGGCCAGAGCCTACTATTATTGAAAAAATAGTATAATAGGTTTTATAGGAAATCGTATGAAGTCTAATTTGCTGAGAAACAAGCGAATTTAACATATTTCGCCTCAATAATTAAGACACGTGCATCTTCTTATTTTGAAGAATGCTTTAATATTTCAGAAATGGCAATAAATTTTAGTTTTTACATTTGCCTGCATTTTATTTTAGGTACACGGTATTTTCAAAAATTTAAACTTGTGCTTCTAGCGAATCTACGTATTCCTTAATACAGTGTGTTTCATTTTTAAGATAAAAAAAATTACTCATAAGTAAAATATAAAAAGGTCTTTTGTGTAAAAAGCAGAAGAGATAGGTATAGGAAACCCTAATATAGTTTTGAAGGGAATCTAATTCTGCGTCAAATTACGCCACTAAAGAGGGGTTTAACCTTATTAGTGACTATTAGTAAAACAAGGAACGGAAGAAAATAAAATACTAGGAGCTCGCTGAATAAACTCGATATTTTTTTTCATCATCCGATTTTCGAATGTTGGATCTAGGCATCTCACGAAGTACTTTTTCATATATAAAAAAAAAGAAAAACGTTGAAAAAATTGGCAGAACATTGACCAGATTCACTAACTTTTATCTCAGGATCTATTTTTTTTTCGAAAAAGTTCTTCGTCAGATGCCTCACTTATACATTTATCTATGTTAAAAAAAAATGGAATGATCCATTCAAAATTACATCGTCGAAGCGTTTTCTATTGAACCCCTGCAGACTCAATTTTCGAGCATTTATCTTCACTGATTCGAGTGCCCTCACATAACTATGCTTTTTTACATGGAATACTATGGATATCTGAATGAATTGTAGATTCATTCATGAGTAGAGAAATTATTCTGAAGCTATTCCGGAAATTTTAGCACTGGAGATAAAACAATAGAAATTGTAAATGGGTTTATTGAAGTTGCAAATATGCCAAATGGCAACAAGTTTGAGAATCCATTGTTTTTTATTCATTTGATGTTCCACATTTATTAAAATCAAAAAGGAATAACTTTTTCTCTTATAACTTTCATCTCGTTGATGGTGTTACGCATAAATCATATTTAGAAACGAAGTATACCCTTGATAAGGCAAAACAGTATAGGTTGGCGCCTAGGCTAAGTGATGAACACCTAAATCCAAACAAATTAAAGAAAAATGAAGGTGAAATTAGCTTCTCAAGTATTCAGTCACTCTGTGGCCGTTGCACACTTATATTGACTTTGAAAAAATACCGGAAGAAGCCAAAGTAACTGCTAACTTTATTGAAGACATCAAAAAATTGTTTGATATATTAAATTCAAGCAACTTGGAAACATGCCACGCTTTTATGGGAACCACAGCGCATTTTGAATTTTTAAATAAAATGGACACACTTTTTTCAATATTGAAAGTTTCAGGTAAGGCAGGAAAGAATGTAACAAATTCTCTTAAATTTATTTTCGGTTGGAGGCTTACTATTTCCTCAGTTTTACAATTATGGAAAATTTTGAAAAATAAAAATTGTAAATTTTTATTGACCCGTAATTTGAATCAGGATTGTCTTGAGAATTACTTTGGTCAAATCAGAAACGCTTGTGGAAACGCTAGAAATCCCACTGCCATTCAGTTCACTAGTGCATTTAAAAAACTATTTGCTATAGGGTATTTTCATGAGGCAGAAGGCAGCAATTGTATGGAAGATATATAGTAGCGATATTTTGTTCACTATAACATCGGACTCGTTTAAAAAAATCGAATGTTTTCAGGAAAAAAAAATACGAAAATATATCGCCAATCTTGAAATTAGTGTCAACCGATTACAGGAATTTGATATCAGAGGAAGGCAATGGTGTATGTTGGTAGATATTTTTTACGTAAATGTCTCTTCACACATTCTTGTGATATTTGTTTACAATATTGTCCCAAAGAGACAAGCCCACGATATTAGGTGAGCTAAAAGCTTACAACGCTAGCGGTGAGTTATTTGGTGGCTTAACAGTCCCCACAAATGATTTTTTCTCCGATTGGCAGCAAATATGAATTTTGCTGACACATATCAATCAGCAAAGTATTACTTTTCCTGCAGCAAAGTGGTTACTTTGCTGCCTAGGCAGCAAAGTGATTATACTTAATGGGAATAAAACATTCAACTCTATATTTTTTGCCACCTCCCTTATTTCTGGAGGAGTAAGTACTTCCAGGTCGCTATCACTGTCCATTATATAATAATTTAAATATACCGATATTTTTTCGCACAACTGTCAGAAATTTCATGAATTGTCAAACTATAATTATTATGGACATTTCTATAGCAACCAACCATTCCAACAACTGCGATTTCTATCAAATTATATTTTAATTGAACACTACAGGAAAAATAAAGAGATTGTGGGAATTGTAATAATTTGCAAATACAGTATCCTCCTATATCATTATGAACAATCGGAGAAAAAATTATTTGTTCAACTCGGCAGCAAAGTAGATTGACTGCCTTAGCTGAATTCCTAGCCTCGCTACGCTCGGCTATGAATTCAGCCTCGGCAGTCAATCTACTACTTTGCTGCCTAGTTAAACAAATAACTATTTCACAATACCTAATAGGCTTAGAAAATATATTTGTTGCAAATTTCAATATTAATTGTATTCAACATGGTGTAGGACAGATATTTTTAAACGAATATTCTAATGTAAAATTTTCTCACCCATGTAGTAATTTTTCCCATGGTTTCTTTATATATACTAGAGTGCGAATATATTACACATTAAAATTCGCAAACAGGCAAATAAGATCCCAATGTTCAAATGAAGAAAATCCAAAATTACAAATTTTGCAAAACTTGTAAATATTTGGTATTTGGTATATTAGGTAAAAAAATTTATGTATATTTTTGAAAACGTCATTTGTATTTACTCATTTTGTATTTTCTGTGGGACCTCTTTTTGAGTATCCCATATTTTTACCTGTCTGCAATTGAAGACATGTAATATCAGATATTTTCTGTTAGGTATTACAAAAATTTTTTTTTCAATTTTTCTCAGTAGAATTTCATATACAGAGCCCTGCAACTGCGCTCCGATGGTCCATATATAGGCTAGCCTCATATTTTTCTAGAAAAAAATTGAGACATGGGGGTGTTTCAATTTTCGTCGATGAAAAAACGAAATACAAGGCACTTGATTTAAATGGTTTCTCAAGTGAGGTACAGGCAGAATTCTGTGCAATTGAACTCTTGTCTGATAATATCATATTAGTTTGTCTTTACAGATCTCCTAATGGGGACATAAACTGTTTTCTGGATTCGCTGGAAAAAATTATTTTACATTGCCTTGCAATTCGAACAAGCATCATTATCACCGGTGACTTCAATTTGAACTTCCGTGGCAAATCCTCTGCCCTCACTGACCTCGCGCATTTGTTAGAATCATTCGGGATCGAAATCACAATTTGGGATCACACTAGAATAACTGCTCATTCAGCAACATGCATTGACAACATCCTCACAAATTTGAATGAAATCGATTATACTACAGAAGTTCTCGATCCTTGCTTATCGGACCATTTAGCTCAGTTGATATATCTGAATAATAATATAACAGAGGAAAAGCGCAAGGTAATTATGAGGAGGAAAATTTCAGAACAAGGTATCATAAATCTCAGAGCTTCCCTTATCGAGGTCGATTGGGAGAATATTAGGTTGCGCGATTGGGACTGCTCATTTATTGCAGATTTTTTGGTCAACTTATACACCTCTTTGATTGAAAAACATTTTCCACTGAAAGAATGTTCAACTGTCACAAAACCCCCTGTTCAGTGGTTTAACGATGAATTGAGAACGCTAAGGGACACATTATCCGAAGTAAAATCTATCTGTAACTTTACCAGGGATTACAGTAATTTTAATATTCTGAGAAGGCACTATCAATTAAAATTAACTCATTATAAAAAACTAGCCTACGATAACTTCATCTGCGAATCAGACAACAAGGTTCGTGACAGTTGGAGACTTGTCAATTTTGAAAGGAATAAATCTAAGAAATGTACACCTGACCCTGCTATACCGGCAAATGCCTTCAATGATTATTTTTGTACCATCGCAGAAAACCTGATCGAGACAATCAATAAGGATGACGTTGATCCAAACGATTTTCTACAGGGTCTGCCTACACCGTGTTCATCCTTTTTTCTAGAACCGGTGACAAGACACGAAATCATTGATGCAGTACGTAACTTGAAGAATAACTGACGTATATGGGATGAACAGTGAACTTCTGAAACAAACATTGGACCTGATTATCGATCCGCTTGTTACTCTTTTCAATGCATGCATTTCAAAAGGAGAATTTCCTGATATATTAAAAGTTGCGAAAATAATACCGATATTCAAAAAAGGGGATGCTACACAACTATCAAACTACCGCCCAATATCTATAATTCCCATTTTTTCCAAAGTTTTTGAGATTATACTGAAACAGAGAATTATGAAATATTTTGAATCTAATAAATTTCTCAACTGCGGCCAATTTGGTTTTAGAACAAAATACAGCACCACACATGCTGTTTTCAAAATCGTGAGTGAGATAGTCGAAGGCATGGAAGAAGGCAAGAATACTTCCATTACTCTATGTGATCTATCAAGGGCCTTCGACTGTGTCTCTCACTCCACTCTAGTTAATAAACTGCGGTTTTATGGCGTCAGAGGTATATCTCTTGATTTGATACAGTCCTACCTGAGTGACAGAAAACAAGCAGTATATATAAATGAGACATGTTCTGACTTTCAAACTATTTCACATGGGGTACCTCAGGGATCAGTTCTTGGCCCGTCACTCTTCATTATATACGTAAACGATCTCTTTCACTTCATGTACCCTAATAAATGTATTGCTTACGCCGATGACACGACATTAATACACTCTTCCACTCATGCAGATAGTCTTTTAAACACCATGACAGATTCTTTGAATAGGGCACAGAACTGGTTTAATGCAAATAACCTCAAATTAAACAACAATAAAACGCAAAAACTGAGTTTCAATAAAGGCATTGCGGGCAATGAAAAGAGTGTCAAGCTTCTCGGAGTACTTATCGATGATAGACTATCATGGTCATCACATATAGAACAGTTATGTCATAAATTATCAAGTTCAATATTTCTTTTGCGCAATTTGAAAAATCAAATCTGCGACAACACTGTACGGTCGTGTTATTTCTCTTTCTTCCACACACATATTAATTACGGCATACTGTTATGGGGAAACTCTGTACACTCATGTAAAGTCTTTAAAATGCAGAAAAGATCAATAAGAATCATTGCTGGTGCTGGTTACAGGGACCATTGTCAACAATTCTTCAAAGATCTCGCTATTATGCCTGTTCCTTCCTTATTTATTTATAATACTCTTCTAGAAATTCACAGAAATAAAAATAATTTTTGTTCCAATTCTGATTTTCACGATTATCAAACTCGTGCAGCGCACGACATAAGACCTTCCCGATATAGGCTCAACAAATCTCAGATGAATTCTCTGAATGTTAGACTCTACAATTTTTTGCCTCAAGAGTTCAAGATGCTCAATTACAATTGTTTCAAATTAAAACTCAAACGACATTTACTGTTCCACTGTTTTTACTCTATCGACGAATATCTGAGAGCACCCCCACTTCTCAATCTTGTGTCCTGACTCTGATTTCGACATTAAGTCATGTTTTCGATTTTATATATTGTTATGTCTGTTTGTGTTATTTTAGTTGTATTTTTAAATGACTTTTAATTAATGTTTTGTACCTGATTGACTTGACAAAAACATAATTGTAACTTGGTCAAATAAATTCTATTCTATTCTATTCTATTCTATTCTATTCTATTCTATTCTATTCTATTCTATTCTATTCTATTCTATTCTATTCTATTCTATTCTATTCTATTCTATTCTATTCTATTCTATTCTATTCTATTCTATTCTATTCTATTCTATTCTATTCTATTCTATTCTATTCTATTCTATTCTATTCTATTCTATTCTATTCTATTCTATTCTATTCTATTCTATTCTATTCTATTCTATTCTATTCTATTCTATTCTATTCTATTCTATTCTATTCTATTCTATTCTATTCTATTCTATTCTATTCTATTCTATTCTATTCTATTCTATTCTATTCTATTCTATTCTATTCTATTCTATTCTATTCTATTCTATTCTATTCTATTCTATTCTATTCTATTCTATTCTATTCTATTCTATTCTATTCTATTCTATTCTATTCTATTCTATTCTATTCTATTCTATTCTATTCTATTCTATTCTATTCTATTCTATTCTATTCTATTCTATTCTATTCTATTCTATTCTATTCTATTCTATTCTATTCTATTCTATTCTATTCTATTCTATTCTATTCTATTCTATTCTATTCTATTCTATTCTATTCTATTCTATTCTATTCTATTCTATTCTATTCTATTCTATTCTATTCTATTCTATTCTATTCTATTCTATTCTATTCTATTCTATTCTATTCTATTCTATTCTATTCTATTCTATTCTATTCTATTCTATTCTATTCTATTCTATTCTATTCTATTCTATTCTATTCTATTCTATTCTATTCTATTCTATTCTATTCTATTCTATTCTATTCTATTCTATTCTATTCTATTCTATTCTATTCTATTCTATTCTATTCTATTCTATTCTATTCTATTCTATTCTATTCTATTCTATTCTATTCTATTCTATTCTATTCTATTCTATTCTATTCTATTCTATTCTATTCTATTCTATTCTATTCTATTCTATTCTATTCTATTCTATTCTATTCTATTCTATTCTATTCTATTCTATTCTATTCTATTCTATTCTATTCTATTCTATTCTATTCTATTCTATTCTATTCTATTCTATTCTATTCTATTCTATTCTATTCTATTCTATTCTATTCTATTCTATTCTATTCTATTCTATTCTATTCTATTCTATTCTATTCTATTCTATTCTATTCTATTCTATTCTATTCTATTCTATTCTATTCTATTCTATTCTATTCTATTCTATTCTATTCTATTCTATTCTATTCTATTCTATTCTATTCTATTCTATTCTATTCTATTCTATTCTATTCTATTCTATTCTATTCTATTCTATTCTATTCTATTCTATTCTATTCTATTCTATTCTATTCTATTCTATTCTATTCTATTCTATTCTATTCTATTCTATTCTATTCTATTCTATTCTATTCTATTCTATTCTATTCTATTCTATTCTATTCTATTCTATTCTATTCTATTCTATTCTATTCTATTCTATTCTATTCTATTCTATTCTATTCTATTCTATTCTATTCTATTCTATTCTATTCTATTCTATTCTATTCTATTCTATTCTATTCTATTCTATTCTATTCTATTCTATTCTATTCTATTCTATTCTATTCTATTCTATTCTATTCTATTCTATTCTATTCTATTCTATTCTATTCTATTCTATTCTATTCTATTCTATTCTATTCTATTCTATTCTATTCTATTCTATTCTATTCTATTCTATTCTATTCTATTCTATTCTATTCTATTCTATTCTATTCTATTCTATTCTATTCTATTCTATTCTATTCTATTCTATTCTATTCATAGCTTCTATACAGCGCAACTTAAGGATTTCTTTCGAAGGCAAGTATGTTTCCTTCCTGAAAGAGTTTCTTTAGAAAATATTCCGAAGTATACAAGGTTACCCAGAAAAGTGCACCACACCAAACTCATGTTTTTTGTAATGGAGCACCCTATATTTCTTCACATGGTTGAATAGAGATTACTTTGGCCATTCAAAAAATATATGGTCATGTATGTTCATCAACGTTATTTCCGGAGATATATCGATATTAATTCAAAAAACATAAGTCTTTCAACACTCTGTAACTCCTCGTGGAAAAATAATTCTAAAAACTCATGGGAGGCGAAATGACTCAAATATGGTCTAGTTTCTGTAACATGACACACAGTTGAAATTTCATTACTTTTTGTGTACCGGATAAATCGAAACGCAAATTGAAAGATATCTTGTTTTTTTTTCCAAATGAAATCCCATTCATTCAAGTTCAGTATTGGGAAGGCCATAAAATTTCCTTTCGAATGATATATCACACTTGGTATTTACTTAACTTTGTAAATAACGTAAATTTCCAATTGAAAAAAAAAGATATCTTTCAATTTGCGTTTCGATCTATCCGGTACACAAAAAGAAATGAAATTTCAACTGTGTGTCATGTTACAGAAACTAGACCATATTGGAGTCATTTTGCCTCCAATAAGTTTTCAGAGTTATTTTTCTACGAGGAGTTACAGAGTGTTGAATGCCTTACGTTTTTTGTAGTAATATCGATATATCTCCGCTAATAACGTTGATGAACATACATGATCTCATATTTTTTGAATGGTCAAAATAATCTCTATTCAACCATGTTATGAAATATAGGGTTTTCCATTACAAAAAACATAAGTTTGGTTTGGTGCACTTTTCTGGGTCACCTTGTATACTTCGTAATATTTTTCGAACATACTCTCTCAAGAAGGAAACATGCTTGCATTCGAAAGACATTTTTAAGTTGCGCCGTTTATAAGCTATGGACCACCGGAGCGCAGTTGCAGGACCCTGTATAATCGTATAAAATCTGACTCATTTCAATTAAAGATCTAAAGCCAATATTTATACAAAAATATAACCATCAAATATAATGGATACTCAACGCCCGACCCTCGTAGACATACTTTCCAGTAAACATATTGTTCACACTATAGACTGACCCTCGTATCAGAGGTTTTTGCAGGTGTCCGTATGATTTACGACCGCTCACAAAAAGAGCGGCATTTTTCGGCCACATCAAAGGAGTAACCAGACTTATTAGTATATCTATGGACGATGGCCGAATTGTAAAAATAAAATGTAATACGAGTAGCTGCGTTAGGAATATGCGGATGGCGCGTTCAAGGCCAATTTTACTATAACGTAAATGGGCAATGAGCTGGAGTGAGACGCTATTAGATTTCTTTTAATATAGGACTCCGCCTCCATCACTCGGGATTCCTACTTCCCCTTTTACACCGCAAATTTACTTTGACCTTTTTCAGCAGGAACCATTATCTTCTTTTGACAATAGGCAACGATTCAAGAGAAGTGAGACCGGTCTCAACTTCTACATGCAAAAAAAAACTGGGTTCTACTCCTGCCTCATAATCCATGCATTTTCTTTAGAAAATGTTGAGAAGAATCGCTTATACACATCCTGTATGAAAAAAGTATGCAATTTCAAGCTTGAGGTTTGCACTTTACATTTGTGTTGTTAAACATACAAAAACAAGCCTAAATCATATCACAATTTAAAAGGATCAAAGGCCGCCCAAAAACTTATGTTTTTTTACGGTGAAGAATTTTGTAATGAAGAATTTTTATCAAAGCCAACAATGGTCACGTCTTTCGGAGTAGCTGTCTTGATAGGCACGTTTCTTACATAATAATTATGTCTCATAACCAACTGTCAAGCATTGTTGTTTGTCCCTGCTATGAAAATTGTACTTTTTCCTATGAATCAAGAAATTGTAAAGTGAAAAACACTAACACTTACAGATCCAACGGAACTGAGTTACAATTCGAATCTTGCAGTATGTTTGGTTCAAGGATTCGAACAGGGTTATTTTAATAACCCTGAATTCGAACTGGTTTTTGGTGGTTAGAACCCTTAGAACCTCTAAATGACTTGCTGGATTACCAAGTCACATTTTCAATTACACACCTGATAAATAGTTATTTATGCAACAAGTTCAAAAAGTGAATGTTTATTGCACTCGACGTGAAATTGTTCGACGAGGCCGTTTAAACAATTTTTGCACGAGTTGCATACAACATTTTTTCTACGTTCATGCAAAAAGCAAAAAATTATTTATTGAGGTGCGGCACTAGGTGTAGGAAAATGAAAAGCGCAACTTGAATACTTTATTATTAATATCGATTTGCATTGAAACAGGAACTAATACGTTACGAACAATTTAACTCAAACTTTATCTTTACCCTCAATGTTGAAAGTGAATGAACTTTTGGTGCAATTTTCAATATGAATATTTCATAGTGAAGTACCTATTGCCAATCTCACAGAATATCTGCTAAATATGTAGTAGGTTTAAACGTTTATGTTTGTCATGATGACAGCACGTTGAAGTAGAATGACAGATGAGTGCAATAAAAACTTTATTGCACTAGTGCAATAAAGAACTTCTTTTTCCACTGAATATAGTTCAATAAAGTTTTGCTTTTTGCATGAATGTAGAAAAAAATACTTTATTCAACTAATGGTTTTATTGAAGAGAGCTTATAGCAACAACATCTAAAGAATAATTCTAACAACCCTTCTTAAACATGATCAGCTATTTATAATAATAAATATGATGATTCAGCAACCCGAACATATTTGATCGGAGAGATAAAGTTCAGCATGAATGGAAATTTCCAGTACGAAGAAGGGCCATCGGCAGAAACAGCGTCAGCGACAATACTTCGGTAGGGAATACAGGCGCGGCTTAGCTATCTGGTCCGGTGGAACTATATGGGCCGGCGTCAGGACGATACGGTACCATATATGTAACTACTGTACGAACTCCACCGTGAAATTTTCAGATCACTAAGCACGGCTGAGGTGGCCGTGCTGGTAGAGCGTTTGCCTTTGGAGCGAAGGGTCGAGGGTTCAAATCCCTGCATGGTCATCGGTCTCGTGCATGGCATCACACTTTAAAAGGTAAGGGCTTCGTCCTCTCTAGCTCACACAAGTCTCTCGAAGACTTCCGAGGGTTGCGCGTAGGGGTGCAATCGGTTGACGGAAATAACAATTTTAACAAAAAACATTAAATTTATGCACTTGTACAATTATAACCGAAAACCACAGCGTAGGACGTGCGATATTCACCGGGTAACTTTAGGTAAAACTGAAATGGAGAACTTGATATCTGATCCATTTTACTCAATCTCTGGAAAATTTAATTAATTTTTCGTTATTTCAGGTAATGTTGCTAGTATCGAGGAGTTTGAAGACAAGGGAAAGAATCCGTTACATATTCTTTGTCTTCGGCAAGATTTCGCAACAGACGACTGTGATTTCTTCAAAACAGTTTGCCGCTCATTCATCAGGTCTGGCATAGATGTTGAAGATGCGTATCTAGGACTGAATGCCTTATCTTTAGCAATTTTATCAGGGAATTTAAATCTAGCTGAAAATCTACTAGATTCCGGTTTAACCGACCCTTATAAAATATCAGATTCCTTGAAAGGAAACGTTTTGACACTATTTTTCTCTGAAAGATTCAAAGATGTTCTACCAGCCAAGCAGTGTATTGAAATGCTCGATTTCTTGGTTGATTTTGGAGTCAACCCTTTACATTATGTGGGCGAATTTGAAAATGCCTTTGCATTCATTGACAGTGAAAGTGATGGCAATAGAAAAGATAAAAAATCTTCACAACAAAATAAAAACGATCCACGAATAATATTAAAAAATCACTTGAGGGACTTGGCACGAAAAGCGATAATTGAAAATATCAGAATGCAGGCTGTTGAAAATTTATACAATTTAGCTTACATGAATATGCTGGATCATGACAGTGTTAAAGTTTTAGCGGAATATCTTACACCTGAAAAGGCAATCGAAAATCTCAAGCATCTTTTCAACTACGGCAGGTTGGACATAGAACAATTAGATGAAAAAGTTTGCTTGGAACTACTGGATTATGTCGAAAAAAATAAAATTGAATTGAAACAAAATAAAAAAAAGGAAAATTTGCCGACGAAAATTGATGAATCTGAATTAAACCAGTCAAAGAAAGATGACTACAAAACTGTTATTGGACAAGTGAATTTTCAAAAAACTCCTACATCATATAACCTGAACTTCTTGAGACCAGGTCTAGATGATTCAAAAAGGTATGACGTATGCTTTGAGTGCTTAAAGGGTCGCAATATGAAACTGAACCCATGTACTAGATGTCAGTTGATTTATTTCTGCTCTAGTCAATGTAATAAACAGAATTTGAAAAAGAAAAGCAATGACCACGTATGCCGATTGAATTTATTCGCGGAAGAAAGGGTTGGTGCCGGGAGTGAAACAGAATCTACAGTGTTGAAATATCAAGATGAAAATTTGTCATTATTGTGCAAGTTGGCACGTGATAAATCGAATTTGTTGATGTGGGAGAGGAAACAAAATGAATTGGAGATGTTGAGGAAAAAAGAGGAAGAAGAGAGGAAGCTGGATATATATGGAACGAAATTCCTACATAGGAAAAAGTGTGTTGTGGAAAACTCATCGAGAATGAAATGTGTCTTTACTGATATAGAAAGTTCCTCGAAGAAAGGCAAGACTGTGAAATCATTATCGAAGGAGTTGAATAGAATGAGCAGCCAGCTAGACGAAAAATTACAAAGACTTAGCAGTATTGGAAAACGTTCCGCAAGTCAAATTATCGAGCAAAAATTTGCAGATGTGTTTGAGAGAAAAAACAAAAAAACCCAAACGCACAAGATTTCAAAGAAGAAAATCGAAAGAGGTTGTTCACTACCAAAATGTAAAGATGAATTCATTGAAAAATCGACAAGTAAAACACCAATGGCTCTAGTTTCCAAGTTTGAACCTCTACCGAACTTAGAAGAACCGTATCTCATCATAAGGAAAACGAAGAAAATACCTAGTGAAACACAACATTTCATGGAGATTCTGAGGAATTTTTTTCCCAATTTGGATTTGTCATATGTATTATTACCGTATATCTGTTACTCAAATGGTCATTTGTTTTATCAGTTTATGGACGAGGACTACTTCCATAAAAACTACAGTACAATATAAATGAATCTAGAAATTCTTCTACCTAAATTTCACAGAACTTGATTTACTTTATTCTTATTTATAGAAATTAATCTTTCGAATACATAGGGGACCACATTCGCCTCGGTATTTCTACGAGAAATGAAGAGAGTCAGGGGAAAACTTTTAGCACAGTTATATGTGGGTCCATGAGGAGAATATTCCAGAATCATTTTGAAATATATAGGGTGATCTCCAAAAAAATTACATACCAATGTTATATTTTTTTTATGAAACACCCTATATTTTTTATATTTTAGGTACTATAGACAAAATAAAGGTGAGTAGTATTATCTTTTCCATACTTTAAACTGACCGTTTCTGAGAAATCTTGAGAAATTCAAAAATACAGAACATAATTTGAAAATTGTTTTCACCCTGTAACGTGCTGCTCGTGATTAAATGTACTGCTTAGCTCTAAGGTTAAAGTTAACCATTAAATGAAATTTTTAATGCAATATTATACAGAGTGGCGAAAAAAATTGCCTCAAATAACTGCTTAAAGTTGAATGGAACACCCCATATTTAGTGGCATAATTTGACGCAGAATTAGATTCCCTTCAAAACTATATTAGGGTTTCCTATACCTATCTTTTTATATTTTACTTTTTTTTGTGTGTTTTAAAGGCATCGACTATAGTGATCATTAGCCTTATGAGTATTTTTTTATCTTAAAAATGAAACACGCTGTATTGTAATGAAAAGCAAAAAAGCATTTTTGAAGTCATTTTATCGAAAAATTAAGAATCTTAAATAGTTTATTATATTAATAAATGCTCAAAATGGTGTCCATTATTCTCGATGCATAGGCGAACTCTTTCTTGAAATAAGTGCTGAACTCTGGATAACATATTTTGCGGTATGGAACGAAACGCATTTCTTATTCGTACTTCCATATCCTGAGGTGTCGTTGGCGGTGTATCGTAAACAATACTTTTGATATATCCCAGTAAAAAATAGTCGGGACTTGTAAGGTCTAGAGACCTGGCTGGCCAGTTCTGTGGACCTCCTTGTCCTATCCATCTATTTGGATATTGTCGATCTAACTCGTTTCTAACACGTCTATCAAAGTGTGCAGGAGCACCATCTAGCTGCATCCACATCCGTTGACGAATATTAATAGGTATACTTTCCAACAGCACAGGCAAATTATTCCTAATAAATCCGAGAAACATGACGCTGTTTAAGTGACCATCAAAAAAGTAAGGACCTACTACTTGCGTTCCAATTATTCCACCCCACACATTAACAGACCGTCTGTGCTGGTGATCAAGGGTTATAAAAATATTAGGGTTTTCGTCACTCTATTAGTGAAAGTTATGTCTGTTAACTAATCCGTTGTTATGAAAAGTTGACTCATCGGAAAAAAGTACATAATCAAAAAAAAATTCTTCATCACCAAACTTTTCTAAACCCATAAACAAAAAATTCGTCGATCATAATCTTCTTCAAAAAGCCGTTGATGCAGTTGAATGCGATACGGGTGGAATTTGTACTTTTTAATTATTCTTTGGATACTCTGTAACATCACTAAATATTCATGTTTCTCATTTCCAGTAAACAGTTTTTGCCGTTCTTGCATAATATAAGATACACTGTCTGTTCTTCGGAAAAGCTGCAACAACTTTTCCAATGAACGCTTATCCTAGCAAGCGTTACCTGTTAAGATACCTTTGGGCATATACTCTTGACGCTAATAAACAGTTTTCTTCACACTCACCGATTATCAAAATCATATCAATTCGTTCTTCCTGGGGATAAGTTCTCATTTTACAATATTTCAAAAAAGACAATAATTTTAAACTAGTTAAAACAATGATAATGGTTTGATTAACAAGTTGTGTCACTGTCAAATACTTTTTGTTTCATAATAATAATCAACGTCATCTAGGCCAGAGCCTACTATTATTGAAAAAATAGTATAATAGGTTTTATAGGAAATCGTATGAAGTCTAATTTGCTGAGAAACAAGCGAATTTAACATATTTCGCCTCAATAATTAAGACACGTGCATCTTCTTATTTTGAAGAATGCTTTAATATTTCAGAAATGGCAATAAATTTTAGTTTTTACATTTGCCTGCATTTTATTTTAGGTACACGGTATTTTCAAAAATTTAAACTTGTGCTTCTAGCGAATCTACGTATTCCTTAATACAGTGTGTTTCATTTTTAAGATAAAAAAAATTACTCATAAGTAAAATATAAAAACGTCTTTTGTGTAAAAAGCAGAAGAGATAGGTATAGGAAACCCTAATATAGATTTGAAGGGAATCTAATTCTGCGTCAAATTACGCCACTAAATACGGGGTGTTCCATTCAACTTTAAGAAGTTATTTAATTAAATGTGTGTCCAAATTTTGAGGCAATTTTTTTCGCCACTCTGTATAATATTGGATTAAATATTCCATGTAGTAGTTAACCTTTGAGCTAAGCGGTACATTTAATCACGAGAAGCTCGTTACACGTTACGGGTGAAAACAATTTTTAAATCATGGTCTGTATTTTGAAATTTCTCAAAATTTCCCAGAAACGGTCAGTTTTAAGTATGGGAAATATAATAGTAACTCACCTTTATTTTGTCTATAGTATCTAAAAATATAAAAAATATAGGGTGTTCCATAAGAAAAAATATAACTTTGGTATGTAATTTTTTTGGGGATCACCCTACATATTTCAAAATAATTTTGGAATATCCTCCTCATGGACCCACATATGACTGTGCTAAATGTTTTTTCCTAACTCTCCTCATTTCTCGTAGAAATACCGAGGCGAATGTGGTGGGCCACCCTGTATAATTTCAAACACACAATGTAAAAAATTGATTCCAGTAAAATATGCTATTGTATAAAGAGTTATATTTTTGAGGGATCCGGCACTATTCTCATGGAAATCAAATTTTCTATTAATTATCTTCATCAAAACTTATCACTGTGTTAGATTTCGTTATTGAGTTGTTTGGGATTAAGAGAATTTTTACGAGGCAAAATACTCATACTTCAATTGAATTAATCAGCGATTCGATAATATTTTCTGAGATTTATGTGTAGATGTGTGCCTGAAGCGTGTATTTATTCAATATTAAAATACTAATTTATTATATTAGGGAAAAATCTGAAAAAAAGTAAGTGTGAACTATTGAAAGTTTCATTTTGTTGTGGAAATTTACTTCTTAACATGGAATTTTGGTTGATTTAACCTTCACAGTCTGAAAAATGTAAATTTAAGGAAAATCTAACAGAGTGTTGATCAGGTTACTGCTTTATACAGGGTGTCCGTATTTCGAGAACCACCATGAGGATCTCAGTTATTATAAGAGATACGAGGTCGGTTAAATTAGAGCAAAGTTGGGCGTTTTCATGCTGAACGATTATCTGAAAGAAAATTTGATGTGTCATTTTCAGTTTTTAAATTATTGGAAAAAAACGGAAATTTGAAAAAAAAAAATTTATTTTTTCAAGCGAAAACTAAAAGAACAAGACGTTTTTAACTAGAACGTTCTTGAGGCACATTTTTACAAGGAATCTAAATCAATCATCGTATTTTCCAAGGCGTTCTTGATGCCAGAGTTACAACAATCAACTTTGGTTTTTCTTATGAGCGCCATATTGGATTTTGGCCTTTTAAAAAGTATTTTTTTCTGATTACAACGATGTAGGTATCACACAATATGATCGAATCTTACATGCTGATCAAAATTAGGAAAAAATCGTTTTTACGAAGAGTGCTTTGGAAAGAACGCCAATAATTTTGTTTAACAAACTAAGTCTTGATAGTTCAATTGAATTTGGATCTGGAACGTTCACAATTCCATCAAGCTTACCTACTTGAAAACTAAGATTTTGAATTAGGAACGAAATGATAAGTTAGAAGTTTATTTTTCGCAAAACAAAACAAAACAAAGTTATAAAAGATGCTCGAATACTCCACCTTCGACTTCTAAACACAATTCTACTCGTTTCCTCATATTCTGAATAGCTCGCGATATGTCCCGTCTTCTTATCTTAGTCCTAATAGTGGTGATTATGGTTCTTCTCAGTTCATCAGTATCGATGGGTACGGTTTTAAAAACCAAATCTTTCATTGTTACCCATAAATAATAATCCAGCGGAGAAACATCAGGTGACCGCGCTGGCCAAGTGGCCAACGTATGTCTCCGTTGTTCGAAATCACCTTACCGGGAAACATTCCTGACAAACACTCAGCAACTCTTCTAGCGTTATGCGGCGGTGCGCCGTCTTGCTGGAACCAGAGAGTATTCAGCCGGTTGAGACGAATGTTGTCAAGGTAATCCAAAAACTTTGAATAACGATCGGCATTCAGAATTTCTTCATAAATGTATGAGCCAATAGTAGTGATACAACCCCAGTACGAGAACACGCATGCGCAGTAGCGACTTCTCAGCGTCGCTGGGTTCACCGCGTGACGTTGGGTGTTGCCGGATTTAAAATTAAGGAGTAGAGTTACGGAGGGTGGGACGTTGCCGGTTTTTAAATTTAATTATGGAAGAAAAAAGATATACAGGGTGTACCATCATAGTATTTAAGAGAAAAAAACATGGCTGCTGCCATACAGGGTGTACCAACTTGGCATTTAAGAGAAAAAAACATGGCAGCTGTCAAATTTGGTATACCGGGTGAACCAACACAACATTTAAGAGAAAAAACATGGCTGCCTGTCAAATAACATGAGACAGAGAAAAAAACATGGCAGCTGTCAAATTTGGTATACAGGATGTCTCAAAATACATCGATTAAGAGAAAAACAAACATGGCCGATGCCATACAGGGTGTACCATCATAGTATTTAAAAGAAAAAAACATGGCTGCTGCCATACAGGGTGTACCAACGTGCCAGTTGAGGCAAAAAATATATACAGGGTGTCTCATAAACGAGCATCGTGACGGGGTCCGTCATTTTCAAAGTGTGATACCAATTCGTTTTCAAGGAATACATCAGAGCCATCTGTCGTTCAATATATACATTAATGATATTTTGGATCTGTACGAATCATCAAAAAATAAGCACTTCCGGTTTCAAAAAATTAAGATAGAAGAAAAGTAATAGTAAATTCGGATTACCCACATCGAGGAGAGTCAAAATCTGCAATAAAATGGCTACTTCCGGTCCAAACCGGAAATTGCACTTCCGGTCGTCCGATTTTGATGATTTTGGTATCAATAGATTCGTTTGGATGTCAAGAAACATTTTTAAGCATTTTCCGAAGTCAAATGGGCATAGGAGGCTATCTTCGTTATTAGTAAAGTTACAGAAACGTGCAGGTACTCTAAGAAGACAACTTTCATGGGAGATCAAGAAAATAATAGAATTTGCGTACGTCAACTGCCATAAGGACCGTAAACCGCACATATTAATGCGTTATGTACTTATTGCTTAAATCTTAGAAGTTGATTGGTAAGTTTAGTATAATGGGTGTACCAACTCGACATTTAAGAGAAAAAAACATGGCAGCTCTCAAATTTGGTATACCGGATGTCTCAAAATACATCGATTAAGAGAAAAAAACATGGCAGCTGTCAAATTTGGTATACCGGGTGTCTCAAAATACATCGATTAAGAGAAAAAAAACATGGCTGATGCCATACAGGGTGTACCATCATAGTATTTAAGAGGAAAAAACATGTCTGCTGCCATACAGGGTGTACCAACTTGGCATTTAAGAGAAAAAAACATGGCGGCTGTCAAATTTGGTATACCGGGTGAACCAACTAGGCATTTTAGAGAAAAAAACATGGCTGCTTCCATACAGGGTGTACCATCATAGTATTTAAGAGAAAAAAACATGGCAGCTGTCAAATTTGGTATACCGGATGTTCCAAAATACATCGATTAAGAGAAAAAACATGGCGGTTGTCAAATGACATGAGACAGAGAAAAAAAAACATGACAGCTGTCAAATTTGGTATACAGGATGTCTCAAAATACATCGATTAAGAGAAAAAAAAACATGGTGGCTGGTTGTCAACGTATATACCGGGTGTCCCACAACGTTTGAGAGAAAAAACATGGTGAATCATTAAGAGAAAAAACATGGCTGCATGAGTGATGGAAGAACGCTTCAATGGGCATATGGAGATTCGAAAAAACTACTTGCCCATGCAGAGATTGAATTACATCCGACATCTAAATGTGTAATAAGAGGACGTTTGGACCGTTCATTTGGGAAAAAAAACATAGCGGAGTCTGATTGGTCAAAGCTCATTATAGTTGTACAGGGACGTCTCACAAATTTTTCCATTTGGGTGGAAAATATATATACAGGGTGATTCAAAATCCTCAGTCTTAAATGTTAAATGGGAAAATGGATCGACGAAAAACTTACCATTGCGGAAAAACATATACCGAGTGTTTCGAAAAAATATCACTGGAAATAGAAAAAGATGCGTAGTCGTTTAGAGTGAAAAAAAAAACATGCCCACCATTTGACGTCATCATAAAGGAATTATTTTTGAAAAGTATGTTAATGCCATTGGGTAGTTGAAGTAATCACCAATAGAATGGTATCTGAAGAGTACAGACAGAAGGTTGAGGATTCTTTCGTTCCAAAAAACAACTAAAATAACAAACGCTGAAATGTTTAAAAAATTTGACGAATTCCGCGGTTTTCACGTTCCAAAAAATGATTAAAATTAGAAGCGTTAAAACACGTAAAAAATGCAACGAAAACATGTGTTTTCATGTTCGAAAATACATATAAAATTTCGAACGCCGAATTACATAAAATATGTAACGAAAACATGCGTTTTCGTGTTCCAAAAAATGATTAAAATTACAAGCTTTAAAAATTTACTTTTACATGTATTTTTTATGGAGATTTGACATTTCGAAATCATACAAAATTATCGTTTTCGCGTTCAAAAAAACAAGAAAAATTAGAAGTGTTAAAACACGTAAAAAAATGCAACGAAAATAGACGTTTTCGCGTCCCATAAAAACGAGTAAAATTAGAAGCGTTAAAGCACGTGAAAAATGCAACGAAAATAGAAGTTTACGCGTCCCAAAAAGTGATTAAAATTACAAGCGATAAAAATTTACTTTTACATGTATTTCTTATGGAGATTTGACATTTCAAAATCGTTCAAAATTATTGTTTTCGCGTCCCAAAAAACAAGTAAAATTAGAAGCGTTAAAACACGTAAAAAATGTAACAAAAATAGACGTTTTCACGTCCCAAAAAACGAGTAAAATTATAAGCGTTAAAACAAGTAAAAAATCCTATCAAAAAGTACCAGTTATCACACTTATATAGTAAATTTTACTCAATTGCACTTAGCTTTAAGTATTTTGGTGGTTATGAGGCTTCAACTATTCGCACTCAGTTCTGGACGTTTTGTAGTTATTATTAAAAATTACTATTTAGTTATCAGTTTGTATAGTAAATTTTCATAAAGTGAGGTTAGATAGATAAATCTAAAAAAAGGATGTTAGGTGTGGGATTCGAACCCACGCTCCCTTTGGGAATCGCAGCTTAACGCCACAACGCCTTAGACCGCTCGGCCAACCTAACTTATAAGTATACATAATAAGATGTTGGTATTGTAGGATAGGGTAAAAAATTCAAACATCTTGAATACAAAATTAATTAAGCATTTTTATTTCGGTAACATATCACATACAAGGTGAGATGCCATCATTGTTGCTGAATGTGGGAACCATCCAAAACGTATTATCATAATCCTACAAGTTCACAACTCGTGTAAGTAGGCCCAACTGGTGAAATTTGGCAGTAAGATAGTCACGTTTTTGAAGTGGGAAAAATCGACCATTTTTCTTCAATAGTTGATGTGTTGAGTGATCTTTGTATCAAGGTTTTTTGTATACAAATTGATGAGAACGTCAATACACACAAAAAAATGCCAACAAAATAGACATTCCTAACGCTCCAAAAAAATGGTAGATTTAAAAAGCGTTTGAACTCGCAAAAATGTGAACAGAATATACGTTTTACGCGTTTCAAAAAAGATAAAAAATATGAACGTCAATTCACGCAAAAATACGTACAAAAATAGCCGTTTTCGCATTCATTATTACGACGAAAATTAAGGCATACAAAATACACGTTTACATGTATTTCTTATGTAGATTTGACATTTCTAAATTGTTCAAAATGGACGTTATTACACGTTACAAATAAAATAAACGCCAATTCACTCAAATAATATGACCAAAATATTCGTTTATTACATTCAAAATTGGAATTTTAAAAGAGCAATTCACGCAAAAATGAGTATCAACTACATGTTGAGCTTACGTAGTGGACGTAAAAAAGGTAAGAGCTTCGGTCGGTAGCGAATATTTCTATAGAACAATCCATAAAAAAGCATGAGTTTTCGTGATTTCGTGTATGGTGATAGTGGCCACAGAACGGATCTTAGAGGCACAAAACAAAACTCGATTATTACAACCGACGTACTTTCCGTTGAGTTATTATCGCATTTCCTGTGAGCGAAAACCCAGAAATGAACATGTTATTCATAGTTATTTTGTGACCAGTACCGGCATCATTTTAAGTATGTGTAGTTTGTAATTCAATATAATATGGATTATGTTTGAAAGTGCAGATGATTTTGAGGTAAGCGGGTTTCAGTTAATCATGTAGCAACGTAGTCTAAAGATGACAATAATTAATCATTCAGTCGAGAAAACATAATTTCAGCAAATATCGTGTTTTATTATTGGAGTTATCACCATTGTGTGGTTTAGGGCGATAGGCCTTTATATTTCATATCTTGAATTTATCCAGGAAATTATTCATTTTACTTCAGTTAGCATCTACAAAAATTTATTTCGTGTTGTCGATTTTCACAATGTTCATTTTGAATAAAGTCCGTTTTGGATACATAAGTCCATTATGATTTTTTTTTGAGATAGTCAGTTTCATTAAATATAGGGGTTTTTACAAATTATTAGAGTCCAATTTCAAAATAAGATAACATTTTCGCCATATGTGTTTAATTATCTGAAATGTGATTGAGTGGAATTTTCATAAAAGTTTTAGCTGTGAGGCATGGTGACGTCATTATTGGTTAATTGATTATATACAATAATTTTTTATATAAACATATATTCATAAATGGGAATCACTCTCAAAAGTACAGCTTTCAAATCAGATAATAAACCTTTATCGGGACATGATACAATATTCGTATAAAAAAATCAAATTCGATGATTTGGATCAAACGAAAAGAACACAAAATATCATGAAAATAGTGGTAATAATTATAAAAGAAATTAGATGACGTCATATAAAGTATGGACGACTGTACATAAATTATGTTTGCGGCAGATTTCAAGCTTGACGCGTCAGAAGAAATGAAATGAAACGGGATGAATCAACGAAATTATGAAAATAATAATAGTAATAAATATAGAGGTCAGCGCATTGAAATATACGTATGGAAGGGATCAAATTCAACGATTTGGATGAAACGATGAAACGACACAAAAAATCAAGAAAATAATGATGATAATAATAAAAAATGTAGAAGACATCATATTATACAGTATAGAAGGCTGTTAATAAATTATGCTTGCGGCAGATTTCAAGCTCAACGCGTCAGAAGTAACGGAATGAAACGGGATGAATCAAAGAAATTATGAAAATAATAATAATAATAATAGTAATAAATGTAGAGGTTGAAATAAATATGGAAGGTATCAAATTCGATGATTTGAATGAAACGAAACGACACAAAAAGTTATGAAAATAATGACAATGATAATAAAAATGCGGTCGACGTCATATTCCATAGGCGTCCGACGGGTATCAAGCTTGACGCGTTGGAAGGAACAAAACGATATGAAATGAAAGGAAGCAAAAATGAATGAATGAAAGCATAAAAATAATTGTGATTATGAGAAATAGAGAAAGCGCATAAATTACGCGTTCGACAGGTTTAGAGATCAATGCATTGAACGAAACGTCGCGTCGTGAAAATAATAATAATACTACGAAATATAGAGAACAACAACTAATAACCTATGTGTCTGACTTGACTTGTTGAATAAAACGAATCGCAATGAAACGAAAAGTTAACGTGAAAAATAAAATGCCAACGAGGTTCAAAATGAAAAATTGAGGTGAAAAAAAGTCATGGAACGATGGGAAAAGATGAATTCAAGGAACAGTTTCATGGACATTTCGTAATCACAGGGTTTCTCGAGAGACAATAACATGTAAAAAATAAATGAGACACCAAAGTTGATATTCATTAGATTTGGTTTCAATTAAATAAGTCTCATGCAGTGTGTTAGCAAGAGAGTTTGTGAGAAATAAATCATAGAGGAGAGACATTTCAGTAAGCAAGTTTGTTAGAAAGATACCCATCAAAGTCGATTAATATCCAACAGTTTTCCACTTTGTAAATTCGATAGCTTCGAGGTTTTTTCGAACGTGTTGCAAGAGTATATAATCCTCCTTCCTATATGAAAATGGTGTTTGGTTGCCTATGAGATGATATCTCTAGAGGGACCAAAAAAAAATCAACCCCCTATAAAATACATCAATTCGGTTGCCATTCTTTATTCACATTATTTCCAATGACATCTTGGGCATTTTTCTATAAATTCCATTTAAGTTCTTGTGGAATTCCTCTGAACGTTTTTGATCTGATTTGAGTATTTCTCAAGGAACCATTACATAATCAGACACCAAATTTAACGTGCGGGTGGAAGGATTCATCAGATTGGTATTCAATTCAACTCAATTCAATTCAGGTGTTGTGTTATGTTCCAATTAAGTAAGCCGGTTTGTGGGCGAGATTTCACTGACAAAGACATCAACTTTGACACAAGATTAGAAGATTCATCAGATTGGTTTCCATCAAACAGAAAGGTTCGTGTAGTTTGGTACTATAAAAGTATGTGAGAAATACATCACCAACGAAAGGAATTACTTTAAATGTTAAATATTTTCAAGTGAATCGTATGTTATTGCTTCCCAGTGGAAATGAGTCAAAACACTTGAGGTAATATCGAGAGGAATATTTTCGACTGAACTATGTATCGATTCAGATGTAAAGTTTCACCAAAATGAATAATATATTCAGATCATTTTTGTTGAAATTGCTTATAGCCAAAGCACCATTTACAAACTCACCAAACTCACTCAAATAAATAGTTCCAGATGATTTTTGATGACAAATATCTTGGCTGAAAACACTACTACGCATGCCCCGTGTGAATACATATTTTCCTTCGAATTGACAAAAAAATTAAACAATAGTGATCATCGAAGAAGAAGTTCAGAATTGGTTTTCTCTTCAAAATTATCTATTGCCAAAAAGTCCACTGCTTGAATAGCTGAAGAGGTAATTCCTTCTATCGAAAAAACGGAGTTATACAGCGAATTGGAGTTTTAATAATATTCCTCCAAAAACACTCGAAGACATAGCCTGTGCGGGTGGAAAATGGTTGTAATTATTATTATTTGCCAGGGCGCACCAAGTCGACTTATTCACTTTACAGCTGTAGGAAAACTTGGATAACTTATCCCACCACCACAAAAACGAACATGTGAATTACAAGAACAAAATCAAATATATCAAAATATCAATGAGGATTTGAGACTTCAAGCTAAAAGAACCATGTAACAATTTGTTATTCAAGGATTAGCACAACGAAATATTTAAGAAAATTAGGTAGTTCAGACGAAATATACATGAAGTTGATAGTAGAATAGTTCTAGAATCGTCAAATCAACCAAAAAAGACTTGTTATTAATATGTGCCAAACCGAAATAACTCTTTGAAGGAAATGCGGGATCACATCATACAACAATATCAAGAAATTCCTTTCAAATACACCACTCCGATAATGAGTCTTCGGAACAAAATTCAAGAGTTGCTTTATCACCGATGTTACGGCTTTAAGTTTATCAACCGTACAAAGACAGAAATCGAATGTTTGAGTGAAGAAGACTAACGTAAAAAATATTGGAATAATTGTGAATATTTCTTTCAAGTGTCGAAATTTGAAAGTAATCTCGAGATTTCATGGCTGGGAGGATTATTCTGTTTCAACTCAACAAGCATTGTGGTATATGTTTCAGTGGAGTGAGTTGGTGCATGAGCAAGATTTCATCGACGAAGGCACCAAATTTGATGTGTGTTAGTAGACAAATTTGTGAGAAATATATCACCGACGAGAGAATCTTCTTCAATAAGTATCAAGATGACTTGAAATATTTCCAAGTGAATTGTAAGAGTTGTCCGTAGGTAGATTTCATGGGCGGAAAGACCATTCGCTTTCAATTCAACATTGTGTTATGGTTGAAATGTACATATCAAAGTCGGAAGTGAGCTTCTGTTGGTGCGCACGCACACCAACAGAATCTCCTGGCGGCTGTCAAATTCGGTATACCGGGTGAACGAACGCAACATTTAAGAGAAAAAAACATGGCTGCCTGTCAAATGTCATGAGACAGAGAAAAAACACAGCTTTTAAGAGGAAAAAAATATGGCTGCTGCTTGTCTCCGTGAAGAATTATACCCCCAATGAAACGTTTTTTCATTGCCTCATTTTCCACCAGACATTTGACAAGCAGCAGCCATATTTTTTTCCTCTTAAAAGCTGTGTTTTTTCTCTGTCTCATGACATTTGACAGGCAGCCATGTTTTTTTCTCTTAAATGTTGCGTTCGTTCACCCGGTATACCGAATTTGACAGCCGCCAGGAGATTCTGTTGGTGTGCGTGCGCACCAACAGAAGCTCACTTCCGACTTTGATATGTACATTTCAACCATAACACAATGTTGAATTGAAAGCGAATGGTCTTTCCGCCCATGAAATCTACCTACGGACAACTCTTACAATTCACTTGGAAATATTTCAAGTCATCTTGATACTTATTGAAGAAGATTCTCTCGTCGGTGATATATTTCTCACAAATTTGTCTACTAACACACATCAAATTTGGTGCCTTCGTCGATGAAATCTTGCTCATGCACCAACTCACTCCACTGAAACATATACCACAATGCTTGTTGAGTTGAAACAGAATAATCCTCCCAGCCATGAAATCTCGAGATTACTTTCAAATTTCGACACTTGAAAGAAATATTCACAATTATTCCAATATTTTTTACGTTAGTCTTCTTCACTCAAACATTCGATTTCTGTCTTTGTACGGTTGATAAACTTAAAGCCGTAACATCGGTGATAATGCAACTCTTGAATTTTGTTCCGAAGACTCATTATCGGAGTGGTGTATTTGAAAGGAATTTCTTGATATTGTTGTATGATGTGATCCCGCATTTCCTTCAAAGAGTTATTTCGGTTTGGCACATATTCATAACAAGTCTTTTTTGGTTGATTTGACGATTCTAGAACTATTCTACTATCAACTTCATGTATATTTCGTCTGAACTACCTAATTTTCTTAAATATTTCGTTGTGCTAATCCTTGAATAACAAATTGTTACATGATTCTTTTAGCTTGAAGTCTCAAATCCTCATTGATATTTTGATATATTTGATTTTGTTCTTGTAATTCACATGTTCGTTTTTGTGGTGGTGGGATAAGTTATCCAAGTTTTCCTACAGCTGTAAAGCGAATAAGTCGACTTGGTGCGCCCTGGCAAATAATAATAATTACAACCATTTTCCACCCGCACAGGCTATGTCTTCGAGTGTTTTTGGAGGAATATTATTAAAACTCCAATTCGCTGTATAACTCCGTTTTTTCGATAGAAGGAATTACCTCTTCAGCTATTCAAGCAGTGGACTTTTTGGCAATAGATAATTTTGAAGAGAAAACCAATTCTGAACTTCTTCTTCGATGATCACTATTGTTTAATTTTTTTGTCAATTCGAAGGAAAATATGTATTCACACGGGGCATGCGTAGTAGTGTTTTCAGCCAAGATATTTGTCATCAAAAATCATCTGGAACTATTTATTTGAGTGAGTTTGGTGAGTTTGTAAATGGTGCTTTGGCTATAAGCAATTTCAACAAAAATGATCTGAATATATTATTCATTTTGGTGAAACTTTACATCTGAATCGATACATAGTTCAGTCGAAAATATTCCTCTCGATATTACCTCAAGTGTTTTGACTCATTTCCACTGGGAAGCAATAACATACGATTCACTTGAAAATATTTAACATTTAAAGTAATTCCTTTCGTTGGTGATGTATTTCTCACATACTTTTATAGTACCAAACTACACGAACCTTTCTGTTTGATGGAAACCAATCTGATGAATCTCCTAATCTTGTGTCAAAGTTGATGTCTTTGTCAGTGAAATCTCGCCCACAAACCGGCTTACTTAATTGGAACATAACACAACACCTGAATTGAATTGAGTTGAATTGAATACCAATCTGATGAATCCTTCCACCCGCACGTTAAATTTGGTGTCTGATTATGTAATGGTTCCTTGAGAAATACTCAAATCAGATCAAAAACGTTCAGAGGAATTCCACAAGAACTTAAATGGAATTTATAGAAAAATGCCCAAGATGTCATTGGAAATAATGTGAATAAAGAATGGCAACCGAATTGATGTATTTTATAGGGGGTTGATTTTTTTTTGGTCCCTCTAGAGATATCATCTCATAGGCAACCAAACACCATTTTCATATAGGAAGGAGGATTATATACTCTTGCAACACGTTCGAAAAAACCTCGAAGCTATCGAATTTACAAAGTGGAAAACTGTTGGATATTAAACGACTTTGATGGGTATCTTTCTAACAAACTTGCTTACTGAAATGTCTCTCCTCTATGATTTATTTCTCACAAACTCTCTTGCTAACACACTGCATGAGACTTATTTAATTGAAACCAAATCTAATGAATATCAACTTTGGTGTCTCATTTATTTTTTACATGTTATTGTCTCTCGAGAAACCCTGTGATTACGAAATGTCCATGAAACTGTTCCTTGAATTCATCTTTTCCCATCGTTCCATGACTTTTTTTCACCTCAATTTTTCATTTTGAACCTCGTTGGCATTTTATTTTTCACGTTAACTTTTCGTTTCATTGCGATTCGTTTTATTCAACAAGTCAAGTCAGACACATAGGTTATTAGTTGTTGTTCTCTATATTTCGTAGTATTATTATTATTTTCACGACGCGACGTTTCGTTCAATGCATTGATCTCTAAACCTGTCGAACGCGTAATTTATGCGCTTTCTCTATTTCTCATAATCACAATTATTTTTATGCTTTCATTCATTCATTTTTGCTTCCTTTCATTTCATATCGTTTTGTTCCTTCCAACGCGTCAAGCTTGATACCCGTCGGACGCCTATGGAATATGACGTCGACCGCATTTTTATTATCATTGTCATTATTTTCATAACTTTTTGTGTCGTTTCGTTTCATTCAAATCATCGAATTTGATACCTTCCATATTTATTTCAACCTCTACATTTATTACTATTATTATTATTATTATTTTCATAATTTCTTTGATTCATCCCGTTTCATTCCGTTACTTCTGACGCGTTGAGCTTGAAATCTGCCGCAAGCATAATTTATTAACAGCCTTCTATAATGTATAATATGATGTCTTCTACATTTTTTATTATTATCATCATTATTTTCTTGATTTTTTGTGTCGTTTCATCGTTTCATCCAAATCGTTGAATTTGATCCCTTCCATACGTATATTTCAATGCGCTGACCTCTATATTTATTACTATTATTATTTTCATAATTTCGTTGATTCATCCCGTTTCATTTCATTTCTTCTGACGCGTCAAGCTTGAAATCTGCCGCAAACATAATTTATGTACAGTCGTCCATACTTTATATGACGTCATCTAATTTCTTTTATAATTATTACCACTATTTTCATGATATTTTGTGTTCTTTTCGTTTGATCCAAATCATCGAATTTGATTTTTTTATACGAATATTGTATCATGTCCCGATAAAGGTTTATTATCTGATTTGAAAGCTGTACTTTTGAGAGTGATTCCCATTTATGAATATATGTTTATATAAAAAATTATTGTATATAATCAATTAACCAATAATGACGTCACCATGCCTCACAGCTAAAACTTTTATGAAAATTCCACTCAATCACATTTCAGATAATTAAACACATATGGCGAAAATGTTATCTTATTTTGAAATTAGACTCTAATAATTTGTAAAAACCCCTATATTTAATGAAACTGACTATCTCAAAAAAAAATCATAATGGACTTATGTATCCAAAACGGACTTTATTCAAAATGAACATTGTGAAAATCGACAACACGAAATAAATTTTTGTAGATGCTAACTGAAGTAAAATGAATAATTTCCTGGATAAATTCAAGATATGAAATATAAACGCCTATCGCCCTAAACCACACAATGGTGATAACTCCAATAATAAAACACGATATTTGCTGAAATTATGTTTTCTCGACTGAATGATTAATTATTGTCATCTTTAGACTACGTTGCTACATGATTAACTGAAACCCACTTACCTCAAAATCATCTGCACTTTCAAACATAATCCATATTATATTGAATTACAAACTACACATACTTAAAATGATGCCGGTACTGGTCACAAAATAACTATGAATAACATGTTCATTTCTGGGTTTTCGCTCACAGGAAATGCGATAATAACTCAACGGAAAGTACGTCGGTTGTAATAATCGAGTTTTGTTTTGTGCCTCTAAGATCCGTTCTGTGGCCACTATCACCATACACGAAATCACGAAAACTCATGCTTTTTTATGGATTGTTCTATAGAAATATTCGCTACCGACCGAAGCTCTTACCTTTTTTACGTCCACTACGTAAGCTCAACATGTAGTTGATACTCATTTTTGCGTGAATTGCTCTTTCAAAATTCCAATTTTGAATGTAATAAACGAATATTTTGGTCATATTATTTGAGTGAATTGGCGTTTATTTTATTTGTATGTAATAACGTCCATTTTGAACAATTTAGAAATGTCAAATCTACATAAGAAATACATGTAAACGTGTATTTTGTATGCCTTAATTTTCGTCGTAATAATGAATGCGAAAACGGCTATTTTTGTACGTATTTTTGCGTGAATTGACGTTCATATTTTTTATCTTTTTTGAAACGCGTAAAACGTATATTCTGTTCACATTTTTGCGAGTTCAAACGCTTTTTAAATCTACCATTTTTTTGGAGCGTTAGGAATGTCTATTTTGTTGGCATTTTTTTGTGTGTATTGACGTTCTCATCAATTTGTATACAAAAAACCTTGATACAAAGATCACTCAACACATCAACTATTGAAGTAAAATGGTCGATTTTTCCCACTTCAAAAACGTGACTATCTTACTGCCAAATTTCACCAGTTGGGCCTACTTACACGAGTTGTGAACTTGTAGGATTATGATAATACGTTTTGGATGGTTCCCACATTCAGCAACAATGATGGCATCTCACCTTGTATGTGATATGTTACCGAAATAAAAATGCTTAATTAATTTTGTATTAAAGATGTTTGAATTTTTTACCCTATCCTACAATACCAACATCTTATTATGTATACTTATAAGTTAGGTTGGCCGAGCGGTCTAAGGCGTTGTGGCGTTAAGCTGCGATTCCCAAAGGGAGCGTGGGTTCGAATCCCACACCTAACATCCTTTTTTTAGATTTATCTATCTAACCTCACTTTATGAAAATTTACTATACAAACTGATAACTAAATAGTAATTTTTAATAATAACTACAAAACGTCCAGAACTGAGTGCGAATAGTTGAAGCCTCATAACCACCAAAATACTTAAAGCTAAGTGCAATTGAGTAAAATTTACTATATAAGTGTGATAACTGGTACTTTTTGATAGGATTTTTTACTTGTTTTAACGCTTATAATTTTACTCGTTTTTTGGGACGTGAAAACGTCTATTTTTGTTACATTTTTTACGTGTTTTAACGCTTCTAATTTTACTTGTTTTTTGGGACGCGAAAACAATAATTTTGAACGATTTTGAAATGTCAAATCTCCATAAGAAATACATGTAAAAGTAAATTTTTATCGCTTGTAATTTTAATCACTTTTTGGGACGCGTAAACTTCTATTTTCGTTGCATTTTTTACGTGCTTTAACGCTTCTAATTTTACTCGTTTTTATGGGACGCGAAAACGTCTATTTTCGTTGCATTTTTTTACGTGTTTTAACACTTCTAATTTTTCTTGTTTTTTTGAACGCGAAAACGATAATTTTGTATGATTTCGAAATGTCAAATCTCCATAAAAAATACATGTAAAAGTAAATTTTTAAAGCTTGTAATTTTAATCATTTTTTGGAACACGAAAACGCATGTTTTCGTTACATATTTTATGTAATTCGGCGTTCGAAATTTTATATGTATTTTCGAACATGAAAACACATGTTTTCGTTGCATTTTTTACGTGTTTTAACGCTTCTAATTTTAATCATTTTTTGGAACGTGAAAACCGCGGAATTCGTCAAATTTTTTAAACATTTCAGCGTTTGTTATTTTAGTTGTTTTTTGGAACGAAAGAATCCTCAACCTTCTGTCTGTACTCTTCAGATACCATTCTATTGGTGATTACTTCAACTACCCAATGGCACTAACATACTTTTCAAAAATAATTCCTTTATGATGACGTCAAATGGTGGGCATGTTTTTTTTTTCACTCTAAACGACTACGCATCTTTTTCTATTTCCAGTGATATTTTTTCGAAACACTCGGTATATGTTTTTCCGCAATGGTAAGTTTTTCGTCGATCCATTTTCCCATTTAACATTTAAGACTGAGGATTTTGAATCACCCTGTATATATATTTTCCACCCAAATGGAAAAATTTGTGAGACGTCCCTGTACAACTATAATGAGCTTTGACCAATCAGACTCCGCTGTTTTTTTTCCCAAATGAACGGTCCAAACGTCCTCTTATTACACATTTAGATGTCGGATGTAATTCAATCTCTGCATGGGCAAGTAGTTTTTTCGAATCTCCATATGCCCATTGAAGCGTTCTTCCATCACTCATGCAGCCATGTTTTTTCTCTTAATGATTCACCATGTTTTTTCTCTCAAACGTTGTGGGACACCCGGTATATACGTTGACAACCAGCCACCATGTTTTTTTTTCTCTTAATCGATGTATTTTGAGACATCCTGTATACCAAATTTGACAGCTGTCATGTTTTTTTTCTCTGTCTCATGTCATTTGACAACCGCCATGTTTTTCTCTTAATCGATGTATTTTGGAACATCCGGTATACCAAATTTGACAGCTGCCATGTTTTTTTCTCTTAAATACTATGATGGTACACCCTGTATGGAAGCAGCCATGTTTTTTTCTCTAAAATGCCTAGTTGGTTCACCCGGTATACCAAATTTGACAGCCGCCATGTTTTTTTCTCTTAAATGCCAAGTTGGTACACCCTGTATGGCAGCAGACATGTTTTTTCCTCTTAAATACTATGATGGTACACCCTGTATGGCATCAGCCATGTTTTTTTTTCTCTTAATCGATGTATTTTGAGACACCCGGTATACCAAATTTGACAGCTGCCATGTTTTTTTCTCTTAATCGATGTATTTTGAGACATCCGGTATACCAAATTTGAGAGCTGCCATGTTTTTTTCTCTTAAATGTCGAGTTGGTACACCCATTATACTAAACTTACCAATCAACTTCTAAGATTTAAGCAATAAGTACATAACGCATTAATATGTGCGGTTTACGGTCCTTATGGCAGTTGACGTACGCAAATTCTATTATTTTCTTGATCTCCCATGAAAGTTGTCTTCTTAGAGTACCTGCACGTTTCTGTAACTTTACTAATAACGAAGATAGCCTCCTATGCCCATTTGACTTCGGAAAATGCTTAAAAATGTTTCTTGACATCCAAACGAATCTATTGATACCAAAATCATCAAAATCGGACGACCGGAAGTGCAATTTCCGGTTTGGACCGGAAGTAGCCATTTTATTGCAGATTTTGACTCTCCTCGATGTGGGTAATCCGAATTTACTATTACTTTTCTTCTATCTTAATTTTTTGAAACCGGAAGTGCTTATTTTTTGATGATTCGTACAGATCCAAAATATCATTAATGTATATATTGAACGACAGATGGCTCTGATGTATTCCTTGAAAACGAATTGGTATCACACTTTGAAAATGACGGACCCCGTCACGATGCTCGTTTATGAGACACCCTGTATATATTTTTTGCCTCAACTGGCACGTTGGTACACCCTGTATGGCAGCAGCCATGTTTTTTTCTTTTAAATACTATGATGGTACACCCTGTATGGCATCGGCCATGTTTGTTTTTCTCTTAATCGATGTATTTTGAGACATCCTGTATACCAAATTTGACAGCTGCCATGTTTTTTTCTCTGTCTCATGTTATTTGACAGGCAGCCATGTTTTTTCTCTTAAATGTTGTGTTGGTTCACCCGGTATACCAAATTTGACAGCTGCCATGTTTTTTTCTCTTAAATGCCAAGTTGGTACACCCTGTATGGCAGCAGCCATGTTTTTTTCTCTTAAATACTATGATGGTACACCCTGTATATCTTTTTTCTTCCATAATTAAATTTAAAAACCGGCAACGTCCCACCCTCCGTAACTCTACTCCTTAATTTTAAATCCGGCAACACCCAACGTCACGCGGTGAACCCAGCGACGCTGAGAAGTCGCTACTGCGCATGCGTGTTCTCGTACTGGGGTTGTATCACTACTGCCAATTATTGTGTCGTCCAATAAACCGACCCATACATTTACGACGAAGCGTACTTGCGGCCGCCGTTCTTGATGTCCATGTGGATTCTCAATGTACCAAATGTGTTCATTGTGTCGATTGAACATGTTTGTGAATTTGCATTCATCCATGAATATTACATAACGTAAAAAATTTGGATTTTGCTCCAACTGGTTCATTACGAATCTACAAAAATCTACCCGTCGACCAGCAACTCCGGGATGGAGAACTTGGGTGATGTGAATTTTGAATGGACGATATTTGTGTTTCTTTAGTATCCTCCACACCTTTTGATGCGATATGCCAAGATTTGTTGCAACTTCCCGTGTGGAAACGGACCGATTATCTTGAACCTAAAGGAAAAATATTCAAATCCTAGGTAATTTTTTTCTATTTCACTCACCGCTTGCAAAACTGCTATCTCATTTACATTCTCTATATCGTTGTACCTTCGTCTAGGCTTTACAAATGAACCATAATCGGCTAAATTTCTATGGAGCAATAGAAAATAATTCTGTGCTGGTTGCTCTCTCTCGATACCGCTGGAGATACGTTTCGGACGTAATGTGCGCATTTTGATGCAAGGCGTAATAAATCTGAAGCATATCACGCTTTTCTTCATTTCAAATAGCATTAGAACTTGAATGAATTGAAAAGTTTTGCTCGAATATTTAACTGAACTGTCAAAATTTAGTTTGTTAATAGTTATTTATGCAACAAGTGCAAAAATTGAATGTTTATTGCACTCGACGTGAAATTGCACTTTACGCGAGCTCTCTAATGGACTAGAAAATTGATAGAAACTGAAAACATCCTATTAAAATTGATATAAAATGAAATATGGTAGATTCACATCTTGATATTATGAATAAAGTAGTAGGTATTTTCATGATTAAAGCAGAAAATCGTTGGCCTAAAATGTTTTCACTTTTAACCAATTTTACGTGAGAGGTGAAATACGATTCGTAAAAATTACAATTTATGAAAATCATTGCAATACATGTAGAAAATCCTTAGAAGGTATAATAAAGGTAATTCAAATTCGACCCCCACCAATGGGTTCTCCTAAACTACAGGAGATATGTCGAAGCTTAAATTAAAGCAAAGTTGCGTATTTGGTACTTAACAAAATACTGTTTTGAAACTTGGAAAATTCCGAGTATTTCAGGAAATATCGGGAAAAAACTGAAAATCGGAATTTTTGTATTAATTTTTTTCTAGCGTTATTTGACAACATATCCCAAAACCAAAAACACATTTCCGTTGATACTTTTTTCAGCTACCCGTTGTCATGTTCGGATTTACTATCCGACGTTTCGTCTTCTGGCAATCATCATCGACTTTTTTTTCTATTATGGGCACCATATTGTTTTTTTACACAGAAAAATAATGCTTCACATTCGGATTTAATTTATCATGAGTTGTGCTTCTGAAACCACAAATATTAAAAAAAAAAACATGGTCATGATTCCTTCGAATAATTTTGTTTAATAAACACTAGTGTCAGAAACAACAAATCATCAAACATCATAAATAATAAATAATTCAGTCGAAATGTCCTCATTCTCAAATGAAGAAAAACGAGATATGTTGAAACTTCATAATAAATTTGATAGGAATAGTACGAAAACAGCACAAATTTATTTCGAATTAAATCTGGAAAAACAACAGCCGGATAGAACATTATTTGGAATTTTGGACACACACTTGAACTGAGTACGGTGCGTTTCAAAAACCAAGAACGAAATCATGAGCTTGTGAAAAATGCACAAAAAGTATTGCATCAAGTCGAGTTTAGAGTTCTGCCGTGCCCGCAGCTAGTGAGGGCTGTGGGGGAGTTTGGAAGAATAAAGATCAGTTTCATGGAAAATGTTCCTAAAATGTAAATGCCCATATGTATTGTAAGTACACATCTTTTTGAAAATAATTTATTTGATCAATAACTAGTCTAGGAGAGATTCATTAATTCTTTGATTCATTAATTCTTTGATTCATTAATTCTTTGATTCATTATTCCCTTCATTAATTTCAATCGTCTTAATCTCATTTTTGTACATAGTAAAATAAATCTTTTTATATTTTTCTAAAGTGTTTTAAATCTATAAATAATCAGTATCTACCTAGTTAGTCGTGAATAAACCCCAATTCACGACAAGTGAATACATAAGCGTGCTCGTCGTCTCAAATTAAAAACAGCCCTAAAAATACCCCTTCTTTTATTAGATCGAAATTGCGTGATGATATTTTCTCTAAGTTCACCCACTGTGTCATATTCTTGCTCTCCGTATATTCTGCTTTTTAAAGTGTCCCAGAAGAAAGTATCCAAAACTGTAAGGTCAGGTGACCTTGCCGGCCACCTCACTGGTTCAGAATTCCCTAACCACCTATTAGGAAATCTTTGGTCTAAAAATTCGCAAGCTGGTCTTCTATTGTGTGGAGGAGCCCCGTCATACTGAAACCAGCAGCTGTTATAATAAGGGGAAACGTATCCATATAATCTTCGAATTCGTTTCTTAAGAACCCCCGTTTAAAGTATTAGAGGAGAAATGAGGTCCAAGTATTCGGTCGTTATAAATTCCAGCCCACACAATCAAACGCAACCGAAGTTGTGGTCTGACTTCTCTGAAGTGTCGTGGATTATTTTCACTCCAAATGTACTCATTATTTCTATTAAAAACGCCACAGTTTGAAAAAGTACTTTCGTCGGTCCAAATAATTTTTTTCAAGAAGTTTGTAGAGTCTTCCCTATTTGAGAGCCAGCTACAAAATTCCATCCTTCTCTGAGGATCACCTGGATGTAATTTTTGTGGAATATGCATCTTATAACATTTCAAACCACTTTTTTTGAATTCCCCCCAAACGCTCGTTTGTGGCACATCCATTTCTGCCGAGACTTGATGCGTTGATTTTGAAGGATCTGCATTTATCTAAAAAAGTACCAAAAATAATTATACTTTTTCAAATATGGAAAGAACAATTAAATTTACCTCGGCTAATGAGCTATTTCTAGTATTTTGTTCTATTCTGCTTCCATATTTCGTATTTGGTTTTTGAAACGCACCTTACTCAGCCAAGTGTTTGTCCAAGATTCCGAATAATGTTCTATCCTGCTGTTGTCTTTCCAGATATGATTCAAATAAATTTGTGCTGTTTTCGTACTTCACCTGTCAAATTTATAATAAAGTTTCAACATATCTTGTTTTTCTTCATTTGAGAATGAGGACATTTCGACTAAATTGTTTATATTTATGATGTTTTTATATGAAACAAAATTATTCGATGGAGTCATGACCATCTCAGATGAAGTCGTTTTCTTAATATTTGTGGTTTCAGAAGAGCAGCTCAAGATAAATCATACATCAATGAAATCAGAATGAGAAGTACTATTTTTCTGCGTAAAAAAACAATATGGCGCCCATAATAGAAAAGTCGACGATGATTGCTAGAAGACGAAACGTCGGATAGTAAATCTGAACATGATAACGGGTAGCTGAAAAAAAGTATCGATGGAAATATGTTTTTGGTTTTGGGCTATGTTTTCAAATAACGCTAGGAAAAAATTAAAATGAAAATTCCGATTTTCAGTTTTTTCCGGATATTTCCGGAAGTACTCGGGATTTTCCAAGTTTCAAAATAGTATTTTGTTAAGCACCAAAATACGCAACTTTTCCCTAATTTAAGCTTCTACGTATCTCATGCAGTTTAGGAGGTCCCAATGGTAGGGGTCGAATGAATTACCCTGTATTTTACTCAAATATTTATGTGGAAATTAATAGGTTACTTGAATAATGCCTGTTAGTCTGTATATCGGTGATCATGGTCCGATTATTTTCAAAATTGGTGTGTGGGAGTTTTCGGGGTCAAGTTTATGATTGTGTGGCAAAATTCATGACATGAAGATGAAGGACCATTTTTGTGAATTGTTCTTGGGGTCTGAGTTTATGAATTTGAATTTGAAGACTATGAATATTTATTAAAAATTCATGGATTATAGATGGCGGCTCCAAGATGACGGATGAGTTGATTATGGTCCTATTCTATGCAAAATTGGTATAGGGGGGTTTATGGGATCGGATGTAACAATTGTCATTGGTAGATAAAAATAATACGCATCCCGAATCCGAATTTCATGAAAGATTATAAACAGATTTATGTATTGAAATACAATTCGTTCAAATTCACGATATGAATTCTCATATCTTAAATAACACCGCAGACCACCGAGGTAGTCTGATACAATGTATCGCAAATCGGTTGAATAGCAAGATTTGGTAGACTAAATAAACTCAAGCAAGAGGATATATTTCCATATGATTATTATTCCAACTAAATGAATGGACCCATTTGTGTGACTGGATGATTGAGGTCATGAGACAAAAACATTAAACGAAATAATCTTTGTGATAAGATTTTAAATTATGCTACATTAAAATCACGTAGTGCTGACTTCATATTTTACCCTGGTGAGAAAATAAATTAAGACCCACCATATTTGTTGAGGGCGGAGTATGTATTATTAATTTGACAAAAAAGCAATAACTCATTTGAACGGACGAATGACTGAAGAATTTCCTTGAGAGGGACGGTGCTACAATTGGATCGGGGGCGCGAAGGAGTTGTTTTTTTTTTGCTTCTGGGGAGATGCTAAACAAAGAAACTTGAGTTAGGCAGTTAGGCCGAGATTTTTGAACAGCGTGGTTCGCGTAAGGGAAGGAGGACGGGAAAGTAGATTCAATAGTCTAGGGAGAGTCTATTATATTTGTGAACGCGCGAATCGACCTAACTCAAATAATTGTCGGTATTTGTATTTTGCGGACGAACCTAGAAATTGGATTTTAAATAGTGGCGGACGAGTGAGAATAGTTACATAAAGAGTGATTCCCAGACGAGTTTTAAGGATTTAGCCGTTGGGTGTTAAACCCTCCTCGAGAGAGTAAGAAATTTGTGTATTGTTGTGATTAACTGACATACCAACCCTAATTTGAATACCCCACGTAATTTTAAACTTTGCATCCTTTTGTATTGAGGTACTTCCCAGAACAAAGCACCAAACAATATTAGTTAGACATTGGTTCCAGTGACTTACTGGGTAGGTTAATTAGGGGTTAACAAGGAGACACTCCTGAACGTAATCAGTTTTCTTTTTTTCGTATTTGTTAGTGGTAAATAACGTAAGTTCACCCTTTTGGGGACTTACCGAACAATCGTTAGGGTTCTTTCATTGCATCATTAAGTGGTTAATTATTTCTTTTGTTATTTGTTGATTAATTTTTTTTCTTGGTATCCTATTCCAAATTTTGATATTTTTATTCAATAGATATAATATTTACCCAATTTTGGCCTTTCACAAAAAAATTATTATTATTACGAACTGTAGGCATCATCAATTGAGCAAACTTTACTTAAGACTACCACTTCGCGCGGGTAGCACGAACCCAACATCCCTTTCGGACAAGTTTGAAGGCCTTGAGAGGAGTAGAGCCACAAGAAGGGGTTTTGTTGGTATCTCCTGGCTAACAAATCACACCATCTATACCCCTAAGGCACAAGGAGTGGTGACAGCAGCCGAATGATTTTGTATTTTGAGACGTATAGAGTTTGACATACGAGCAAGTTAGTAGCAAGGGGCTCTACTCAACATAGAAACAATAGTTCTATGTAGTGAAAAACAGAATTTTGGATTTTTTTTTTGTTTTTCAACTTTTACTTTTCCTCTTTTAGGGGTTGGTGAGGGTAGACTCTGAGATTTGGAGAATATTCTTAGTCACCCCACACCCAAAAGGGTGGGTTATCACAGTGGTGACAGCGGTGGGATTTTTGGTAATTTTGTTCAATTGGTGATAAGTTTGGAAGAATTTTGGACTATTGTGTTGCATAGAAATTGCGATTTTTTTTTTTTTTTATATTTACAGAGTTGTAAAGAAAGGTATTTAGTGGAATGAAGTGTTTGTCTCGTTGAAAATTAAGCGTAAAAAGTAATATCCGTGTTGAAAAATATATCAGCTGTTGGGAAAATATATATCAGATAGTTTTGATTTTAATACGATCGGTGTTAGCCGACGGATACAGTTTTATTTAAAACGAATTATCTCATTACAATAACATTGATTTTATATTGCTTTATTATTTCGTCCTTGAGAAAACCAAGTGCTTCTGGGAAGAAGTAATAACATTTTTATTTTTTTGAGAGAACACGGTATAATTCGAATTAGAGTGGAGGTTGTGGTGTGTGTTGTATAACTATGCATTTGATGGTTCCGTCCGAACAAAACTATTGAAATCGTGGTCCGGAAAAGGAATATTCCAGACAGGTACATAGAATTGAATTAGTTTTGAACGTAGGGTTAAATTTTGTCGGTTTTGGTTTATTAAGTGAAATACATTTTTTTTGGGGACTTTAATAGTTCAGTAAAATTTGGCGCATTACTTTGATTCAAGTGTAGTTAAGTAAATTCAATTTTCTTGATTAATTCAGAGTAAATCGTTATTTCCACTCTTAAATTAAATAGTACGGTTACAAATTTTTTTTTCTGTTTGAATTTTTTTTTGTGTTGTAGCATGTCGAAGATTTGAAAGTATAAGTTAGGGAGTTCACAGGATAGGTTCTTCGGAGAAGAGGCCAAGAAGAGAATTTTGAGTGTAAGTAAGATACAATCACCACAATCTCTTTGTACTAACCCCTATTTGCCAATATATTCACCAGACAAAAGGAAGACACAGCAGGCATTTAGCCTGTATACCTAGCAGGAATTCTTAGGCACAGGAGTGCCCAGGACGGAAGGAGTTTACTGAGAATTTGGTTGAGAGTTGAATTTGGTTTCGGGTCACACTATACCCGGAAAAAGCGTTTACTGTGGAAAAACTGTCAGAATTATTTTATTTTTCTCTTTTCTGTTTATTTGATTTATCGGTACATTTGAAAGGCGTTTGGAATATTATAACATCTCATATTTGATTTTTTTTGCTTTCTTTATATACAGGGCGAACTAGAAAGGTAGTACGAATTTAGAACATCTGTTGAATTTTAGTTTTTGCGGAAGACATACGATTTTAATTTTAAGTAAGTCGCGTTAATTTTTTTTGTGTTGTTTCATACTGATTAAACTTACGAACTTAGTAGAAGTTTTTTATTAATATTATTATTACTGCTCTTGGCGGATCGAAACAAATTTCTTTTTGTGTGTCAGTATTAGTATTTTCAAGTTAGAGTAAAGTCGGGAAAACAGTTTATCATTTACTGAGAAAACGCGGTTGAATTAATTTTTTTCCCTGCATAATTTTTTTTTAGAGCGGATTGAAGCGATAGCTGGCATTTTTGTTTCGTTCGATATTAGGGTGCTATAATTTGTATACGGTGTTACAGAAAAGTAGGTTGAACATTCGTTGTTGAAGTTGATTTTGTTTTTCTAGGTAAAGTTGAACGCGATTCAGAATCTAGGAAATATTATCATACAGGGTGAATCCGAAAAGTAGGTGGAATATTCTTTGTGGAATTTAACGTAATTTTTTTTTGGGGTCAAATTGAAACATAAGTTGAAGTCAGTTTATAATAACTTTTTTTTTGCTTTTCTATTATACATGGTGAACCGGAGAAGTTGAACGAATTTTTTTGTTGTTGTTGTACTTCTGAAATATATCGAGTCGGTTAAATTTTTTTTTGCTAATTTATACAAGGTGAATCGGGAAAGCTAATCAAATAAAATTTTTTTTTCTTCTCCTTTCAATAATTTTTATATACAGGGTGAAGTTGCAACAAATTGTTACCTAATTTATACAAGGTGAATGGAAAAAGTGGAAAGATTTTTGTTTGTTTGTTTGTAAGTTGAAGTATATTGAATCAGTTAAAGTTTGTTTATTCATACAAGGTGAATCGGAAAAGCCAATTGAGTTTTTTTTTACTTTTTATTTTTTTAAATTTTTAATATACAGGGTGAAGGTGAAACTTAGGAAGTCAGTTCATAATTATTTTTTTTATTACCCAAGGCTAGGAAAAAGTTTACGTACGGTTTGGAGCAAGGTTCAATAGAGAAAAAAAAAAGGAAAAAAAGGGGGGAAAGGAAGGAAAAGGAAAAAAAGAAGAAAAAAAAAACTTAACAAAATGCAAAACACTCCCCCCAATACTCAGGCGCAAATTGCTACACCTCTTGGTGGCACGGCAGGACCCAATCCTGCTATTATAACGGCAGGGGCAGCAGCTCTTAGGTTGCCCGCCGCCTACTCTTTAGGAATGGTGGCAACCACTTTGGATAATTTTGTTGCTAAGGACGTGGCGAGATACTTCGAAAAACTCGAAGCGCGAGCGAGACTCGATGGTTGGTCGGAAGATGAAACTCTTGAACTTTTTAAATTTAAACTTGCCGGCGAGGCCTATAATTTTTTTAAAGCAGACGAGGGGTTAGACGCGCTTACTTACGTGGACTTAAAGTCCAGATTTTTAACAAAATTTACGCCAGCGAAACTACCGGGAGAAGATCTATGGAATCTTAGTCGATGTTCTCAAAGGATTGACGGGGACGTGTTCTCATTCTGTACGAGGTTGCGCACGCTAGGAGCTAAATTATTGAAGGGGAACTTAAACGGAGCCACAAAGGAGGAAGAAGCAGGAATCAAGAAACAAAACCGGGAATTGTTACTGAATCAGTTCAAAACAGGATTACGGAAGGATTTAATGAAGGAAATGGGCGTGATGTTGTTATTAGAAGAAAATTTGACTCTGGAGAAAGCGGAAGAATTGGTGAAGCTACAGGAAATGTCCCTCCTAATGTTGCAAGGACGAGTGGGAAGTATGAAGATATCGACAGTAGAAACGGAAAAGACTTGCCAGGGATGTGGAAAAATGGGACATGACACTAAGGATTGTAGAAGCACTCAACCATTCAATAGAACCTCCGAACCAAGAGGATGTTATAACTGTGGAAAAATGAGCCATTTTGCAAGGGAGTGTTACGGGAAGAAAAATCAAAGTAAAGACTCCAACGTTTGTTTTTCGTGCCAAGGCAGGGGACACTGGGCATCCGATTGCCCCAGAAACCGACCCTAAGGAAATGGAGGATTTCAAAATGGAGGAAGAGGACGAGGATATCCGGGGACGTCTTCAAGAGGCTGGAATTCAGGCAGGGCCGGATTTCAACAAAATACCGCAAGAAGATGTCCAGATAGAAGAGATGGGAGACCGTCCACTGGTGCCATTCCGAAACGATACCAAGAAGACAGGCCAAATCGACAGGAGGATTTAAACTAAGAAGGTCGACATCCTACTGCTAAGATGGAGACCGCCGAGAACAATTTTATGGACAAAGACAAACAAATTATCATACTGGGGCGAGTCAAAATTTTTATAGGCGACCACATAGGTACCACCGAAGAGAAAGGGTAGTTATGGTTATTCCCGAGGTATCTTCTTTTGTGATGAGGGACGTACCTCATATTATCAAGTTACAGTTTGTGTTATGGATTGATAGACACGGGGGCAGCAGTAACAATAGTGCAAGAAGAAATAGTAGACAGAAACCATATAAACACTTGGGAATCCGATAGATACCAGCTGATGAGTGTGACTGGACACCCTCTGAGGACGAAAGGAACGGCCAGGGTTGAAGTAAGCAGTGAAGATGGAAATTGGCTAAAGAACTGGACTGCAATTGTTTGTGGGAAGCATACGTTGGGAAACGTTCAAGCAATCCTAGGAAGGGATTTTTTGCAGGCCACATGGGCAAACATTCGGTATGGGATACACCCCACAGTCAAAATTGAAAGGAAGATTTTTAGGCTACTATATTCAGAAGAAATGGAAACTGATAGGAACAGTCACTATGGGGAAATTGGACAGATTCGGATGAGCAACAGAGGTTACAGAAGAACGGACGGCTACAGGCACAGGCCGAATGGGAATGGTCAATACCAGAAGAACTATGGGAAGAAGAATAAGAAAGATAACAGAAAATGGAGGAAAAAGCGATGGACAAACTATGGGGGAGAAGAAGAGTCAGGAGAAGCAGCGCCGAGGACAAGTCATCAAGAGAGAAGAGCATGGTGCCAAAAAGTAGGAGAGTTTTACCGAAACAACAAGGAAGAGGATTTGGAAGAAACGCAATGGAGAAGCGACTACGAAACTCCAAGTACGAAGCAAGCCGAGGAAGAGGCTGAAGCTGAAGAAGAAAGAAAGAAAACGGAAAGTTGCCATATTGCAGTTCAAACGGATACCTTACCAGAGAAACTTGAAGTACCAGTTGAAGAGGAGTTACAGGCTGAGAAGAAGATAGAAGTATGTACCATTGGCATTCAAACTGACACCCCACCTGAGGATGGAGAAGTGTCAATCGAAGAGACAGAGGAATCTCAGGGAGAAAATGTAGAAGAAACGGGAGAGGATCCCACGATCCAAGGAGGCTCACCGCAACGTTGGGAGACAGATATACTACTAGAAGAAGAAGTTATTATTCCCGCAAGAACAGAAGTAATAGTGGCGGTCAAACTGAAGAAAGAAATAGAAGGGGAACTAGTGATATGCGAACCAGTGGACATGGGAGATAGTCATGTCCACGCAGCAACTAGCGTGATGGAGTACGCTAAACGAATCTGGGTACGAATCGTGAATCTTGCACCCACAGAAGTGAAACTGAATAAGAAGAAAAAACTGGCCACCGCAGTATCATGCGAGAAAAAGGAAGGAGAATTGATCAAGACGGATAGGATGATTGGCACCGTCAAACTGGGAGACGAAGAACGGAAGAACAGCGGGTTTGAATTGGATCATTTAGAGGAAGAGACCAAGAAGAAGTTGAAGACCTTGATTCAAGAATACCAGGATCTATTTTTGGAAGAAGATGTGGTGAGAACCAGTACCACCAAGGTCAAGCATAGCATAACACTTGAGCCAGGAGCACAACCTATATGTAAGGCACCTTATAGGATACCCTACCACCAACGAGAAGTTCTACGAAAAGAAATCGATAGATTACTGGAGGCGGATGTTATCCGACCATCATACAGCCCATGGTCAGCACCCGTAGTGCTGGTCACCAAGAAATTGCCAAATGGAGGTGAGAAGGTGGGGATGTGTATTGACTACCGGGGACTCAACAGCGTGACGAAAAAGGAGTATTACCCCCTACCAAATATTTCGGACCTAATACAGGGTTATAGCTCAGGAAAAGAAGCGTTATTTTCTGTAATGGATGTTGCAGAAGCCTTTCACCAGATAGACATGGAGGAGAAAGACATACCACTCACAGGTTTTGGTACGTTCCAAGGGCACTACGAATACATGAAAATGCCCTTTGGGCTAATAAATGCGCCATCAACATTCCAAAGATTTATGAATATCACCTTGTCAGGGCTCGCGGGAGACATATGTATGGTCTACCTGGACGACATCATCATTTTTAACTCTACCGGCGCGGAAGACCATATTGATAGACTACGAAAAGTTTTTGAACGACTGAGAGAAGTTAATGTGAAACTGAAATCAAGCAAATGCAATTTTCTGTTAAAGAAAGTGAAATACTTAGGTCATATGATCACACAAGATGGGGTACTCCCAGACCCTGAGAAAATAGAGACGATACATCAATTCCCGTTACCGAAGAATGTAAGAGGAGTGAGGTCATTTCTGGGACTGGTAAACTGGTATAGGAGGTTCATACCAAATGCGGCTGAGCTGATTGCCCCACTGACCAATTTGACGAAGAAAGAGGTGAAATTCGAGTTGACACCTGCGGTGCTGGAAGCTATCCAGACCCTGAAAGATACTTAACCTCAGACATGGTGCTGATCTTCCCGGATTTTACTCAGCCATTTTTGGTGGCAGCGGACGCATCTGAATGAGGAGTGGGGGCAGTTCATAGCCAAGTACGAGATGGCTACGAACGACCGGTAGCCTACGCTAGTAGGACTTTAAAGAAAGCCGAACAAAATTATGCCACTACAGAAAAGGAATTGTTAGGGGTAGTCTTCGGAATTCAGACTTTCCGATGTTACCTGTATGGAAAGAAGTTCACTGTCATATCCGACCACAGACCGTTGAAGTGGTTGCTAACCTTGAAGGATCCAGGGTCAAGACTCGTGAGATGGGCATTAACCTTAGCCGAATATGATTTTTCGGTAATCCATAGGAATGGAAGACTTCATGGAAATGCCGACGCGCTAAGCAGAATGTACAATAAGGACGATCATTTCATCGACTTGGAATACGAAGAGTTCGAGGAGTATCGGAAGAGCCACCAGGCACCAAAAGCAAAAAATGTCATCACACGCCAGGGAGATTTATTTTTTGCACCGGAAGATTGGGCGCTGGCTCACTGCGTATCACAAGACTTTGCTATGGGAAAGGGAATTGTCCAGAAATTTAAATCTATTTACGGCTCCGTAGAGACTTTGAAGCTACAACAGAAAGGTGTGGGGGAAGCCGCCGAGCTAAACTTACCAGAACGGAATATTTATTATTTAATAACTAAAGATTTTTATTACGAAAAACCGTCACATAGAGCTATTTGGAAAGTCTTAAAAGATCTTAGATCGTGTTGTGAACGAAATAAGGATACCGTTCTAGCCATTCCCAGGATAGGATGTGGTCTAGATGGACTATCGTGGGATCGAGTATCCGAAATGTTGGAATTCGTATTTCACAATTCCGTGATCAAAATTTTCGTATATGAAAACACCCCGAAAGTTTGCGTAGTGAAAGTCGTCGAAGAACCTGAGGTCGGCATGATACCCAAATGGGACAGAGAAGAGTTACGAGTGGCCCAAGAAAATGACATCTTTTGCCAAGAAATTGTTAAGTTGGTGAATGGACATTGGGAGAATGAAGAGTGCTACTTCCAGCCTTTTCAAGGAGACGTGCAAGGCCCTGGAGATTGAAAAAATACAGACAGCAAGCTACGCTCCAACTTCGAACGGGCAAATAGAGAGGATGCACAGGGTGCTCAAGGATATGCTGTCCCACTACAATCGTTCGCGGACTGAGAGTCCGCACGCGACCGTTTTTGTCATAAAATAGAGCGCGACCTCCAAAAGGTTAAGAAGGGCTTATCAAGGAAATTGGTAAAGAGCTGGTTTGGACCATTCCGAATCACGGAAATAAAGGGGCCCGTGACCTGTAAAATTAGGAAATGCGGTGGACGAGAGGAACATACTGTTCACGTAAATAGGCTGAAGCCTTATATTGCAAGGTCCAAGGAGGATCGTAAAGAAGTGGAAGAGACTCGAAGACGGAAGAAGAAATCCGACGAAACGGCCAGTGAAAGCGAACCCGAAGAAGGGGTAGAAGAACATAGGAAGTTCCACCCAGGGATGATACCGCCCTATGTCGAGGTACCTCTCCCAGAAAGTGACAGTGAAGGAAGCCAAGAAATAGAAAGCGAGGAACAGTCAGCCAGCGAAGAAGAAGGGTTGCTGGAAGAACCAGCGGGGCAACTGCGGCGATCTACCCGAGTGAGGAGAGCCCCAGAACGCTGGGGATATTAGAGGAACATGAGAGGAGGAAAACAGGGGGGTGACATTATCAAGTCGAACCCCGAGTATAAGATCTATTTGAAGAAGTCGAAAATACTCAGGCATATAGATTTAATGTTTTTTTTGGCGAGGCCGCCTGGTAAAATATGAGAATGAAACATTTTTTTTAGCGGAGGAAACCTACTCAGGCATGGAGTGGTACCTTATTTTGGTTTTGAGTGAACAGCAGCATATATTTTGTTTTGGCCCAGCGGCATGGGTCTAAGAATTTTGCCGCCGGGAATCGTGCCCACCGGGGGGTTAAAAATCCCACGAAGTATGGCACAACCATGGGGGGTTAAGGGAGGGAGTTACCCTGAGGTATGGGGTCCAGTTATTCTTGACGCAGCTATGACCAGAGCTGACGCCGAAGCCCCGTTACTCATGACTCAGAGGAAACTCCTAACATCACCTGAGTTAGCAGGATGCTAAATATAAATCCCCCACTCTTTTCTTTTCTTATCTTCTCTTCTTTTTCTTCATTTCTTTGCTTCTCCAAGCAGCGCTTTGGTGAATCGTGGATACACCTCCAAGTTTGTGTTGAGGTATTAGGCGTTTATTTATGGGTTGGATTAAAATAGTTGACGGTTCCAACGTCTGAACGGTATGTGACCGTATATGGAGACTGCTCCCTTTTTCTGAGCAGATTGAGCCTAGACGTTTCTAACGTCACGGATATGAACATACCGGTATGGGGGATTGCTCCCTCATCTAAGAAAAATATTGTCGGGAATACATATAGAATCCCAATCAGTTGGTCCGAGATGACCCTAATTTTTGTTGGCCCTTGGGACTTATAATTCAAGGCCGGGCGCGAAATTTTAAGTCCGTAGGATACGGACCTGTATGATCGGGACTGAGCATACGTTGTGAACGTATGAAGCCGAGTTTTGGCATGAGTCAGGAGTGTTTTATACCCTGATGATTTGGGGTATTGTACTAAGTTGATTTTTTTTGTAGTTACCTATCTATATACCTGAATACTAATGATTGTTTTGTTACAGGTGTGGTGTCCGCAACGGCGGATTAAAGACTTTTTTTTTGTGGTTAATGAATATAGGTTAAATGTCCCACTTTAGGGTGGAGAAAATGTGTTTATTCCATATTAGTATTTTATAGATATCGGATTTTAGTGAATTAAATAACTGGAACCAAATAGCATAAGTAAATACAGGGTTGTCTCCTATTATTGTCGTTGTTTAAATTATCTGAAAATTTTATTTTATTTTTGGTTGTTGTTTTGATATTGAGGGAAACGTTTTGTTATTTATTTTTCTCATGGACAAATTTGATTAAACCTATTACACGTAACTAACGCCACCGAGGGAAAGAGAAGATTCCCGAAGAAAGAAGACACTATGGGGCCTACTAGGACAATACTAATGGTGGTGGGAATAACCTACCTCCTGTGTTCCTGTTTCGTCACTCAGGTGAAGACAATAATTGCCTACGACTGCGACGACAAAAACGCTGAAATCACCTCGGTTTCAATACGGGACGTAGCAGAGTGCCCGGGAATAGAGAGTACGTACCAAAGTGAAGCGGTGGACATTAAAGTTATCCAGAGAGACGAATTATCTCTCCAACACGTGTGGACTTGCCTGGTGGAGGTGACACGCATCATAAGTCACTGTGGCATGCACAGTCACAGTTCTATAGTAGCCGGGGGAATAAGTAACTACATTTACCGGGTTGGCGCAGAGGAGTGTCGTAACGTCCACCGTTACCGAACACTCAACATATATCGGCATAACATTGGGGGAATAACGATGAATGGCACCTCGACAGCTTCTATAACACTGGAAGGGGAAGTGGACACCGCAGGGAGCTGCGAAGGAACGACCTATCACGAAAACGGACGAGTATGGAAAAATGTGGTTATCATAGCGACCATCAAAATTAGGACAACGGATTACACGGCAAAAATCAAGATGGAGGAAAACGAAGTAAGTTTGCTAGGGGGCGTCGTCTGCCCATACCTAAGGGGCTACTGTTTCGACACTACAATTGGGGAAATTACCTGGGATGCCTCACCATTGAGGACCTGTGAGGAAAAGCTGAGCTTACTGTACCATGGACGAGCGGAAAAAGTTAAAAACCAAGCCACGACTGAGGAAATTATTGTTGTGAAAGACAATACAAAGGTGTTTGCGGTTACCTTAGTAAAGAAGGTCTACTTGTGCCAGTTGGAAATATGGCAAACCGAACACCCCAGGATTCTTGTGATAGAAGGAAATCAAGGAAACCAGCTGACCCCCAAGGTCAATATATTACCTCACAACGCCGATCTCATGTCTTATATAAACAGTAAATTTTTATATGTCAAGCAGGCCTACGCAAGAAGACTAGACCAGCTGTACACAGACACCATTCACCGAAGATGTCTGATGCAGCGCGAAATATTACGTTCCTGTTTATTTAATGGCACCATTGGTCCCAAGTACCCTGAGCCAACTGGTGAAGGAAAGCGGCGGATATGTAGGCCGAGTATTGGGCGAAGTACTATACATAATGAAATGCGTACCAAGAACCGTCACCATACGACGCATGGAAAACTGTTATAATGAATTACCGATACTGGTAAATAATGCGTCCAAATTCATGGCACCAGTGACAAGAATAGTACAAGACCATGCCGAGGAGGTGGATTGCAATGGACTGACGCCACCTTTATACCTAATTGACGACCAATGGATGGGATTGAGACCCTATCCAACTGTGAAGAGGAAGCCGGAAGAACTTGCACCCGAGACGACCCAAAAAATCGCCTTCAAACCAATACAACCAGTGGGTTCCCTAGGCATATACACCAAAGAGGAGATCAGCAACGCACAAAGGCTCCTTACCTTCGGAAATGAACGAAAAGCCGTGGAAAATATTTTAGCCAGAAGGGTAGCAGGACTCGAAACTAACAGTCAAGGTTTCTCCACTGTAAGCATATTCGATATCAATGAAATGAAGCAGTTGGCCCACAACACTATGCGCCAAATTTGGGGCTGGTTCACTGACCTGGGCTTATTTATGAGTGGACTAATGGGATTCTATGCTATATTTAGAATCCTGAAATATGGAATAGGAGTGGTGTTGAACGGCATACACCTGTATCAAACCGTAGGATGCAGCTTTATGATACTGGCCAGTCTATAGAATACCCTGACCATGTGGATAACCCACCGACACCAAGCCAACCTCCAGAGAGACGATTCAACCCCCTCCGTTGAAGCACCAACCCCACCCGAGGAAACGCCAAACCCCAACCCATACCCAAGACTACAACACTGGTCCGAGCGACCCATAGTTTTAAACGAACAAGCCATTTAAATCATTTTCGCGAAAAAGGACGATATTTCGCGAGTGTGTCATAAAAAATCGTAACAGTGCACTTATGAACTTGGTGGCCAGTAAAAGCCCCCAACAAATAGACTTTCAGTAACGGGACAGTCAAAACTAAGTAAAAGGTGATGACGAACATTCCGCGTAAACAGTCGTTAGTACAAAAGGTTCCAAGAGCCCTGAGGTAAACATGTGAAGGTTATTCCCTACCGCCCACCGAACACAGCAACACCAGACAGCATCGACACCACGCGAATGTAGTGCACGAAATGTAGAATGGGGGGTAAAGCAAAATATGTAAAAGTGCGAATCAAACGCGAAATTTGTAAAATAGATAGTTAAGATTTTGATGAACTATATACACTGAACGCTATAACAAATACATCATCCATGAATGTTTCCATATTAGTAGTAAGGAACCCCCAAACATTGAACAGGGCCGGTCTGGCTGATCACATCGATCGATATTTTTTTATTGTAGTAAGTTGGTAATTTTATAGTATACCGGGGGTAGTCAACAGAGTTATACCAGTCCCAATCAATAATTTTGTCACTACGACAAAATAAGAAAAGGCATGGGCGTGCCCATACTTTTTCCAGGGGGATAGTTATAAGTGATAATTAATTAAGTAATTAGATAAATATTCATTTTATGTTTTTTTCGTGGAGCTTTGTTTTGGTAAGATTGTTTTGGAAAAGTTGTGGCATGGGGTATGCCCAAAACTTTTTGAAAGGGGGAAGTAATGTAACAATTGTCATTGGTAGATGAAAATAATACGCATCCCGAATCCGAATTTCATGAAAGATTATAAACAGATTTATGTATTGAAATACAATTCGTTCAAATTCACGATATGAATTCTCATATCTTAAATAACACCGCAGACCACCGAGGTAGTCTGCTACAATATATCGCAAATCGGTTGAATAGCAAGATTTGGTAGACTAAATAAACTCAAGCAAGAGGATACATTTCCATATGATTATTATTCCAACTAAATGAATGGACCCATTTGTGTGACTGGATGATTGAGGTCATGACACAAAAACACTAAACGAAATAATCTTTGTGATAAGATTTTAAATTATGCCACATTAAAATCACGTAGTGCTGACTTCATATTTTACCCTGGTGAGAAAATAAATTAAGACCCACCATATTTGTTGAGGGCGGAGTATGTATTATCAATTTGACAAAAAAGCAATAACTCATTTGAACGGACGAATGACTGAAGAATTTTCTTGAGAGGGACGGTGCTACAATTGGATCGGGGGCGCGAAGGAGTTGTTTTTTTTTGCTTCTGGGGAGATGCTAAACAAAGAAACTTGAGTTAGGCAGTTAGGCCGAGATTTTTGAACAGCGTGGTTCGCGTAAGGGAAGGAGGACGGGAAAGTAGATTCAATAGTCTAGGGAGAGTCTATTATATTTGTGAACGCGCGAATCGACCTAACTCAAATAATTGTCGGTATTTGTATTTTGCGGACGAACCTAGAAATCGGATTTTAAATAGTGGCGGACGAGTGTTAATAGTTACATACAGAGTGATTCCCAGACGAGATTTAAGGATTTAGCCGTTGGGTGTTAAACCCTCATCGAGAGAGTAAGAAATTTGTGTATTGTTGTGATTAACTGACATACCAACCCTAATTTGAATACCCCACGTAATTTTAAACTTTGCATCCTTTTGTATTGAGGTACTTCCCAGAACAAAGCACCAAACAATATTAGTTAGACATTGGTTCCAGTGACTTACTGGGTAGGTTAATTAGGGGTTAACAAGGAGACACCCCTGAACGTAATCAGTTTTTTTTTTTTTCGTATTTGTTAGTGGTAAATAACGTAAGTTCACCCTTTTGGGGACTTACCGAACAATCGTTAGGGTTCTTTCATTGCATCATTAAGTGGTTAATTATTTCTTTTGTTATTTGTTGATTAATTTTTTTTCTTGTTATCCTATTCCAAATTTTGATATTTTTATTCAATAGATATAATATTTACCCAATTTTGGCCTTTCACAAAAAAAAATTATTAGTATTACGAACTGTAGGCATCATCAATTGAGCAAACTTTACTTAAGACTACCCCTTCGCGCGGGTAGCACGGACCCAACATCCCTTTCGGACAAGTTTGAAGGCCTTGAGAGGAGTAGAGCCACAAGAAGGGGTTTTGTTGGTATCTCCTGGCTAACAAATCACACCATCTATACCCCTAAGGCACAAGTGGTGACAGCAGCCGATTGATTTTGTATTTTGAGACGAATAGAGTTTGACATACGAGCAAGTTAGTAGCAAGGGGCTCTACTCAACATAGAAACAATAGTTCTATGTAGTGAAAAACAGAATTTTGGATTTTTTTTTGTTTTTCAACTTTTACTTTTCCTCTTTTCGGGGTTGGTGAGGGTAGACTCTGAGATTTGGAGAATATTCTTAGTCACCCCACACCCCAAAGGGTGGGTTATCACACGGAGATGATCAAGAATTTGTCGAAATTTTAAAGATGATCATTTAATAGAATTGAATACAACCGACTGAAAACAATTTGCACAAGTTTTTCTACAAATGAATAAAAATGTTATGATACGTTTTTATACAAATGCACTAAAAAGGAAAAAATAATGTCTTTAGTTGTTTTATCAATGTTGTTCTGTGAAATAAATACCTAAATAATTATTTTAATTTTCACCATTTGGGTTTACTGTATTTCAAAGATGTGATTATCATTTCAAGTGTAAAATTACTATGAGCTTTATATCCGATCATAGTTCAGTTCTTAAACGCTATGAATATGACATAAGATATGATCATAACAATTTGTATAAAGTGAAAATTAAAATAGCTAGAGAGTGAAATTGTAAAAGTTTTGTCCACTTTTAGTAAGGAGAAAGATTAATCTGAAATGGTGGCGTTGCCAAAAACCCATCACAGAGTGCAAATTAAATCATTGAAACTAAATCAATTTGAAATTCACCACAGGGCTATATCAGATCGAGATTACGTAGGCACTCGTATGATAATATACTATTTCATAGTTTGCAGAACTTTTGGAATTGTCTTCGACAAATAAGGATTAATAAGATTTTCTTATAAAACAAACATTTCCGATCTGTTTGATTGGTTGCAAATTTATCGGAAGATATGAACTCCTATTTTTCAGCACTTCGGGAGTTTGCAAAACTTTTCCTTTTTTTCGGTAGAGTAAAAATTCGAAAATAGTTTTCTTTTGATTGTACCCTCATTTTTGTGTTGCAGGCGAGGTTGCAAATTAGTGAAAACATTCATACTTCCGATACTTAGTTTAATAAAGAAAAACAATTTAAAGAAAAAATATATTTTCCGTTTGACGCAAGAGGTTGCAAATTAAAGCACTTTGCAAGAACAATATTTCGGTTATTTTTTCGAGTTTGCAGTACTTTTGGAATTCTCTTAGAAAAAATTGGATTCAAAACATATTTCTTTTGTGAAGAAAACAGAATTCTTTTGAAGATCGTTTAGTAACGTACAGTCGTTGCCGACCGATGATGAACCATTTACTCTCATATACACCTACTAAGTAGGCTTATTAAGGCAAGTACCTGACAGAAAACAACTACTCCCCTGGCTAAGACCACGACGGGTATTGTTAGATTTAATTCAATACCCGTCGTGGTCTTAGCCAGGGGAGTAGTTGTTTTCTGTCAGGTACTTGCCTTAATAAGCCTACTAAGTAGGTGTATATGGGAGTAAATGGTATGTTCGTTAATATTTATTTTTATCAAACAAAGACTTCCGTTTCATTTGGATTGTTGCAAATTTATCAGAAGATGTAAACTGCTATTTGTGAATGCTTCGAAAGTTTGCAGAACTTTTGCAATTTTTTTGCTCGATAATAATGCTAAAATTCATTGAATCCCGGCTTTCAACATATTCAGTTAAGAAAAAAAAGGTTGCAAAATCAGACTTAAAATCATTTGAACGCACTCTTCGTTCCACTTAAGTTTAGAAACTTTTGTAATTACTATTAAATTTTGGAAAAATCATGCCTGAATCTATTTGCCTATTATGTTATCAGTCGTCTCAAATGTCTGATTATTCAGTGTTTTTCACAAGATCCGGACAGTTCGAAGAAGTAGGAGAAATTTCATTTGGTCCAGTCGCCTAACTAATATTCATATTGATTTCGCCCAATAATGTACGTTATAAAAAAAAAACAATTCAGTGGGAACTCATAACTTCTGATGCAACTCAGAATTAAATATTTCTCTCATAATCAAGTTGAGCAGCATACCTATTTATATTCGTTCTATATTCCAGAATATGGTAATATGGATCGTCTGTTTAATTATTACCAATTAGTTGGTATATATCATATCAGAATTGACTAGCGTTTCCTCATAATTTTCAACGAAACATCTCAGTTATATTCATCTAGCATCTGAAATAGAACGCGGTCCTAAAAATAAAACATAGAAATTTGGCATTCGAGAAATTCATTATTTTCGATCTAGGAAACAATTTCAGTGGCAGAAATAAGTAATACGCAGTGGAAAATGTTATCCAAACTTTTCTTCTTGATGTGCTTGGTGTCTTCAATTCACATCTGTAAGTCTGATTTGATTTTCACTATATATGTAAGAACATTATAATTATTGTTGCACTGGTATATTATACTCCAGCCAATTGGTGGGTGACGAGTGTGTACATTTACAAAAAAATGTAAGCCTTGTGACGTACGTTGTTCATGATGCGCCGACGATTTAATGAACTAATTTAAAGTAGTAGTATTCATTTGTTGAACTATGTTTTCTACATTTCTTACATTATAGCAAGTCATCCACAAACAGAAAAGAAGAAAGATACACGAGAGACACAAAATATTCCAAATCCATAATCGACCATATATTAATAAAAACAATTGATATACAAACAAAATTTCAATGTCAAAATATTTTATTACTCAACATATTCTCCTCTTAATTGGATACATTTATTACAGCGAACCTGCAACGTCTCTAGACCTTTAAAAAAAATGTTTCTTCTTGCTCTGCAAACCAGACCTTCACAGCTTTTATTACCTCCTCGTTGGAAGAAAATTCACGACCTTTGACACTTTTTTTCAGTTGAGAAAAGAGATTATAGTCGGACGGAGCCAAATCTGGTGAATAAGGGGGGTGTTCTAGTAATTCAAAACCTAAATCACGAATTTTTTGCATGGCAACATGAGATTTGTGTGCAGGGGCGTTGTCCTGCAAAAACAAAATACCTTTGGATAGCTTTCCGCTTCTTTTTTTTTTAATTTTTTTCCGTAGAGTGGTCAGTAATGTCGAATAGTAATCTCCAGTTATTGTTCCACCCTTATACAAAAAATCAATCATGATTACTCCATGGAAATCCCAAAAAACTGAAGCAAGAACTTTTCCAGCAGAATTTTGGACACGAAACTTCTTAGGTCTTGGAGAACCGGAGTGTCGCCATTCCATCGATTGTTGCTTTGTTTCTGGATCCTAGAAATGTACCCAAGTCTCATCCATAGTAACAATTCGGTTTAAGAAGTCTACATCGTTTTCAAATCGAGCACAGATCGAACGCGATGCTACTACCCTTCCACGCTTTTGGTCAACATTAAAAAATTTGGGGATCCATTTTGCAGCAATTTTTCTCATGTCCAAATTGACGTGAACTATATGATGAACGCGTTCGTATGAAATATTCAGTGCTTCAGATATCCGTTTTAGCCCAATTCGACGGTCTGTTAAAATCATGTCATGAACTGCATCGATATTTTTGGGGACTGACACAGAAACTGGCCTTCCCGATCGGTCATCATCTTCAAAGGAAAATTCACCTCTTTTGAAGCTTGCAGTCCAATTTTTCACGGTCGCATACGAAGGACATTGATCACCAAGGGTATTAAGCATATCTTCATAAATCTGCTTACCTCTTAACCCTTTTAAATGCAGGTACTTGATGGTGGCTCGATACTCCAATTTTTCGATTTTCACAATTTTGGTGAACATATTTTGTCTTTTAATTTATTGCGTAACTCTGGTTTAATTTTTTGACTTCAAACTTTACACTGACTCTTCTAATAAGTTATTGTTCGTTGCTATGGTAACGCAATATTTTGTTTATGCAGGGAACTGGTCTAGGCTAACTAGATATCAATACATCCTCGTAAACAAAATTATTGAATTTGAACCAATTATATTACAAACGGACATGAAATCAGAAATCATTTACTCATCACAAAAGATTACACTGTGCGGAGAAGACTACAAAATGCGTAAACCTATCGAACTAGTCAAAAATACAATATCAAGTGTAATACATAAAAAGTAATGTGAATAAAACCGATAAAATGGTATAAATATATGGGACAACACGTGTATAACTTTAATTTTAAAATACATTTCAGAGGTAAGAAACTCTTCTACGCTATAAAAAAGCTTTATAACACAGAAATGTTGATATCCTCTTCCATCTTATTTAAGCATTTGACACCAACATATCTTCTTGATCAATATGCAGCCTGGAAAAAGGCTGATGAATATTTCTCTTATTCCTTGTATTATGTGTGTGCATTTCGTCATTTTTAGAAAATTATTTTCGTAAATTATTTACGTTGTCCTTTATAAAAATAATCAGGTTTAAAATGTAGATACTAGGAAGTGTTAATATTTTAGATTTTCTGAATAATGGCTTACAAGTTTCTGAGGGGTGTGTTTTGTTCATAGTTCTAATGATTTTTTTTTTGGGAACGAAATGCCCCTATAAACTAACTCGAGGATCCCCAAAAGATTATGCCATATTGCATTGCTGACTGAGTCAATCCAAAATAAAGAATCCTTAGTATATCAGCTGATACTGTATCCCGTAAATTCATAATAATATATGTAATTGTGCTAAGTTTTGAACACTAATTAGTGATAACAAAACCCCCTCAGTAGTGATACAACGTGTGTTCTAGCGCACGCATGCGCATTGACGAAGCTCGCTGGGTTCACCGCGTGACGTTGGGTGTTGCCGGATTTAAAATTAAGGAGTAGAGTTACGGAGGGTGGGACGTTGCCGGTTTTTAAATTTAATTATGGAAGAAAAAATATATACAGGGTGTACCATCATAGTATTTAAGAGAAAAAAACATGGCTGCTGCCATACAGGGTGTACCAACTTGGCATTTAAGAGAAAAAAACATGGCAGCTGTCAAATTTGGTATACCGGGTGAACCAACACAACATTTAAGAGAAAAAAACATGGCTGCCTGTCAAATGACATGAGACAGAGAAAAAAACATGGCATCTGTCAAATTTGGTATACAGGATGTCTCAAAATACATCGGAAAAATGAATCATCACATCATTGGAGCATCGCATCATTGGGGCATGCAGGGACTCAGAAGTTTTCATTTTACGTATACAGGGTGTGTCAAAATACATCATTTAAGAAAAAAAAATACAGGGTGTCTCATAAACGTGCATCGTGATGGGGTTTGTCATTTAAGAAAAAAATATATACCAGGTGTACCAACGTGCCAGTTGAGACAAAAAATATATACAGGGTGTCTCATAAATGTGCATCGTGACGGGGTCCGTCATTTTTAAAGTGCGATACCAATTCGTTTTCAAGGAATACATCAGAGCCATCTGTCGTTCAATATATACATTAATGTTATTTTGGATCTGTACGTATCATCAAAAAATAAACACTTCCGGTTTCAAAAAATTAAGATAGAAGAAAAGTAATAGTAAATTCGGATTACCCACATAGAGGAGAGTCCAAATCTGCAATAAAATGGCTACTTCCGGTCCAAACCGGAAATGACACTTCCGGTCGTCCGATTCGGATGATTTTGGCATCAATAGATTCGTTTGGATGTCAAGAAATATTTTTAAGCATTTTCCGAGGTCAAAAGGGCATAGGAGGCTATCTTCGTTATTAGTAAAGTTACAGAAACGTGCGGGTACTCTAAGAAGACAACTTTCATGGGAGATCAAGAAAATAATAGAATTTGCGTACGTCAACTGCCATAAGGGCCGTAAACCGCACATATTAATGCGTTATGTACTTATTGCTTAAATCTTAGAAGCTGATTCGTAAGTTTAGTAAAATGGGTGTACCAGCTCGACATTTATGAGAAAAAAACATGGCAGCTGTCAAATTTGGTATACCGGATGTCTCAAAATACATCGATTATAGAAAAAAACATGGCGGATGTCAAATTTGGTATACCGGGTGTCTCAAAATACATCGATTAAGAGAGAAAAAAAAAACATGGCTGATGCCATACAGGGTGTACCATCATAGTATTTAAGAGAAAAAAACATGGCTGCTGCCATACAGGGGGTACCATCATAGTATTTAAGAGAAAAAAACATGGCTGCTACCATACAGGGTGTACCAACTTGGCATTTAAGAGAAAAAAACATGGCAGCTATGAAAATTGGTATACCAGGTGAACCAACGCAACATTTAAGAGAAAAAAACATGGCTGATTGTCAAATGACATGAGACAGAGAAAAAAAAACATGGCAGCTGTCAAATTTGGTATACAGGATGTCTCAAAATACAGCGATTAAGAGAAAAAATACATGGCTGCTGCCATACAGGGTGTAACATCATAGTATTTAAGAGAAAAAACATGGCTGCTACCAAACAGGGTGTACCAACTAGGCATTCAAGAGAAAAAAACATGGCAGCTATGAAAATTGGTATACCGGGTGAACCAACGCAACATTTAAGAGAAAAAAACATGGCTGTTTGTCAAATGACATGAGACAGAGAAAAAAACATGGCAGCTGTCAAATTTGGTATACAGGATGTCTCAAAATACATCGATTAAGAGAAAAAATAAATAGTGGTTGGTTGTCAACGTATATACAGGGTGTCCTACAACGTTTGAGAGAAAAAACATGATGAATCATTAAGAGAAAAAACATGGCTGCATGAGTGATGGAAGAACGCTTCAATGGACATATGGAGATTCGAAACAACTACTTGCCCATGCAGAGATTGAATTACATCCGACATCTAAATGTGTAATAAGAGGACGTTTGGACCGTTCATTTGGGAAAAAAAACATAGCGGAGTCTGATTAGTCAAAGCTCATTATAGTAGTGCCATTGGTTAGTTGAAGTAATCACCAATAGGATGGTATCTGAAGAGTACAGACAGAAGGTTGAGGATTCTTTCGTTCCAAAAAACAACTAAAATAACAAACGCTAAAATGTGTAAAAAATTTGACGATTTCAGCGGTTTCACGTTCCATGTATTTCTTATGGAGATTTGACATTTCAGAATCGTTCAAAATTATCGCATTTGCTTCCCAAAAAACAAGTAAAATTAGAAGCGTTAAAACACTTAAAAAATGCAACGAAAATAGATATTTTCGCGTCCCAAAAAACAAGTAAAATTAGAAGCGTTAAAACACGTAAAAAATGCAACGAAAACATGTGTTTTCATGTTCGAAAAAACAAATTAGAAGCGTTAAAACACGTAAAAAATGCAACGAAAACATGTGTTTTCATGTTCGAAAAAACATATAAAATTTCGAACGCCGAATTACATAAAATATGTAACAAAAACATGCGTTTTCGTGTTCCAAAAAACAACTAAAATTACGAACGCCAAAAATACACTTTTACATGTAATTCTTATGGACAATAGGCATTTCAAAATTGCACAAAATGATCGTTTTCGAATCCCAAAAAACAGCTAAAATTTGAAACGCTGAAACACGTAAAAAATGCAACGAAAATAGACGTTTTCGCGTCCCAAAAAACGAGTAAAATTATAAGCGTTAAAACAAGTAAAAAATCCCATCAAAAAGTACCAGTTATCACACTTATATAGTGAATTTTACTCAATTGCACTTAGCTTTGGGTATTTTGGTGGTTATGAGGCTTCAACTACTCGCACTCAGTTCTGGGCGCTTTGTATTTAATATTAAAAATTACCATTTAGTTATCAGTTTGTATAGTAAATTTTCATAAAGTGAAGTTAGATAGATAAATCGAAAAGGATGTTAGGTGTGGGATTTGAACCCACGCTCCCTTTCAGGAATCGCAACTTAACGCCACAACGCCTCAGACCGCTCAGCCAACCTAACTTATAAGTATACATAATGAAATGTTGGTATTGTAGGATAGGGTAAAAAATTCAAACATCTTGAATACAAAATTTAGGCATTTTCATTTCGGTAATATATGACAGGCATTTGTAAAGAATATCTACGTTTCGGAGGCTGAAATTGTAGTTGGTGCGGCGATTGCGACGAATGTATGCATACAAGGTGAGATGCCATCATTGTTGCTGAATGTGGGAACCATCCATAACGTATTATCATAATCCTCCAAGTTGACAACACGTGTAGGTAGGTCCAATTGTTGGAATTTCGCAGTAAGATAGTCACGTTTTTGAAGTCCTCGCACATAAATGACATCAACATCATGTAGATTTTTCTTGAGGATGGCATCCAATTGATGATATTCCACAAAACCGGAGGAATACCGCAATCCGTGAACGTTTCGTTCCAAGAATCAATGAAAAGTCGACCATTTTTCTTCAATAGTTGATGTGTTGAGTGATCTTTGTATCAAGGTATTTTTGTATATAAATTGATGAGAACGTTAATATACACAAAAAAAATGCGAACAAAATAGACGTTCCTAACGCTCCAAAAAAATGGTAGATTTAAAAAGCGTTTGAACTCGCAAAAATGTGAACAGAATATACGTTTTACGCGTTTCAAAAAAGATAAAAAATACGAACGTCAATTCACGCAAAAATACGTACAAAAATAGCCGTTTTCGCATTCATTATTACGACGAAAATTAAGGCATACAAAATACACGTTTACATGTATTTCTTATGTAGATTTGACATTTCTAAATTGTTCAAAATGGACGTTATTACAAGTTACAAATAAAATAAACGCCAATTCACTCAAATAATATGACCAAAATATTCGTTTATTATATTCAAAATTGGAATTTTAAAAGAGCAATTCACGCAAAAATGAGTATCAACTACATGTTGAGCTTACGTCGTCGACGTAAAAAAGGTAAGAGCTTCGGTCGGTAGCGAATATTTCTATAGAACAATCCATAAAAAAGCATGAGTTTTCGTGATTTCGTGTATGGTGATAGTGGCCACAGAACGGATCTTAGAGGCACAAAACAAAACTCGATTATTACAACCGACGTACTTTCCGTTGAGTTATTATCGCATTTCCTGTGAGCGAAAACCCAGAAATGAACATGTTATTCATAGTTATTTTGTGACCAGTACCGGCATCATTTTAAGTATGTGTAGTTTGTAATTCAATATAATATGGATTATGTTTGAAAGTACAGATGATTTTGAGGTAAGTGGGTTTCAGTTAATCATGTAGCAACGTAGTCTAAAGATGACAATAATTGATCATTCAGTCGAGAAAACATAATTTCAGCAAATATCGTGTTTTATTATTGGAGTTATCACCATTGTGTGGTTTAGGGCGATAGGCGTTTATATTTCATATCTTGAATTTATCCAGGAAATTATTCATTTTACTTCAGTTAGCATCTACAAAAATTTATTTCGTGTTGTCGATTTTCACAATGTTCATTTTGAATAAAGTCAGTTTTGGATACATAAGTCCATTATGATTTTTTTTTTGAGATAGTCAGTTTTATTAAATATAGGGGTTTTTACAAATTATTAGAGTCTAATTTCAAAATAAGATAACATTTTCGCCATATGTGTTTAATTATCTGAAATGTGATTGAGTGGAATTTTTATAAAAGTTTTAGCTGTGAGGCATGGTGACGTCATTATTGGTTAATTGATTATTTTATCTACAATAATTTTTTATATAAACATATATTCATAAATGGGAATCACTCTCAAAAGTACAGCTTTCAAATCAGATAATAAACCTTTATCGGGACATGATACAATATTCGTATAAAAAAATCAAATTCGATGATTTGGATCAAACGAAAAGAACACAAAATATCATGAAAATAGTGGTAATAATTATAAAAGAAATTATGACGACTGTACATAAATTATGTTTGCAGCAGATTTCAAGCTTGACGCGTCAGAAGAAATGAAATGAAACGGGATGAATCAACGAAATTATGAAAATAATAATAGTAATAAATATAGAGGTCAGCGCATTGAAATATACTTATGGAAGGGATCAAATTCAACGATTTGGATGAAACGATGAAACGACACAAAAAAATCAAGAAAATAATGATGATAATAATAAAAAATGTAGAAGACATCATATTATACAGTATAGAAGGCTGTTAATAAATTATGCTTGCGGCAGATTTCAAGCTCAACGCGTCAGAAGTAACGAAATGAAACGGGATGAATCAAAGAAATTATGAAAATAATAATAATAATAGTAATAAATGTAGAGGTTGAAATAAATATGGAAGGTATCAAATTCGATGATTTGAATGAAACGAAACGACACAAAAAGTTATGAAAATAATGACAATGATAATAAAAATGCGGTCGACGTCATATACCGTAGGCGTCCGACGGGTATCAAGCTTAACGCGTTGGAAGGAACAAAACGATAAGAAATGAAAGGAAGCAAAAATGAATTATTGAAATCATAAAAATAATTGTGATTATGAGAAATAGAGAAAGCGCATAAATTACGCGTTCGACAGGTTTAGAGATCAATGCATTGAACGAAACGTCGCGTCGTGAAAATAATAATAATACTACGAAATATAGAGAACAACAACTAATAACCTATGTGTCTGACTTGACTTGTTGAATAAAACGAATCGCAATGAAACGAAAAGTTAACGTGAAAAATAAAATGCCAACGAGGTTCAAAATGAAAAATTGAGGTTAAAAAAAGTCATGGAACGATGGGAAAAGATGAATTCAAGGAACAGTTTCATGGACATTTCGTAATCACAGCGTTTCTTGAGAGACAATAACATGTAAAAAATAAATGAGACACCAAAGTTGATATTCATTAGATTTGGTTTCAATTAAATAAGTCTCATGCAGTGTGTTAGCAAGAGAGTTTGTGAGAAATAAATCATAGAGGAGAGAAATTTCAGTAAGCAAGTTTGTTAGAAAGATACCCATCAAAGTCGTTTAATATCCACCAGTTTTCCACTTTGTAAATTCGATAGCTTCGGGGTTTTTTCGAACGTGTTGCAAGAGTATATAATCCTCGTTCCTATATGAAAATGGTGTTTGGTTGCCTATGAGATGATATCTCTAGAGGGACCAAAAAAATCAGCCCTCTATAAACTACATCAATTCCGTTACCATTCTTTATTCACATTATTTCCAATGACATCTTGGGCATTTTTCTATAAATTCCATTTAAGTTCTTGTGGAATTCCTCTGAACGTTTTTGATCTGATTTGAGTATTCCTCAAGGAACCATTACATAATCAGACACCAAATTTAACGTGCGGGTGGAAGGATTCATCAGATTGGTATTCAATTCAACTCAATTCAATTCAGGTGTTGTGTTATGTTCCAATTAAGTAAGCTGGTTTGTCGGCGAGATTTCACTGACAAAGACATCAACTTTGACACAAGATTAGGAGATTCATCAGATTGGTTTTCATCAAACGAAAGGTTCGTGCAGTTTGGTACTATAAAAGTATGTGAGAAATACATCACCAACGAAAGGAATTACTTTAAATGTTAAATATTTTCAAGTGAATCGTATGTTATTGCTTCCTAGTGGAAATGAGCCGAAAGACTTGAGGTAATATCGAGAGGAATATTTTCGACTGAACTATGTATCGATTCAGTTGTAAAGTTTCACCAAAACGAAAAATATATTCAGATCATTTTTGTTGAAATTCCTTATAGCCAAAGCACCATTTACAAACTCACCAAACTCACTCAAATAAATAGTTCCAGATGATTTTTGATGACAAATATCTTGGCTGAAAACACTACTACGCATGCCCCGTGTGAATACATATTTTCCTTCGAATTGACAAAAAAATTAAACAATAGTGATCATCGAAAAGGAGTTCAGAATTGGTTTTCTCTTCAAAATTATCTATTGTCAAAAAGTCCACTGCTTGAATAGCTGAAGAGGTAATTCCTTCTATCGAAAAACGGAGTTATACAGCGAATTGGAGTTTTAATAATATTCCTCCAAAAACACTCGAAGACATAGCCTGTGCGGGTGGAAAATGGTTGTAATTATTATTATTTGCCAGGGCGCACCAAGTCGACTTATTCACTTTACAGCTGTAGGAAAACTCGGATAACTTATCCCGCCACCATTACAAAAACGAACATGTGAATTACAAGAACAAAATCAAAAGTATCAAAATATCAATGAGGATTTGAGAATTCAAGCTAAAAGAACCATGTAACAATTTGTTATTCAAGGATTAGCACAACGGAATATCTAAGAAAATTAGGTAGTTCAGACGAAATATACATGAAGTTGATAGTAGAATAGTTCCAGAATCGTCAAATCAACCAAAAAAAGACTTGTTATGAATATGTGCCAAACCGAAATAACTTTCTGAAGGAAATGCGGGATCACATCATACAACAATATCAAGAAATTCCTTGGGGGAAGAAAGATGCATGACAAAACCATACGGATAGTTGAAATGTGCTAAAAATTTTTCTTTCAAATACACCACTCCGATAATGAGTCTTCGGAACAAAATTCAAGAGTTGCATTATCACCGATGTTACGGCTTTAAGTCTGTCAACCGTACAAAGACAGAAATCGAATGTTTGAGTGAAGAAGACTAACGTAAAAAATATTGGAATAATTGTGAATATTTCTTTCAAGTGTCGAAATTTGAAAGTAATCTCGAGATTTCACGGCTGGGAAGATTATTCTGTTTCAACTCAACAAGCATTGTGGTATATGTTTCAGTGGAGTGAGTTGGTGCATGAGCAAGATTTCATCGACGAAGGCACCAAATTTGATGTGTGTTAGTAGACAAATTTGTGAGAAATATATCACCGACGAGAGAATCTTCTTCAATAAGTATCAAGATGACTTGAAATATTTCCAAGTGACTTGTAAGATTTGTCCGTAGGTAGATTTCATGGGCGGAAAGACAATTCGCTTTCAATTCAACATTGTGTTATGGTTGAAATGTACATATCAAAGTCGGAAGTGAGCTTCTGTTGGTGCGCACGCACACCAACAGAATCTCCTGGCGGCTGTCAAATTCGGTATACCGGGTGAACGAACGCAACATTTAAGAGAAAAAAACATGGCTGCCTGTCAAATGTCATGAGACATAGAAAAAACACAGCTTTTGCTGCTGCTTGTCTCCGTGAAGAATTATACCCCCAATGAAACGTTTTTTCATTGCCTCATTTTCCACCAAACATTTGAAACAAATGTTTGGTGGAAAATGAGGGGTATAATTCTTCACGGAGACAAGCAGCAGCAAAAGCTGTGTTTTTTCTATGTCTCATGACATTTGACAGGCAGCCATGTTTTTTTCTCTTAAATGTTGCGTTCGTTCACCCGGTATACCGAATTTGACAGCCGCCAGGAGATTCTGTTGGTGTGCGTGCGCACCAACAGAAGCTCATTTCCGACTTTGATATGTACATTTCAACCATAACGCAATGTTGAATTGAAAGCGAATTGTCTTTCCGCCCATGAAATCTACCTACGGACAAATCTTACAATTCACTTGGAAATATTTCAAGTCATCTTGATACTTATTGAAGAAGATTCTCTCGTCGGTGGTATATTTCTCACAAATTTGTCTACTAACACACATCAAATTTGGTGCCTTCGTCGATGAAATCTTGCTCATGAACCAACTCACTCCACTGAAACATATACCACAATGCTTGTTGAGTTGAAACAGAATAATCTTCCCAGCCGTGAAATCTCGAGATTACTTTCAAATTTCGACACTTGAAAGAAATATTCACAATTATTCCAATATTTTTTACGTTAGTCTTCTTCACTCAAACATTCGATTTCTGTCTTTGTACGGTTGACAGACTTAAAGCCGTAACATCGGTGATAATGCAACTCTTGAATTTTGTTCCGAAGACTCATTATCGGAGTGGTGTATTTGAAAGAAAAATTTTCAGCACATTTCAACTATCCGTATTGTTTTGTCATGCATCTTTCTTCCCCCAAGGAATTTCTTGATATTGTTGTATGATGTGATCCCGCATTTTCTTCAAAGAGTTATTTCGGTTTGGCACATATTCATAACAAGTCTTTTTTTGGTTGATTTGACGATTCTGGAACTATTCTACTATCAACTTCATGTATATTTCTTCTGAACTACCTAATTTTCTTAGATATTCCGTTGTGTTAATCCTTGAATAACAAATTGTTACATGGTTCTTTTAGCTTGAATTCTCAAATCCTCATTGATATTTTGATATTTTTGATTTTGTTCTTGTAATTCACATGTTCGTTTTTGTAATGGTGGTGGGATAAGTTATCCGAGTTTTCCTACAGCTGTAAAGTGAATAAGTCGACTTGGTGCGCCCTGGCAAATAATAATAATTACAACCATTTTCCACCCGCACAGGCTATGTCTTCGAGTGTTTTTGGAGGAATATTATTAAAACTCCAATTCGCTGTATAACTCCGTTTTTCGATAGAAGGAATTACCTCTTCAGCTATTCAAGCAGTGGACTTTTTGGCAATAGATAATTTGAAGAGAAAACCAATTCTGAACTCCTTTTCGATGATCACTATTGTTTAATTTTTTTGTCAATTCGAAGGAAAATATGTATTCACACAGGGCATGCGTAGTAGTGTTTTCAGCCAAGATATTTGTCATCAAAAATCATCTGGAACTATTTATTTGAGTGAGTTTGGTGAGTTTGTAAATGGTGCTTTGGCTATGAGCAATTTCAACAAAAATGATCTCAATATATTTTTCATTTTGGTGAAACTTTACAACTGAATCGATACATAGTTCAGTCGAAAATATTCCTCTCGATATTACCTCAAGTCTTTCGGCTCATTTCCACTGGGAAGCAATAACATACGATTCACTTGAAAATATTTAACATTTAAAGTAATTCCTTACGTTGGTGATGTATTTCTCACATACTTTCATAGTATGAAACTGCACGAACTTTTCGTTTGATGGAAACCAATCTGATGAATCTCCTAATCTTGTGTCAAAGTTGATGTCTTTGTCAGTGAAATCTCGCCCACAAACCAGCCTACTTAATTGGAATATAACACAACACCTGAATTGAATTGAGTTGAATTGAATACCAATCTGATGAATCCTTCCACCCGCACGTTTTTATGAAAATTCCACTCAATCACATTTCAGATAATTAAACACATATGGCGAAAATGTTATCTTATTTTGAAATTAGACTCTAATAATTTGTAAAAACCCCTATATTTAATAAAACTGACTTTCTCAAAAAAAAAATCATAATGGACTTATGTATCCAAAACGGACTTTATTCAAAATGAACATTGTGAAAATCGACAACACGAAATAAATTTTTGTAGATGCTAACTGAAGTAAAATGAATAATTTCCTGGATAAATTCAAGATATGAAATATAAACGCCTATCGCCCTAAACCACACAATGGTGATAACTCCAATAATAAAACACGATATTTGCTGAAATTATGTTTTCTCGACTGAATGATCAATTATTGTCATCTTTAGACTACGTTGCTACATGATTAACTGAAACCCACTTACCTCAAAATCATCTGTACTTTCAAACATAATCCATATTATATTGAATTACAAACTACACATACTTAAAATGATGCCGGTACTGGTCACAAAATAACTATGAATAACATGTTCATTTCTGGGTTTTCGCTCACAGGAAATGCGATAATAACTCAACGGAAAGTACGTCGGTTGAAATAATCGAGTTTTGTTTTGTGCCTCTAAGATCCGTTCTGTGGCCACTATCACCATACACGAAATCACGAAAACTCATGCTTTTTTATGGATTGTTCTATAGAAATATTCGCTACCGATCGAAGCTCTTACCTTTTTTACGTCGACGACGTAAGCTCAACATGTAGTTGATACTCATTTTTGCGTGAATTGCTCTTTTAAAATTCCAATTTTGAATGTAATAAAAGAATATTTTGGTCATATTATTTGAGTGAATTGGCGTTTATTTTATTTGTAACGTGTAATAACGTCCATTTTGAACAATTTAGAAATGTCAAATCTACATAAGAAATACATGTAAACGTGTATTTTGTATGCCTTAATTTTCGTCGTAATAATGAATGCGAAAACGGCTATTTTTGTACGTATTTTTGCGTGAATTGACGTTCGTATTTTTTATCTTTTTTGAAACGCGTTAAACGTATATTCTGTTCACATTTTTGCAAGTTCAAACGCTTTTTAAATCTACCATTTTTTTGGAGCGTTAGGAACGTCTATTTTGTTCTCATTTTTTTGTGTATATTGACGTTCTCATCAATTTGTATACAAAAAAACCTTGATACAAAGATCACTCAACACATCAACTATTGAAGAAAAATGGTCGACTTTTCATTGATTCTTGGAACGAAACGTTCACGGATTGCGGTATTCCTCCGGTTTTGTGGAATATCATCAATTGGGTGCCATCCTCAAGAAAAATCTACATGATATTGATGTCATTTATGTGCGAAGACTTCAAAAACGTGACTATCTTACTACTTACACGAGTTGTGAACTTGGAGGAATATGATAATACGTTTTGGATGGTTCCCACATTCAGTAACAATGATGGCATCTCACCTTGTATGCATACATTCGTCGCAACAATACCAACTACAATTGCAGCCTCCGAAACGTAGATATTCTTTACAAATGGCTATGTGATATGTTACCGAAATGAAAATGCCTAAATTTTGTATTCAAGATGCTTGAATTTTTTACCCTATCCTACAATACCAACATTTTATTATGTATCCTTATAAGTTAGGTTGGCTGAGCGGTCTAAGGCGTTGTGGTGTTAAGTTGCGATTCCCGAAAGGGAGCGTGGGTTCAAATCCCACACCTAACATCCTTTTCGATTTATCTATCTAACTTCACTTTATGAAAATTTACTATACAAACTGATAACTAAATGGTAATTTTTAATATTAAATACAAAGCGCCCAGAACTGAGTGCGAGTAGTTGAAGCCTCATAACCACCAAAATACTCAAAGCTAAGTGCAATTGAGTAAAATTTACTATATAAGTGTGATAACTGGTACTTTTTGATGAGATTTTTTACTTGTTTTAACGCTTATAATTTTACTTGTTTTTTGGAACACGAAAACGTCTATTTTCGTTGCATTTTTACGTGTTTCAGCGTTTCAAATTTTAGTTGTATTTTCGAACGCGAAAACGAACATTTTGAGCAATTTTGAAATGCCTTTTGTCCATAAGAATTACATGTAAAAGTGTATTTTTGGCGTTCGTAATTTTAGTTGTTTTTTGGAACACGAAAACGCATGTTTTCGTTGCATATTTTATGTAATTCGGCGTTCGAAATTTTATATGTTTTTTCGAACATGAAAACACATGTTTTCGTTGCATTTTTTACGTGTTTTAACGCTTCTAATTTGTTTTTTCGAACATGAAAACACATGTTTTCGTTACATTTTTTACGTGTTTTAACGCTTCTAATTTTACTTGTTTTTTTGGGACGCGAAAACATCTATTTTCGTTGCATTTTTTAAGTGTTTTAACGCTTCTAATTTTACTTGTTTTTTGGGAAGCAAAAACGATAATTTTGAACGATTCTGAAATGTCAAATCTCCATAAGAAATACATGTAAACGTAAATTTTTAACGCTTGTAATTTTAATCATTTTTTGGAACGTGAAAACCGCTGAATTCTTCAAATTTTTAACACATTTTAGCGTTTGTTATTTTAGTTGTTTTTTGGAACGAAAGAATCCTCAACCTTCTGTCTGTACTCTTCAGATACCATTCTATTGGTGATTACTTCAACTACCCAATGGCACTACTATAATGAGCTTTGACCAATCAGACTCCGCTATGTTTTTTTTCCCAAATGAACGGTCCAAACGTCCTCTTATTACACATTTAGATGTCGGATGTAATTCAATCTCTGCATGGGCAAGTAGTTGTTTCGAATCTCCATATGTCAATTGAAGCGTTCTTCCATCACTCATGCAGCCATGTTTTTTCTCTTAATGATTCATCATGTTTTTTCTCTCAAACGTTGACAACCAGCCACCATTTATTTTTTCTCTTAATCGATGTATTTTGAGACATCCTGTATACCAAATTTGACAGCTGCCATGTTTTTTTTCTCTGTCTCATGTCATTTGACAAACAGCCATGTTTTTTTCTCTTAAATGTTGCGTTGGTTCACCCGGTATACCAATTTTCATAGCTGCCATGTTTTTTCTCTCAAATGCCAAGTTGGTACACCCTGTATGGTAGCAGCCATGTTTTTTCTCTTAAATACTATGATGGTACACCCTGTATGGCAGCAGCCATGTATTTTTTCTCTTGAATACTATGATGGTACATCCTGTATGGCAGCAGCCATGTTTTTTTTTTCTTAAATACTATGATGGTACACCCTGTATGGCATCAGCCATGTTTTTTTCTCTTAATCGATGTATTTTGAGACACCCGGTATACCAAATTTGACAGCCGCCATGTTTTTTTCTATAATCGATGTATTTTGAGACATCCGGTATACCAAATTTGACAGCTGCCATGTTTTTTTCTCATAAATGTCGAGCTGGTACACCCATTTTACTAAACTTACGAATCAGCTTCTAAGATTTAAGCAATAAGTACATAACGCATTAATATGTGCGGTTTACGGCCCTTATGGCAGTTGACGTACGCAAATTCTATTATTTTCTTGATCTCCCATGAAAGTTGTCTTCTTAGAGTACCCGCACGTTTCTGTAACTTTACTAATAACGAAGATAGCCTCCTATGCCCTTTTGACCTCGGAAAATGCTTAAAAATGTTTCTTGACATCCAAACGAATCTATTGATGCCAAAATCATCCGAATCGGACGACCGGACGTGTCATTTCCGATTTGGACCGGAAGTAGCCATTTTATTGCAGATTTGGACTCTCCTCGATGTGGGTAATCCGAATTTACTATTACTTTTCTTCTATCTTAATTTTTTGAAACCGGAAGTGTTTATTTTTTGATGATACGTACAGATCCAAAATATCATTAATGTATATATTGAACGACAGATGGCTCTGATGTATTCCTTGAAAACGAATTGGTATCGCACTTTAAAAATGACGGACCCCGTCACGATGCACATTTATGAGACACCCTGTATATATTTTTTGTCTCAACTGGCACGTTGGTACACCTGGTATATATTTTTTTCTTAAATGACAAACCCCATCACGATGCACGTTTATGAGACACCCTGTATTTTTTTTTCTTAAATGATGTATTTTGACACACCCTGTATACGTAAAATGAAAACTTCTGAATCCCTGCATGCCCCAATGATGCGATGCTCCAATGATGTGATGATTCAATTTTCCGATGTATTTTGAGACATCCTGTATACCAAATTTGACAGATGCCATGTTTTTTTCTCTGTCTCATGTCATTTGACAGGCAGCTTTGTTTTTTTCTCTTAAATGTTGTGTTGGTTCACCCGGTATACCAAATTTGACAGCTGCCATGTTTTTTTCTCTTAAATGCCAAGTTGGTACACCCTGTATGGCAGCAGCCATGTTTTTTTCTCTTAAATACTATGATGGTACACCCTGTATATCTTTTTTCTTCCATAATTAAATTTAAAAACCGGCAACGTCCCACCCTCCGTAACTCTACTCCTTAATTTTAAATCCGGCAACACCCAACGTCACGCGGTGAACCCAGCGAGCTTCGTCAATGCGCATGCGTGCGCTAGAACACACGTTGTATCACTACTCCCCTCCCTACTTACTGGAGAAACTAATACCAATACACCAGATTCACCAAATTGATGTTAGAAATCGGCAACTACTAACAATACCTCAACACTCTACTACTTTCTTCGAACGTTCCTTTTCGTGCCACGCTGCAGTCATGTATAACTCAATTGGCGACGAAAGCAAACAACTGTCACTACATTCATTTAAAGCCAAACTTAGGGAAACCCTAACTTGTAAACAGTGATCACAAATAAATCTCATATAATTAATTTTTATTTTATTTTTTCACAAATATTTATACTTTACCGTTATGAAAGTAACCTATACTTGTAACCATCATATTGTGCATAATGCTGAATGATTATTTATTTTGAATGTAATTTTTCCAATTTGTGCCTGTTCTTGGTTGAGTGGAAGAATAGCTCTGCTAAACTCCGCCAAGTAAAATAATGACCATTTATTATTATTATTATTATTATTATTATTATTATTATTATTATTATTATTATTATTATTATTATTATTATTATTATTATTATTATTATTATTATTATTATTATTATTATTATTATTATTATTATTATTTTTTTTTTTTTCCTTAGGAGTGTACCAGTCAGGCCCTGTCTCCGGTGCTCCGACCCATCCGGAGGGCGCGCTGGTGTCGTTAACCCCAATAACCACTCCCTACATCCGTAGGGTGAGTGATTATTGGGTCCGAGAATCGTGTGCCCTGAGTAGACGAAGCGAACCAAGTATAACGGCCTTCTGCATTCTTGCTGCTAAGATTTCTGCCATATTACGGCAAGCAGGTATTATTTTCAAATTGGAGAGCAGTGTGTCCATCATTCCACCAAGGACTCCTATGATCAGAACCACCATTTTGACAGAATGGTCCGGATATAACCTGCGGAGTTCAAAGAGAAGATCTCGATATTTATTCCGTTTTTCCTCCTCTTTTCGAACGATATTAATTTCGCCTGGAGCGGAAAACTCCATGACGAATATCGTTCTACTTTGGTGGTCGAGGAGGACAACATCAGGCTTATTGGCTTGTATTTGCCTGAGGGTGGGGAATGAGTAGTTCCAATAGATTCGGCACCTCTCATTCTCCACCACGGACTCAATATCCCCCGGAGCATAAGGCAACACCGGTGTCTCGTCTATACCGTACGAGTGTCGTAGGTGGTAGTACAACACTCGTAGCGCCGCGTTATGCCTGTGGATATAGTCTGAGACCGCATAAGATGGGCATGCTGATAGCAAATGCATTACGGTCTCAGGTGCCCCACGACATGCCCTGCATCGGGTGTCAGGGACGTCTATACCCATCACGCGACTACGGTAGACGAGGGTGTTGAAGACACCATCCTGGCAGGCCATTATGAATCCCTCGGTCTCCGACTTTAGCTCACTCGACCTGAGGAAGGCAAAGGTCAAGCTTTTGGATAAGCCAAGGTCTTCGATGTTGTGAAAGAAGACGCCATGCATTGGCTTATCCATATGTAGCTGTAGCAGGACCTCTGTCTCCGCAGCTTTGATGTGAGCTTTTTGCTGAACGGGTCCCAACTCGGTGACAGAGTTTGGGTTAGCCCGTTCAGTGTCGAATACGAGACCGAGTTCATCGGCCGCACGGGTTGCTGCCTTAAAAAGAAATGCTCCAATCCCTGCTTTTTCATGGTCGCGGACCATGCAGAGAAGGGGATCTGAACTCCTGATGACTTTACAGGCCCCATCCAGAACCATTCTGTTATGCATACACTCCAAACTCAAAAGTCCACGGCCTCCCCGTTGTCTGGGAAAGTATAACCGTGGAACGGACGATTTAGGATGCAAGCACCTATTGAGATGCATCACTTTGCGAGTTTTAACGTCGAGTTGTCGCAGCTCTTCCTTAGTCCACTTCATTACTCCGAAAGAGTAGAGAAGGATCGGAACGGCAAGCATATTGGTTGCAGCAACTTTGTTCTTCCCCGACAGTTCTGATGACCAGATCTGTCGGAGTTTGTGCTGATACTTGCCGCGGAGAGAGTTCTTAACTGTGAATACCTCTTGGGAGTGGCGTTGCTCCACCCCTAGGTAAGTATACGTCTCTCCGGCATCCAGATGATGTAGGATGCTTCCGTCTACGAGCTGGACATCCTCTCCGTATTCCTCGCATCGTCCTCTTTTAAGATGAACCGTGGCACATTTGTCGATCCCAAATTCCATTCCGATAGCATGCGTGTACTCTTCCACCACCCTAAGGGACTGATGTAGGTCCCTTTCTCCAGAGGCATATAATTTTAGGTCATCCATGTAGAACAAATGGGTGACTTTATGCCTCCGGTTGCTGGGGGTGCCGCAGTTGTACCCACGGGTATTCCTAAGTACAACGGACAATGGCAATAGTGAGATGCAGAAGAGAAGAGGGCTGAGGGAGTCTCCCTGAAACACGCCTCTTCTAATGATGACCTGCTCTGTTTGGACTGTGTCTCTACCAGATCTTATGGTGAAGCGAGTCCTCCAGAGTGGCATCAGTTGTCCAATACATCCCACTATTTGATCGGGTACCTCAAGACATCTGAGCAAATGCATGATTAACTCATGCGATGTTGTATCAAATGCCTTGCGGTAATCGATCCAGGCCATCGAAAGGTTACGCTTATACTGCACGGAGTCCTGCGTGATACATCTATCGATGAGCAGGTTCTCCTTGCAGCCGGCGACCCCTTTCTTTGACCCTCTTTGCTCATATATCCGTTCGTACACCGGATCAACTGCGGAGAGAATGCGCGTATATAAGATGCGTGTAAACAACTTATAACACGCATTCAAGCATGTTATCGGCCTGTAATTCTTTGGATCAGACAAATCTCCGTTTTTGGGGATGAGCACGGTTCGCCCCTCGACAAACCACTCCGGAATCTGCTGCTCCCCATCTAGCCATGAGTTAAAAACTCTAGCCAGATGGCGGTGGGTTGTTGGAAACTTTTTCCACCAATAGTTATTCAACCCATCAGGGCCTGGAGCAGCGAAATTCTTAGAACCTTTTAGGGCCCTTCGAACTTCTTCCGTGGTTATCGGATTGCGCAGATCATTGTGCTCATGCTGCCGAAGCGTCCTGCAGTAAGCTTCGAACTGCGCTAGGGCTGGAGTGTCTACATTGAGTGGTTGCGGAAACTCATAGATGTTCTTCCAGAAGGTTTCTACCCGATCAGCAGCCGGCGGGTTATCGACAACACGTGGAGGCTCTTGGAATAAGCGAGAAGGTTTATCGCGGAACTTCATGTTTTCCGCGATACTTCTCGCCCGCCTCACTAGTGACTTCTTTGCAGCCACTAGCATTCGTATCCTATCAAGACAGTGCTGTTTTATGGTAAACAGCACGCCTTGATTCAATGTGTGGTGAGCTCGTCTTAGCTTTGCAGCAATTCGCCGCACTGCCGGCGTAAAAGGCCTATTGGCCGACATGTAGTCCACCACACACTGGATACGAGACGCGTGTTGTCTCGCCGACTTGATCTTAGCTTCCATCTTGTGAACGCGTCGCTCATGCCTCCCAACAAGAGCGGTGGTTTCCCTCCTCTCCGTCTGGGATAGAGCACGAGCGGCGTCGTACACGACAGAATTGATCTGCCAGATGGTAGCCTCTTCTGAAAGAACATCGCCAATCTCTGCATCCACTCGTGCCAGTTCTTGCGGCTTCAGGGGCTTCATATTGTGAAGCGCCCTGCGGGTTCTGATGTCCTCCATTGGTGGTATGATGCGAGCCTCCTCTACAGCCAGACCGACACGTGGCATATCTGCCACTTCTGCCACTTCGTTAATCGGCTGAGGAGGAGCTCTAACATAGCCTCGAGCCCGGAGATAGGAAACATAATCCCTGAGATTTTGGGCGGAAACGGCGGCATGCTCTGGGTGTCTTTCACACCAGAGAGCATGCATCCTTGCCATGTATCCTCTCCGGGCGGGCTCACTGCTCTCGTAGATATACAGAAGTCCGTCTCTCAATTCGTCCGTCCACTCAAAGCGTCCGTTGTCATTGCGGTTGTCATTTGGCAAATCATCGTTGTTGGCCCCACCACCTTGCCTTTGACCCCTAATCCGAGGGGGTCGGTTGTGGGGGCCTCTTCCCCGATTGTTTGGAACCGAGTATTAGGGTTTACTGGGGGGTTAACCCAGTAAACCCACGGCCGACATCGGAGGGAAAGATGCCTTTTCCCTCCCGGATGCGCATGAGCTGCCGGTCCGATTTTGCATCCTTTGCTCGGGTAGGTGGTGTCGCAACTCACCAGGGCCTTAGGTGTTGGTTGACCTCCCTGCCTATTTATTATTATTATTATTATTATTATTATTATTATTATTATTATTATTATTATTATTATTATTATTATTATTATTATTATTATTATTATTATTATTATTATTAATATTATTATTATTATTATTATTATTATTATTATTATTATTATTATTATTATTATTATTATTATTATTATTATTATTATTATTATTATTATTATTAGTATTAGTATTATTATTATTATTATTATTATTATATGATCTTCCCATGTTAGTTTTCTATCAAGCACAACACCCAAGAACTTCATACTGTTTTTGCTTTCTACTGATTTTCCATTAACTGTTAAGTAGATATCATGATCAGGATTCAGATTCTTTGGTATGAATCGAATATGATATGTCTTAGCGGTATTTAGTGCAAGACCATTATTACTACAATAGTCCCCTAATTCCTTTGAAACTTTATTTCCATTAATTACTAGTTGCTCATTATTTGTACTAGACATCAAAATATTTGTATCAATTGCATAGAGAATGATTTGATCTGCTGCAACACACGTTCCTTTTATGTCACTTGTGAAGATTATAAAGAAAAGAGGACCCAAGATGGAGCCTTGAGGTACCCCTTATGGAAACTTTATCTTGTATTGGATTTGATGGAATCTAACACAACAGTTTGTTTTCGATTAGCCAAGTAAGAGGTTGCCTAATCCAGGGCTACTCCACGAACTCCCATAGTATCTAATTTAATTGTTAATAAATCATGATCTATTGTGTCGAATGCCCGGTTTAGATTATAAAAAAAAACCTATGACATTGTTCCTATCGTCGAGGGCCCTGTAGATGAACTCCAAACAATCATGGATTGCAGTATTGGTTGATTTTTTATTCGAAATCCATTCTGAATACACGGTATTAGTTGAAAGTTCTCCAAGCTGTCAATCGTGTTGAGTATGATGCTTCAAAAACTTTGGCGATTTGACTCTGTAGGCAGATAGATCTGTAGTTTTTCATTTCGTTCATGGAACCTTTGTTTTATAAACCGGGATACATGACTCCTTGATGTCAGGGAATTTTCCTAATGTGAATGAATCATTTTTCAATTCACACATGACTGATCATTATACCCTATTTATTTATATTTTTGCACCCCCTGCACTGCCAAAATAAACGCAGCTGAATATCAAGAAAGTCATCACCTAAATCTCCAAAAACTTGGTAACTTATTGGGCGACGAGAATTGGGAAAACATTTTGAATAAAAACAACTCTCAACATGTTAACAATTGTTTAACGAACTCAATATTTACATAAATGACGCAACTAATACTAAAAATATACTAATAAATAAAATAAAGAAAATTAAACCGTGGATCACCTATGGGATAATTAATTACATCAATCATACAAAGAGATCATCTTAAACATCAACAATTTAACAAAAATACTTACCCGACTTAGAGGATGAATATAGAAACTACGGAAATAGAAACGAACAGTCGTTACCGACCGATGATGAACCCTTTATTCCCATATACACCTACTACGTAGGCTTATTATGGCATGTACCTGTCAGAAAACAACTACTCCCCTGACTGAGACCACGACGGGTATTGAATTAAATCTAACAAATACTTGTACAACGTTCCTCAAAGCATTAGAGGACGCAGTTGCAAGTGCCCTCTATGACCAACTAGCAGAATTATGTTTTAAATATGGACATGTATCTGTTAGATTTAATTCAATACCCGTCGTGGTCTCAGCCAGGAGAGTAGTTGTTTTCTGACAGGTACTTGCCATAATAAGCCTACGTAGTAGGTGTATATGGGAGTAAAGGGTTCATCATCGGTCGGTAACGACTGTTCGTTACTAAACGATTTCACAATGAACTCTGTTTTCTTCGATTAAATCTCTTAACCCGGAGATTCGGAGTGTTCTACCTCTGCTCGCTAGGTGGAGCGTCCTAGAAACCGCTTCACTGCGTGAACCAGAGTTGACCAAACCAGCGGAGTGTGTAATGATTTGGACGGGGAACAGATAGCGTCAGTGCTGTCTGTGTTGACCTACCCTTGCACTAATGAGAGGCATTAACCTCGAAACTAGTCTGCAGGTGGTCACCCTCTCCAAATCAAAACAGAATTCTGCTAGTTGGTCATAGAGGGCACTTGCAACTGTGACCTCTGATGCTTTGAGGAACGTTGCACAAGTATCTGTTAGATTTAATTCAATACCCGTCGTGGTCTCAGCCAGGGGAGCAGTTGCTTTCTGACAGGTACTTGCCATAATAAGTCTACGTATTAGGTGTGTATGGGAGTAAAGGGTTCATCATCGGTCGGTAACGACTAATCGTTACTAAACGATCTCCCAAAGAACTCTGTTTTCTAAGGAGATAGACTTAATCAATTAATTAGAAAAACTAATATCAATACTATAAGTAAAATTGAAGAGGCAAAAGGGGACTACAAAGATCTCTGGAATGTGATTTACGACACATTAGGAAGAAACAAAAAAATAAACAAATTGAAAATGCAATCATTGTTGATTTTAGTTGTTGATGATCAAAACATGCCCATAAACGAAGATAAGACTAAACAAACATATTTGATAAATTTTTCACAGAACTCGGATACAAAATGCCAAACAAAATAGCTGATACGAATTCAACTCCAAACTGTTTGAAATTCGAAAAGAATGACTCATCAATATACTCGCAATGACAGCTCTCCTGGAAACGATAAAATTACAGCCAGAGCCGTTAAAGATTATATAAAAGAATCAGTTGTGACTCCTATTCAGAACACTACTCTAATGAATAATTATATGCCTATTTCTGTACTCAACAATTTTGCCAAAATATTTGAGCGTGCATTGAAAAACAGACTGCTTGATTTTTTCAGCATCTTAGAATTATAACAGGCAGATAATACGGTTTAATTAAAGAATCCAGTAGGGTCGAGGCGGCAACACTGACTACCTCTTTTTCAACAAGCTGAAACTCCAACAAATTAGTTATCGAGCCAAATAAAACCGACATTTGTGGTTGTCAGGCTTATCTCCGGTATTGTTTCAGTTACGGTAGAGGCTACCAAAAAATGGTAGTTTAATTTTTTCAACACAATAAGAAATGAGCCACTGTGTACTGGGGGCTGGGTACAGGGACTCACTCCTGAAGTATACAGTGGCTTCAGTAGTACACAGTGGCTCATTACATAAAAGACAATTTTTATGCAACATTCTTTTAATTACCATGATTTTAGTCCAGTTCGGAAATTGTAGATAGTGACTCATCGTTAGTTTACTGGGTTTCAGCAATCTAAAACCCCGTAAACTGAAGATGAGTCACTATCTACAATTTCCGAACTGCGCCATAATCATGGTGATAACGGGCAATATTGGTAAAATCATTAACGTAACGATATATTTCTTTAAACTTTTAAACTTGGAATAATTTTAAAGTCAATTTTTATTAATTCAGAATAAAATTGAGCCCTATTAAATTAGTAAATTCTTATAAAACAAAAATTAACTCTTGTGATCAAACTCAAAATCTAAAGTGCATATCAAAACCACACGCATATCTTAATGAATTGAAAGGAGAGATAAGTCTAATGAAAAAGTATAAAATGTCCTAGACGCTCAACCGACCATCGAATGGTTTGGCAGAAAAAAATTTATGTCATCCTCTTTCACAAGAGGAAGATCTGGTTTACCAGGCATGTGGAACTTATCAGTGTCAGATTTGAGTCTGAGCACGGATATTTAGTATACCCAATCCATAATTATTTCCCCTATTACTTCCCCGACAAACAAACGATTTTTGCTTTTTTGCTGCTAATTCAACAATTACAAATTTTCCTTCTTTGGTTGACGAGGAAGAGCGTGTTGCAGATGTTCTTCAGTTAAAGTAGTGATTTCCCGTTCCAAATCTTGATGATTTTCGGCCCAATCACTATCATCGTCTACTGATTCATTTTCTTCATCCTCTACTTCGTCACTTCCTAACACTTTGCGAACAACTTTCTGTCTACGCCTGAATGCTAACAACCAGTCCTTACCTGCCTTTTGTTTTCTTTCCCACGACAGAGGCATTTTGATTTTGTTTATTTTTGCACTTTCAAATGGTATCTTACTGCATTCTTTTGCAGTCAAGCCATGAAACAAAAGAGCGCATTGACTGAAATACTCCTTGAGTTTTGCCTCCTGAGCCATTTCGAATATCTTGTTAAGTGATTCAGCATGCTTTGTGTTTGCGTTGTACTTTTGAAGCGTGGAAAATAGAACTCCAATCATTTTAGAAGCTTGTTTTATGGGCTTGCCACTACGTATCAACACTAAACCATTTTTTATTTCTTCTGAGTGGTTTCTTATCGTCTTTTCAACAACAGGCGAGGCCGTGGCATTCTACAACAAATATGTAACGTCACTGAACAATTCTAAACTTTCAAAATGAACAGCGTAAACACTAATTACTGATACAGATTGTAGAAGTACACAGTGGCTCATGAGCCACTATGTACCTCGAGATTCCGAGCCACTGAATACTTCTTCGCCATTTTGATTGTATCATCGGCCACGGATCTAACCTATGATCAATATGAGGTGAAAGCAGCTTAGAAATTTGCTAGACAAAACCGACTATTCGACTGAAATATCACAAACCCAAAACTCTTACATATAAAACACAGTAACAGCAGATGAAATTCGCCTTAAAATGTAATTCTACCGCCATGAAAACACAAAACAGCAAATATTAAGCCCGCGTTGCCCATAAGCTGCCGACCAATTAGATCGGATACGTTCGGGTACAAAGCACCTTCGTTGAGTGGAAGTACAGAAAAATAGACTTTCTTGTTTTCGCTGTGTACACCCGAGTCACTGTACCCGTCCGACTCACTGTTGCCTCTCGACCCTACTGATTTCCTCGAGCTTTAGATGAATCATCAATTTCCTTGACCGCTCAAAGGCCTTTGATAGGGTCTTATATATATCCTCTTAAAAAAATAGAAAACTATGGAATTCGAGATGTGGCATTGCGCCTGATGCGAAACTATTTAGAAAATAGACCTCAAAAAGTAAAGATTGGAATAGAAGTGAGCTCAGAGTTGACTGTGAAAATGGGTGTACCTCAAGGGACATTTATGAGTCCACTCCATTTTTTTGGTATATATGAATAATATAATTCAAATACGAGATTTAGCAACAAACGTAATATGCTATACTGATGACACAGTCTTGATACTCACTGGCACACGCTGGGACGAAATAAAGTCAAATGCTGAAGCAGATCTGAGAAAATTAAAAAGGCTGGACTATAACCTAATACTCTCCCTCAATGTCACTAAAACTAAATTCATACCTTTTACACCTACAGTTAGTACACAGCCCCACAGATTACTTTATAAACCTACACAAATCAAAGTGCACTGCACATTCGCTGGATAGAGCACATTTCGAACGTAAATGAACGACTGAGAGCATTATTACACAGATTTTACATATTAAGGGATATACTATCACGCAAAAACCTATTAATGCTTTACACTTCCGAAGGGGAATCCATTTTCTGGTACTGTATTATAATATTGGGAGGAGCTTTTGTTAACAATTTACGTCCGCTACATAACACACAAAATTCCATCATAAAAATCATATTCAGAAAAAAACATTTATAATATGAATTATCAAAAATCCTTTCAATTAGTCTCTTGTATACCCACCAATGCATAGTTCGAGTATACACAACAAAAAATACACTGAAAATCAGATCCAACCAACTAGAGAAACCAGTAATGAATAATTAGCAATTTAAACTTTTAAAAAAGCTATAACCGAGAGAATATTTCTATTCTTCGGACCTAGATTTACAATTCAATACCCGTACAATTGAAAAACATTCCTCAATTTTTCACATTTATATGGAAAAAGGCGTTATTTCCTCTCCATGTAAGTAACTTTCGGTCCTTAATATATAGTGATACATTTGTTGTAGAACATAAGGCTGAAGATGGATTCTTGCTGGATTCGAAACATCCGATTGAACTAAATAACTTCGAATCAGAAATATATTCAAAGTAACAAGGAACATTTCTACGAAATACTATGATAATTATCCCAAAAAATTTTCATCTCACCCTGGCCTCAACCAGTCGTCAAATATCAACGAAATTTTGTAAACATTATTATTATAATTGAGTGCACATTTATAATACGCATGCATGTGAACGCACGCTATACAAGTAGACATATTTATGTTTTTTTGCCGCCTAATATTTACTATAGTTATGTACAGCATTAATTATCATAGAATCCCTAGATAAAACACACACATAGGCAATTCTGGGGCCACTCCTTTTTTTGGTATATATGAATAATATAGTTGTTCAAATACGAGATTTAGCGACCAACGTAATATGCTATGCTGATGACACCTCCAAGCAATAAAAGATATAGGGAAGGTTTTTCTATCTCTTTCTTGAAAGCAACATACCCGACGGTGTTTACAAACATCATTGCCCGACTCATGTTAAAAAATGGCATTGTCGGACATTTCCTTTTGTACTCGTTGATCAGGTTGGAATTCCATATTATATTCACTCTTAACTTGGCGATCATGTATGTTTACGTCCGTTTACGACTTATTCATCGCCTTGTCAAATCAAACCATGGGCGTCCCAGCAAGGTAATGGCATAAACCATCATTGATTGGCATTCCGTATCGACCTTTTTTGTGGTATTAAATGAGTTGACTTTCAATGAATCTTCTCATTTTTATACTGATTTTGAGTCAAAAATACACTATTTATTGAAATAGCTGTAAAAAAACTTTTTTACTATGTAAGTCAACTTTAAAAACGATCACCTATCAATAATTAGGAAAAACTTGTTGTAGTGTAGGCACACTTAAAAGTATGTAAGTAAGCAAACTCAACTATTCATAACCAAATTCAAATCATAAGCCACTAGCTATTATAGACTCAATCTGATGGGTACTGGATTATCACAGGGATTATCACGTAAGTAATCGGTTCATCAGAAGTTCATGGAAAACTGTAAATCATCGTTTAAAATCTTATCAATGGGTTGAGTATTATTTTTAATCATTTGAGAGAGCTCATACCCCCAATTCCAGGAGATTGAATTCCTTTATTCCGTAAATGAAAAGTGATAGACTCCAAAATTGTAAGTTACTTTATGATAGAAGACTATGATTCTCTATATAAAACTTTCTTTCAATTACATATATACATCACTTATTCAAAGACGTTTTTGTGTATGGTACTTCTAATTTTTTATGTCCCTCTTATACAAATGGAAATAAGCACAGTTTGATTAGTGAACATCAACATTTTCTGAGGAATTCCAAATAGGTATAGGCTTTCCTATCTGTATAAGTAAATTGCTGGTTACTGTATAGGATTTATAGCCTTTAAGAGAAATGCAAGCCATACATATATTTTCCGAGCTATTCTGTTGATAACATTGTATCTAGTTATTCATAAAGATTGTGTAGTCTTGTTGGAATGTCTTTCGAGTACTTAATACACAGTTCAGTGATATTTTTCAGTTTGAATTTGTTGGTCATGAAATTTACTTCACAGTTCTGTACCTAACTATAACAATATAATTAGTTGGCAGTTATGGGTGTGTGAGTGTGTTTGAAATGTATGCTATTTTAGAGAAATTCGTGATTGCGAAACCGATGATTTCAAGCTGGACAGACGATTTACAATAAGCAAGTTCCGCTCCACCCTGTGAGCAAATCAAGACTACATTAAAATAGAGCTGTTGTTTGGTATGTCTGCAGATATGTTATCAGAGATACATGTCGGCCCCTACTCAATTCATAAACTATAATAACTCTCACCTCATTATACTAGAGACTGTTTGATGTTTGAGGAACAGAAGTAAAATAATAACTACATGAGAAATTCTCGTTTCCCTACCAGACAGACTTGTAATATCGATCGCTCCCTGAGCCTAACTCTACACAAGTTGAAACATTACTTTTTGAAAACTCTAAAAAACATTTTAATTATCTTCCTCAGGATACCAATAATCAAAATTCAGAAAAAAACATAAGAAAAGTAGTTGAAGAGCTACTAAAGCTTTTACTGCACTTTGGATGAGTATTTCAATGATTTACTTTCAACATACATTTGAATGTTATCTCTTATGTGTATTATAGTTTATATGTAAATTTGTATGTGTATTATAATGCAGGTAGAGCATATAATATATAGTGTATGGTATAGTTTACTGTGATTGAATAATTTGAATATTTTGACTTTTTTACTCTTTCATTAATTATTTCAGTATTCTATGTTTTGTAAGCAGGAATCTAATTCTTCTCACAACAAAGTATTCTTGATTGATATCTTGACAACACAAGTGCTTTCCAACCAAGCGCATGTGGTCGTCTATAGATAAAAATATAACATGAACAAAACTTATCAGCACGCCGCCACTGGTTAAGCTTATATCCGAATATCATAACAATAACAAATCTCCCCCTCCGAACTCGGAGGTTACCCCTCACCAACAAACTATCACAAAGGATAGTGATATGCAGCTTTCATAACAACGTGTGTTGTTCATATAAAAATGGCACCTCTATATCTTTTATTGCTCGGAGGATGACACAGTATTGATACTCACAGGCAAACGCTGGGACGAAATAAAGTCAACCGCTTTCAATTAGTCTCTTGTATACCCACCAATTCGAGTATACACAACAAAAATACACTGAAAATCAGATTAATCCAACCAACTAGAGAAACCAGTAATGAATAATTAGCAATTTATACTTTTAAACAAGCTATAACCGAGAGAACATTTCTATTCTTCGGGTCTAGATTTTACAATTTAATACCGGTACATTTGAAAAACATTCCTCAATTCTTCACATTTATATGGAAAAAGGCGTTTGGTCATAGTAATATATTTGTTGTAGAACTTATATAAGGCTGAAGATGGATTCTTGCTGAATCCGAATCATGTTATCATGTACCCCCATTTTGAAATTTGCTTGAGATTAAAGTTGTAGAAATGATTTTGTGATACTTATTCCCGATTAAACTAAATAAGTTCGAATCAGAAATACATTCAGAGTAACAAGGAAACTTTCTACGAAATACTATGATAATTATCCAAAAAAATGTTCATCTCACCCTGGCCTCAACCAGTCGTCAAATATCAACAAAATTTTGTAAACAATATTATTATAATTGAGTGCACATTTACAATACGCATGCGTGTGAACGCACGCTATACACGTAGACATAATTATGTTTTTTTGCCCGCCTAATATTTACTATAGTTACCTATGTACAGCATTAATTATTATAGAATCCCTAGATACAACACAGGCAATTATACATAGGTATGTTGTACCTAGAGAGCCAATATTATTTTTTTGTTAAAGAAATGTAATCTATTTTACATGAAATACTCGAATAAACTAAAAACTTGAAACATTAAAAATAAAATGGAAAAACATCCGAATAACTGAATATTGGGAACCGTTGGTGTGAATACAATTCAAGAAAAATCTAAAATCACACTCGACGTGCGTTTCGTCAACGAAGTTAGCATCTTCAGGACCTAAAATCTCACTAAACTTCTTATTCTACATTACTCTTATTCATACTACTTATCTGAATGCCTACATTGATATCAAATCATCTAATCTAATTGTTTACCTAATTTATCTAATTTACCTGCTCCATTACTTATCTGAGTTGATGTTGACGAATTCTAGTGAAAATTTCACACCACTACTTTTTAACCCATGAGATGCCTTAACTTTGACTAGTTACCATGGCAATTAAAAAAATTTCCGGAAATTTTTTCGTGACGCCATGATATTTAAGTGGACATTTTTTGACACTTGAAAAGGTACACATATGATCTACAACCAATAAATATTGTAGATATACCTGTGAATAATGCAAAATTTCTATAAGAATTAACATTATTATTTATTATTCGCTATAAAGTTTCATTAAACAGAAAACACAAATTTGTTTAATTATTATGCATTAACAATTTATATTTCAAAAAACGTAGGATCTACAAACATAGTAAGATTTAAATGTTGCTTGAATTCTAACCCATCCTCTCTTCTCAATGGTGAATAGGAAGGTGACGAATTAATTAGATGTCTGTGTTTTAAGACATATTTTGAAACAATTTTGTTTAAATCTCTTTTACGCAAAAGGCCATATTTACTTGACATCTTCAGCAGACTTTCTTGGATTTTCGTAAACAAACCATTCGTCTCTAACGCTTCCTGGTCGCAATCTTCCATTAAATTCGTTAAATATATTAATTTTGGATGACATATTTGCACTTGACTCAACTCTTTGCAGTATTTACATAAATTATACTTTTCAAAGCATTTCATTTTTCTCAAATTGTTTAACGCAAATGCTTACAAGAAATGTTTTACACAAGAATACCTATCTATGTTTGCTGGTTAACTATACAGTAACTCAATGTAATTTACCAATATAAACCTCATCTGTTAAAAGCATGGCCGCCTATATCACGGCCACCTACTGCAACCATGTTAATATTATATTTTTTACATTAGAAGTGTTATTGATTACTTTTTAACACAAAAAACATTTCTACCATCTTTAGTAACCTAAAATTATGAAAGGGCGATAGACTGATCTAATACCCATCTGAGTTTTAGCATTTGGTGTAACTAAAGTTGGTAATATTTTTTATTTAACGAAACATGGTGGACTTGACAAGCAGTGAAATTAATTTAAAATGTTGAGATTGGATTAATATTTTTTTTCCAAATCATGGTGTGAAATTTTCTAACCGAATACCACGCAAGCTTAAATTATTCCTGGAAATTTTCTTTTGGGCACGAATATTTAAAAAAATTTCAAAATATTCGTGTCCTCAAAAAAATTTCCGGAAATAATTCAAGCTCTTGTGATATTATAAGTGAATATTTCACAATCAAGATTGGTTGTACCAATGGAAGATTTTCAAACTTTTTTGTGAGCCATTTCGTTATTTTGTATGTGGGTATCCTGAGGCGATTGGCCGAACCGATGTCCTAGGTTTGTGAATCTTGTGTTGACAATATATTTTTGATACATTGGATTCGAGAGTTGTAGTGTTCTTTTCAGATTCGGTATGACCATTGTTTAAATAGAACATAGTCAATGCCTGTGGAAAAGGTATTGGACACAAACGCGAGTGTCATCTAGCGTGATTAGTTACAAACATGAATATTTGACGTCATTTTAATGCAGGTTTCTTCAAAAAACCCTGATTTTAATGCATTTCCATTGTTTTAATCAAGTTACGACATGACTTGGAGGCCAGATCACTGAAGTTACGACATGACTTGATGCGAACTCACTATCGCCATCTACATGTCGCATCCATTTTGATCCAATTGTAATCCCATAAGGTTGACTAACTATCTTGTATATAAACAATGGTATGACCAATGCCTTGAATTCGTTTAGGGTGGTTTTCACATTTGAAACCATCCTGGGCAGTGTGTTTTTGATCAACTGTTTTTATGGACCGGTTTCGAACAGGTTGTCTACCCTTTCTTGATAATCAGATTCATCAAGAATCACCACTTTATTGCCTTTGTCTGCTTTTTAGATAGAACAGGTCTTTTTCTTTCAATCTTTTGATGATTTTCTTTTATTTGTTTGCTCACCATTTTGACTTTACTAATATTCTTCGCGATTCTAATTTTGCGTGACTCCTAAACGAAAACTTTAGGGGTCTTTGGCAAGTTCTGAATAGCACTTTCGATACTTACGACCACCTCCTGCAGATCCCGCTCGGAAACACTAATACCAATTTTTAGATCTTTATTCAGAAGCTCTATAATCCAGTTGGCAGGTACTTTCAGCAACGAAAAATTCCCTGGGTAACGAAATTTTAGTATGTTGTTTGCACATGTTTGGTGATGTCAAATCCAATTTTTCGACCTCGAGGAGGTTGTGGAAAATTTTTGGATGCCGAAAAACCGAGAAAATTTTGGATTTGTTTTAGTTTTTCGCCTATAAGAAAACGTCCAATCCTAAGTGAAAAGTCACTGTGAACTAAATTGAAAAAATAGTATATTGTGCAGCAAGTGGGGAAAGTTCAACTTTTCTCACGAGTGTGGAAGTTTGTGGCACGAACCTGAAGGGCGAGTGCCGCAAACACACGAGTGAGAAAAAGTACTTTCCCCACATGTCACTATACTTTTCCTACAACTGCAAAAATTTAAAAAATACAAGTAATATTCCTCAATATTTATTTTGTCCTACAACTGCATAACTACAATAACATACTTTTTTTTGAAATTTCCGGCAAAAAAGCCAACGTTACTTTCGCAGCTTTTTCCAATATCTCTGGCGGAGTATTATTATCAAAATCGTCACCATTGTCAGTATCCATATTATTCATTATGAGTAAGTATGTCTTATTGAAGTAATATTCAATAGAAATTGCGATTTTTATGAAAGCACGAGTGAAAACTATCTGAAGAGTTTAAAAAACTTCTATAATATGACAGTTCTGATAACTACCTGAAAATGAACAGCAGCAAACTACCTAGCCAACTAGTTTTTGTCGATTTTTGTTGATTGTGGGCAAAGTGCCGCGAGAAAAAATATTTCTCACAGTATGAGCAATACATCGTTTTGAAACTAAGTAGGCTATGAGAAATACGCTACTTTTCATAGCAGTTGTAGGAAAACAATATTCCCCGTAGATCAAAAAACTAAATCCAAAATCGGTAAGGTAGGAAAGTTTTTACGGACGATAAAAAAATGGCGATTTTTTCCAACTTTGGTGAAAACTGCTATAGCTGCCTGTAGCTCTACACCATCGTCCGTAAAAACTTCCCTATCAGACGGATTTTGGATTTATTTCTTTCAATCGACGTGGAATTTCATTTTCTACTATTTAGTTTGAAATCACTCTTCTCTTAGGATTGACCGTTTTCGAGTTACATGCGAAAAACTAAAACAAGTACAACAATTTCGCGGTTTTTCGGCCACCAACAATTATTCTTCTTCGGTTTTTCACTGAGTAACTTTTTAACTTTTCCATTCAGTGTTTCTCTTTTTAATGTACTTAGCTTTAATAGCTATAAATAAATTTTTCTGAAAATCATTCCATTGTAGATGAATAGTATAAATGAGAGCTACGTAGAAATTAGTAGTTTAGTAAGCTTTTAGCTCCTGAATATGCAATTTTGTTGGCGAAACGCGTGCCTAGTGTGATTTTGACGAAGTTTTGATGTTTGGGTAGTTTCTTTTTCTTTAATGAAAAACACATTTAAAATATACACTTATATAAATACATACAGTGCGGCTTTTTTTAGTCCCCCCTGTTAACTTTTGAACAGTTCGATGTACAAACATGAAGAACAACATTTGGAGGGTTTCACCGATACTACTTTTTGAAACAAAAAATATGGTGATTGCTCGACAGGAGGCACGGGGGGGGGCACATCAACTCAAAAATTTTAAATGGCATGGGTGGTCAAGTGTCACATCGCTGAAAATAGAATGCAATGTTGAGAAATTTTTTCCAATTTCATGCCTTTCGAAATTTTCGAGTTGATGTGCCCCCAGCGCCATCTGTCGAGTAATTGCAATGTTTCTTCTTTCAAAAAGTAGTATCGGTAATACCCTTCAAAATGTTTTTGGTTTAATTATTCCACAACAAACCGTTCAAATTTATCGAATTATCTTTTCAACGATGTGATATTTGGCCCCCCATGCAATTAACATGTCGAGCAATCACCATATTTTTTGTATCAAAAAGTAGTATCGGTGAAAGCCTCCAAACAGTTTTTTATTTTAATTTGTACGTCGAACTGTTCAAAAGTTAACAGGTGGGGGGACTAAAAAAAGCCGGAAATTCGATCGAGTTCAAATGTTTTGCAGGGGAGTAAAAATAAATGATAAAATCTGACAGAAAACAACTACTTCCCTGGCTAATGCCACGACGGACATTGAACTACATCTGACAGATATTTGTGCAATTCAAAGGTGTCAGACCTACCTTACACTGATGAGAGGCAACAACCCCCAAACATGTCTGCAGGTGGTCATACCCAGCCAAATTAAGGATAATATTTTGTTTGTCTAGAATAAGCACTTTGCAATAAGCAATTGAGTCTTCTTTGAAGAACGTTGCACAATTGTGTGTCAGATGTAGTTCAATATCGGTCGTGGCATTAGCCAGGGAAGTAGATGTTTTCTGTCAGATTTTTGCCTCATATCTTCCACTTTGTGGAAATATTTGGAGAGAACGGTACTTCGACTTTGTCGATTTTATTCTTATCATTTATTTGTACTCTCTGGCAAAACATTCGAACTTGTTCGAATTTCTGCATTCATTCTTCCTGGAGACTTTTTCTGTCTCGAGGAGTGCTTATTGATTTTCCTGCGGGTGGCGCTGCGACTGACTTTACTGTAAGTCGCTGCTTCATCCATAGGGAATTATTAGATAAACAATAGGTTTTAATTCATTTGGCAGGGACAAGACAATTCAAAGTTGTCGGACCTACCCTTGCACTTATGAGAGGCAACAATCTCGAAACATGTCTGTAGGTGTTTATCCCGAACCAAATTGAGGATAATCGTTTGTTTGTCTACAATAAGCACTTGCAATTGAGTCTTCTTTGAAGAACGTTTCACAAATATCTGTCAGATGTAGTTCAATACCCGTCGTGGCATTAGAAGAAGTTGTTTTCTGTCAGATTTTTGCCTCATATCTTCCACTTTGTGGAAATATTTGGAGAGAAGGGTACTTCGACTTTGTCGATTTTATTCTTATCATTTATTTGTACTCTCCGGCAAAACATTCGAACTTGCTCGAATTTTCGCATTTAATGTTCCTGGAGTCATTTGCTGTCTCGAGGAGTGCTTTTCCTGGCGGGTGGCGCTGCGACTGACTTGACTGTAAGTCGCTGCTTCATCCGTAGGGAATTATCAGATAAACAATAGGTTATAATTTATTTGGCAGGGACAAGACAACTCAAAGTTGTCGGACCTACCCTTGCACTGATGAGAGGCAACAACCTCGAAAGATGTCTGCAGGTGGTCATCCCTAGCCAAATTGAGGATAATCTTTTGTTTGTCTACAATAAGCATCACTTGAAATTGAGTCTTCTTTGAAGAACGTTGCACAAATATCTGTCAGATGTAGTTCTAGATCCGTCGTGGCATTAACCATGGAAGTTATTGTTTTCTGTCAGATTTCTGCCTCATATTTTCTACTTTGTGGAAATATTTGGAGAAAAGGGTACTTCGACTTTGTCGATTTTATTCTTATCAATGGCAAATTAATTAGAAAACACAAGTATAACATATAAAATATCTACATTAAGTGACAACTAAAAATACGATCAATCTTTTCTTCTCAACGTATTCAGGGTTTCCGGGAAATTTATATACTCCTGTGAAGAGTAAATAATGATATTTATTCACCATAAATAGCAATACGACAAAAAAATTACAATATACAAAACAGTACCAGATTTGCAATTTGTTGGTATGTGAATAGAAAATTTCCACATAGGGATCAACCTATGCTTGGAGTGAAATATATTGTTTGTTGTTTTTTTTTAAATTTTTTTTTCCGTTAACCAGCTGTCGTTCCCTTATGAACGGCAGCCCTCAAAAGTCGAAACTTGTGCGAGCCAAAGGTAAGACCTCGTTGATGTCTTACCTTTTTACGTGCGATTCCTAGCACGATCCGAGGAGAATATCGAAAGGAAGTCCTTTTGTCACCCATCCATACCACGGCCTCGCATAGCGTTGCTTTGCTTCAGATATCGGTGAACCGCCGCTCTCCGTTCGAGCTATCCCCGCGGATATTCAATGGACACTTGAATGTACACCCTAACAATAATACTTCCTGGGGCGCCCGCCTGGTGATCGAGAGATCCCAGGTTCGATTCCCAGCCGGTGTTGGCTTCTTTCATTTTCGGATGTGAAAGTATGAATGATTGAGGCTCATGTCGGTTGTGAAAAATCCTACATGATTCACTGTTGCGTTAATAATTAACAGTGCTGCTCCTAAGGTGGCGTATGGAGTTAGTAACAAGGGCTACCCAGAACACATGGCTAATGACCATAGCAGTCGATGCCACAACTTCAAAGAAAAAATAATACATCCTCATAAACACTCGAAGAGTGTATGTACCCAAAGGTACTGCCTTTGCGGGTAGAGGACGGCTATTTTTATTATTATTTGCCATGGTATTATAATAATAATAATGATTATGTTTCACACAGACACAACTAACTACAAATGTAAAGAAATGTATGTTTCGATCATAAAACCAAACAAGGGTTTAACCACAAAAAACAGGGTTGTGCTTTGGCATTTTCTTGTATGTTGTTATTGAGCTCAATACATGTAATAATGAATTTTTTGCTCAATTACAAAGGGCACTGCCATGGTATACTCCTTAAAGCCGTATTACATTTGAAAGTTTCACGGCATGCAAGTTCTGTGCAAGTGAAAATAGAATTTCTTCGAATTTTATTTATGGCATGAAACTCGCCACAAACTTGCACGGGCGCATGCGTATTGACTGAATTGGAATTGCACAGAACTTGTATAGCATGAAACTTACATGAAAACTTGAAAATGTAATACGGCTTTTAGGAGGGAACATTGTATTGTATCTGTCAGATGTATTCAATATCCGTCGCGTTATCAGCCAAGAAGTTGTTTTATCGGACAGATTGGCATTTCGATTTGTTTGGAAATGATCATATTACATACACAACCCAAATCCTTTTCACACATTTTCTTCTTGTTATGGCAGATATAGCCGCTTTTTCACATCGGTTGGCATACTGCATGGTATGAATAAAATAATATTTTTAAAAGTTATCATCACGATGTTATTATTTTCAGCAACGTCAGTTATATGTTTCTCATGTAAAAGTGTAGAAAAGGGTTCGAAGGGCGATTGCTATTTTGTGAGCAATATCACAACACCTACCCAACAGTGCACGTATGGATGCTATCTGTATCAATATACTGGTGAGTTCTACTATTTTAGTTTGACTAATAGGCTGGTGCCAAAACGAATTTTGAACGCTAAAAGTAAGAGAAAAAGTAACAGGCAAGGACCAGGTGGATAATGTTGTTGAGTTTCCAACTTAAAGAAAAAAAAATTAAACACGAAAACACCCCAAAGGTCAAATGAAGTGTAGCGCTTGAAACCGGTTTTTGTAATTTCCGGCGAGACGTGACCTAGAAAAAAATTTTTTAAGAAAAAGTTAGTAGATAATGAAAAAATCAAAACCTTTTGTGACGAACGCTTTTTGACAGAACCTTAAATTAACCGTCAAAATGACGAAAAACCGATTTTTCAGATAATTTTTTTTCTCGCGTATAAATGATTTAATTCACATGAAAATTTGTGAAAGTAAATCTTTATTGGTGTTAAATAAGCATGATTTTTTCGCAATTCAGAAGACAACTAGTTTTCGAGTTATGTACATATTTCGAAAAAATACTCTTATCTTCCACGAACAATTGTCTTGATATTTCTTTGTATTTCCATTGATATGTCTACTTTCAAATGGTCTTTGTAAATTGGTGGTTTATTGATCGTTAAACCGCTTAAAATTTCAAGGATTTTCGACTTTTTTCATTATTTTTATAACAAAAAGTAGTTTATATTGAAATATTTATAATAAAATATTTGAATACATAATTACACTACAAAATTAATTCATTGATATAATTTTTATTCTTTTTTACAACTACTGAAAATCATTGAAAAAATTGAGAAAATTGTTATTCACATAGACTTGTCGGTTTTATTATATTTAATATAAATAATTTAATATAAACTACTTTTTGTTGTGAAAATAATGAAGGAAGTAGAAAATCAATGAAAATATTGAGAAAATCATGATTCACACAAACTTTTTTCTCAATTTTAAGCGGTTTAACGATCAATAAACTACCAAGTTACATATACCTTTTAAAAGTAGACATTTCAACAATTGAAATAATCACTCACAGACCTTCGAAATACAAAAAAATATCAAGACAATAATTGTTCCTGGAAGATAAGGATATTTTTATTCGAAATATGTACATAACTTGAAAACTAGTCGTTTTCTGAATTGCGAAAAAAATCATGCTTATTCAATACTGAAAAAGAGATATTTCTACAGGACCCCGCAAACTCCTTATGGAATTTGGGTCCCGGTGGATTTTTTTGAAATTTTGGTATGATGTAGTCCATGTAATTCTCAACCAATGTTACCACTGCGCCAACCCAAAAAAATTAACAGTTTTGCTGCTAGGGGTCGTTGAAATCACCCCTTGCGCAGATTAGACTACTTATTTTTGAACCCGGTAACAATATTTTCACTTGTTTCATTTTCGCTAATGTTGCACAATATTGTGCTGTTTTATTAAAAAATTCTTACCTCCTCCCCTTTTCCCCCAACTCCTATTACGAAACGCAAAAAAAAATATTTCTCGAGTGCCTTCAAATGTATCGTCGAATGTTTAAATATGCCTAAATAAGGGCAGTAACAGGTTTTCATGATTGTCCCCCCACCCCCCAAATGACAAAAAACGAAAATATTTCGGTGGATTTTTATGAATTTTTGATATGATGCAGTTCAAGTTATTTTGAATAGAAATAAATCGGGTGGACAAACCCCAAAAATGAATAATTTTGATGCTAGGGGGCGTCGAAATCATCCCTTGCTCAGAATAGACTATCGATTATTATAGGCGGAAACAATATTTTTGTTTTATTTTATGCCGAACAATTGTGTAATTTTTTATAAATTGAAAATCTTAACCTACTCCTTACCCCCAACCCCTATTTCAAGACACGAAAAAAAATAATTCAGGCACCACCTCAAATTCAAAATGTGGATTTCTAATTTTGATTTAGTTTCAAGATATTCGCCCAATTAATTGATATTAAGAATTCATGAGCTACGCCCTACTAAGAAGTCAGCAACACCACCAATATTTTTCTGAAGGGAGGGAAAGGTGAAATTAAACAACTGTACGATTTTCTCAATTTGAGCTAATTAAAACATTTATTTTGATAAAGCATTTACATGTGGTCGGGAATTAATTTTTTTCGTGTTTTAAAAGAGGGGTAGGGGGTAAGGGGGGTTTTGTATTTTAAATTTATAAAAAAATTACACAATTGATCAGCATAATCTAAACTAAAATACGTATAGGTCTTATTTCCGTCTATAATAATGAATACTCTATTCTGAGCAAGGTGTGATTTCAACGCCCCCTAGCATCAAAACTGTTCATTTTTGGGGTTTGTCACCCAATTTATTTCTATTCAAAATACCTTGTACTGCATCATATCAAAAATTCAGAAAAATCCACCGAAATTTTTTCGTTTTGTGTCATTTGGGGGGTGGGGGGATAATCATAAGAAATTGCTATTTTCCTCATTTAGGCATATTTAAACATTCAACGATTCATTTAAGGCATTCGAGAAATATTTTTTTTGCGTTTCGTAATAGGAGTTGGGGGGAAAAAGGGAGGGGGTAAGATTTTTTTTATAAAATTGCACAATATTGTGCAACACTAGCAATTATGAAACAAGTGAAAATATTGTTACCGGGTTAAAAAATAAATAGTCTAATCTGCGCAAGGGGTGATTTCAACGCCCCCTAGCAGCAAAACTGTTCATTTTTTTGGGTTAGCGCAATGGTAATATTGGTTGAGAATTACATCTACATCATACCAAAAATTCAAAAAAATCCACTGGGACCCAAATTCCATTTGGAGTTTGCGGGGTCCTTTTCATCTGAATTAAATCATTTATTAAATAAAAATAAATACTGAAAAATCGAGTTTTCGCCATCTTGACGGTGGTTTTGAGATTATATCGAAAAGTTTTGAAGAAAAAAGGTTTTGATTTTTTCATTATCTACATTTTTTTATTGAACATTTTCCGTCAGGAGGTCACGTTTCGACGCAAATCGCAAAAAAAACATTTTCAACACCTAAACTGCATCCCCATTTCACCATTTTGAGTGTTTTCGTATTTAAATATTTATTTTCCTTGAAGTTGGAACCTCAACAACATTATCCACCTGGTCTTTGCCAGTTACTTTTTTTCTTTTTCATAAAAACTATAGGCACCAGCCTACAAATGGATTATTGCATATGGCATTTGGCACATAATTTTATTTTCATTTGTGATATTTTCTTTGTCGTTTTACTGAACAACTGATGACTGCTCGAACTGATGTGTTGATGTGTTTGTTCTATTTTCATTAGGTATCTGCATTACGAGATGATTAAAGTTGAAACTCAGTTTGCGTTATTTATTTCAGTGACAGAGGAGAGTTCACCAACATACTCACTATCTCTGAAGAAGGGAATCAAGAAATCAACCAAGAAGACCCATACGGTTCATACGGGTAGGTAAAAAGTTTACAGGGTGTTTCAAATTCAGGATCAATATTCCAGAGGCGTATTTTTCAGGTCAAAATAAGACTTTTTTCCTATAAACGTGTGACCGCAAACTGATTAAAATTTTTGACAAAAGGTGAAAACCTATTATCACAATGAAAACAAAAAAACGCTACTCATTTGGTTTTTGATAAAAATTTCAAGTTTCCTAAACATTACCTAAAAAATAAGAAACCTAACTAACCTTGAATTTTTATAAATGGTTCCGGAAATGCCCTCCTCCTTCTGGGATACAACCTTTCACTCTTCTTCTCATAGACTGCCATACGCGTCCTAAAATTCCGAGAGTGTTTGGAAGGCATCCATAATTCGAGAGAACTTCGATGGAAGGCATCATAAACATGGACCTTTACTTTTCCCCATAAGAAGAAGTCCATCGAGTTGAACCCTGGCGAACGTGAGAACCAAGCAATTGCACCTCCTCTGCTTAATCTACTGATTGGGAAACACTGTATCTGAATAATCGCTGACGGTTACTCGAAAATGCATAAACCACATTTGTTGACGAAATTGTAAAGGCACTTCCTTCACTAATGCAGGCAATTCGTTCTGTAGGAAGCCTAAATGTGTCAACATTCAAAATTCACGGTAAAATGAAAGGACCAATTCAAGTATCTCCTGTTGTACTTTACCTATAATTGTTAATATCTATATCCCAGCTCGAAGAACCAAAAAGTTAGACTTGTTCAAAAACAGTTTATTTTTCTGATATCATCATAATCTTTTTTTATATCAAATTTTCCTGATAACTAAGATATGTTATAAACTTTTAAAAATAAAATACAGAGTGATAAATCAAACAAAATATAACAAGTAAAATATAACATCTCTTACTATTCCTGCCCTTGTGTATATGCTGAACTGTTCCTGGTGTCGAAATTCAGCCCTATGCTGTATCACTTCCGCTAAATATAACGTCATTGTTATTCGTCACTTCCGCTATTTTGCTTAGTTCAGTGTGCTGTATCAAGGTACGCGTAACGTGTTTAGTAGACTGCTTGCGCTTTTTCAGAATATAGCGATCGTAATTTAACTTGACGTATATGCCATCCGTTGTGACCATCAGCCCTATGCTGTATCACTTCCGCTAAACATAGCGGCAACATTATTCGCCACATCCGCTATTTTGCTCAGATCGGTATGCTGTATCATGAATAACGATAATGCCCGTAACGTGCTTCGCTGACTAATTCCGCTATTTCAGAACATAGCGATCGTAATTTAACGTGACGTATATGCCATCCTCTATGACCATAACTGTCCAAGTCATCAGTTCGCATTTGGTGTTTTCCAATTATTTACCCCAAAAATATGAATTTTGGAGGAATTTTGCGTACTGCTTTACAGGAGCAATTAGAAAACGCAGTTCAAAGGTGAGTTTTTCCGTTGACTTCAATCAGCGGTTTTTGTTGAAGTAAGGTAAAGTAAGTATGTGATATCTTTCATTCAAGGCATGCACAAAACTTAGAAAGACGAATCTTACGTGACAACAGCAATCCGTTTGAACTGACGAAAATTGATATCCAAAAGCAGTTTCGCCTTTCAAGAGATATAGTGAGGCAATTAGTTCAAGTTTTGATGCCCAGTTTACAGGAAGGAATACGAAGTGATGCGTTGTCTGTTGAGATGAAAGTGAGTGGAGTTTGAATGTGTGTCAAGTAATGTACTAACTCATTTATGTAACTTGCAGATTTTGAGTACACTGGCATTTTTGGATTCTGGGTGTTACCAGAAAAGTATTGGACAAAATTTGCTTTTGGCTGTAGAGCAATCGCGCCAGAGTAACATTTAATTTTGTTTTTGTATGAGAAATGTACATTAAAAATCTTGAACTTGAATTTCAAAGAATTTTTTTTTTATTTAACTTATCCCAATACAATATGAACCACATAACCATTTATACTTTACAAATCTCTTTCAACCCTTCCTCATTTCCGAAGTATCTTATATAGTCAAGCTTAAACTTGAGTATCTCAACTTCTGCCAATTTCTCGTTGGTATCGGCCAAATTCCGGATACATTCCACTTTCATCTTTTCTGTCTTCATCTCTGTTCTTCGGCTGTCAGCAAATGCATTGCAAGCTAACAACAAAATTTTGGAGGTGAACCGACTATTGCATTTACTAGGAGTAGCTGGTGCAGGTCTTTATTTACTTGGAATTGCAGTATCTAAAAGTAATTTTTAGTAAGTAACGTTAATTGCATTATGCTAACTTAAAATTACCTGTTAGTTTCAGAGAATGAAGTGGTCGATTCCTTCTCTCTTGCAACATTTTCTGTCGTACAAATAACTGAAATTTGTATATAATATTTATATGAGAATACAGTAAGTATAAATTTGTAAGTAAAATCCTACCTGCGTCAGCTGAAATCGCTGACTCCACAATTTCGGATTCAGGCAGTTAACAGTTTAATAACTGAACCAAAGAATTTTATAAGAATCGACTAAGATAAGGTCTTCACATTGCTTTCTGTTCGTTTTCTCTTTTGGATTGCCCCTTTCCATATTACTTGAGTCCATCGAACACTAAAACATTCAAAAGCCATGCTGAATTTCATGAATTGTTTCCCGATATATTCATACCTTTCCCGGATATTTAAACAGCACTCACTCGACGTATTCACTCTCACATGTCATGCTTTCATATAGCGTTCCTTCTCTTCGATAACGCAATGCTTTCTTCCGAAACATCCACTACGGCATAGCGGACGACATAACGGTAACCATTAAAATGCAGATACAGCATACGGACTTCACCGATGTACGTTACGATAGCCGTTATGCACGACCATTAAGTTAGGATAACGTCTTAATGCTAAACATAACGGAAGTGATACAGCATAGGGCTGGTCTGCTCATTTGTGGATTTTCTAGTTCCCAAATATGAATGTTGTGGTAATTCACTTCTCCGTCGTGTCAAGCTTCGTCAGTAAAAGTGATACGAGATGAAAATTCAGGATTCCTAGTATACTTGCGCAGTATCAATCTGGAGAACACCAAGCGCCGTGGAAAATTTCGAGGATGCAATCCTTGGACGCGCTGGATATGACATGGTGAATAGAATGTTTTCGTTTAAAACCCCCAGACAGTTGAAGAGGAAACATCCAAAATCCCGTGCTATTTGTCGAGTACTCAAACCAGGATTTTCGTCAATATCATTTATTTTAAAATCTCTTCATCTATTACTGGGTTGCGTGCTTGTCACGGTCTGCTAGCATCTTGATTTAGAATCTACCAAAACCACCGCATCTACCGAATCTACCAAATCTACTGCATCTACCGAATCTAGTGCATCTACCGAATCTAGCGCATCTACCGAATCTACCGCATCTACCAAATCTAGTACATCTACCGAATCCACCGCATCTACCGAATCTACCGCATCTACCTAATCTAGTGCATCTACTGAATCTAGCGCATCTACCGAATCTACCGCATTTACCGAATCCACCGCACTACCGCATCTACAGAATCTACCGCATCTACCGAATATGCCGCATCCACCGATTCTACCGCATCTACCGAATCTACCGCATCTACCGAATCTACCGCATCTACCGAAACTATCGCATCTACTGAATCTACCGCATCTACCAAATCTACCGCATCTACCGAATCTAACGCATCTACCGAATCTACTAAATCTACCGAATCCACCGATGGTGCTGATGGAAATTTATGAAAGTTCTATAGGTAGGAAGCCGGCGATCAGGAAATCTTAGCGAGTACAATCTCTGAGAGCTAAAGTCCGTTATCACCAGCCAGACAATGAACAAAATGGATGCCAGCCAGATTCTTAATTGAACATGGTCAATTTTCTATTTTAATGTTGAACAAATTTAAAAAAAATATATGTAAACACTAACAAATACATGATGAGACATAAACCAACTTTTAAATGGAAGAGAAGTTTACGATATCCCCGGATACTGACGACTGAATTCCGCCCTATCATACTGTAAATATGTTTTGATTTATTTTCCCTTTGTGAAAAATGCAGTATGAATAAAGACGTATTATTATTATACTTATTATTGCTTCAGAACAAACTTAAACGTCAAAATGAAAATAGCAGTTCTCTTCTCATTGTTTCGTTGAAACATTTTAATTCAATCTAGGGAATTACAAAAATTATTTTTTTATACAACTGTCAAAAAAAATTTTACATTTCTGCATCTCTATTGATGCGTAAATTTTTACTTTTTCCACCGTGAAAATTTTTTTTCACTTCCAAAATAATTACCTTTTGAAGGATTTATTTTGAACAGACTCAATTATTAATTGATTATTTATCAAAAAAAAAATTCATTTATTGAAATAATAATTAATAGTAAAATTTAAACAATTACTTCCAACATAAATTCCCGAATTCCCGGGTTGCTGCTGATTAGATATTTTTCGAAGAGTTGACTCCACAATTTTATCAGACATTTTAATTTGTTTGGAAGAAGATGGACAATTCAATATTTTGTTAGAAATCTCAATTTTGTAATAAAAACTATCTTCTATATGCTTCTGCTACGAAGGTAGATTTCCAGCCACCGTGACGTTTTATGGGTGTAATGTTGCCTCCTGCATTGGCCAGAAGAGTTACAGAGCATCTCCTGAAACAGTGACCTGCGTAGCTCTTATACATGTCTTTTCCAAGCCATTTTGTGATCATGCTGTTATTTTTTGTATGAGGCGGCCGTACGGTAGTGCTCTATACTTAGTGCGGTATTTCTCAATATAATCAGAATTTTAAACAGTAAACGTTCTTGCGCAATAGGTCTTCTTATCAGGTATTTTAACAATCAATACAGATCCATCATCCTCAATGGCATCAATAGTTGTATGCAATAATTCTTCACGGCGACAAGCACCGCTTATAGGACAACCTAGAAATTAAAAATATTGAAATTACTACTAATCTCAAAAAATTACGATTATATCTGTAACTTATAAAGTGAATTTGTTTCGTTATCAGCATCTTGAATAAATTAATTGATACCATCCCTTGATAAAACTTTAGATTTCTTTCCTCGGTATCCGACGCTTTTGTTCTTAATAAGCGGGACCAATTTTGAAAACTTCCATATATCAATATTCTCCTTAACATGCAATGTACTTTTCAACATTGACACTCCATAACTTAGGAGGTTTTTTAATTTTTGAGTTTTCCTCAAAATAGCATATCATTTTCAGAAACCTTTTTTACATGTTTCTTGTCGCACCATTTACGAAATTGGTCAATGTTTAATCATATGTTAACTTGGATTTGGCCGGTAACATGTTAAATACTATAGCATTTGCTTTCTCAGATATATCTGATGGGGTATCACTACCACTATCATAATCAACACCCTACGAGCAAACACATTCAAACAGTCAAACACGCGGCGTGCCAACAAACCGTTTCTATAGTAACGACACAGAAAGATCACTGGATGCTGTGCTGTATTGGAAGTATTGATAATATTAAAGATAACATGTTTGGAAAGAGGAGTATTATTTACTTATTTTGGACTTAATTTTTTTAGACAGGAAAAATTTTTGAATACGATTTTACTGAAAACATTGAATAATTTTTTCAAGACAACAGTCGTTTAAAAGCGATAACTTATTGGGATAAAAAATGTATTGAAAGTATTTATTTTTAATATATTTCAAACGATGTAAATTCACTTTCATAGTTGTACAAAAAATGTTGTTTGTATTTCGTGTATAGAATTTGTGTTTTCAACCTGCCTCAACCTGCGGTCTCGGCCAAAAATTAACACTCTCATGTGCCATTAAAAAAACACGCATTTTACGCACTTAATACAAAAATAACTATTTTTAAAACAGTTGCAGGCACTTAAAAATTTCAAGAGACAAAATTTATTATTTTAGAATTCACCAGCGGCGCACTGCAAAAACGTTTTTCGGGCGAAAAAGGGCTGAACCCCTGAAAAAATATCTCCCTGTAGATTCTCACAATCACTCGACATGCTGGTTGATGTGAGCACTCAAATCATAAGCTAAATTTCAAATTTGATATCAAAAAATGAAAGAGATATGGAAGAAAATGCCTTATTTTGACATGAAAATTATATCCCTAAAATCTTCATACAGACTTTTGAATCACCCTGTATATGTTTTTCTGTGACATTCATTTTTTTTCAGAACGATCTTGTGAACCACACCAAGACTACCAATGTAATCCGCAGTACAAAGTAACCGAAGGGGTATCGACAACTTATCACAAAAACCACTGTTTGACTTGTTATACAGACTTCTGTAATCATTCTTCAAGAGTGGGATTTTCACTTCTTACAATGATGCTTTTGCCATATTTTGCGATGTTCAACCAAATGGTTTTTCTTCGTTTCTAGATAAATAATATATCCCTAATATGCCGCTGAATATTTTTTAGGAATAATTCAGACGAAAGACATACTTGTCCTTGACAATAAAGGAACAAAAATCTCAGATGCTTTTTTAAAATATAATCAGAGTGATAAAATGCTCATTTAATGAGAGACAATTTTTGCCAACTTGCAGGTCCATGTTGAAAGAAAGCTGAAGGAGGTAATTTGATTTTGAAACGTGAAGTTCCAACAAATCCGATAATTTTTAATGAAGGCGGAAATGAAATTTCGGAGAAATCGGCTTGTAACCGTATCATCTGCATACCGGTATACCTGTATACAGTATTCTTTAGACAAGCCAGTGTTCCAAGAGTACGAGATTCAAAGGACGATTCTGAGTACGATCACATAGTTTTGAGACAAAAAATTGAAACACTCGATTTTTCAGAAAAATATTTTTTTTACATCTAGAATGCATTAGACGCACTTCAACCAAAGTGATGAATGTAAAATATTACAGTATAAATAAATATACAATTTTTTCCGCCTAGTTGAGTATAGGTTCCTATGGCGTTTTGAAAGTTCTAATAAAAAATCCCTTTTTTCAAATGACAACATCTGTAGACAGGAATTTCTTTAATTATAATTTTCACGAAGAATCCATTGATGGTTTCGAATCGAGAATCGGATGGATAACTAATTATTTGCTTAAAAATCATGAGTGTGTTATGAATACAAAATTGAACGAAACCAGATTCATAACTTCAATTTCACGATCAAAACAAAAAAATTGCAAAATTGTCTAAATTATTCAATTATTGAATATGTCAAACATTTTGAAGGCATCTTATTCGCTCGATACTGAATCAAACTTCTTGATGAAACACTCTGTATAATTGTACATTTTTTCCGCAATGAAATCTATGTAGGTCTACTCAGTATCGGAAACGAATAGTGCTGAATCAATTTTTCATATTTATTCTCATTCTCATAACAGCTCACTGTTTGGCAAATAAAAAGTGTGCCATGGAAACAAAAATAACTTTGACAAGTAAGAAATTAGTGCTCATCAATAGCTCAATAAATTCGTATACCTAGTGTACTTTAGGTCAATATATTCCTCACGAAATATGTGTATACAGACATGAAAGAGTGGACAAGCTATTAATTTATGGCCAATTCAGGAAACATTTGAGGAACGCAGCAACTTTTAATGCTGAAAAGATTAAAAAGATTGCCATTAGATTGTTATTGAAGGATTAGAAGGATCGAATAGAGGGGAAACCCGTTTGCCTGCCTGAAGGTGAAATTCACCTCAGCTGATGAATAAAAATGAAGTATTTACTTGTGGAACAAATAATACATAAACGCAACAAATATGAAATATTAACCTAATTGGTAATTGAAATTTGAATGTATTGTAGTAGATTTAAACTCTAGTTAACTGACTAAAATAATTTATTTAACGAAATACAATGATTCAATAACACTCTAATTTACATAACACCACTGAACGATTTATATTCGACTTTCACTTCACTGACTGTTCGTCTATCCGCTGCGTAGTTCTTTTTATATCCGACGTTGACTTCTCTGAATGCTCCAGAATTTTCCATCGAATCGCCCAGACTCACCGCACCGTCCAGATTCTTCTCGGTGCAAGCGCATCGACAGTCTCCCGCGGTTGGTCGCTAGCTATACGTGAGAGTTCAGGTCCGGCATCGCCCGCAGCTTCGCCACATTGCCCCCTTCTTAGAGATATTTCGTCCCGAAATGTCATCCTTGGAGTGTGTCGATATTTGCAGGATTCCCCATATCTGCATCGTGAAGTTCGATGGAAATAACACTCCACAGTCTTCATGTTAGGTCGTGGAATAGGATTACAACAAACCAAAATCTGGATGCCGCTGGATCGGAATATCGTCTCCAACATACTTCTTATAACTCTCCAATCCAGCCCATCAATACCACAGGATAATTTTGGGATTGCCAAGTCCACCAGATTCTGGTTCACCATCGTATCTCTTAGTTGGGTGAGGCTCCTCCAGACATCTTCATAGGACGGTTTGTCTTGGGAATGCTTCTTGGTCACCAAGTAGTAGATGTTCCTCTGGCCCTTCTTCAGCTGTAGCACACTTCCAATTTCTGGATTCTGTTTCCGTAGTGTCTGGAGTTGGCCAAATTTCTTGGAGAACACTACAGCGATGCCCCTGGACATTCGAAGATCTTCTGCGACGCAGTGTGCTAGGGCGTAATCGACTGGCACTTTGAAAAGGTCCCGTGGCTCCTCTCGAGTTACCCCGTGTGACACTTTCTGTCCATTTGAGTATAAGGACATGAATTTCTGGAACGTCATCGCATCCTCTGGTGGTCTGAGGGTGCGGACTTGGTCATGATTTCCAGCGTAAGGAGCCAACCTGTTGAAATGAACGACCCTGGGTTTACCTCTGGGTGGCTTGTGGATTCGGTAAAGCAGGTCGTTTATCCTCTTGATGATCTTGTACGGACCTTCCCATGAATTCCGTAATTTCGGTGACAGGCCCCGGCGACGCATCGGGTTGTACAGCCAAACTAGGTCACCAACCTGAAATCCTCCAGCATCGGCATTGATGTCATAAGTCGCTTTCATTCGGTCGCTGGCACTCTGGATGTTCAAACGGACTCGTTCGTGGATGTCCTCCATTCGCTGCCGGAGTTTACTGACGTAGTCCTCTCCCGCGGTATCCTGTCCTGGTGGCGTCCCAAACTTTAGGTCACAGGGAAGTCGCAGCTCTCGGCCCATTATTATACTAGCAGGGGTTTGGCCGGTCGACTCGTGTACTGCGGAACGGTAGGCCATCAGGAACAAATGGAGATACTGGTCCCAGTCTCTTTGATGGTCAGAGACTACCTTGGACAAGTGGCGATTGATAGTCCTGTTCATCCGCTCAACCATTCCATCGGACTGTGGATGTAGAGCTGTGGTTCTCGTCTTGCGGATGTTCAGCAGTTGGCACATTTCTTGGAACAGGTTGGATTCGAAATTTCTGCCTTGGTCCGAGTGCTGCTCCAAGGGTACACCGAATCGACATATCCACTCTTTCACCAAGACGTCCGCGACGGTGATGGCTTCCTGGTTGGGCAGGGCATAGGCTTCGGCCCACTTGCTGAAATAGTCCATTGCCACAAGGATGTATTTATTTCCGTGATCTGATACGGGGAACGGGCCGGCGATGTCAATGGCGATTCTCTCGAATGGACTACCTACGTTATACTGACGCATCGGGGCCTTAAGTCGTGTCCGGGGTCCATTGCTGGCAGCGCAAATAGCACACTTTCTGCACCAATCATTGACATCAACTTGACAATTGACCCAGTAAAACCGTTGCCTTACTACGACTGAACCAAGATCTGGATCGCTTTCTTGGTCTTTCTGGACCTCGTTGTCATTCCAGTTGTTGTCAACTGCCGTGGTTCTACAAACCGCTGCTTCCTTCTCTTCTGCTCGTCGGCAGTGTGAGCAGTCGTCTGGGCACGGTCTCCTTGACAGGGCATCTGCATTCTTGTGACCACTCCCTGCTCGATGTTCGATCTCGAAGTCGAATTCTTGGAGTCTTTCGATCCAACGTGCTACTTGGCCCTCGGGGTTTTTGAACTGTAGAAGCCACCTAAGGGCTGCGTGGTCGGTTCTTAACAGGAATCTTCTCCCGTACACGTATTTATAAAAGTGTTCTACTCCCTTGACAACAGCCAACAGTTCTCGTCTGGTGACACAGTAGTTACGCTCCGGTTTACTGAGAGTTTTACTGAAGTAACCGATGACCTTCTCTTGCCCATCCTGGATCTGGGACAAGACAGCTCCAAGTCCCACGTTGCTGGCATCCGTGTCCAAAATGAATTTTCCACTCGGAAGGGGATAACTTAGAATCGGTGCATTGATCAATGCCCCCTTCAGCGTCCTGAACGAGTCTTGGCATTCTTCGGACCATTGGAATTTTGTTTGACCTTCCGTGAGCCTGGTCAGTGGTTTAGCGATGTTGGCAAACCCCAGCACATATCGGCGATAGTATGTGCACAAACCAAGAAAACTACGTAGTTGGTGTATGTCTTTCGGGATAGGCCACTCCTTCACTGCTTTAATCTTCTCGTCATCCACTGCTACTCCGCGCCCAGAGACAACATGGCCAAGGTAACGTACTTCTTTTTGGAACAGGTGGCATTTCTTGGGGCTCAGCTTCAATCCAGAGTTTCTCAGTCGCATGAATACCTCCTCCAGGTTTTTAACGTGGTCTTCGAACGATTTGCCAACTACAATAATGTCATCGAGATATACCAGACACGTCCTCCATGAGAGTCCTTTCAGAACCGTCTCCATCAATCTCTCGAATGTTGCTGGAGCATTACAAAGTCCGAATGGCATAACGGTGAAATGCCACAGTCCCGAGCCGATGGTGAACGCTGTCTTTTCTCTATCTTCTCGAGCCAGTTCATCCACTCTTCAGATCAAGGGTCGAGAAAATCGTGGAGCCGGCCAACGTGTCTAGGGTGTCGTCTATTCTCGGAAGAGGGTAACTGTCTTTCTTCGTCACGTTGTTCAGTTGACGATAATCTACGCAAAAGCGTGTTGATCCGTCTTTCTTCTTCACCAGCACGACTGGAGAGGACCATGGACTGTCGGATGGTTCAATAACTCCATCTTTCCCCATATCACTGACTATTTTGTCAGCCTCTTCTTTCTTGGCAAGAGGAAGTCTTCTAGCTGATTGTCGGATTGGTCGGGCATCCCCAGTATCAATTTTATGTTGGACTACATTCGTTCGACTCCCTTTTCCTTGTCCGGTATCGAAGATGTCTTGGTACTTCTTGACTAATTCTCTCAATCTGGGCTGTTGGGCTGGTTTAATGCCCTTGGAAGAGATGGTAACCAATTTTTCCAGTTCCGCTGTCAGGTTGTTGTCTTGACTAACAGTACCGTGTACACTCCTGATCACAGAGGAAATTGACGAACAGTGCCCCAAAACAATTCCTTTCTTCAAGGTCACTGGGTAATAATTGACATTCATTACCCTTACTGGCACAAATTTATCAGCACGCAACAAAGTCTTGCCTAGTGCAATACCTCGTCCAATTTTCTCATCATGAAGCTTGGGATCGAACATCACCACGCTTCCATTGCTCGCACCTCCGTCCAAGCGAGCCTCCAGTATGGTCTCAGCCCTCTCGTGTACACTTACATCTTCAACCAGCAGAACACGAATCATCTCTTCACTTCTTCCATGTAGCACCAGCTCTTCTCCGTTCACACGTAGGACGCCATCTTTGAAGTTCAATTCAAACCCTCTGGAATTCATGATGTCCATTCCAATAATTGCGTCGTCTTCAATGTCCGCTACTAATGCTCGATGTTTCACTTTTGTGCTGCTTAGAATCAGTTCAATCGGTAGCTCACCATGTACAGTGACCGGCTCTCCTGTTGCTGTGCGTAGCTTCCAGGATGATGGTTCCATTCTCTCTGGTGTTTTAATAAAAGCAGGTCCAAGGATTGTCCTAGTCGCACCAGTATCCAGCAGCATTGCGCAAGGCTTGTTGTTGATGAACCCGTCTACGAAGGCTCCTTTGTTCTGTCGTTGGAGGACAGCGACATATGCGTTGTTCACCGGAGCTTTCTGAGTATAGTCCGACGATTGCCCCTTCTCAACAACCTTCGTTGGTCTCGACCTCTTGAGGGTTGGACATTGACTACGCACGTGTCCAAGTTTCCTACAGTTCCGGCATCTCACTAGTCTTCTCTCAGGCAACACTTCCTTCACGATCTTTCTTATGGCAGCTTCCAGGTTAGCAGGCTCCTGTGGGTCTTCTTCAATAACTCGGACTTTACTTTGGCTTCTGCAGGATTGCTTCGCCGCCTCAAATTCCAAAGCGCGTGCCAGTGCATCCACGAGATGTGTTGGACGAGCTAGTGTCAATGCTTGTCTCGTTTCCTGGTCATGAAGTCCATCTAAGAATGCCTGAACTGCTAGTCGTTCCATTACCTTTTCTGGAGTAGCTGGGTATGCAAGGCGAACCAAGCGTGCAATGTCGGCTTCAAATTCCTGTAAGGATTCGCTTGACTTCTGGCAGCGGTTTTTGAGCTGTGAGTGGTATACATATTCTAGATGAGTCTGTCCATACCGTAATTCTAGATGTTTGATCAGCTGCTCGTAGTCCTCTTGTTCTTGTGCCGTGAGGGTTTGTAAAATATTCGTTGCTTCTCCACGCAAGGCCAGTGTTAATGCCACAGCTCTTTCTCCTGCATTCCATCCATTTGCTTTTGCTGCAGCTTCAAATTGTCGGCGGTAATTTGCCCATGGTGTTTTTCCATCGAACTGAGGTGGTTTCATGGAGAGCTTTCCTGTTTCAGAACTGATCTTCACATCTTTCAAACCCTTCTGAACATCATCCAAGTTCAAACTCAGTTCCAGCATTGAATTTTCATTGACAGATTCTGTGGTGTGGGTAGTGTCAATCTGGTTTTCCAATTTGCTGATTTTCTCCTTTATTTTGTTAATTTCCGCCTCGAGTCCGCCTTTGATTTCGTCACTAATTGTTTCCTTCAATTTTCCCATCTCTTCTTCAATTTCATCTTTGATTTTCTCCATCTCTGTCTCGACAGTCCCTATTCTTCCTTCCGGTCGATTCGCCACGCCACAAAGTTCTTCTTTCATGGTATTCGAATTTTCTAGAAGTTTCTCTTGAAGTTCTTCCTTCAAACTATTCGAATTTTCTAGCAGCTTTGCTTCCAAATTCTTCGAACTTTCTTGAAATTCTTCTTTCAGACTATTCGAGTTTTCTAGCAGCTTTTCTTCCAGATTTTTAGAACTTTCTTGAAGTTTTTCTTGAAGTTTTTCTTCCAGATTATTCGAATTTTCTAGCAGCTTTTCTTCCAGATTTTTCGAATTTTCTCGCAGTTTTTCTTCCAGATTATTCGAATTTTCCAAAAGTTTTTCTTGAAGTTTTTCTTCCAGACTCACCGAATTCTGTTGCATTTTGTCTTCCATTCCGTCGAGGTTACTCATTATGGAACTCATATCCATTCCAGAAACTTCGAATAGAAATGTTTCTGGGTCCTCGCCCTCCTGAACTAATCCCTCGGCAAGTTTTGTTTGAAGCACGGCCTTTTTACCACTTGTGTCAAGTTCCCTCTCCTCCAGTTCTTGCTTCAATTCCGCAACCTTCAATTCAACCAGGCGAACTTTCCTCGAACACATTTTGTCTTAGTCTATGTCTATTTCACGGGTCACCAGTCTATTATTATTATTATTGTCTATTTCACACAGTCTATTTCCCGGACACCAGTCTATTATTATTATTATTGTCTATTTCACACGCGAGAAGTGTCACTTCAAGAAAAATGTTTATCAGTCACTGTCTATTTTCGCGAAAACAATTGTCCGAAATACACAAGCTGTCTACTTACACGAACACTACGTATTTTTTCTCTAACAATCGCACTTCTGATCACCACTGTAGTAGATTTAAACTCTAGTTAACTGACTAAAATAATTTATTTAACGAAATACAATGATTCAATAACACAATACTCTAATTTACATAACACCACTGAACGATTTATATTCGACTTTCACTTCACTGACTGTTCGTCTATCCGCTGCGTAGTTCTTTTTATATCCGACGTTGACTTCTCTGAATGCTCCAGAATTTTCCATCGAATCGCCCAGACTCACCGCACCGTCCAGATCTTCTCGGTGCAAGCGCATCGACAGTCTCCCGCGGTTGGTCGCTAGCTATACGTGAGAGTTCAGGTCCGGCATCGCCCGCAGCTTCGCCACAGTATGAAATATACAGTGCGGCTTTTTATAGTCCCTCTCCCTTGTTAACTTCTGAACGGATGCACAAACAAAAACAATTTTGAATGGTTTCACCGATTGTTGAATATGGGAGAATTACTCAAGAAAATTGCTTAATTGCTTATTTTTGAAGACTTTTACTTTGAAAGGTGATTATAATATTGACAGTTTTAAAACAGTTACTATTAACATTTTTTATAAACAGATACATATACTCTCTTGATATTTCAAGTCAAACGGAACATAATATACAGAGTCCTAACACCGATACTTCTCTTTGAAATAAAAGTTAATGTGATTGCCGATAGAGGGCGCGGGGGCACAACAATTTAAAAACTTCAAATAACATGAGAGGTCAAGTGACACATCTTTGAAAAAACAAATCAGTTATCTTATCAACCAAGTTTAGTTTTTCGATTTTCGTAGTTACTTATTTTCACAATTTCGATGTCTTTCAAGTAATTGCAATGTATCTTCTCTCAAAAAGTAATATCCTTAATACCAAAATATTTTGTGTCCCTTGTCCCATTGTTTCACATCAAACAATTCTAATTGGACCTCGCACCGTTGGGAAATTGGCTTTCAGTAAATTTGCTGAAGTTAACTTTTCCAAAATTTCAAATGGCCTTTGTGAATATATTTTTTCGAGTACGAGAACCAAATCAACTATTCATCGATAATTCATATGGCCGATACGATCCACTATAGAGTATAATAATTCCTGCACATACCCTCGATTTACAGGATGAGTCCAAAGATAGTGAGATTATTAGTGATTTAAAAAAATTGAGTGTTGAAATTTCATTAATTTCCAAATACTTCGAAAGATACAAAGATCAAATCCAATTGATGATGTTAGCATTTCCTGAATCAGAACATATTATATGCAAGATGTTTTATTTCTCATGAAGCTGCACCCGTCCTACTTCTTGATATATCCAACTGCCTGGAATTCCGAATAACTCGGTGATAAACTCGACCGTCCATGATGAAAGTTCACTCTGCATATAAACAAAGTATACAGGGTGTATCGAAAATAGTGATAATTATTGTAAATTATTGGAACCCAAACAGTTGTTATGTCCTTTTCAATTGGACTTTTCTTACATTTTCACAGCAATCGACTTATTATTAGCACTGCATATATGCTCAAACAATTTCGGAAAAGTTGTGTGAAATACGAGAGTGGTCCCAGAAGTACCTGGCCCAACAAAGATAACACAAAAATTTTGGAAAAAAATATATTTATTTTTCAACGTTATCTCCTTTTAGCTCCACACACTTTTCCCAGCGATGTTCAATAAGTTCGATACCCTTTTTATAATAAGAATCGTCAAACTCCTCAAAATAGCTATTAACTGCCGACGTAACCTCTTCATTGTTGGAAAATATTTGACCACCAAGCCATTTTTTCAAGTCGGGGAACAGAAAATAATCCGAGGGGGCTAAATCTGGCGAAAAGGGTGCATGAAGTATCAATTCCAACTTTAATTCATTAATTTTGGCCATTGCATTAACGGATGTGTGAGCTGGTGCATTGTCTTGATGAAACAACACTTTCTTCTTTGCCAAATGCGGCCGTTTTTGCTTGATTTATTCGCTCAAACGTTGCAATAAGTTCGCATAATACTCACCGGTGATAGTTTTTCCTTTTGCAAGATAGTCAATGAAAATGATTCCATGCGCATCCCAAAAAAACCGACGCCATGACCTTGCCTGCAGATGGAACGGTCTTTGCCTTCTTTGGAGCCGGTTCTCCTTTTTCAGTCCATTGTTTTGATTGTTCTTTTGTTTCGGGTGTGAAGTGATGGACCCATGTTTCATCCATGGTTATGAACGGCGCAAAAATTCGGCTTTATTTCTGTGAAACCTTGCCAAAAACTGGATGAAAACATCTTCACGACGCTGTTTTTGTTCCATTGTGAGCAAACGCGGCACCCATCTTACGCACAGCTTTCTCATGTCCAAATTTTCAATTAATATGCGATGTACCGCTCTTTTTGAAATGCCTACCATGTCTGCTAGCTCGCGCACTTTCAGTCGACGAACATCCAGTAACGCTTTGTGGATTTTCTTCAACATTTTTGGAGTCGTCACCTCATTTGGTCGACCACTGCGATGCTCGTGTTCGCAGGTCGTACGGCTTCGTTTAAAATCTGCTACCCAATATTTTACTGTTGATAACGAAGGAGCAGTCTCACCCAGAGTAGAATCTAGTTCAGCTTTTATATTGGTTCGGCTAAGACCTTTCAAATGAAAGTATTGTATCACATAACGATGACCAATGTTTTCCATGTTTATACATTTACTGAAAACGTTTACTATTGATGGCTGTCAAACATATACTAAAAACTTGAAACATATGCTGTATAGATTGTGTACTTTCTAATACAATGGTATTTTTCAAGCAACTACCGCCATCTCTAGGACAGGCCAGGTACTTCTGGGGCCAACCGCGTACCCTTTATATGGGCCTCATATGGTTCACAGCCGTCTATGAAATATATCAGACTAAAACAAATGCTGCAGGTTGCGATGGACTGAATGTTGAGTACATCAAATTGTGCTGTCCGCACATTGTAACTTATATTACTCACATTGTAAATTTCTGCCTGACGAACAATGTTTTTCCAACCGCTTGGAGGAGTGCAGTTGTGAAAGTATTGCCAAAAAAATCAAACCATGCTGAATATAAGGATCTCAGAGCAATCAGTGTATTACCCACGCTTTCAAAAATTTTAGAAAATGCAATTGAAGTTCAGCTTAAGGAACACCTGGAAAAGTTTTCATTACTACCACGAATACAATCGGGATTCCGTAAAGGTTATAGTTGTACCACTGCTCTGCTTCACATTATTGATGATATTCTCACGGCTACGGATCAAGGAAAGTGCACAATTTTGATACTGCTCGACTTCAGCCGAGCGTTTGATACCATAAGTCATAATTTATTGTTAGATATGTTACATAATATTGGTCTCTCCGAGAATGCTGTTTCCCTTATAAATTTTTTTTGTCGAATCGACTCCAGAAAGTGAATATAGATGGCATCGAATCTCAATATTCAGCGGTCCCTTCTGGCGTACCTCGAGGATCTATCTTAGGGCCCTTGTTATTTGCTGTGTTACTAAATATCCATCAACATTGCAAAATTCATCTTTATGCCGACGACACCCAAATCAATGAAGATCTTCATGCTTTTATTAAAACAGCTCCAAGTCATTGTCTGAACATTAACAGTAATAAATCAAATGCTATATTATTTGGCTCAAGAATAAATCGCTTCACAATACTCAACTCTGTTGATATAAACATAAATGATGAACCACTCATTTTGGTGGAAGAAGCAAAAAATTTTGGGCGTTTCGTTGGATGTTGAGTTGCGATTCGAAAGGTATATTAATAAACTACTGCAGAGCGCTTGAACTTTGTGTTGAAAATTATTTATGGTCAACGGCATATTTTCCTTTGGGATTGAAAAAAATATTATGTGAATCATTGGTATTGTCAAATTTAACGTATGTAGATACTTTATATGGCCCATCTTTCACCAGTCAGTATATAAAAAAGATACAAAAAGTCCAGAATTCTTGCTTGCGACCATTTATGTTATAAGAAGGAGACACAGAATTTCATACAAATTGTAAGATATCGGCTTGTTAAACATGCAAAATAGACGAATATTCCATGTTGCAACATTGTTTCACAAATTACTTTTGAATAAAACGCCCACCTATCTGCGTAACAAAGTCAGGTATCGAACGGATGATGTACATAATCTCAACGTTAGAAGCAAAGGATTATTGACACCTAATTTCGGATTGGAAATTTTTAGGCGTAGCTTCAGCTTTCAGATATGTAAAATTATAATTCCATTCCTGAAAGTCCAAAAACAGGTGGGTTGCAGCGATTTTGAAAGAAATTCAAGCAATATTTCTTTGGTGGTCAGCTATAATAAATGTGTGGTAACATAGATGCTATACTTTCGAATCAATCTCATTCAAATCTCATTTGTTCGCTACTTTCTAGTCAGTTGTGGAATATCGGCCGAATCTTGGTTTCATATTGGGCCAATATAAATATATTGTAATTGAAAAAATAATATTGGTCCAATATGGGTGAATATTAAAGAAACAATATTATATGAATAATATTTGCGGAATATTGATTGAGCCTGTTTTGATTATGGATTGTCACATCGATAATACAATATTGCATACATCTAGAATAAATATTTCAATCCCAATATTCCAGTCATATCGATTCTAGGAATGAAAAACTATATTGTATTTCCAAGTTTGATAGCACATTGGTTGAATATCGTTTCAGCTTTATTCAACAAATTGTGAAAACTCATATTGGATCAATATTGTTTCAATGACATATATCCGAATATCGATAAAACAATTTTGTCATCACATTGTTTTCAACATCTAGAATAAATATTGCAATTCCAATATTCCTCTCATATCGATTCTAGGAATAAAAACTATATTGTATATCCAAGTTTGATTACACATTGGTTGAATATTATTTCGCCACTATTCAACAAATCTTATTAATTAATATTGGTGCAATAATTTTTACCGATATTATCGAAACAATATTGTCTCCATATTGTTTCCTACATCTAGATTAAGATGAATTTTGAATATTGAAAGATTTTAAAAATATATCATGATTAAATCTGGTTAACAATCCGATAGGTGGCTCTACATATAGAACGTCTTCTAAAACCTACGAAAATATATTGAATACTTCCACAACTTGTTTTGAAGACAGCTTAGTGGTTATGGCGATCAATACGCAGACTCTGGTGTCACCTTGATTAACCAAAAGGCATTTAATAATTAACCAAGATATATTCACTCTCACCAATATATTGTACAAATATCGATAAATGAGGCCATTGTTTCAAGAATATTTCACAAATACAATTTTTTAAATGTCTAAACAATATTCGACCATATTCGACCAATATAGCAAAATGTTCACATTTTACTTCTCGACAATATAACATTTGAATATTTTGCCAATATATTGTCAGAATGATTTCATTGAAAATATGAAGTCAGTTGTGGAATCATCTGCGACTGAAAGTTGGAATTTAGTCGCTGTTTTCCATCGTACAAGATAACCTCTCTTGGAAGGGATTCATGTTTTAAAGAGAAACATTCTCAATTGAAAATTGAATCAATACATGACTGGGAAGTAGTTGTTTTTTATTAGATATTACAAAAAAGCAACTTCAATTTTATCGTAGGGTTTTTTCCATTTCCAGAGGAGTCATGTATTGATTCAATTTTCAATTGAGAGTGTTTCTCTTTTAAACATTGTCATAATATTGTACCAACGATATTGTACCAATATCGCCGAATATTTTGAGGCCAATATTGCTTCGAGAATATTCCGCCAATATTATTCAAGTAATATTGGACCAATATCACCGAATGTTCACATTTTTTTTCTCGCCAATATTGCATTTCAAATATTTCGCCAATATGTTCACAATGTTGTACCAATATTTTACCACTATAGGTGTGCTACTTTGGTTATTTATTTCTCTTACTTTGTTCACCACAGCAATTACAAGGTTGAGTGGAAGAGCAATTAATAGTTACTTGGCACTGTAAAAATTGAACTTCGCCTCTTATTTTCAAATTATCGTTTATATATATATATCAACATTCTTTTGTGAAAAAAACTCATTTGAAAATAATAAAGACAATTATTATTATCATTATATGTTCCATTCCATAGACAGGGAGATTAAATTAAACTGTTTGATTTAAAGCGTATGTGCAATAGTGAAAAAGTTCTACAATATATTAAAAAAATACAAAGGACCACGCACGTTTCTTATGGAAAATGGCTTTCCGTGAATTTGTCCGAATTTTTGGTATGGTGTAGATCTGGATGCACTGATCAAAAGTGTCCATTGCCAAAAACTCCAAAAATGAACAGTTTTCGAGATACGGGCTCTATCAATGTAATTTTTTTTGCATATTTTTTGATTTTGTCACATAATCAGTTCACTCTCATAATTAGGAAAAACTAAGTTTCAATGATTTCACTGCAGGAATCGATTGAAAAATAATTCTTTCTTCGTTTCAGATACTGCCATTTGAAGAAATTATTATACACTGCTCGTCACTGACGATGTAACTGGACTATTATTTTCAATTTCTATAGTCCAGTTTTTGTAGAAACAAAAACTTCTGAATTACTCAAGGTATCACAGTCACATATATTCAACACCTGTCGATAGAGGCACTAGAAAAATATTATTCGTTACACACTATAGGAACTGAATCTGAGATACTTTTTTTTAAATAGTTTCCTAGTCGTCAAAGAAATAGTGGTAAATGCAAAATGAGCATATAGAAAATCATTCATAATGTAGGCTGACGACATAAATACTCTTATCGAATGCAGTTTGTTTATACCGAGTGTTAAATATCAATAGAAACAAGGGAATACATACCCAATAATCATTTCTAATCGCTAATCGAACCGTTAAGGCAAACGGATCCGTAAAAATGTCTGAATATTTGATATGATGTGGATTTCGATGCACTGATCAAGTGTCTATTGCTACAGACTACAAAAATGAACAGTTTTCAAGATATGACCGTATCAATATCTGATTTTTTTCGTTTTCTAGATTGTGGCCCATAATCGCTTGGGTCTTATACCCAACAAAAGCGGAATTCTATCGATTTCTGCGCAGGAATTGACTGAAAAGTTGTATTTCATTTCAGATACATTCATTTGGAGAAATAAGCATACACTGCTCGTCACTGGCGATTTAGCTGGGCAATAGTTCGAGTGAATACAATAATATTTGGTTGGTTGAACAATTGACCCTCGTTAAATGTTACGCATAGATGATTTGATGAACGTTTGGACCAACTTTCTTTTACGTACTATTATTCTTACTTCTATCATCACCACTTTGGTGGAGAATTGATATTTTTCATGAAATAAATATTGTTACTGTTTTACAATTTCCCCATTATTAGTTATATATTCTTCCCATGAAAACTCATTCATTTCAAAATGAAGTGTTGTCTAGAGTTGATGGCCGTGAACGTTAAACATCTGAGACCACAGCACTCCTCACCGGTGGTCTCAGTTTTTCAAGTCCATATAGGCTTTCGGCTGAGAAAAACCGGCCGTGAAAGCCTACATTCTCTCATCAGTTATCGGTTCAATTAACAATTAGAAATGATTTTTCAGTATGTATATTTAACACTCGGTATAAAAAATCTGCATTCGATACGAGTATTCCAGCGTACATTATAAATACGATTTTCTATTTTCTCATTTTGCATTTTCCACTATTTTCCTGATGGCCAGGAGAATATTTCAAAAAAATTCAAATCACATTATTTTAGAGTGTGTATCGCATATTAATTTCTCAAATGCCACAATTGAATTGTGTTGGATATAAGTATGTTTGTTAGAACTAGAACAATTCAAGAGTTTTTGTTTCTACGGACACGGAAATACAAAAATTGAAAATAATGGCCCAGCTACATCGCCAGTGACGAGCAGTGTATGATAATTTCTCCAAATGAATGTATCTGAAATGAAATACAACTGTTTTTCAGTCAATTCCTGCGCAGAAATCGATAAAATTCTGTTTTTGTTGGGTATGAGAGCTATGCGATTTTGGGCCACAATCTAGAAAACGAAAAAATCAGATATTGATACGCCTATATCTTGAAAACTGTCCATTTTTGTAGTCTGTAGCAATAAACACTTGATCAGAGCATCGAAATCCACATCATATCAAATATTCAGACATTTTCACGGATCCGTTTACCTTAACGGATCGATTAGCGATTAGAAATGATTATTGGGTATGTATTCCCTTGTTTCTACTGATATTTAACACTCGATACGAGTATTTATGTCGTCAGCCTACATTATGAATGATTTTCTATATGCTCATTTTGCATTTACATTTCTTTGACGACTAGGAAACTATTTAAAACAAAGTATCTTAGATTCAGTTCCTATAGTGTGTATCGAATATTATTTTTCTAGTGTCCCTATCGAAAGGTGTTGAATATATGTGACTCTGAGATACCTTGAGCCATTCAGAAGTTTTCGTTTCTACAAAAACTGGACTGTAGAAATTGAAAATAATAGTCCAGTTACATCGTCAGTGACGAGCAGTCTATAATAATTTCTTCAAATGGCAGTATCTGAAACGAAGAAAGAATTATTTTTCAATCGATTCCTGCAGTGAAATCATTGAAACTCGGTTTTTCCTAAGTATGAGAGTGAACTGATCATGTGTCAAAATCCAAAAAATGCAAAAAAAATTACATTGATAGAGCCATATCTCGAAAACTGTCCATTTTTGGAGTTTTTGGCAAGGGACACTTTTGATCAGTGCATCTAGATCTACACCATACCAAAAATTCGGACAAATTCATGGAAAGCCATTTTCAATAAGAAACGTGCGTGGTCCTTTAGCCATTGAGGCGTGAATTCGAGCAATGAGTATGTTTTAGATTTTGCTATTTTTTATTGTTATTGGTCCATATACATTTATCCAGAATCTGAAAATGAAGCATCTGAAATTCTCGTAGGAATATTGAAATTGGTTGTTGTTACGCCAATGTAATACACTCCGTGTAGGTACAAAACGTCTATTGTAATAAAAAATTATTATATTCCCTTACCTATTATATAATGTAATTCAATATTATTATTTAATTTTTTGCAATATTCCACCTTTATCACTCAAGTTATTTTACTACTTGTAGTAAATATTAATTCATACATATTATTTAGAATATTCCACACTGAATTGATCAAAATATTTCAGAAGATTTGTGTCGAACGAATGAATGAACAAAAATAATCTCAAGCCTAACTACTTCGAACAAATCATCAGCAAAGACCACTATTTTTTATACACCCTGTATACTTTCGAGTTTATCACCGAGTTATCCGGAATTCCAGGCTTTTGATATATCAACAAGCAGGACGGGTGCTGCTTCATGAGAAATAGAACATTCTGTATATATTATGTTAGTCTGATTCAGGAGATGAGAACATCATCAGTAGGATTTGAACTTTCTATCATTTGAAATATCTGGAAATGAATGAAACTCCACCGATCAATAAACTTCCCAGCTTTGGACTCATAACTCGAATTAAGTTATGTTTGTTCGAAATTATAAAAAAGTAACAATGATTTTTGAACATACTGTGTAATGTTGAGAAGCTGGTTGTATTGGAATGAATTGTCTGAGACCTCTTTTGTGCATGGTGAAATTTCGAAGGAATAATTTTTAACGATTTCGATGTTGTTTAGGGTTCAATTGAACCTAGCATTTTCACAATAAAATCAATAACTCTAGAACGGTTAGAATTGGACACGTAGTACCATTATTGAAATCATATTATTTCTTGACTACCCTTTTCGAGAAGGTGACAAAATAGAGAGTGTTCAATTAAAAAAAAGAACATAATTTTGGTATGTCACTCAGTTTTGAGCCATCCTGTACTATACAAAATAACTTTTCTTTGTAGCTCTAATCGATATACATATATTGAAGCTGACAGATTTCCGAAAAATTAATTCGTTTGGAGTCCAGACACCGTGTCGTAAGGTGTGCCCCATGCACCCTGTATTTTTATAGGAAAACCCGTACATTCACGGCGACGCTTGACTGACTCCAATAATTATTTTTTTCAATTTTCCTGGTTCATTCAGACAATCAAGATGTCATTATGTATCGCAATATCCAGGGACTTGCAATTTATTCTGGTTAAAGCAGTTCATTTATACTGGTTAATGCAAACTACTAGACCGAACTACTTCATTTTATCCCACTCTCTTAGGAATTTCCAATATCCAGGGACGCCAGAAAAGGGATCAGACGCTCGTTTTCACTCTCTCACTCCCCCTTTGTGATGTTCTGTTTAATTCAGTATATTATAGACCGTCAGATAACGACAGATTTTGCTGACTCATTTTCTCTCTTCTGGGATTTTAACAACTGGAAATTATGTCAGAGTTGAGCCCAAAAAATGTAAATTCAGCAATCGGACGTGTGCTAGGCATATAGAAATTTTCCTTTTGCAGATTTTTTTAAAAATTTTTTCGTTTATGGCATTTTTACACATGAATAGGTATAACAATCTAATAGTGAAAAACCAAAGTCATAAAGTTTGCACGTGCTTAAAGGGTTGAAATAGGGGCGCGATCTTGTGAAAAAATAGTTGGTTGCTGATGCATTTTCTCGCTTATGGCAATCAACAGAATGAAATTTAATATCGTTAGGAACCCGAAAAAAAAATTCCCATAAGCCGGTCAGCTGTTGAAGTATATTTTCCGGACGGAAAATTTTGTGAATTTTTTTTTTGTTTTCCAGCAATCTTTCTCGTTTATGGCATTTGAACCATGTGATTCTGTTGATGGATAAACATCATAATAAAATTCCCACAAGCTTTAATTTTGGAATTTTGTTGAAATTCGTCCATTGATAAAAAAGTTATGGGAGAATTAATTTTAAAAAATATGCCGTTTAATCAACCCACCATTTCAATTTCTACTATTATCCAAAATTCAGAATACACCACTGGATTAAGGGAGTCTCAAAATATCACAGATCAGAATTTCATCAAAATTTATTGATAAATAATAATATAAAATCATTAAATAAAATGATATTTTCATGAAATTCCGTCAACATATTTTTCAAATTTTTTTATCCTGTAATTTTCTTATTTATATGAATAGATGTTGATGAAATTCTGACCAGTGATATTTCGAGACTTCTTGGTGAATTCCAAATTTTTATAAGAGTTCTGAAATTGAATTGGTGGGTTGATTAAACGGCATATTTTTAAAATTTAATTTTTTTATAACTTTCTTATTGATGGACGAGTTTCAACAAACTTTTAAAAAGAACCATTTAAATATGTTGCGAATCCAGTGGATTGGTGAGATTTTTTCTAAAAAAAATATTTTAGATTTTTAACCTTGAAAAATGAGAACAGTTGGCCCAGAAAATGAAGAATTACTCATCAAATTTGGTGTCCTGATGGACTATTGAAAAAAATTCATTCCAATCGTTTTAAAAATTAAAGTTTGATATGAGTGCTTCCAATTTAAATGGGCCACAATGCATAAATAAATACAATTATTTGAAAATTCTGCTGCGAGAAATTAATAAAGATAAAATTTCTCATTTCTTCCTCCATGGGATTTGGCATATGCATTGCAAACTTCATTCTTAGGCCATAAAAAAGTCGGAAGTATGATAGTAATATTGGAACCAAATAATTTATTTTTTTAAATAAATTTTTATAGGGTGAAAAAAAATTGTTATGGGCATTATTGTGACAAACTGATAGGGGTTGTAAAGATAATTCAAGCAATTTTGCCTCAACCCCTATAAGTTAAAAATCTTAACTGCGTAATTCCCCCACGCCTACTGGCTTGCTATGTCATAATCGGATGATTGAATACGGAACATCAGATTTTTGAAATAATGTGATTATGCCCATTACCTATTAATTGTGACTATGTGACACGATGTGGCGAATCAAAGTACACACAAAAGTAAACACAACAAGCCAGTGTGCACAGGAATATAATAAACACTAGTTTCGTTTCCCCAGAGCTTCCGGCGCGTTTTTTTCATAGTGGTCTGCCCTCCAGGCCTAGTTCACTCTTAAGAAGTGAAAGTTCCAGAATAATAAATGGCTTCTATGTCTAAATGAAAATATTTTAAATACTTCCACAACTTGTTTTGAAGACAGCTTACTCAGTGGTTATGTCGATCAATACGCAGACTCTGGTGTCACCTTGATTAACTAAAAGGCATTTAATAATTAACCAAGGTATATTCACTTTCACCAATATATTGTACAAATATCGATAAATGTTTTGAAGCCATTATTGCTTCAAGAATATTTCACAAATACAATTTTTTAAATGTCTAAACAATATTCAACCATATTCGACCAATATAGCAAAATGTTCACATTTTACTTCTCGACAATATAACATTTTAATATTTTCTTCCAGGTACCGTTGTGACCTAAGATGGGCTGATCTTCTAGATTATCATTCTCGGTTTCTCTAAAAACTACGCATAACATAGGTTCCTTGGAATTTCTGAAAATATTTGAAACCCCAAAAAATTCTGATCTTCAATGGATTGGTGAATCTCAAGGGTTTTCAACTGACACCCTGCTCCATTAAAAAAATTGGGTGAATGACTGTCACTTTGAGGGGGGTGCAGGCAGGGTGATTTTTTTATGTCACAGAGTGTCTTTTCGAAAACATAACTCGACGTTTTTCTTAAAAAATAATAACGTAGAAAATTAATGTATCCGTTACTTCAGGACCTCACTGTATAAAACATCGTAATCATGTTTCCGACCTATGGCTTTTTTTTTCTAGTCTTGAAATCAGTTTTTCTTCCTACATGCCAATTCCCATAAACGAGAAAATGAATAAAATTTCCTGTGTTTTTCTGCAAGTTTTGCAAATTCATATAGTATGATAAGCACGAACTAGACTTATGGCTTTTTATATGACAGACTTTTACATTAATAAATTTATATTGCATATTATTTCGTTCACGAGAAAGTTTGCCGGAAAATGAAAAAAAAATTCACAAAATTTTCCGTCCGGAAAATATACTTCAACAGCTGACCGGTTTATGGGAAATGTTTTTCGGGTTCCAAACGATATTAAATTTCTTTCTGTTGATTGCCATAAGCGAGAAAATGCATCAGCAACCAACAATTTTTTTACAATTTCGCGCCTTTTACAATTTCAACCCTTTAAGCACGTGCAAATCTTATGGCTTTGGTTCTTCACTATTAAATTGTTATACTTATTCATGTGTTAAAATACCATAAAAGAGAAAATGAAAAAAAAAAACAAATTTTTTCTGCAAAAGGAAAATTAATTTTCTATATGCCTAGCACACAACCGATCGCTAAATCTGTCGTTATCTGACGGTCTATTAGATCCTTATTCTAGGTTCTGTCAATTATGGTAGAGGAAATTAATTGGGAAGACAATTTGAATAATAATAAATGTATCGACGATTTGCATTCTTTTACTGAATAAGCTCATTATGAATGCATTATGAATTCGAATAATTACCATTAGATGATCACACTGAAAAGTATGCAAAACATGAATATGAGACAGGAATTTCATCCATATTTACTCAATTATCACACTTAGATATTTCTCTTAGAATAAAGAAACAGGAGGAGGAGAAGAACACGGCTATACAAATTAGCGTTCGCGAAGCCTGCCAAATATTTCGAGTTATTCCTGAGGAGTGGGAAGCGGCACAAATTCGCATTCAGGGAAAATGTCGGTTATTATTTCACAAGGTTGTATCTTCATTTGGGATGAGTGGGAGTGCATTTTCATGAGGAATATGAGTTCATATAATTTACCTTTACCAAAAACTTCTTCTGATCAAATTCGAACTGTACACCTGAAAAATTGCTCCAGGTGTGTTTTGACAATAACATTTTTCTGTGAAGAATTCACTCTAGTGCAATTGGCACAGTACGGGTTTTCAACATATTGTAAAAAAATATCTGAATCTAAATCCTCTTGCATCTACCTAAGTGCAAGTTATGGTCAGTGATTTCTGGATTTCATTTTAAGAGACAAATCTAGTGAATGAGTCATCAGTTTGTATACAGGGAGTATACTAAATGATGTCATTAATTCCAGGTGGTGATTCCTTGTCATATTTTATGAAGAAATTTTCAGTAGTAACAACCCGACAAAATGCTGAATTTTCAAAAAATACTTTCACCTTGCTGTCACGAAAACTGTGTTGCTTAGAAACACCACGAGAGCTTGCTCGAGTGGTGTTTTGTACAGCAACACAGTTTGAGCGACTGGCAAGGTAAAAGTATTTTGAAAATTCTGCATTTTGAAGGAATATTCGATCAGACAATTACACGAATACATTAAATTATTATGGACTAAATGCGTATTGCAGGAACGGTTCATCATGTGTCATTAATGTCAGTTGAAGAGTTGAACCGTCAAACTGACGTTTCTCTATTCACAGAAATTGTTGTAACTATGGAAACGTATAAATAAGAAAGAAGCGAAACACCGATTTGAAAATACCACGGGCTGGAGACAGTGTTTTCGAAAAGTCCTTTTCTCATTGGTTTGAATTCACAAAATGATGGCATTTGGTTGGTTTATATAATATGAGGGAAATTGTCATATAAACGTGTGTCCTAACTTGCTTCGTTTCCGAGATGCGCGGTGTCGAAGTTTCATTTAAAAATCAGCATTTCATCAATTACTCGAAAGTGTTTTTGACGATTTTAATGAAACCTGGAGTGGTTATTAGCAGTAGCAAGGGGCTTCTTTTTATGAAATTATATTTCAAATTATAAGTGGCGGTTACGTGATTGATATTTATAGTAAAAGTCATTGTACGCAACTTTCTCATAATGCATGTGAATGATCTTTTTTCAGTTACTCCACATTTCCTTGAAATTCTATTCAATTTTATGCACAAATGTATTGTTAAGTTTTGATAGAAACAGTTGACAATAATAGGCCCAGGAACACAACAAACAACCAGTCCATCAACGACGAAACCAATAAAAGAGTTCTGGTAGAAATAAATTAAGGAAATCTATCGATTGATAAAGTGTTGCTATTTCAAATCCACGGCATAATAGGACACTTGTATTTTTAAATGTTTAATTTGATACAGAAACAGAGAGAAGAACAGTGGCGTACAATGATTGTTACCATATTTATCAATCAGGTGACCCTTCGCTGCTTATAATTTGAGGTTTAACCTCATGAAAACAGCCCATTGTAACTGCCAATACACACACTAGGTTTCATGAAAATCGGCGAAAATAAATAACCGAATTTTTATTAAAACTTTGATACTCCGTCACTTGAAAACCAAGCGAGTTAGGACATACGTTTACATAAACATTTTTTCATAAAATATGACAAGGAATCACCACCTGAAATTAATGACATCATTTAGTTTACACCCTGTATATTCTGACCTCTCATTATTTACAACTGTTAGATTAGGTCAAAAAATCTGTTTATTATTCAGTTAGATTATTTAATATAAAATTATTCAGAAGAATCGAGTACCTACCACCCATAAATAACATTAGGATGGTCTTGTGCTATACATGTGATTTTGTGAAAGGTAAATTGTAATTTTTTGTGCTCGCTCAGAAAATCAGTTCAGTGTTAGCATCATGTCAGTTTTAACTGCAATACAAGTTTTACTCAAACACTATCAAAGAAATAAGATTGTAGAAATGAATCATTTTTAAATCCAACTTCACTAAACAAGCTAATTCAGAAGAATGAAAAATAACTAATAGTGAAAAATATGATCAAAACTAAATAAATAATATCGTTTATTTCACAATGGATGATAATACGTGTAATTCAAGAAATAGAAACTACTCAAACCCAAAAACTACGTCAAAATCGGTAGTTTGGTATGCTTTTAGCTCCTAAAGATGCTAAATTTTTTGGCGAAACGCGCGTCGAGTGTGACTTTGACTTAGTTTTGGTGTTTGGGTAGTTTCTATTTCTTGAATTGTTTCTCACCGATGATTCCAAATATTAATTTATTCGAGCATGATAATGAAATGAAACTGAAGTGCTATTGGCCTTTAAATAGTATAATTTTAATAAAACCTAATCTAAAATTTTTATATTCATCAAATAAATTCTTGTTGTAATGGTGAACCATAGTGTTTATATACATATATTGAGCATATGAGTGAAATGGGAAGAGGAAAAAGTTGGTTCCCCCTATAACTCTTTTATTTTTGAAGATGATGGAATGAAATTTGGAAGATCTACATAAGACATCAAACTGCCTTTTTTACGAACAAATCAAGTTCATACAGCTTCCAGTTTCACCAGAAGTGACTTTAACTTTCGATTATTGAATGGGACACTCGTATATTTTCACCTCTTTTGTCTCCACATGACGTTCTGAATACAACCATCATTTATCACTTTTTACTGTTACATTTTGATCAAAAAGATTAAAGTTGTATTATTATCAAAATGTTGGGACTGAAATTAGCGATGAAAATAAAATTCGGTAGAAAAAGTGACTAGATACAGATGGTTGTATTCAGTATTTCATATGAAGACAAGAGCAGTGTCAAAGGTTTTCATTTAGACAATAAAGTGTATTTATCTTTATTCATCTACAGTGTGTCTCACTTTTCATGGAAGCACCCACGTAACTTCCGTAATTATCAAGGTAGAATGATGAAACTCTTAGTACTGGTTCAATGGTGATGACCTAAGTGATATACACTGCCCGCCAGTGGCGATGGAACAACCAATTTTTACGGGCGACTAGCGGGCAGTGTATATCACTTAGGCCATCACCATTGGACCGGTAGGTGCAATTCCATAATTTCCTCCAGTCCTGAGAGTTTCATCATTCTACCTTGATAATTACAGAAGTTACGGGGATGCTTCCATGAAAAGTGAGACAAATTCTGATTTTTCTGGACTGAATGTTTTTAAGGAAAAAAAAACATCTGTAATAAGTTGGGGTCCTGATCACCAATCTGATGGAATTTCGCTTCTATTTTGCCCCCCTAACATGATTTACCGTAAACATGGGTTGTTCCATCGCGACTGGCGGGCCGTGTATATCACTTAGGCCATCACCATTGAACCGATAGGTGCATTTCCATAATTTCCTTCAGTCCTGAGAGTTTCATCATTCTACCGTGATAATTACGGAAGTTACGGGGATGCTTCCATGAAAAGTGAGACGCACTGTATACCGGGTGTCTCATTTGAAAATAGAAAGTTCATGCCACTTCTGGTGAAACCGGAAGTTGCATGAAGTTGAGTTGAAAGATGTAGTTTATTGTCTTCTACAGATCCTCCAAATTTCATTCCATTTATCTTCAAAAACAAAAAAGTTATAGTGGGGCGAGCCACTTTCCGTGGACATCCGGTATATGACTCCTTGTTTTCTATAATTTGTCAAATTGGTATCGAATACATTGTCATGAAAAATATCTGTTATTTATATGTCACCATCTTCCTCCGTTATCCTTTCTCTGCACATGATTTATTTAACTAGGTGTCATAATTGTAATAGACTCTAATGGAATACAATTTACCCCAAAGCTGTAAATGAAAATATCACCGCGGTATATCTAGTTGGGTCTCATTTATTAGGGTACGTAGGGGTACGTGATATGAATTGATAACTTCGACAGTGAGAGATATACAGCCGTGGTACTTCGACCGCTCCCCTGGTACCCTGACTACTCCCCCTAAATCCATAACATAAGTCGCGTTCGGTATTATGATCTCAGTGTTGAGCAGATTTTAGTCACGTGGCCACAAAATAATCGGATCAATCGGTAATAAACGAACGAAACTGACATTGGCTTGACTTTGACATTAAGTTAACCAAAAACCACATACAAATTTGCATCGTTTATTTCGTAAAGAATCTCCAAGTTTGAAATTTAAACGTTTTGAATATTACAATAACGAATACACAACAAACAATGCTAGTTTTTGTTTCGGAAAATCAAATTATTATTTTTGATGATATTGCATATAACCTCACTCTTTCAGATTGATCGTACTCGTCTGCCAAAATTCTCCGAGCAAACAGATCAATCTCGGACTAAACGGATTTGAAAAACCGAACGATCAAGATTTACCTCCCCTAAAATCGATTGCAATAAACGAACGATACAGATTAATCTGATCAGTCCGACGTAAAAACCAAATGCGCTTATTCTTACGGGAATAGATGAACAGATGTCATATCTATGTTGTTAACTGCACTACAGGAGCATTTGCATTGATTCCAAACACGCCGTGGCATTTTTTATTAAAAGAGTTAACGAAAAACACAGAATAAAATTTATTGAACACAATTTCACTTCAAACTAAATATAACCTCAAAAGTCAAACTTTGACAGGTAATCACATAATTCAAAGCAGGTACGTTAGAGGGGATAAACGATTTGATTGGTTTTCCTCAGGTAGGGATATCAGGGGAAATTGGCAGGCTGCGCAGTTGATCATGTTCTATCTCCTGTTTCTGTAATCTAAGATATTTCTAGACTCTCGAATCCATCGAACAATCTGTGGTCAATCTAATTTTAGTCCAAAACTTCTACCTATCCATGAGTTTTCTCTGAAATGTGTTGTGCATTCTACGCGCTAACATCAACCAACATCAACATTCAACATGGACTTCAAAAATGCATTTAACATGACTGATAGAACTGTTACGTTACAGAAACTTTACCAAGCTTATATTCCTTCTCACTCAATGTTATAGTCCGATGTCTCACTTGAGATTTAGTTAAAATCTTTTCAAAACTCAGAGAGGGCAATGACATAGGTCCTGCACCTTTTTGTTTGACTATTGAAGAACTCACATCAATTTTGAGTTCAAGAGTTGGTACGTGGACGATGGTTCGATCTTTCCAAACAAATTAGCCTCGAACTTAATTTTGACAAATGTGAGTTGATATTTCGATCATGTCCAAACAGAAATTTTTATGACGAATCAAAAAAAAAATTGCTCCTGGTAATAAAATTGTGAACAATAAGTGTACTGTAAGTTTAGTAATGTATGTTAAAGTACTTTCCTTTCGTACTCCATTGGCAACACCTTTTTTCTTAATTATAGAATTATGGCAATTTCTGTACCTTTCTATACTCTGGACACGAGCAAGTTTTCAAGGATGATATCCAGGTTATTGTGGAAAATTAGTTTGTCACAAAAGAAGTTCAGAATTCCACGATAGAAATCTTGGTTGTTCCTAATGGAACGATATTTTTTTGTACACTTAAAATCGAAAATCTGTCTTTTGCATTTTTTGTGAACTACTATTCAGTATTATGAACAAGTGGAAAGTCGTCTACGATGTGGTGTTTGTTTCTGGGGTTGGTCCATCATGACTGATGATGTGTTTATCGCACAGAAAAAAATAATGAAGTGCATTGCTAATGTGTCTAGTACCACCAGCTGTAAAAACCTATTTGTTATTCACAAAATATTAACTCTTCCATCTTTATATTTATTTGAACTGTCGTCATGTATTTAGGAATAGATCAACATTTATTAAAAATTCTGATGTTCATCAAATGAACTCTCGGAATCGAGAACAATTCTATGTACCACATAGCGAAAATAACGTTGAATTCAATTCTCCAGATAAAAATGGCCTTCGGGCTTTCAAAAAACTACAAAAGGAACTCAGAAACTGTTATTATTATTCACCGAAAATAAGAACAGAGATAAAACGTCCGTTATGCTTGGTGCATACAAGATTGACCAGATATTTTTGACCCGATTCTGTTTTTTTTTAATAAAATTTCCAATATTCCAAATTCCGTGAAGTTTTCACTGAAGTCAAGATTTTGTGTTCTGATTGGTTATGACCTGTTATATCACCCGCCTCAGTATATGATTTATGGTTTACGGGACACTCAGAACTATCAATAAGTGAGTCCAAGAATGAGACACATGTTTGATCGATGCATTATTTATTCAAAATAAAAACGAATGTTTCAGTATCCTTCATAGCGGGTACATCCAGATGAGCAGAGTTGTTTGTACCATAACGCAGATGTTCTTGGAGTTCTGGTTCGCGCACGATCATGGAAGTCAACTGCAAAGAGACCGAATCTGACGCTGAAAAGAAAGAGGTCGTTTAGAATTTTCTCAGGAATCACAGACGGTCACGTTAATTTTATGCAACTGATATGAACACGTCGTTAGTAAAATATGCAATATGTATTTGACACAAAAGCTTTCTTGTTCGCATTAGAAATTGCCAACTTTGTCAAATAGACGTGCAAATCGTTTTTTTTTCTGTAGTTTTGGAAAAGTAACTACTTCTCTCAAAGTAAGTAACTGAGATATCTTACCGGTATCCTCTGTTCCATTCAAAGCCATCCATGAAACTCCAGTATGTATATCCATACACTCTAACGTTATCAAGGGTCAGTGCATCATATATGTGGTTCAGTGTTCTCTGGAATTTATATTTATTACTAACGGTTCGTTGTCAGAGTTCTGTATTATTACTAATAGGTATTATGTACTAGTATATAATACGCTTTCAAATTTCTTCGGGAAGTCGAAATTGGTCCTGACAAAATATATTACCTTTATGTACGTGATACGTTCTGGATCCTCACAATCTGTAGATTCTGATCCATAACCGTTTTCTGTAATGAATATTGACGGATTATTGTACTCCTTCTTGATCCATCCAAGCATGTTTCGGACTCCATATGTGTGAGTCTGGAAAGGTGTAATATAATTTTTGAAAACTAGGTATTTAGTTCAATCTCCATTACCAACAGTTTTTGAGAAATGATTTCATGCATACGAGTATTGTAAGTAAACTTATTGTTTACCATCAAACTTCAAGACACAAATATTTCCCTGACTTTCCACCTCTTCATTTTTATAAGATTTGAAAATGATTCGATTGTCATCAGTAACAATTATCAAATTACTTGTAAAATGTTGGAAGTTTGAATTAACATTTGAACTATCAAAAGTCAACAAATATTATTTTTTAGAAAAAAATTACTCAAGAGCAGTTAATTGTTAGGCTAAGCTGTAAATAAAAATAAAAGACTCATTTTATAAGATATTTCGTAAGTGAAAACCTCGGTTTTCGCCCCAGCAGAATCGCTTGGAATGATTTAAACAAGAAATTGTAAAAAAATCAACCTTTTAGTTCTTTTGCGAATATCTCAAAAAGTATTGGAGGAATTGTTTTACAGTCAGAAAAACTTTTGTAGAGAATTATAAAACCTATAGAATGGTTTCTCATACGACCAGATCTATGCATTTTTTACTGCGAAAATCGGGGAAAACCTCGCAAAAGAGATCATTTTTGTAAATTTGAGGGAAGACAAACAATATTGCGGAAACTGATAGATGATAACATGAACTACAACTGTGCGCAAAGTGGTTTCTGTCCGATGTGTAGTTTTTGTACAATCGCGTTATATACAATTTAAGGGCAAATCTTTATAAATGCGCCGATTTAATGAAAATCATATCATTCAAATTCTGTAAACGGCATTTGAATGTGATATCTACAATTTGTATATTTTGGATTTTCACCTGAGAGGTGGGAAATGTGTCACTGATATTCGAAAGTGGAAGTCGTTTGAAATGCCTGTGGTGAGGACTCATTTGGCTGAAATGTTTCACTATTAAAGCGGAAATAGCATGCCTGTGGTCGAAGGAAAGGCAGTAATCTTGTTTAATTATGTAAGGTAGAGAATGTTGATGAGCAACGAGTTTTTGGACTGTGTCTACAAAGTTCATTTCGTTTCTTTCATGAACTAGTTTCTGTAATTTTTTGAGATGGAATGACCCCGTTCATCAATTGTTTTCATGTATTGTCTCTTTTGGATACAAAATAATTAGATTTACCTACGCCAATAATAAACAAAAATTCTCTTATTAGCTAAAATAAAGTATATATATTTACAAATTGGCTTCCCAATTGTCATCTAATTTCCCATTTTTTAACTAATTTTTCTGCTAACGTCAAAACATGACAAGGTTCGCGCATTGATAACAATATGCCAAGTACATATTTCGCTTACTGCATGTAAACTGATGGGATTTTTATATTTTAGCCTTTATGGTCCTCAATCAAGCAAACATCCAAGAAATCATTCATTTCTAAATGTTTAATGATGAACAAATGCCATTTTATTTCCATAGTTACAGTAATTACTTCATTTGGAAAAACATTTCAAGCCAGTTCATCTAGTATATTAAAGTATAAGTGGATAAAAAGGTCTTTCAAACATGCGCGATTTTTCGAGCACGACGGCGCAACCGGAGTGTTCGAAATAGAGCAAGTGTTTGAAAGACCAGTTATCCACTAATACTTTACGTTATTTTTTTTATTGGTGCAATTTCAAATCATAAATACTGGTATTTTTTCAACTCAAATGTATGTACCTCCGAGCAATAAAAGAGTATGTACTAATAATGTAAAATGGTTGAATTCGTGATGTGACATCGTATTCCTTTCGTTGTCATGGAAATGAGAAAAACAGAGTTAATTTTGCAGTTTGTCAGCAAAGATTATGTTGTCACTGTAGTGCCTAAAAATCAATTATTATATCGATTCTTTGAATGGTAAAGCAGAATTGTGGTTAATATGGCAAAAATCGAATGATGCGCATAAAAAGAAAATGACAGGTAAAAGAAAGAAAATGACAAGTAAAAAACGCGCGTTTTTGAAAGTTCGATTTAAACACGCTGAGGCGAGGTATAAATAGGTACAAAGGGACACCAATAAAAAAAAAACTATTCTTTATATCAAACTAGGGGCCAGTTTTTCAGGTTCGAGTTAAACTCCAAATGACTAACTAATAGTTTAGATGGTGAATGACATTCTTTGAATGATGTTGAAAGGATCACATTCTAACCATTACTAAGGTAATCTGGAGTTTAACTGGAACCTGAAAAACTGGCCCTAAGCATATTTTAGAACAATATTTTTTGACGATTGTAGACAAATTTTTGTTTGCAACTCGTACACGAAATACTTAGGTGAACTCGACAATTTTTTTAACTCAACTGCGCCTTGTTGAAAAAATCAGTTCTCGATCACCAAAGTAGCATTTCGCGCACTAGATACAAAAATAACCATTCTGGTTTCTTGGAAAAGAGTGCATGGACACAATTGCAGATGAATAATTTTCGCACTGTGGCACTAAACTTCATTTACTAGTCCAGGGTTTCTCAAACTTTCGGCTCCACGAACCCCTTTAAAGTTTCCAGGTGACAACGAGCCCCTTAACCTTAACTAACTGATTTAATCCTCCCTCTCCCCCAAAGAAAATAATAAAATTGACTGTTGAAGAAAATTAGGTTTTTATTTCAATAAAAGATAACAAATAAAGTGTCAAAAGAAATATCTTTTTAATATTAATGTGATGGGTGTGTTTGTTTCTTGTCGCAAATGGAGTCAATTTTAGGAGTAATTTTGGACAATTTTAACCTTAATTCTGTATCGGTATCAAGCCGATTTCTGTATTTAGTTTTAATCATGACCAGGTGCGAAAACCCACTCTAACATAAGTATGTTGTAGCAAAGGGTAAAAGAAAATTCACCGCTTTGCGTGAGAGTTCGGGATACTCTTCCTGTCTAGCTGCCCAAAAATGTATCAAAGACATCCTGTTTAAATCAGCTTGAAGAGTTTCATCTACGGATATTTCTAATAATGACTGCTGCTGCTTAATACTCAAACTAGAATTTATGCTCTCATTCGTGACCGCAAATGGGTTATGAATCCAGCCATCTTTAGCATTATCAATATCCGGAAAATACCTTTTCAGTTCGTCGAAGAGCTGAGAAAGATGAAGAACAATTTCAGCCCTTATTTCGGAATCCACGGTTAAGGCGTTCGTCGTGATAAATTCATACAAAAGAGGAAAACATTCAAAGATATTTGATCTCAAGCAAGTTTTCCAAAATTCAATTTTTTTTATAGAGAGAGAGAGAGAGAGAGAGAGTATGTGTTTATTATCCAAGATATAAAATCTTATTGACAAACACTGGTAAAAATAAAACATAAATAATAACACTAAATACACTAAATACACTAAATATAGAATTGTACGGAAAACAAAACAAAACATAATAATATAATTAAATATAAACAATAGCATCTATACATTATATATTAATACATATTACATACTATGATCATCATCAGTGTCATATCAGTGTCATATCGATCCGTCATTAAAATATTCGGTCAAGTTATAATACGCTTTTTGTACCAGTCTTTCATGTAACTTTTTTCTAAAAGCTTTGAGAGAATCCAAGTTCTTTATATCTGCGGGTAATTTATTATACATTTTGACACCGTTGTAAATTATTGAGTCTTTGATCAGTGTGGATTTAGGAATAATTAATGATAGATTATTTGCATTTCTTGCAGTGCGATTGTTATTTTCGTATAGGGTTTTATTCTTGTAAATGAGACATGTAGTTTCTATCACGTAAATAGAAGTCAGCGTCAGTATTCTGTGTTTCAGAAAGAGAGGTTTGCAAGAACTCAACCTAGATACTTGGCACAAATACCGCACTGCCCTCTTTTGCAGCAGAAATATACTCTCAAAGAGTTCATTACTACATGAACCCCAGAACTGAATTGCATATCTCAAGTTTGACTCGATGAGAGCGAAATAAACATTTTTGGCAGCGGCATAACCTAACTCTTTGACTGTAGACCTGAGGGCAAAACAGCCAGACGATAGTTTTTTGTTCAATTTGTCAATATGATTGGTGAATTTCAAGTTGGTATCTATGTTAAGCCCCAAGAATTTTATATTGCTGTCAGATGGTATTGAGTCTGTCTCTAGTTCTATATCAGGAATAAGACATTTAAACGTGAGTAATTTCGTTTTATTGAAATTTAAACATAGAAAATTTGCATCGCACCACAATTTGATTTTTTTGTAGGTCTTTTGTGACTTTTTTACGAAGCAGTACCACATCTTCAGAGTGCCATAGAATGGTAGTGTCGTCGGCAAATAAAGTGAAGGAACCTGATATATCTAAGAGGGATAGATCGTTAATATATAGGAGGAAAAGATAAGGACCTAATACTGAACCTTGGGGTACTCCCCAAGTAACGTCTTGTAATCCGGATGTTTGGTCAGTTTTAACTAGTTGGTTTCTTCCTGTCAAGTATGATTCCATCCACCTCAAGGCCATGTCTCTGATACCATAGTGAGATAGTTTCTGCAGTAATAATGAGTGATTGACACAATCAAAAGCTTTAGTCATATCACAGAATACTGCCGCCACATGCTTGCCTACATTGATGTTATTGTATGCCATTTCTAGACAATTAAACATGGCATCAGATGTATTTTTGTTATTTCTAAATCCAAATTGTTCATTGCTGATTAATTTGTTGGCTTCAAGATATTTTATCAGGCGGATTTTTACGAGCTTCTCTATCACTTTCCCTAAGGTCGGAATCAGAGAGATTGGTCTGAAGTTAGATGGATCTTGGATAAGTGCGTTAATTTCGTCCTTCACAGTGAATACACTGCACGTGGAACCTTGCATCGAAAAAAGTCGTTTTATTGAGACAAGAAAAAATGTCAGCTAAATAGGTTACTCTTTCAAGCCAGGTTTCATCTTCAAATCGGATTTCAAGGTTGAAGTCACTGTCTTTCAAAAATCTATAGATTTCGTGACGAAGTTCAACAAGCCGAGATAATATCCTTCCTTTTGACACCCAGCGTACTTCACAGTGTAGCAGTAATGAATCATATCCACTACCCATAATAATATGAAAAGTATTCACTTTAGCAGACGCGCTTTTATATAATTTATTATTTTTACAACCTCTGAAAGTGCTGTTTTAAATCATTGAGTATTTTCTTGCTAGCTCCTCTGTGCAATGCATAATGGTTACTTTTGACCTCAGGAGCGAGATTTTTATTCCTGGATATTAGTCCAGATATACTTCCTGCCATGGCCTTTGCACCGTCAGTGGATATACCAACGCACTTTGTCCCATCTATGCCATGTTTTTCAATAAAATCACTCGTAGACTTCAAGGTGGCGCGCGCCACCATGTGTGCCGAACGTGCCTGCCAGTCATCAAGCCACCATTACGTTAATCTTCTCGCGAACCCCCTGCCGTCGAATGACAAACCCCTAGGGGTTCGCGCACCACACTTTGAGAAACCCTGCATCAAAGCTATGCTTCGTGTATTAAATCAGAAAAATCGAACCAAAATAATCAACAGTTTATTAACACGAGAACTTATGTCTGAATGTTTGTTTTCCCGAAGTTTTTCGTACAAATTTCAAATTGTAGATGTCGCCCACTCTGTGGTGATCGCGAATAGTAAGCTCTTTGTCGTTAGTTGAGAAGCACCAACGACCTTTGGCAAAGAAAATAATTCACAAACAAATAACAAAAAATATTCACTTACACGCTTCCTGCGGCTAAGTTTGGCACCAACATCATATTGGAAGCGATTTGGTTGCAACGGAGCTTCTACTAATTGGGCACGTAAGATGCCGAAAGAATTGAGGGAAAAGTAGTCGTGGGTTCCTTTGATGAACGCAATTTCTTTTTCGGAAAATTCAGGAAGTCTGCAGTGTTCTCCTTGTAACTCACTTCGTTCGTTCACGCGTTGTTTCATTACTTCAGGGTAGTCACCATTATATATTGGATTAGCAAACCATCCAACCTGAAATGAAAAGGATACAGAGTCGAGTTGAAGTAGTTGAAAAAAAATGTGGATCCCTTCAAAATAATTTTGAGAATGATAAGGAACAAAGTTTTTTTTTTCAAAATAATATAAAAGTACAAACACGAAACGGGGCAAATTTCACTAGATGCACGATTCATCAACGAAGCAAATACCATTAGGAGTTGCATCCTTTCTGATGAAGAAAAGTCCAAATAAGTATATACAGTGAGCACGAATGAGGTTGCCTACCATGGGAAAAAAGTTGCTCTTTATATGGAAAAATTAAATTTCCAAAAATATTTTCGGTTTTTAAATTAATTTGGAAAAACTGAATTTTTGGACTGCTTATTTTTTTGTGTTATCATCAGAACTGGAACCAAATAAAAAATAGTTCTTTACAGAAACCTTTCATACGTTTTCTGAAACTGATATTAGTTTTACCAAGTAACGAGTGGGCCCTGGTCTGTTATCATTTATTGAAATATCCTGTGGAATCATCAATGATTTCACTTACGGAAAATTGAAGTTGGTTTTCAGCAGCAAGTCTATCTTCGTCGCAATCACTTGCTGGTTCTATCCACGGGGAACCGATATTTATGGAAATCCTTCCTGCAAAATATTGCTATTTTGAAAGCTTTGTTTCACATTTTTTCAAACATTCAATCAACATGATCACGAATGCCTATACAGGGTGATTCAAAATTCGATGTAAATATTCCAAGGGCGTATTGTTGGGATCAAAATAAGACTTTTTCTTCAAATCAACATGTGTCCTAAAATGCACCCTCTCCGAGCTACAGCCCCTGTAAGTTAGGAAAAAAAAACGAGATTATCTAAAACTGTGACTATAATAACGAATCGAATCTTCTGAAAATTGGCATACCACTGTTTTTTTAGGCACTCTATTCTTTTTTCGCTTCAAAAATTATGTGAACCCAGTATCATTATTCCGAACAATGGGTGATAATGAGGGTCGTCGGCTAATATTGATTTACGACCTCACTAGATTGTTGGTTCTACTATACCTACTTTACTCCCAGGAATTGTTGGCCACCCCTATTCAAAATTAGGTAGGTAACAGGCAACTGTTTATAAATCCCTCTCATCACCTCGGTAATGTCATTAAACACTAATTATTGTTAGTTGTCAGATTTTAGCTGGTTGATTACACTTGCGATCAAGAAATTTGTTTAAGTTAAAAATGGAAAATGTGCCATTCTCTTTCGCTCATCTTGCTGACATTCATTTTGTTTATGGTCTGGCTGATGGTAACGCATTGGAAGCCCAAAGATTATACGGAATTAGGTTTCCTCACCGCCGACTCCCCGATCATCGTACATTTACAAATTGTCATCGTCATCTCAGTGAATACGGCAAATTCCAAACTGGAAGAAATGATGCAGGCAGGCCACGAGAAATTCGCCACCCAGCAACAGAGGAACAAATTTTAAATATGACCGACGAAAATCCCCAGTTAAGTACAAGACAAATATCTTTAAATTAGGGTATTTCCCAATCAACTGTGTGGCGCGTATTGCACGAATTCAGCTTATATCCATATCACGTCCAACGTGTTCAAGGTTTGCTGCCACGGGATTTTCCGCGGCGTTTGCAGTTCGCTAGGTGGATATCCAGGAAGTGCACGAGGGATCGTAACTTTTTATCTCGGATCCTTTTCACCGACGAATCTCAGTTTACGCGAGATGGTCTGGTGAATTATCACAATGTACATGTTTGGGCACTGGAAAATCCGCACGAAATAAGGCAATCCCGCCATCAGGAACAGTTCAGTTTAAATGTATGGGCAGGAATTGTTGGAAATGAGCTTATTGGTCCTTTCTTTTTTCCAAGAGTTTTAAATGGGGACACTTACCTAGATTTTTTGCAAAACGATTTGCCCGGTTTAATGGAAAATGTGCCACGAATGTGGTTAATGCATGATGGTGCTCCCCCTCATTTCCGTTTAACAGTACGCCATCATTTGAATCTCATTTTTCCAAATCGTTGGATTGGTAGAGCTGGTCCAATGGCTTGGCCGCCACGTTCCCCGGATTGCACCCCATTAGACTTTTTTTTTATGGGGATATGTGAAAAGTGCTGTTTATGATGCTGGGCCCGTGCATTCGGTTGAGGTCTTCCGTCAACGCATCATTGATGCTTTCCAAAACATAAGAACCACTTCTGGGATTTTAGAACGTGTTCGACGTTCTATGCAAAGAAGAATGGAAAGTTGTATCGCAGCAATGGGAGGACATTTTCAACAATAGTTATGAGATTATTAATTATTTAATAACCCAAAAATGTTTTGTTAGTTTGATATTGCGAAAGTACCTCCCTTTCGTTGATTACGATTTGCAGGCAAACGGTTAGTTGTATGACAAAAATGCAAGAAACCGAATTCTTAGATTTTTTTGTGGCCCATAAGATTATGCTATTCGAATTGGGAGTTTCTCTTTTTGAACATAAAAATTGGGCCAATAGAGGTGTGGACCTCCCTCCAACTCTTCCAAAACTGGGTTTACATAATTTTTGAAAAGAAAAAAGAGTAGAGTGCCTAAAAAAACAGGGGTATGCCAATTTTCAGAAGATTCGATTCGTTACTATAGTCACAGTTTTAGATAATCTCGTTTTTTTGCTAAATTACAGGGGCTGTAGCTCGGAGGTGGTGCATTTTAGGACACATGTTGATTTGAAGAAAAAGTCTTATTTTGATCCCAACAATAATACGTTTTTGAAATATTCACATCGAATTTTGAATAAATTAGCTATTACATGTTTTATTAGTTTGATATTGTGAAAATACCCCCCTTTCGTTGATTACGATTTTCCGGCAAACGGTTGGTTGTACGACAAAAATGCAAGAGACCGAATTCTTAGTTTTTTTTATGGCCAATAAGATTATGCTATTCGAATTCGGAATTTCTCTTTTTGAACATAAAAATTGGGCCAATAAATGTGTGGACCCCCCTCCAACTCCCCTAAAACTGGGTTCACATAATTTTTGAAGCAAATAAAGAATAGAGTGCCTAAAAAACAGGAGTATGCCAATTTTCAGAAGATTCGATTCGTTATTATAGTCACAGTTTTGGGTAATCTTGTTTTTTTTCCTAACTTACAGGGGCTGTAGCTCGGAGGGGGTGCATTTTAGGACACATGTTGATTTGAAGAAAAAGTCTTATTTTGATCCAAACAATATGCCCTTGAAATATTTGCATCGAATTTTGAATCACCCTGTATATTGATTAAGTGGAGTCAAATGAGTAGGAGACAAAATTGTGTTCCGATTGTGAAAAGTTACCATACAGTTTTTGGTTTGGTTCAGAAATAGAAACAGAAACAGAAAACCTAGTACTCCATTGTAAGTACCAAGGAAAAGGCATTAGAAATGTTTGTTATTTTAAAATTTGTAGTTTGTCTGACGAAACCCAGAGGACTCAGCACTTCTCTTATGGCCTTCTGTTAAATTTCTTGAAATATCAGTATGTTTCAGTATCCGGTTTCCTTTTCAAAAGTGTCTGTTGACCCAGTACGATCATGTGACTAGGTGTTGAAGTTGTGTTGAGCCATTTTTATTTTATTATTTTTTATGCAATTAGAAGATTAAAAAATTTTTTCTAGCCGTTACAATTTGTATTATTCCAAACAATACTGTGATGTTTACATGAGACCCATTCTTCAATTGAATGAAGGGTAATCTACAAACAAAAACAGGTTCAATCGATGAACCATTTTATTCTTATTCATTTTGAAATGTACAGGATCACTCAAAACTAAGTAAATAACTGTTAATCACGGTTAGTTCATCATATTCTGATTTAAGTTTTACTGAAATTTTTTGTCAATGGCCAAATATAAACAATGTTCTTTAATTAAGCCTATATTTGTTTGGATATTATCCTCTATTCGTGAATATTGTTTGGGAAATTATTGAATTTACTAATTGCATGAAAAATATTGAAATAAAGATGGCTAATTTTAATTTCAATACTCCATATCTCGAAAACTAGTCATATGTTGGGCCAATGGACACTTTTGAAAACGAGAGCGAATACTACAACATACTGAAACTGAGGAAGTGAATGACTATAGTTCAGAATGGCATCAACTATAAAAAGATCTATAAAAAAGAAAGACAGTGAAATTTTTTCCAAAGATGGGAAAAAGTTCATTGGCAAGTTAACACCGATTGAAAGAATGGCTGCGTTCTGAACGAAATCTGAAGGCTTCAGTATGTTATATAGTCCAAGAGCTAAGCGACAAAAAAATGCAACCATTTTATAAAGGATTATTTTTTTAGATTATTTCATGTTTTAGTTGTATAGATGAATAGCCTTTCGTCAATTTCATCAACAGCACTTTCACGAACATATTTTTTTACGGGTTTAGCACTGCTGACGGGCCCTGTAGCAGAATTTTTATGGCTGACTATAATTACACAGTATTTCAGTCAATTTAGTGTTGTGAACCAATTTTTAGATTTTATCAAATATTCGCGACATTATACTAAATGATGTGATTAATTTTAGATGGCGATTCTTTGTCAAACTTAATGAATAAAGGTTAACATAAACGTGCGTCTAAACGTGCTTCGTTTACAAGTAACGGGGTAATCGGTTATTTAATCATGACTCAAAGTCTTTTCGCTGGTTTTCAAGAAACCTGGTGTTTTTGTTAGCAGTTTCATAGAATAAGATTTCAGATTATAAGTAGCAAATGATATTTATGGTAAAAATCACTGTACGCCAAAGTTGCATATTTTTTTCAGATTGTGCGTCTTGTTAATCATTAGGGGCTGATAGTATGTGAAGTGTTAGATCTTCTAGGCACCAAACAGACAGTTAAGATTTCAAGACGAACTTTTAACAATAGTTTCTGATTGACACATACTACTCAACGAACAACTTGATTTAAATAACACTCCTTTGTTGAATGTACTTTCTTGTAAGTAGAGATAAGCAAAATCTTAATCTTACAGGTCATTTAATCAATGCAGATATAGAGGTTAAACTCTTTTTTGGAATTATGATTAGTACTTATTGGTCTTATTGATGATTGTGAAGGAGTATATAAATGATTATTCAGCTTGTATACTCACTTGAAGAAGCTACTGTGTTAGCGAAATATGTAGTCATCAAATAAAGTTTGTGAAAATCGAATGGTATTCGGTGAAGTTAGTATAATTTTAACAATAGACTTCTCGTGTTTTTGAATAAAGGGCATTGCTGACATACTGACGCTGGGAACACGAGGAAAAAACACTTGGATTTTGTAAAATTGCACCAGTATATCGAATTCAAACTAAATTTTTTTCCAGGTTTTTGTTTATAAAGTTCACAATATTACCACGTTAATTTCTAGCTTAAGTAGCTGGAAGTTAAGCTCTAGAGAAGAAAGTATACTATGAAGAGTACTATCATTCACAAAGCTGTAAACTGTACAAGAGTCTGCTCTCAACAAATATTTTATGTTTTATTAAAACAGTCCAGCTTGGTTTTGAGGCAAAAATCAGTTGTAGCAGCACCAAACTTGGCACGTTAGTAGTTGAAATCATGACAAACAAGAAAAAAAATTGTTGAAAAAAATAAATATTTTTTTTGCTTTTACCTCGGAAATAATAATATTTTTCAAAAAACAGTTTCAATGGGGTGGATGATAATTCAATTCCCTACAAGAATGATTCCTATTGATATCTCACATAATCCGACATCAAATTTCAGACTCGCGTGTACCCGCCGCTGCAAGTTCCGGCGGGGCCAAACTTTAAATTTGTCATAACTTTGCTAAAAATTATCAGAGAAGGAAAATTGAATTTCGTCCCTTCTCATTCATATATACAATGTGGGTATCTGAGTCTCTAAAATGTTTTTTCCCACTTTACATAATCCTTATGCGCAGTTTACAGAGGATGCAAAAATCAGTGATATTTTAGTTAATTTGGATTCATTGTACTAAAGCAGGTATATTATCCTCTTTGGACTATACAGGTCAATTCAAATTCGACCCCCACCATTGGGATCTCCTAAACTACAGGAGATACGTCGAAGCTTAAATTGAGGCAAAGTTGCGTATTCTGGTGCTTAACAAAATACTGTTGAGTATTTCCAGGAATATCGGGAAAAAACTGAAAATCGGAATATTCGTTTTTATTTTTTTCTATCGTTATTTGACAACATAGCTCAAAACCAAAAGTACATTTTCATTGATACTTTTTTTCAGCTACACGTTTTCATGTTTAGATTTACTATCCGTCTTCTGGCATTCATCATAAACTTTTTTTTCTGTTATGAGCGCCATATTGTTTTTTTATGCAGAAAAATAGTGATTCTCATTCTGATTTCATTGATGTAAAATTTGTTATGATTTGCACTTCTGAAACCACAGATATAAAAAAAACAACTTCATCTGAGATGGTCATGACTCCATCGAAAATTTTTATTTAATAAACACTAGTTGTCAGAAATCATTAAACATCATAAGTTTGCACAAATACTTCAGTCGAAATGTACTCATTCTCAAATGAAGAAAAACGAGAAATATTGAAACTTTATTATAAATTTGATAGGAATAGTACGAAAACAGCACAAATAAATTTTGAATTATATCCGGAAAGACAACAGCCGGATAGAACATTATTCGGAATTTTGGACAAACACTTGGCTAAGTACGGTGCGTTTCAAAAAACAAGAATGAAATATGGAAGCAGAATGGAACAAAATATTAGACGTAACTTCTTAGCCGAGGTAAAATAATCCTGAGAGAAGGATGGAATTTTGTAGCTGGCTCTAGAATAGGGTAGACCCTACAAACTTCTTGAAAAACATTATTTGTACCGACGAAAAAACTTTTTCGAACTTTGGTGTTTTTAATAGAAATAATGAGCACATTTGGAGTGAAAATAATCCACGACACTTCAGAGAAGTCAGACCACAAGTTCGGTTTCGTTTGAATGTGTGGGATGGAATTTATGACGACCGAATACTTGGACCTCATTTCTTCTCTAATACTTTGAACGGGGAAACCAATCTTCGGTTCTTAAGAAACGAATTCGAAGAATATATGGATACATTTCCCCTTGTTAATTATAACAGCTGCTGGTTTCAGCATGACGGGGCTCCTCCACACAATAAAAGAGCAGTTTGCGAATATTTACACCAAAGATTTCCTAATTGGTGGTTAGGAAATTCTGGACCAGTGAGGTGGCCGGCAAGGTCACCTGACCTTACAGTTTTGGATACTTTCTTGTGGGGCACTTTAAAGAACAGAATCTATGGAGAGCAAGAATATGACACAGTAGATGAACTTAGAGACAATATCTATCATCACGCAATTCAGGTCTATCAGAAGAAGGGATATTGTTAGGGCCGTTCTTAATTTGAGACGAGCTCGGTTATGTATTCAAGAAGAAGGCCATCATTTCGAACACTTGTTGTAATACTTTTTGTGCATTTTTCACAAGCTCATGATTTCATTCTTGTTTTTTGAAACGCACCGTACTCAGCCAAGTGTTTGCCCAAAATTCCGAGTAATGTTCTATCCGGCTGTTGTCTTTCCGGATGTAATTCAAAATAAATTTGTGCTGATTTCGTACTATTCCTATCAAATTTATAATAAAGTTTCAACATATCTCGTTTTTCTTCATTTGAGAATGAGGACATTTCGACTGAAGTATTTGTGCAAACTTATGATGTTCAATGAGTTTTCAGAAACCCAAGAATATATCAAAAGAAAGAAGAAATGTATCTATTCATTTCATATAGTCAACACAGTCCAGGATCATCTCACCATGATATCAAAGCCGACAATGGACCCATATTTTAGAGCAATATGCTCCCAGTTCAGATCATGAGTTGCGAAAGCAGTGTCTCATATGCCCGGCTTCCGGCTTATTATGAACCCTAACTGTCATAATATGGTCTGTTCTTGCTGTGGAAATTTGTAAATTAAGACAATAATAAGTAGATCCAGTTGCGTTTGTTCGACTGAAAGTGAGTAGAAATTTAATGTTGAGCAGACATGGCCTCAAAAATTCGTTTTGTGGATATCGAATTTTGCGATTTCTAAGAAATTATTAGTGCTTCTCCTTAGAAGGTGAGGGTGTCGTCTTCCCTATATACAGGGTGTCTGGTAAACCTTGTACAATATTGAAAGTGGTGATAGACCAGGTCATGACTGTTCAGAATATCGGAATTTCACCTTAGTAAAAATATCACCGTTTTCGAGATAATGGGCATTTTAAGAATTTCTGGAAAATCGCTACCTCACCTTAGATTTTTGAGTTCCATGTATACGAATTGAGACAAATTCAAATATCTTTGCTGCTGAAGATTACTGATGAGTGATGGTTTTAGACGTACAGAACAGTTTTTCAGAAAGTGAAAAAAAAATTCAAGAAATGAGGGTAAAATACCAGATTTGAGTTTCATCAATTTTTTTTTTAAATTGACATTATTGTCTGAAGAAACATAACCAATTGGTAGTGGACATTCATTTCAAAAGGATGCTCATTTTGTCCAGACTCTACCATGGAATTGAACAAACTAAAATTATTTTTGGATGAAGGGATTTCTATTGAATTAGGCGTGGTTTCATTCTAGGCTTCCATCAACTTTTATACTTACGCCCATAAATTATTTTATTTCGATTTTATCAAGATAAAATGTGGAAATGACTATTAATAATAAAGAATGGACTGCTTGGTAGCGTTAAATATTATGTCAATAAAATTACCTTTTCATGTAATTAAGCCTAATAAAATTATCGAAATGAAATGTCGATTATCAGACATGTCACCGATTAAAACGAATACTTGTGAAAAATGTCACAATTGTCCAACATTCAGATTCCAACGAATATTCAGAGACCGACAGATATATAGGGTGAGACCGACAGATATATAGGGTGTAACCAAATAAGTGCAAAATTTTTTAGGAGGTGAATCCTTGTCGAAAATTAAAAACTTTTCTAACTCCTGTGTTGTTTCCGTAGAAGCAATAGTTTCCTGATGAAAGAATAAAATACAGCATTGTGCATGAACGGATCTTCTGTAAATAGAATTGAAAGAATCTAGGAGGAGGCTGTCACATTTTGTTTGAACAGCTTGTGACTTTTTTTATTATTCCGCTTGTTTCATTCAGTGGTATTTACTCCTTTGTCATGCCGTACACACGTTATACTCCCCGAGAATATTCGCATATGCACTACATTTATGGTGAATGTGGAGGTAGTGCTACTGCTGCAGCAGCGCTTTATGCAGCACCATATCCGATTGCACAATGCCGCTCAGAGAATCGATGATTTGGGGGCTATAAAAACGTAGAATCATTATTTACTTCTTTACATCTCATTGAATGGTTCCTAGCAGTTGATTCGTTATTACTCATAATTATTTAATCATTTCATCTTGATACGATAAAAATAAAAGACATTACTGACAAAGTTTACTGGAGTTGATTTTAGCTCAGAATAAAATCACACTCTAATATAATGAAATTCTACTCCTACCAAAAATAATTATTGTATGTTTTATACCATGGTAGAGTCTGGACAAAATGGGCATTCTTTGGTAATCAATATCCACTTCCACTTAGTTATGTTTTTTTCAAACAATAATGTCATACTGTCGTTAAAAAAATTGGTGAGATTCAAATCTGGCATTTTACCATAATTTCTTGAAAAATTGTAGAGTTTTCTGAAAAACTGTTTTGCACGTCTGAAAGCATTAGTCATCAGTAATCTTTAGCAGCAAAGATATTTGAATTGGTCTCAATTTGTAGACATGGCACTCAAAAATCCCAGGTGAGGTAGTGATTTGCCGAAAATTAAAAAAATGCTCATTATCTCGAAAACGGTGATATTTTTACTGAGGTGAAATTCCGATATTCTGAACAGTCATGACCTGGTCTATCACCACTTTCAATATTGTACAAGGTTTACCGGACACCCTGTATAATGATAATGATAATTTTAATAAAAGCTCATTCAAACAAGTCTTAAGAAGAAATTTAATGTTGAGCAGACAGGGCCTCAAAAATTCGTTTTGAGGATTGGAGTTATATTGAATTTTGTATTTTTTATGAAATTATTAGTGCTTCACCTTAGAAGGTGAGGGCGTCGTCTTCCATATATATATATATAATGATAATTTGAATAAAAGCTCATCCAAACGAGTCTTACGAACATTTCTTCCACGGGGGGGGGGGGGGGGTCTTTGAGGTGAAAAAATGTATGGAATCTTCTCTGAAGAAAACGCTTGTGCCAACCAATCTGTGTTTTGAATGTGGAAATTTGTACATAGATCATGGAGATTTTTCTGTCTTTGGACAATTACATCAGGAAATATTATGTTTTTAATATATTTCAATGCACGAAAACTTATAATTTTCTAGAGTTGTTTTGAGATATGTTGAATAGAAATGAATGCCCGTCAGATAAAAGGCAAAATAGGTATAAATTCAAATACTTGTTACTGGAAAAATGCGTTTGTTTGTAGGATGTCCCAGGAGGAAGGAATTTGTTTCTCTGCAATAAAGAGATTTTTGGCCAGAATTGGTGCCTTGTCACTCCCGAAGGGCTTGAAACATTGATATCTGTAAGTAGAGAAAGAGGGTTCAATTCCTACAGAAATCTTGATGAATGGGCGGACGTCAAAATACATAAAAAATGTCGGCAGATGTACACACTCATAGCTTCAAGTTCTAAGAAGTTCAAGTATACCAATGAAAAATTCCATAACACTGACTCTCGTATTGGTTCATATTGAAATCCAATCTCAGGAACAGTTCAGAAAGCTTCGATTTCCCGGATTGCTGTTTCATCCGTGGACAAAAAAATCTGCACAAGTAAAAAAAAGCGACCGTTCGGGACAGTTTCTGAAGCGTCAACCGAGACTATTAATTAAGAAAGTGGTAACTACTGTTTGGATGGAGTTTCGAAAGCAGTTATGACGAGAATAGCCAATGTAGATTTAGTAGCGGGTTTTGCAAATATCACCGGAACTGTCACGCCAATTTTATAGTAAAATATAACACGAGAGAACAAACACAAACTGGTAGAGGCGGTCGTCCTTCTGGAAGAAAATATATTCTTACCTCTTTTTTTATGGTAGATATTCCAACTCACATTTTCAGGACGTTTTTCTCCGTTTCCAGAGATCAAAAAGACGGAGTTACTCGAAATATGAAGCATTAACCTCATCCAACCTTTTCTTTTCAATTCTTGGACTATTTTGTATATAATTGTATCGCTTCTCATTCCATCGAAGCCGTTTCCCAAGAGCCCTTTCATTTTCTGATAAATTCCAAAAAGTTTTTTTTTTAACTTGAATTAATTTTTTTAGTTTCACCCCGTATTTTTTGGTGAAAAATTTTTCTATCACTGAACATAATGTCAAGAAGTTACGTGCCGAGTTTCATGCTGCTGTAATTCATCGTCCACTTTTGGAGCAAATTTATCTGTGGTTATTGGACTATATGTCATTTATGAGTATCTGAATAACGTATGCATGGATTGCGATGATATTTTATTGCCATAACTGGATCGTTATTGAAATACTAAAATATTTATGAATATACTGATCTGAACTGAATATACACTTACCACATTGTTCTTTCCTGAATTCTTTATCATAAATATGCCAAGCTGCAGCGTGTGCTTTCAGCAAATTATGACCACAGATGTAATCGGCAACCCCGGATTGATTGAGTGCAGGTGCATACAAACTACTTCCATATCCATTCGCACAAATTTGGTAAGGTTCGTTGAATGTTGACCAATACTTCACATCGTCTCCGAACAACTGGAAGGCAAGTCTAGCATAGTCTGAGAACCAAGAGACGATATTTTCGTTTAGGAAACCTCCCATATCTTCAAGACATTGAGGGAGGTCCCAATGGTAGAGGGTGACGAATGGCTCGATTTGATTTGCTCTCAGCAGTTTGAACAGTTCTCGGTAGTGATCTACTGCTCCTTGGTTCACGTAATTGTTCAAACCTGAAAATAATAATTTTATAAGTGCAATACTCTTATTACCCATAATTAGCAGTACTGTTTCCAAGGTGAAATATGGAAACAGTAACAAAGCCCACTAAATGAACAAGTCAGTAGGTGACTGATGACAGATGAATTGGTTTCCAAATTCTTACAGCAGTTATTATTAAAAAGTAAGAACCCTCTGAATATAATGAAACCACAATCGAAAGAAAGCTCTAGGTAACAAATTAAAATATTACAGTAAATTGTTTTGATCAGGTATTGTTGTACATCCGTTGCCGGATTTTTCAGTCGGTGATCGGTAGATGGTTCTTTCAGAATTGAAAGTGGTATTGGATTCTTGCAAAACAGGTCTGATTTAGATAATTCGGTGCTCGTTCTTCCAAATTACAAATCGTGGTATTCTGAAAGTTAGCACGAAAATTTCAAATTATTATAAATTGGACTCCCGTAACACAATGTATCGAGAAATGAAAAAATGTTAAGGCAAAATACAAAATTTGGGTATCTTTAGAAGATGAACCGTTTAAAATAATATACCTAGTTTGGAGTGCCGAAACTATTTCGAAAATGTTTTGTATGTGAAGTTTAAGAAGAAAAGTATACCGTAAAAAGATATAGGTACCGACGCGATGTCTGGAATATCAAATAAAAGCTAATGTCATGATATAGAACATACACTTCTATTATTTTTTGAAAGGGTTAATTTTTTAAACAAATTTTGAAAACATGTAATAATTGGATCAGGATTACTTTCATTGGGATACTTGTTTTTCTTATTAAATGCTTCATAGCTTCATATTAACATGACCTGTATGATGTATGTAGGTTACGCAATCTTTGAAATTAATTCTCACTTGCAGATGTCCGAATTTGATTTCTTATTTGACAGGTGTCCATTATTCCAGTAATACTGGAAGAAGAAAATAGGTATGTGGAGGTTTTCGTGGTCGGACATTATGAATCTTTTGTCAAAAGTAATAAATTCAAGATGGCGGACGAGATTTGTGATTATGGTCCGATTTCATTGAAAATGTGTATATGGGGTTTTTCGGGCACGGAGATAATTAATCTTTTGTCAGAATTATTGAATTCATGATGGCGGCTCCAAGAAAGAAGACGAGTTCTGTGATTATGGTCCGATTCGATTCAAAATCGTTATTCAGGAGTTTTTGGGGTTGGAGATCGTGATTTTTCTGTTAAAATTCGGTAATTCAAAATGGCGGACGAGTTTTGTGATTTCTGGTTGGGTTCTATTAGAAGATTGGTACGTATGTAGTGGCTGTTGGTTCGAAGATAATGATTTTTCAATCAATATTCAGGAATTCAAGATGGCAGACCAGTTTTTAATTATGATGAAATTCTATATAAGAATGGTATTTTGGGGTTGGAGATCAAATTTGAAGAATTCATCAGGGCAGTTCCAAGATAGCTATAGGTTGTTTTGTGATTTATAGTCGTATTCTGTTATAGATAAAGGTATTGTAGTCTTGGGCATCGAGAAAAAAAATCAAGCTTTTGTTAAAAAAATTAAAGTAATCTAAACATCATTGAAAACAGAAATAATAACCTAACAATTGACTGAATAGAGAAGTGAAGTCTTGAAAATTGAAACAGAATACATTGTGATAATCTTAAGTGGATACAAATCTTGGCTGGATTGAATGATTTTCAATATAAATGTCGTCAAAGGTAAAACAAAACTGTAAAAATCACCTGATTTCAGGTCTACAGGGTAATGGTTAATGTTTCATTTGTTTATCTTGCCATCCTGTCCTATTGGAAGATTCGAAAAGAATCCACAGCGGCTTTTTCATTTTAAAATGATTGCAAAGATGCCTTCTCCCCATAAAAACAGTTTTGTTGGACAGCAATGCAGAACAGAGTTGCCGACGTAAGGGGTTTTCGGAAACCTACTCAGGTTGATGAGGTCCCTAACCTGAGTTACCAACCCGCGTTCGGAAACTTTAGTGTTGCATATGCCGATCACTGACTCGGGTTAATTTTTTGGATCGGGTTAGTAACTCTGAGTAAGTTTCCGAAAAAACCCTATAGAAGTCAGAAGAGCAAGTTTTTTAGTATTTCGCGTAAAAATATGCCACCATTCCGAGATTCTTGCTAAATAGCCCTGTTGAAGTGGAGAGTGTATATTTCCTGATGAATATAAATAGGAAATCTTTTTAAGACAAAATCTCATTCAAATGCAGTGAAAACAAATATTTTCTTTATGGTTAGGGATCATTCGTAAGATATGTCATCTTGAATTATTCAGTTTTAAAAAACTCATCTCCCATACCAAAAATTCCTAGATGCAAATTTTGGATAGAATCTGACCATAGACCTCGTGGTCGCCATCTTGAATTTTCTGATATTGACAAAAAAAGTCAAAATCTCCTACCCAAAGAGCCCCTACATTCCAATTTTGAAAGGAATCGGACCATAATTACAAAACTCGTCCACCATTTTGGAGCCGTCATTTTGAATTATAAAACATTGAAAAAATAATCATGATATCCCACCACAAAAATCCTATACCCATACTAACTTATGAAAAGTTATGTATATACACTCATACATAGCAAGTTGAAAAAAAACTAGTTATTGTAAGAATTCCCGATTCAACCCTGTGCCAAATTTCACACTCTCTCTTTTCCTAACAAGCTATATGAGAGGAGCAACCTGAGGGGCATGTCATTTAACAGAAATTCGTTTTCATTTCTAAGTACAGACTTGTAAGTCATAATTAGTTTTCACTAGTCGACGGCTAAACCAAACCTTTATTAGTTGACTTTGATAAAACTGGGTATTTCCCAATTCAAATGGAATAATGCAAGGAAGCCCTTCTCACGAAAACAACACATTCTTGTGAAATCATTCACAAAAAAAGGAAAAATCGATAAAAAAATGAGAAATTCATTTAAAATGATAGACTTCAGTACTGAAATGAAACAATACCATAATATTCGTTCGTTTTGATGGTGGCAATGATAGAAAATGCCCAAAAATGAAAAGAAACATCCTTTTGTGAAATTTGTTTTTGTAAAATTTGTTTTAACGAAACTCCCAGGTTTTCGGAGATCCAGGACCTACAGTTTAAATGAAAGTGGAATCCGAACCGCTTCAGCTCCGTGACAGGCTTTTCCGGGGATCGAATCCGGACCGCCTGGGTGGTGGCAAACTTTCTTACACCACTACCACTTCGCTGTCAACATTCATTTAAAACTTGCAGAATATTTTTAAAATTATTTTTGTACACTCTTACAACCTTAATCAATCAGGAAAAAAATCGTTTATGACTCACTTTCTATCAGGCATGAAGACCCTTGAACTATCGAATTTAGAATTAAGTGGAAGAATAGCAAAAGCTAAACTTCACCTCATTTGTTCACCTTGGAAATATACATAAAGGTTCCGTCAAACCAAAGCGGGAACGCGGGAGCGTGAGCGGGAACGGAACTTTGGAACCGTGCGAATTGCTAGAAAAACAGTACATGTAGCAAATCATATACAGGGTGTAACTAAATAAGTGTAAAACATTTGAGGGAGTGATTTGTCATCGAAAAAAAGATAGGATCTTTCATATAAAGAAACTTCATTGGAGCATCCCATGTTAAAATACAGCCCCTTGAAGGGGGTACATAAAATTTGTTTAACAATTTTTTTCACAAACACTAAAAAAGTTACAGTATTGAAATTAACCTGACATTTTCTACTACCACAAAGACACTTAGCCAGTAATTTATTTGGTTTACCCCATGGTTGTAAGGGGTGGAAAACGCAACCCCTAAAATTTATTTCCAATGTAACTTTTTGTCTTATTATTTGTTTACCATTTAAAAATTCATTTCCGATAGCCTGTTTCATTCTAAACAAAAAATGTTCCTTAAATTTTTTGCCAAAAATAAACCAGTTCGCAGCAAAAAATTATTTTACGAACAAGATACATATCACCATAACACGAAAATACGAAACTAATTTATCTAGCAGGCAGCTATTAGCGATAGTGACAATTCAATTGGTATCAAGCGGTCAGTTTGTAAATTTGTAAACTTGAAGTAATACTAATTGTGTATTGTTGTTCTGTTCTTAATTTGTTACTTTAATAATTCACTTGTTATTAAAATGGCATACACAAATGAGCAAATGGATGATATGCATTACGTTTACGGTCTGTCGCAGGGGAGTGGGTTAGAAGCTTCTAGAAGATATGCTGAAATGTCTCCTCAACGGCAGCATCATTCACATAGAATATTTTCCCGACTTCATCAACGATTACGAGAATATGGTTCATTCGACAAAAGAACGCAGGATTGTGGTCGCCATCGAGAAGTAAGAACACCACAGCTTGAGGAAGCAGTACCTAATTTGATTGAAGAACAACCTACTACCAGTTCTAGAAAGATTGCTTTCCAGCTAAATGTTGATCATATGACGGTATTTCGAATTTTAAAGGAACAACTCTTATACCCTTACCATCTGCAACAAGTACAGGCACTGTTACCGCGAGACTTTCCGTACCGTCTTGAATTTTGCAATTGGATGCTGGAAATGATTAGAAGAAATCGTGACTTTCTAAAGACGATCGATTTCACAGACGAATGTAGTTTTTCTCGGGACAAGATTATTAATTTTCATAATTACCACATATGGGCTGATGAAAACCCCTCACGCTATTGTCGAAACTAACCATCAAGAACAGTTTTCTCTTAACGTGTGGGTCGGAGTTATTGGGGATTATTTAATTGGGCCTCATTTTCTACCTCCTCGATTAAATGGTGAGGCATACGTTCAATTTTTAAGAGAAGTGCATCCCGTACTGCTGGAGGAAGTTCCTTTGGGCGTCAGAAGGGATATGTTTTTAATGCTCCCGCCCATTATAGTCAAGTAGCACGTCAGCATTTAATTGATGTAGGGAATGATCCTGTATGATGCATTGCTATAGAAATGTATCAGTTTATTTAATTTGTAATAAACATTATAGTTACTTGAGAGAAACTAAGATTCTTTAATAGTAGATATTCACTTTATTACAAATGGCGCAGTCAGAAAAAACTACCGAAACTCCTAACGAGATTCTGCAGATCAATTATGTTCAAGACGAAAGAACTGGAGACAGTCAAGAAAAAATTTCATTTGGAAAGTCAGAATTGGATAATCTTATGTCAAAATGGATGTCGATCGCTAATCAAAGATTTGAACCTATGAAAATACGTTTTTTTTCTGGAAATAATGAAGACCCCAATACTTGGATGAATTCCTATGAGTTCCTATGTTTATCAAACAAATGGCTCTGCGATGCTGAAAAAATATACCATTTAAAAGGGAATCTGCAGGGTATTGCTCAAAAGTGGTATGATGAAAAATTGCAAAGCGGTGATGTTGGTAGATTTACCTGGACAGAATGGAAAATAAGTTTCATTAAAACATTCGATGAAAATATTATTATAAAATGGGAAAAGGCTCTATCATTTCGCTTCACTCATGGGCAAAGTCTTGAATATTATTTTGGAAAGCAAAGGTTACTACATTGGGACGACATAAACTTGTGTGAAACATCTACTGTTGCATTGATCATTTTGGGTCTTCCAAATTATATTCAGACTCAGTTGTGTAATAAAATCATAACAACTAAGGATGAGTTACAACAAGCTATTAAATGTTTGAAAATAGAAAATCAACCACGAAATCATTACGTAGGAAGATGGCAATCAGAAAATAGAGGACAAACAGAAAATAGACGACAACCAGACATAGGAAGGGAATTCAGAAACAAGTATGTCAATAGAAACGGAGGAATGGAAGGAGACGTAATATCTGGGAATAATAGTTTACATACCCACAATTCTTCTAATATTATTGTAATATTGAACAAGAAATAAATGATGAAATGTATATTATAAGTTATTCAAATTATGCTAACTCGATTGGAGAAGATATTGAAAATATAAAATTGAATAGTGTATCAGTGAAAGCTCTTTATGATACTGGATCAGATATTGATTTGATAAATGAAAATTTGGTGACAACATTTGGCTGGCCAACACTTGACTGTTATATAACTATAAAGAGCTTAGGTGGGATCACAAAATGTTTTCAAAAATGTGTTGTCAACATAGAAATTGAAGAAAAATCTACAAAAATAACACCTGCAATAGTTAAGAATTTAACGTTTGATTTGATAGTGGGAAAGCATACTTTAAAGAGGCTGAATATTTTCAAAAGAAATTTTACGAATAATGTATATAGGAAGATTGATGAAGAATACATATCTAAAAATTTTCCAAATATTGTTAAATACCAAATACAAAACCATCAACATATGAAGTGGATTTTGGTTTGAAAAGCAATCCCCAAATTGTTAGATTGAAACCCTATAGATTGACATCCAGCAAGAAAATATGGATCAGCAATAAGAAGAAATGATGAAGAAAGGTATTATAAGAAAGTAACATTTCCCATATGCTTATCCGTGTGTTTTAAAGACAAAAAATGATAGAACTTTTAGATTGTGCGTTGATTATAAAAAAATAAGATATAAATGAAGAAACTGAATCAGATCCATTCCCTTTTCCAATGGTTGATGATATTATAGAAAACTTTGTCGGTTGTAAATACTTCACAAAAATTGACTTAAAGGATGGTTTTTGGAACATTAGTATTTCTGAAAAAACCAGACACTTTTCTGCTTTTATAACGGAAGAAGGGCATTTTGAATTTAATCGATTACCGTTTGGATGGAAGAACTCTAGTGCAAAATTTCAACGTGTGATGCAGGATATTCTTGGAGATTTACTGAATAAAAATACAGTGGTATTTATCGATGATATTATGTGTGGAGGCTATACATATGAAGAATGTGAACATCTTTCTGAAAAAATTTTGAAGAAATTAAATGAAAACAATATGAAAATCGACCTGAAAAAATGTTTGTTTTGTGTTCCAAAAGTCATTTTTCTTGGAAGAGAAATAGATGGAGATGTGTAGTAGATGAAAAGTGAAATAGTTGAGAAAGTAAAGAACATGAAGAGACCTTACAATCTGAAATCGATGCAATGCTTCACTGGGCTAACAAATCACTTTAGAAATTTTATTAAAGATTATGGAAAAATTGTCCGCCCTTTAGATGATTTGAAATATAAAAATAAACCATTCATTTGGACTGATGATTGTGAAATGCTTTCAAAAAGTTGATAGGAGCTATAACATCTGAACCAATTCTTCGTATTCCAGACACAAGGTTGAACTATGAATTATCAACTGACTCCTCTTATTATGGTTGTGGTGCAATACCAGAGAGACATTACAAAAAGTAAAAATCACCAGCTGAGAGTTATTTCATATTATTCCTATACTTTTTCCAAAAGTGAACAAAATTATTCTGTTACTGAGAAGGTGTGCCTAGCGGTAGTAAAAGCTGTAAAAATTTTCAGAACCTATCTGGAAGGTAAAAAATTCAAGGTTCATACAGATCATCGGGCTTTAACACAACTATTGACAACCGGAAACCTGAGGGATAGACTAGCAAGATGGCAAATTTTTCTACGTAGTTTTGACATGGAAGTTAATCATAAATCCGGACGAGAATTGGAAGATGCTGATGCAATATCTCGATTATGTATAAAAACGCCTGAAAATATATCTCAAACTTTTTGGTGTAATTTAAACATTGAAAATTTAGAAAAAATAGAAGATGGAAGGTATTATATGAAAACGAAAGATATGAAAAACGAAATTTCAGTCTTATATCATGATGATCCTGATTCTGGAGGTCATGATGGATATTTCAAAACCTTTTATAAAATACGTAAGCGATTTTTCTGGAAAGGAATGAGTGGAGATATTAGGTACTACATAAAAACGTGTGAAATTTGCCAGCATGTGAAATTTAAGTATTTGCCTAAACCAAATTACGTTCATTCATCGATTTCTGCCCAAAATTCGTACGAAACGATTCATGCTGACTTCGCAGAATTAAGTAAAAAATCAGATTTGAATAGGCAAACAAAATCTTTTGTTGATCATTGACGAGGCTTCAAGATATGTATGCGCAAAAGCATTAAAGCAAAGTGGTGTAGTACTAAAGAATTATTTTAGTAAGCTTCCTTTTCTGAATAAGATAACAAATATTGTTACTGATTGTGGGTCTTCATTTACCTCTGGAATATTTCATGATTGGGCATTATCCAGAGGAATAAAATTAATCCATACAACTCCCTATCATCCTAGTGGTAAGGGACTTGCAGAGAGAACTATTAGGGAAATGAAAACTTACATGAAATGTTACGAAAACTATAGGGGTAGCTGGAAGAAATGTCTTGAAGTTGCTGTTCGTCACCATAATTTCTCTCATAATGAGTATTTAGAATGTTCTCCAAATTTCAAATTATATGGGACAACTACAATTCTACAGGCAGATAAGAAATTAGGGATATAAATTCAAATAGATGAAAAACCCAAGACTGTTGAGGAGCAATTAAGATATAAACAGAGAATACAGGATCAAGCAAATAAGAGGAATAAACTATCGCCGCCAAAGTTGAAAGTTGGAGACTGGATTCTTACAAAAAATCAAAGGATTGGAAAAGAATTTGTAACCCGGAGTCCTTTCCAGCTGACGAAGACAAAATTAATTAATGGTGTATTGGCCTATGTACATTTTGATAATAATTCGAAAGAAGAAACTGCACATATTTCAAATATTCGATCATATCATCACAGGAGTGATGATTTCCTGGGAAGGGGAGATTTGTAGGGAATGATCCTGTATGATGCATTGCTATAGAAATGTATCAGTTTATTTAATTTGTAATAAACATTATAGTTACTTGAGAGAAACTAAGATTATTTAATAGTAGATATTCACTTTATTACAATTGAAAGATATGCAAATCAGTGGATAGGTAGAGGAGGACCACAGAATTGGCCCGCTCGATCCCTAGATCTCAATCCTCTCGATTTCTCTACTTGGGGCCATTTACAGCATTTGGTTTATCGTACTCCTGTTCGCGATGTAGAGGACTTAAGAAACCGCATCACCGATGCGTGCAGGGTAGTAAGAGAGACTCCAGGAATATTTGAGCGAATGTCTGAAGGTAGACATATTGAACATTTACTATGATTTCTACATGTTGTATGTTTTGTTTTAATTAGTTAGTTTTGTTTATCCCTCTTTAATCATTTAATACAGGTAGTAACTACAAAATAACAATAAATCCAGTTTGCATTTATGACGATGTATCTCTGTAGTTGTTTGTAATAGTTATTTATGTATCAAGGGCGTAAAGTAGGCGTTTATGGCCTGCGGCGTGGATGATGGCCCGATGGCGTTAGCCGAGGCCTTAAACGCATTTTACGCACGTGATACATACATAATTTTATGCACTAGCGGTTTTATAGCGCGAATCACAAATACTGAGTTGAATTTCAATGGTCTACACGTTTCATACGTTATGATTCAATAATTAAGGGTAACATAATATGAGGAATGTGAAACTATAGTAGCTGAGTGCTATATTGGAGAATCTATTTCAAATAAATAGATCATCACCGAAAAAATTGCCAACGATTATGAACAAATGTTAGAAAGAGTATTGCTCTATTGAACTGAAATGATTCTAATTCGTGTTAGGAATTGCATGAAATGATGTGTGAGTATAGAGAATTTTGTCTACTTTACGGCCCGCCGGGCCATAATGCGCCCACGGGCGGTAAGGTGCAACTTTACGCCCGTGCATAAAATAATTTTTTGCTGCGAACTGGTTTATTTTGGGCATTTTTGTTTAAAATGAAACAGGCTATCGGAAATAAATTTTTAAATGGTAAACAAATAATAAGACAAAAAGTTACATTAGAAATAAATTTTAGGGGTTGCGTTTTCCACCCCTTACAACCATGGGGTAAACCAAATAAATTACTGGCTAAGTGTCTTTTTGGTAGTAGAAAATGTCAGGTTGATTTCAATACTGTCACTTCTTTAGAGCTTGTGGAAAAAATTGTTAAACAAATTTTATGTACCCCCTTCAAGGGGCTGTATCTCAACATGGGATGCTCCAATGAAGTTTCTTTATATGAAATATCTATCTTTTTTTCGATGAGGAATCACCCCCTTAAATGTTTTACACTTATTTAGTTACACCCTGTATATTTCGTTGCTTGTGTGTATTTCGGAATACGAATAATCACACCGGTATGTTGCACTATAGAATTTAGTCTCGGATGCATTTCGTTTCCGCTCCCGCTCCCGCATTCCTGCGTTGGTTTGAGGAAACTTTAGTACTACGTACATGTACAACTGTTATTCTTTTTTTTGTATGTTCCATTTCTTGGTGAATGAATAAAGATAATATATCTTTGGGAGATTGTTTAGTAACGAACAGTCGTTACCGACCGATGATGAACCCTTTACTCCCATATACACCTACTACGTAGGCTTATTATGGCAAGTAGCTGTCAGAAAAACAACTACTCCCCTAGCTAAGACTACGACGGGTATTGAATTAAATCTAACAGATACTTGTGCAACGTTCCTCAAAGCATCTGAGGACGCAATTGCAAGTGCCCTCTATGACCAACTAGCAGAATTATGTTTTGATTTGGACAGGGTGACCACCTGCAGACTAGTTTCGAGGTTGTTGCCTCTTATCAGTGCAAGGGTAGGTCAACACAGACAGCACTGAAGCCATCTGTTCCCCGTCCAAACCATTACACACCCCGCTGGTTTGGTCAACTTTGGTTCACGCGGTGAAGCGGTTTCTAGGCCGCTCCACCTAGCGAGCAGTGGGAGAACACTCTGAATCTCCGGGTTAAGAGATTTAATCGAAGAAAACAGAGTTCTTTGGGAGATGGTTCGGTAAAGAACAGTCGTTACCGACCGATGATGAACCCATTACTCCCATATACACCTACTTCGTAGGCTTATTATGACAAGTACTTGTCAGAAAACAACTGCTCCCCTGGCTAAGACTGCGACGGGTATTGAATTAAATCTAACAGATACTTTGCAACGTTCAATGTGCAATGATTAATATTATTATAGAGCAGCACAATTATTAATAATTCAGAAAAAGAATTGAAATGGTCAATAATGTTCGGAAGAGAAATATTTGAGTTATTCAAATGAGCGAAAAAATATAATTCCTTCAGCAAATGATGAAAATAAAGTATAGAAAAATTTTGAAAAATCGGTATTTAGACACAATGGAATCCAATGAGAAATTATTTAAGTTGATAACCCTTCATTTAATACATTCCGAACAGACTAGGTTCTTACCATTTGGCAGGACACTGGACCAAGATAGCGACAATCTATAATGCCTGACGTTCAGGAACTTCAGTAATTCGATATCCTTTCTGAATTGGTAATATCCGTCGGCGGCTACGTCACCATTGGAACCATTGGCATAGTGACGGTTTGTATGCAGGAACCGATCCCATATATTTTCTCCTTTGCCATCACCATCCCAGGCACCTGAAATTTTGGTTTAGTTCATCGAATCTCTGTTAGTAGTCAACATACCTTCATGTTGATAAGCCGATGTTGACACGCCAAAACTGAAGTCATTTGGAAATTGTACAACGCGATCGTGGTAGGATTCGATGGCAGCGTGCTTGGTTTTGTAGGCATCGTGGTTGGTTTTGTGGGCATCGTGGTTGGTTTTGTAGGCATCATGGTTGGTTTTGTAGCCTTCGTGGTGCGTTTTTTTGGAATCGTGGTGTTTTGGGTAGGCATCGTGGTGTTTTGGGTAGGCATCGTGGTGTTTATCGTAGCCATCGTGTTGGGTTTTGTAGGCATCGTGTCGTTTTGGGTAGGCGTCGTGATGTTTTTCGTAGGCATCGTGTTGGGTTGCGTGGACTTCGGGCTGGGTTGCGTAGGCATCGTGACGGATTGCGTAGCTAAAATAGCACAAAAAACTGTCAGAAGATATTCTCATTATCATTCGCTAGCCAGTGGAAAACAAACATAATGAAAATGTCATAGCTCAGAGCAGGCCCTGCTGCATTGTTTCATATGCTTAAGGGGTAATGGTCTATTATTTTCCTAATCCACTCGAGCAAGCCTTCGTATCTTGAAGCTTTTGTCAAATAGTCGGAGATTAGTTCCTAGATTTGAATCCTACAGTTGCCCTCAAGTAAATATCTCTGATCCAATTGTCATTTCTGATTTGAGAACCTAATTATGTTTCATTTGTGTATTACCATGATTTTTATATCTTTTCACTTTCTACCAACAACATTTAGGCCAATCAAATTAATATATTTGTGGAATTAATTTTCAGCAAGCTGGAAATCATTTTAATACCTTTATTCGGTCATGAAGGCGTGTAATCTAAGTTTGCACCATCCTAGGAGGTGAGCTCTACTTTTGATAGCCAAAAACCAATACCAAATTTTTCCACTTTTTTGCTTATAGCTGGAAAACGGTGTGTCGGACGGAAAATGCCATTTTATTCAATCAAATTCGGTTTAGTGATATAGCCGAAATCGAATGTTAAAAACATCAGATGAAGGGCCTTCGACATCAAAGAAAATGCGAACATGAAATCTGCCACAGTTTGTGCTGCATGCCTATTATATATTGATTTATACCATGTTTACATCTATATTCCATCGATGAACTGTTCATCAATAAAGTGTTTTTGTTCCTTGATTGCACCTAAACTATTAGGAACTATGATTAATTTTTTTAATAATGAATTAATAATAATAATACTTAAAGATTTGATGGTAATACAGAACTTTAATAAACTTAATAATGATTTTTATTTGTACTACTCGAATCTTTACTCAAGTTGTGCATATTCCTTCAAGATTGCAAAACAGCACTACTTACTAAGTGCTGTTTTGGTACAAATGGCTTAAAATGACTCAAAATGTCGAAAACCCGATTTTGAATTGATGCCATATTTCGAATTTTAAATCACCGAATTTAAAAACTGAGGTATCTATGCAACCTGGAATTTTATTCTCTATAACTGTTTTTCCATGGATTTTTCTATAGAAGTATCTATTTTTGAAATATGTCGCAAAATGTAAAATTTACGAAATTTTCTTCATATTCAACATTTGATTACGCAATAGCACTAAACCAAATTTGATGTAATTTAATGTCATTCGACGCAGAATTTTGTCCCTTGTATTTTTGAATGGAATGATATTTTCCATCCAACGCACCGTTTTCCAGTTACAAGCAAAAAACTAAGAAAGTGCAAACATTTTGCGGTTTTTTGGCTGCTAAACGTTAGGCTCACCACCTGGGATAGTGCAAACTCAGATTACACGCATTTAGGACTAAATAGAGGTATTAAAACGATTTCCAGCTTGCTGGAAATCAATTCACTAAAACGGTTTTTTCGATTTGATTTTATTGGCCTAATTCTCCAATCATATAAGAAGAAATACCTGTTGTTACGTTTTGATATTACCTCATTTCCTACACTATCATTAATTTACATTTGTTGTTGTTTTGTTTTTGTTGAAAAAATAAAAGAAGGACAGAATATATTTTTTCGGTAACAATCCGGGAAGTGTTCACTTCCCGGACATTTTTTCTAGGCTAGGCCAGGAAGTGCTCGAGTTTTAATACAAATTTTAATATAAATAAGAATTAGAATATTTCTGTTGGTACCTATCTTCTGTTCGAATTTCAATATATAATACAAATAAGAACTGAAATGTTCGAAATATTCAAATTTGGAATCGTTTCATCCGGTTAACAGATGGGTGAAAGTCTACCTCTCTTCGTGTCTTAGACTAAATGCGTCTCATTGATTCGTTATTCTACATGATTGCCGAAAAAATAGTGTACTCAACACGTCCAAAAACAGTTTTTTTGGACTCGCAGACTATTTGGAATTTGGTCTACTCGTCCAAAAAACAGTATTTTCCGGATTTATTACGTAAATTACTATTCTTTACAGTTGTCGAATCAGAGATTCAAGAGGTTGAAGTTTCAGAGTGTGCAGGCATGTGTTCTGACTGGGTGTGCAGGTTATTTTTTTGAAACAGTCCATTTTAAAAATATCACTCCCAGCATTCTTCCAGATACTGTCACTCCCAACATGGTCAGTTGGTTTCCTATTAGTTTTCCATTGCAAGAACCGATATAGAAGGAGGAGACGTGACAGAGACATTCATTTTTGGAGAACGGAGTCTAAAGTGTGGATTTAGTAACCTGGAACCACGTTTTGGACGTCTGGAATATATTCATGAAGAATGTGGAGAGATGTGAATTTCTGAAATCACTGAAGAAGAACTCCAGAACCCTAATTTTCGAAGAACTGACAGCAGAAGAAGAGCAGCGACACAGAAAAGCTGGATTAGCCGTTCTCAAGTAGAAAGCTTCCAGGAAGAATGTCGTTATTTGATAATTGGAAAAGGAATCATTAATCGTAGTCGACTCCGAAACCTTTGCCCAGAGATAAAAAATTTTGTTCTGATTATTGAAGGGTGGCCGAATCTGGCCAAATGTTTGACTAATGAAACGAAAAACCCGATTATTCTGGATTCAAAACATGCATTCACGAAATTACTGGTTCAACATTCTGATGAGAAACTCCGCCTCAGTGGAGTCGAGGTGGTATTGAACGCAATCAGGCCAAAATACTGAGTGATATATGGTAGAGTCAAGGTAAAAAACGTATTTTCTAACTGACAACGATTTAAGATCGAGAGAGCGAAACCAATACCTTTGATGGGGCAGGTACCAGACTTCATGAATAAATCTTTTACCAACGTGAGCATGAGTTACTATTTTCGATTCCATTTATGTCAAGATAGGACGAAGAAACCGTTGAGGTTTTATTTTCACACGTCTGGCTGTCCAATAGTCCATCAGCTTTTCTATGGAGATGCCAACCAAAGACAATGGAGCGAATGTGGTAGCAGCTTCGAATGAAATAAAAAAAGCAATCCAGGATACTGAAACTCCATCAGAATTATGAATTTCATGTCCTGCAAAGGTATTGACTTAAAATTCATTCTTCCAGGTGCACCACATATATGCAGATAATGGGACCGGTTAATTGGATCCTCCGAGCAATAAAAGATATAGAGGTGTCATTTCTATATAAACAACATACGTTGTTATGAAAGCTGCATATCACTATGCTTTGTGATAGATTGTGGGTGAGGGGTAACCTCCGAATTCGGAGGGGGAGATTTGTTATTGTTATGATATTCGGATATAAGATTAGAACCAGTGGAGGCGTGCTGAGAAATTTTTTTAATGTTATATTTTTGTCTCTTGACGACAACATGCCTAGTTTGAAAGCACGTGTTTTGTCAAGATGTCAATCAAAAATACTGTATTTTGCGAAAAATTTTATTCTTGCCACCAAAGCATACAATAAGGTAATTAATACTGAAAAAATAAATGAATGTGCTGAAGTAAAAAAGGAAATATATTCAAATTGTTGGATCACATCAGTAAACTATACACTATACCTACACTATATATATATATATATATATATATATATATATATATATATATATGATATACATACATCATAATACACATAAGAATTTACACATAAACTATATAATACAAATAATAATTTACATATAAACTATAATACACATAACAGATTACATTCTAATTTATGTTGAAAGTGTATCATTGAAATACTCATCCAAAGTGTAGTTAAAGCCTTAATAGCTCTTTGACTCTATTTCTTATGTTTTTTTCTGAATTCAGATTATTGGTATCCTGGGACAGATAATCAAAAAGTGTTTTAGAGTTGTCAAAAAGTAATGTCTCTACTTATGTAGAGTTAGGCCCAGGAAGCGATCGATATTACAAGTCTGCCTGGTTGGAAAATGAGAATTTCTCACGTAGTTATTATTTTACTTCAGTTTCTTAAACATCAAACAGGTGAGAGTCATTAAAGTTTATGAGTTAAAAAATAGGAGTCGACATGTCTCTCTGAAGACATCGCTGCAGACATACCAAACAACAGCTCTTTTTTGATGTAGTCTTGATTTGCTCACAGGGTGGAGCGATGACTTGCTTATTGTAAATCGTCTGTCCAGTTTTGAACAAATTAAAATTTTGTATTGCATTCTTCTATTCTTTCGCTGAAGTAGTCTAATTTTTTGTATCTGGCGGATTATAGCTCTCGTTGCTACTTTAAAACACTTTCTTCTGGTATCATCTATGTCCATATCATCAGTTTCATAATCACGAATTCCTCTAAAATAGCATACATTTCAAACACACATACACATAACTGCCAAGTTATTATAATGTTATAGTTGCAGAACAGTGAAGTAAATTCCATGTCCAACAAATTCAAATTAAAAAAATATCACTAAACTATCTATCGTCGTTGATACTGCAAAACGAGCAATATGTCCAGAAACATTCATTTTACAGAAGACTGTAGATAATAACTACTAAAGACCATAGCAGTCGATGCCAAAACACCAAAGAAAAAAAATACCTACTGCATAAGAATTTCTACCGGTCATTGTTTTGGAATTCAAAATATAAAATAATCGCGCGTAGACATTTTTATGTAGTACCTATTATCATTTTACAGTCTCGTGTAAAATGAATCTTTCGTGACATAGCTCGTATTGCAGTATCAACGACGCTAAATTTTAAGTACTCGAAAGACATTCCAACAAGACTGAAGAGTTGAGTTTGCTTATTTACTTCTTAGTGTACCTACACTGCAACAGGTTTTTTCCTAATTATTGATTGTTAATCGTTTTTAAGGTCGACTTAAATAGTAACAATGTTTTATACAGCTATTTCAACAAATAGTGTATTTTTGTCTCAAAATCGGGATTAGGTAATGATTACCATGCTGCGACGCCCATGGTTTTTGACAAGACGATAAATGAGTCGTAAACTGACGTAAACAAACATGATCACCAAGTTAAGAGTGAATAAAACATGAAATTCCAACCTGGTCCCTGAGTGCAAACGGATATATCCGCCAATGCCCATTTTTAACATGATTCGGACTGAGATGTTTGTAAACAACGTCGGGTATGTTGCTTTCAAGATAGAGACAGAAAAGCCCTCTATATCTTTTATTGCTCGGAGATTGAATAAGTTAAACGTATTATTGGAAAAAATATCATCAACTCTCAAATTCTTACTAGAGTTTCGAATGATCCACTAGACGTTGAGGCTTTGACTCCGAACCACGTTTTACTCGGATCATCGAGTGAAAAAGATGGAGCACTATTACATCTGAACCCCGATAGTGATAGTCTGCGTCGAGATTGGAAAAAATCCCAAATGTGTCCAGATGCATTTTGGAAGCCATGGGTTGAAATGATAATTGCCTAGGCTATAAAGGAGGAACAAATGGAACAAATATCAAAGCCCCATCAAAATTGATGACGTGGTCGGACTAGTCGATGATCAGTCTCCAAGATATGCCTGGAAATTGGGAGAATAGTAGGACTCTATTCTCCGAGCCAGATGGAAGAATTAGAGTCGTAGGTGTCACATCTCGTTCCTTAATCAACATTATTTGTTGTTGTTTTGTTCTGGTAAAGAATAAAAGAAAGATTTAGTATATTTTATTGAAAGTTATCGAATAAAGTTTGGGAAAAACTATTTGTCGTTCAATTGACGGGATTCAAGTTTAACCACAACACCTGTTTTTCATTTTCTCCCCTATCCCGTATATCGTTCTCTTCTGAAGAAAACAGAATCCTATTTTGCTGCTATCATTGGCTCGTAAGCCATTCTCTTTCAGACTCATATAGTTTTCAAATTACTTTGGAACTTCCACGGTTTCCCCATGAATTTTATAGGGTATTTTTTGAAAATAATCATTTTACTGAGGAAAATAGGTCAAATAAATTAACATTTCTATTGCCCACCAGCAATATAATAATTAACCACAAAAATATTCTTGGCTGAATTTACGACTTTCCCCTTTCGTGTCGATAACCCCTTGATAATCAGGAGGCTCATGAGAAAGAAAATAAAAGTTAATTGAAAAATTAATTTTTATATCCCCATAATGTTATGAAAACAAGAGTAATATTGACAATGAAAAGAAAAAACTTACCAAGCCTGCCACACCACGAACAACACTGAAAATGCTAGAAACATTTTGGTTTGATATTGAGTTGCAATACAAACCAACTGATTTTGATTTACAAAATTTCCGAAATATATACTGTTTCAAAATCGGTAATTGGTGAGGAAGCGTGACCACCAGCACAATTGTGTATCATCAGTTCATGCATAATTTGAAATGGAATAAAACTTTAAATCACCACAAAACTGTAATACACGATAAATCAACGACACTGTTATTTTTTTTCAGTCTTATTGCATCTAGTGAACACGAAATATTTCCATTATTTATCTACCGTGATGATCTTCAAAATATTTTGAAACAGTATTCAAATTACAGTCGTATAGCTCGATTATTCAGAAAACAAAATTTTTATTCTCAGTAGAATCATACTCGTATAAATGTTTTTGGAGAAAGTTCCTCTTCGAGTTTTTTTCAAGATCTTAAAAACAATAATTGTGTAATTTTTATTTTTATTTTTGTTTCAACATATTATGCAATACATACAGGGTGACCCAGGGGTGTGTGCATGGTCCATAACTATTTTCTATGCAAGTTATCGATTTGATTTTTTTTCAAACGATAGCTTCAACAATGAGCACATTCTGAAAATATTTTCATCAATATATAGGATGTTTCAATATAAAATACACAACTAAGTTCTATTTTTTAAAATGGCAACTCTCCGTATTTGTTACATTTTTGAATTCGTTACTTAATTGTCAGTATAACGCACCCTAGTTTCATAGACTTGAGGTGCATTTAGTCAACATCATTTTAAAATTGTGCTTAAATATATGTCAAAGGCGAAAGTTGAATCTGTTATATCAAATTCATTTATACAACAATGTTAAGTTTATGCTAAAAACCTTTGATTTTGCCGTTATGTTTATGATAATGCTTGTACTGAAGTTGACTAAATCCACCCTTATCTTCCATAGTTTTTGACTTATGTCAATTTATTTGCCAAAATAGTGTCGTGCATCTTTTAAAATGCAGGCGAACTCGTAGTCTTCCATCGCCAACTACGATTTTTTTTTAAATGAAAAATTACAAATGGTAATAAACCGATTCATATGCAACACTCTGTATTTTATTGCACTATTGGAAAACATTTTTTAAGAGCTTTTTGTTGATACTGGGTTTATGGGGTCTACTTTGTGAAGTTTGTGAAATATGCTGCAAAATAAGAAATGCGGATGAGGTTTAAGGAATCTAGTAGGCCGCTTTCGTGAAATTTGACACATCCTTAAAATTATGGAAAGAAGCAGGAGTACATCACAAAGAATAATTCTAGTAATACCTACAAGAATAGGAAATAGTGATTAACAATAAACCATGTAAAAAATTTGGAGAAGGCTACTTACAAGTGCTCGAATAGGTCACCATCATGTTCCACACAGTCTGCTAGTCTTCTTGTAAATGAGTCCCGAACTCTAGCAAGCATTGCTCCATCAGTTGAACGGAAGGCTTCCGTGATCCTATTTTTCATATCATCTGCAGTTGTCGGACGATCTCTGAAACCCCTTACCTTCACGTACCCCCAAAGAAAGAAATCTACACAGAGAAAATTGTTTTAAATTTGCAATGTATTTTCAATGCATAAAGTGGAACACTATTACAGATTCATGGAAATATTATTTCCATCATTCAATTTTTAAACTACAAGATGTATCTATACGCACTTGAAATGATATTTCATTCAGCGCGTAAAATTCCCTTCGATATACTGAGAATAATTGTGTGAATATCCCTCGACTATGAGCACATCCACCTGCAACTGGAATGTACATCCGTCTTGGCGTAAATTTTCGCGTTGCTTGTAAAATTACGCATCCACAGGGTAAAGTCAGCTCCTACACGTTCCTGTTCTTTTTTGAGACCAACTGAGGTATTGAGGTATTGCAAGTAATAAGTAATAAATAATGAGTGTATTTTGTGCACTGCATCACCAATACAAGGTAAGTGAACTTTATTAAAATCATTACATGATAGTTACGAGATTGCATTCAGGTTTCTTCTTCATAATATCTAAATATCTAATGAAATTGAGAAATATAACCTCAAAATCACGATGTGTTTTGTGGGAAACACCGATATCATATGTTGAATTGAGTACCTACATATGAAAAATTACTTAATCGCATCAAAACTTTTGATTTCGAAAGGTTATTATATGTTTTGAAACGTGTAATTTTCGAATAATGAATCCCAAATTATGGAGAAACCAATAAATTCCTCGGTAGTTTTTTTTAACATATATACTTACTTTTTTTAGAAAATGTTGGCTGTTGCTGAGTTTATTTGTGACACTTGTTCCCAAAAATTCGAATTCTCGAAAAAAAAAAACAACGTACACCAAAAACTCCACAAGTACTTGTTCCATCATTGTAAAATGACATTTTCCCGACAAGAAAGCATCTAGCTGTCGAATAATAGTTCATATTCTATGATAATTTAAATTGAATTTTATTGGTCTGTGTCCTAACTGTTTCAAGAATTAACAAGACGATGGAAAGTCTTTGGCTTGTTGTATCGTACCACTTTTTTTTGTTTTCAGGAGAACCGCACTGAATAGGAAGACCAGCCCATAAATCTTTATAATATATTAATGATTAATGTTAGTTTATAATATGCAATGTATTCGAAAATGTTTTCAGTTTTTTGCTATATTGGAATTAAATATTCAGTTTATGTTTAAAATTTATTTTTACTTCCAATTATTAAAGAGAACTGTACATAATTGACCGTGATATCGTAAGATAATGAAAACAAGGACAGAATCTGTTTATACTTATAAACCATAGAATTTGTGTTTTACGACTGAACGCCACAGATTCAATTTTTGTTTTCTAGTACCTACGTGAAGTATGCTAGACGATTCTTACCCAGATAATACGGATTCAATTTGTCTGTCACTCAGCCAGAGTGGTTAATAAAGGTATAGAAGTGGATGGAAAAATGTTGAGGATTTTGGAAACGTTGGTTTCTTCAAAAATTTGAGCAATATATCTCTACTTCACCAAAACACTTTATTGCTATAAATACTCATCTGGAGACTAGTATCAGTCTTGATGATGCTAGTTTTATTAGAGAAACGTAAATTGGGTATAAAATAATAAAGTGCTTTGGTGACCTGGAGACAAATTTCTCAAATTGATGGATACATCTATTATGTGTTGGATGAAAGTCAAAATGTACCTACCTATACAATGAAAAAATATAAAGGGAGGTCCGAAAGTAACGGATAAATTCATTTTCTACGTTCTACGTTCAAGAAAACTCCTGGAACACATCAATTCATTTTTTCAAAAAGATACTCTGTGACATAAAAAAAATCCCTTTCAATTTTTTTAAATGAAATACGTCATTCCGAAGGGTATTCAATTGTCTATACAGCCGTGTATCACGTATAACAAACAACAGTTGGTTAATGAACCAAAAAAAATTAGAGTGCATTGAATATACAGTGAATTCAATAGTATTCGTGAAAATTTTTAACAATTTAAAATTTACGAGGCTTGTTTGGTAAGTCCGTGACTTTTTAAATTTCCCGCGCAGTAACTCTAAATGCAACACTGCTGCTGTCAACCACCATCTTTCAATAGACTACTGTCAAATTTTGAGCAAGCTGCGACATTTGGTTTGTGTTTGACAGCAATTAGAAGCAGACAACCTCGTGAATTTTAACAAAAATGGAAAAAAGTGAATTTCGTGTGTTGATTAAGCATTATTTTTTGCGTAAAAAAACCATAACTGAAACCAAGGAAAGACTTGATAAATACTATGGGAACTCTGCACCATCAATTTCAATGGTTAAGAAGTGGTTTACTGAGTTCCGTTGTGGTCGTACCAGCACAAGTGACGCCGTACGTTCAGGTCGCCCAAAAGAGGTCATCACGCCAGAAATCGTCGATAAAATCCATGGAATGATATTGGACGATCGGAGAATAAAAGTACGTGAGGTAGCTGAGGCTGCAGGCATCTCAACTGAGCGAGTACATCACATTTTACATGAATATTTGGACATGAAGAAGCTATCCGCGAGATGGGTGCCGCGATTGCTCACACTCGACCACAAGCGCAACCGTGTGACCACTTCAAAGGAGTGTTTGGCAAAGTTCAATCGCAATCCGGGCGAGTTTTTACGCCGTTATATAACCGTAGACGAAACATGGATCCATCACAATACCCCAGAGACCAAGGAACAATCAAAACAGTGGGTGTCAACTGGTGAACGTGCACCAAAGAAGGCTAAGGTGCGTCTGTCAGCCAACAAGGTTATGGCCACAGTTTTTTGGGATGCCCGCGGTGTCATTCATATAGATTACTTAGAGAAGGGTAGAACGATCAACGGCGAATATTATTCAGAGCTTTTAGACAGATTCGATATTGATTTGAGGCAAAAACGACCACATTTAGCGAAAAAAAAAGTGCTGCTTCATCAAGACAATGCACGAGTGCACACGTGTGTAGTCACTATGGCAAAAATTCATAAATTGGGCTACGAACTACTACCCCATCCAGCATATTCTCCAGATTTAGCCCCTTGCGACTATTTTCTTTTCCCAAACCTGAAGAAATGGCTGGGTGGTAAGAGATTTGGGTCGAATGAAGAGGTTATAACCGAAACAAACGCCTATTTTGAGGGCCTTGAGAAAACCTATTATTTGGAAGGAATAAAAAAACTGGAAAAACGCTGGACTAAATGTATTGATCTAAAAGGAGATTATGTTGAAAAATAAAACGCTTATTTGCCAATTTTTTTTTTCTTTATTCAAATAGTCACGGAGTTACCAAACAGCCCTCGTAATTTTGTTATGACGCAAAAATTCAAAAGAATAGACATGGCTGTATAGACAATTGAATACCCTTGACCACTTGACCCCCTATTTCATTATAAAAAATTGGTGGAGTGGCTGTCACTTTGAGGAGGGTGGAAGAGGGGCATTTTTTATGTCACAGAGTGTCTTTTCGAAAACATAAATCGATGTATTTCAGGGTTCTTCAAGAATATTTCTAATATGGTAGAAAATGAATGTATCCGTTAATTTAGGACCTTACTGTATAAATTCATGATAATGAAATCCCACATTATGAAATTCCATAGCAAAATCACATCGGAGTGTATTTTTCTATAGTTAGAAAATCAAACCGTAATATTACAATGTACAACTCTAATGCAAATTTATGTTGTGAAGTAATATAACAATGTAAAGTTCTATCGTAAAATTATGTCACAAAGTAAAGTTACATTTAAGAAGTGCACAGCGTTATTCAGAGTAAATATCCAAGGTGAAATAACACGTGGTATGCAAAATTCCACTCGAAGATAAATTCCCGTTAAAACGGGCGGTAATTAAATTGCCGCTAGTGAGAGAGGAAAAAATTCTCCCAGTGTAGAGGCGTAAGGTCTGGAGATCGCGCAGACCAAGGAATACCACCTCCTCGGCCTATCCAACGATTAGGATAGGATTGATCTAAAAATTCTCGAACCATCCAATGGTTATGCACTGGCGCACCATCGTGCTGCAACCACATGGTTCTTCGGGTATTCAAATCCACTTCTTCTAACTTTCGGGGAAGATTTTCGCGAAGAAAATGTAAATATCTTTCACCATTCAGCACATTATCGAATAATGTGATTTTCAATAATTCCTCCCCAAACATTAAGCGACCATCGTTGTTGGTGATCAAGTGTCCTCAACCAGTGAGGATTTTTGACTGCATAATAAATGCATATTATGTTTGTTGACCGACCCGTTGTTCTTGAAAGTTGCTTCATGAGAAAACGGAATTTTGATTAATTTATAATCTTGATCAAATTGAATATAAAACGCAACTCTGCAAAATCATCACCATACAAATATTGATGTAAGTTCAGATGAGAAGGATGGAACTTAATTTTCAATATTATTTTTTTTCTTTAGTGTTTTGGCATCGACTGCTATGGTCATTAGCCATGTGTTCTTTATAGGCCTTGTTACTAACTCCATACGCCACTTTAGGAGCAGCACTGTTAATTGGAACGCAACAGTGAATCGTGCAGGACTCACCCCAGTCCAGCCACGAGATTTGAATAATTTAATCGGTCAAATTAAATTAAAAAATCCCAGCCCAACCAGGGTTCGAACTCCGGACCTTTCGACTCAGAGTCGGACGCTCTAACCACTGCACCACGCCCCGACATTTCAATATTATTCTGTTTATATCCGTTTCCACTGCTATTTCCCTAGTGCTTACTTGGGGATATTTCTGTAGCATCAATTAAACTTGCAATTCATTTTCCTCATCGATTAGACCACCAACAATTTCCTTTTGAGTACACACTACCAGTGAGTTCAAACCGATCTCTTAACTTTTGGACTGAAGACACCCGTGGAGTTCTTGCTTCTGGATATTCTTCATGATAGATTCTGCTTGCGAATGAAGGATTTCGTCAGCTTCACCGATATAGTAGACCATATTCCCTAATTCTTCGCGAGTGAAATTCATTCTAAACAATTCGACGTGTACAATTATTGACAGTGCAAGGATATATCAAATTTCACGAAAGCACCCTACTAGATTTCTCAAAAACCATCCATATTTCTTATTTTCAACATATTTCGCGAACATCACGAAGTAGACCTCACCAACCGTATATCGACGAAAAGCTCTTAAAAAAATGCCATGCAATAGTGCAATAAAAGATGGGGTGTTGCATTTGAAAAAATCGAATTATTGTCATTTCTAAATTGTCATTGGAAAAAAATCGTAGTTGGAACTTGAACATCGACTTCGAGTTCGCCTGCATTTCAAAAGATGCGCTGAAGCTTAAGGAATCGTCTGGAATAAGGTAGGTTGAGTTATCTTGAATGGTTCTGAAGTTACGAATTTTTCTGTGGCTCCATGCACGACGCTATTTTGACACATAAATTGACATAAGTCAAAAACTACGGCAGATAAGTCTGAAACCTGGGTGCGTTATATCGACAATTTAGTGGCAAATGCAAAAATGTTACAAAGATGGAGGGTTGCCATTCAAAAAAACAGAACTTAGTTGTGTATTTCAATTTGGAACATCCTGTATATTAATGAAAATATTTTTAGAATGTGCTCATTGTTGGACCTATCGTTTGATAAAAAAAATCGAGTCGATAGCTTCGATAAAAAAAGTTATGAATCATGCACACCCCCTTGGCCACCCTTCATAAGGGTTTGATAAGGGTTTGATACCCCTTCTAGAATTTTTGCTTTGATATTGTTGTCGAATGGTTAATTTTAATAAAATTCAAAGTAGTCAATGAAGAAATTTTCAGGAATGAAGAAAAGGTATAGTTTTCCAAGTTTTAGACCTCATCAATTATTTTTTGTCCCATTCAGGCCGCTTTACACTCATTCGAAATCCCTTTCTAACTCTTAGTTATGAGCAACCTACTTGAACGAACTTTGCCATGTAAAAAAATTGGCATCAATTCAGAATTAGATGCTTCAGCGAAGCTCTTGTATAAATAAGTGAATAGGCGCGAAAAGTTCGAAGGGGAGAAGTAGAATAACTTCCAATTTATTTTCGACCATATTAAAAATTGAATAAATACTTCAAACCTTTTTTCTGTATAACATTTCCCACGCAGAACTTAGAACAAAACGACAATGAATGAGAAATGATAAATAGTTCTTTCTGTGACTTCGTCATATAAGTGGAGATTCGCAGTTGTTTTTTGTGGCTTACTATTCAGAGTGTCTGCTTTGTTAAGCATGTGCGTATATGATACGTACGTACGTACGTACATCGCAACCAAGGAAACTTTGTTGATATACAGGGTGTTCCAAACTAGATGGCCTATTAGACGTTTCTGGAAAAATGGACTTTTCAATTCTGCTCTATCGATCTAAAATATTTTCAGCGCTGTGGCGTTGCCACCCCACTAAACATGTAATGTTACAAAATATTGCCACAACATTATGTATGGCTTGCCATCGTAAAATGATAATATAATGTTGCATAAGGCTCAATGCTATAGACCGTCAGATAGTGACAGATTTAGGTGTCCCATTTTCACATACAAGCCTCGAATAGGGTTGAAAAGTAAGTCGATGTTGAGTAAAATTAAGGGAAATTTACGAGTGGCTCGTGGGGTAAACATATGGAAAATTCAAAAAGAATATCCATTAAATTTTCCGACGACAAAATCTACTTTTCCATTCACGCCACTCAAGCCATTATGTTTTTTGGTGTAGTGACGATGTAGGTTTTCATAGTTTCGTTGGGCTTGCGTGGGAAAACCTGTTAAAATCTCGATTTTTCTTTACAAGATTACAGCCTCATTTTAACCCTTTAGCCACCTTCAACACTCAAGCCTTTGATCTTCTGAAGCCAGGTTCTATTAATTGATGATTAGGTGAACACGGCTGGCGTTAAAATATGGAAAATCGAATTTTCCATATGTTATCCCCAGGAGCCACTCGTAAATCTTCCTCCATTTTACTCAACATCGATGTACTTCTCAACCCTATTCGAGGCTTGTATGTGAAAATGGGGCACCTAAATCTGTCACTATCTGACGGTCTATATGTTTAATTTTTTAACATAACAGAAGAAACTACAGACGAGTTGTTTGTAAGTTATAAAGAAAGCAAATGATTGAGTTTCAAGTGCAATGTTACATGATCCATGAAAGTTCATTGTAAATGCAACAATACAGAAACTATCTACGAACAATGTGACTGAAAGTTACATTTGGAACTATCGAACAAATTCAAATCGCAAGGTGCACTGAGTTTAAAATTCTATGATATTAGAAACCATACATAAGCTAACTACAAACAATATTGACAGTGTTTAGAAAACACAATATATTTTCAGTTTTCGATTGCATCATCGCAGAAAGATACAAAATGATACTCTAGGACAATTTTAAATGGTAAGTATAAAGAAACTTGAAATAATATTTCATATATCAGGAAACCAACCAATTTTGAATTTCCCGGTCTTGGTGAGATGCCACCTAACGGGGTGACACCCAGATCCCAGACAAGCACGCGCCTCGCGCCATTTTGCTATTGTAAATTTTATTGTTGTTGTGTGTCGTGCATTTGCGTTGGTTTCGTTTTGGATACTTTTATTCGTTCTTACTTAACTTAGGTACCTAAGTGAAGTACATATTCTTCTGCAATTTTGATTTTTGAATAGGAGTTCAATGAGTGTTGAAGCAGCACAATGGATAATGCTAATATATTTAAGGCATCTTCATGTAAGGTAAGGCGATACATCATTTATTATTTTAGGTTAGGATGGTCTGGTATGCTCATTCTGCGTTCAGTAGGAAAATGTTTTTTTCTCCTTATATTGCGAATAAATCTGTTAGTAGTGTCAATTTTAAAGGGACTTTTACATTTGTAAATGATGTGGAATACTTTTAAATTTCGATTTTAGTTGCACTAATATATTGGTGGCTTGAATGAAAAGTCTTGTATTGGAAGTTGTCTGGAACGTTTTTTAACAAATCATTGTGCCATGTTTTGCAATTGGACCAGCAAAAAAATGCAATTTCAGAATCAAAGAATTGAAATGTATACAAATTTTGAAACTTGAGTAAATTCAATTTGAATATAAAGCAAATATGTAAGCACAATAGTGTCATAATCAAGGACAAGTTCAATTGTACATTCTTTATTAAAATAAGACCGTAATTGTTGAGTTGACTAATTATATTTATTCATAATATTTTGGTTTCAGATGCAGTAAAAAATTCATTTCCATGCATCAAAGATGATGCATTTGAAATAAATGTGATGGCTTGGATTCGCAAAAACCATATATCTATTAACTACGAATATGGATAATAAAGAAAGCCTATGTGATGCCAAAAAAAATGAGCATCGACTTCGAATTGGACGCTGCTGAATTAATGCGCTTGCGCCAGACATTCCTATTCAAAGACACTATTTTGATTTTTCATCTCTTTCTAGCGTGCAAGGTTCGGCTGCTTAAATTATCGAAGGTATGAGAAGCATATCTCATGTGGTGCTGATTCGGCAAATTCCAACATAACCTCATAATATGGATAAGTTTACAGAGAGCAAGTGTAGATTGTGCTAATTATAAGAGGGCGGCACTATATCGGTTTTATTACTGAGAATATTACACATTTTATAAATTTCTAGGTTCATGCCTGAAAGAATCTAAGATCGCCGCGTTTTACTTCGAGTTCGTGTTCAGGAGGCAAAAAATACATCACTACTAGCATTGTTTACTAGCAAACTATTTTTCTCGGCGGTTATGAGGCCGATGTGGAACGAGATTTACCTTTTCAAACAATTGTCCGTCACATACCCAATCCATGTTTCTTCAAGTTTAATGAGTTTTCAACCGTTTTTGGCAGAAAATTGATTGATGAAACTCTGGTAGCAGGTAACAAACAGACATTTTATGTTAGTTGCAAATGGATCAATGAATCGGTTTTTAAATGACACGAAGTTTAATTGACCATCTTGCATAATTCTCATTCTTCATTTATCCACATTATAGAAAAATGTTAGCCCATTTTCAATATGGGACGGTTGAAAATGGCAAAAGAAGCATAACCTTAAAAATGTATGACATTTCTCGTGATTCAGAATTCGGCATGCGCAATAGTTTCTCAGCCTCCGTTTGAGAAAAGGTAAGATATGGTAAGATAGATATTTTTGGCTTCAATTTGATTACATTGCGTCTTATGGAGTGTTATCAATATTTGTAGTTAATAGATATATGGCAAAAACACGTTACTTGTACGTTTAGGTAGTAGATCAAGTTGACGATATTTAAGCTGCACGTTCAATCCAATGATTATTTTGTTTTAGGTACCTGATAAGGCCAAACAGATTTTTTTTTATTTCAACATTTTAATAAGTATGAGTACTTATTTGTTTTTTTGTGATATTGTAATTGAAGGTTTCATTATAAATTTTTTGTCTTTTTTACCTCCAAGATTCAAATGGGCATATGAAAAAACAATTATTCATTGTTTCGAATGAAAATACTGAATCTATATTTAATTGGTATCATTTCAGAAGATTTTTTGGGTTTTCATTGCTTGTTTCTAAAAACTAGAAAATGATGAATTTGATTTCCATAGAGGACACATCAATACTGAATGATATTTTCCAAGATATCAAAACTGATCTGACTCCCATGGAGATTGCATTCATCTTCTATCAATATTAGTAGCAAGGAGTGAAAATCCAAAAATCTTTCAGTAGCGAACAGACCTATTGGAAAGTAATTTATGAAATCTTACTGTTATGTTGTGGAAAGGAATAGATAAGATTGGTGGTAAGTTGCTGCTATATAACAATATTGAATATGTTATTTTCTACTAATTTATATTCTATGTTGGGGTAACCTTGCCGCAATTACTAATTATAAAAGATTACATCCATCAATCCATTTCAGTAGTTGCTGCAATATTGTCATAAGACGTCATTTTTAATATCACATTTGCAATTTTCCTGTACATTATATGCAATGTTGCAGTAACTTAGCTGGAATAATTGATAATGGCATATACTATTTGTAATATTGCTGAACGTCCGTTTCAGTAGTTGCTGAACCTTTGCAGTAAGGTAGCAGAAAACTCTGATGTAACATTACACATTACTATGGAAGGTTACTGAAATATTGAAGGAATGTTACTTTGCTTAGTGGGACTTCTATAGAAAAAGAGGAACAACTTTGATATTTCAAATAGAATACCCTCTATATTATTGCTTTTTTTGCATTGCTATTGCTTTTTGATTATTTTCATATAGAACTTCCCTATACCTGTTTTTTGAGAAAATCAATATTTATTCATTTATTCATTCTACGAAACATAGCTTCAATTAAACGTTTATTACTGCAGTATTTGAATACGTAGAAAGCTGAAACTTTGGATGTAGTCTGACAATATCCTGTGTATTCGTTCTTCATTATACAGGGTCATTGAAAATTTGTGATTTTACCGATAGATAAAAAAATTGTGAAAAATGCATTTTTTTAAATGGAATACCCTATATATCAAATATCTTGAAAGATAATTGAATTTTCTTTCAAATGATGTATTTATACCTAAGGAGTCAGGTTTCCGAAATTAAAGCATGTTTTCTATAAAAATTGGATTATTTTGCCATGTTTTGTATTGGGTAGATATGAAATGTCATGGAACATGTAATTATAAAAATTCGACATTAATAATATAACGTTTGTTCTTACATTAACGTAAATTTGATTAGAAAAGAATCAAAATGGAAGACAATAATTATTCAAATGAAAATCTGATTAATTTTTGTCGCTTTTGTCTCATATTTTAACTGTTCATTAGATATTTATATTTTGTATTTTTTTCATAACATTCTTTTCCAAAACTAATATTGCATGAATTGAGAAATGCAGTGATTTGGAATTTTAATTCAGATTTCAACAAAGTATACTTGGTTTGGTTTTTTATCTCCATGATAATTTTATCTCCCAGTCAGGGTATCTGAAAAACGTGTGTCTGTTGAGGAATCAATAAACAAATGGAGGTCCTATTAATCACTAATTCATTTTTTCGAAGTGATGTTTAATTTGATTAAATGAAATTTTAGAAGAGCTAGATCTGCGGATCGCGGTGGCCAAGGCTGTTGACCCAAGTGTCTTATCCACCGATCTTCAAAGGTTGTAGTCAGTTCTCTGCTCACTTCTTGTCTACAGTGAGGGGGGCACCGTTCAACTGCTACCAACAACTTCGATATACATGAAGCGGTAATTTGCCAAAAAGTTCGTAACTGTTGTTCTCATATTCAAATATTTTCCATATAATTTTCTGAAGGAAATTTGGATTTTCATGAGTCCATATTCAAATCCATTCACAGAAAACAACACGTTTTTGAAGGATCACTTCTTGACGCCTCAACATTCCCGAACACAGCATTATTCCGTTCGATTTTTTTTATTCATATATGGTAAGTTCATTGAATTTTCTGCATATTCTTCTGCATGTTCTTGAAATAATGTTTTTTCACTAACCGTGAATATAAAACAGATTCGAAATATCAGCATTTCAATATGCATCATAATCCATTTTTAATACTTTCTTCTGACAGAAACACCATGAAAATTAGGGCTTGTTAAACTAAAAGTTTGCTTTGCTCTTTTCTGGTCACGGCACACTACTGTCATTTTCAATTACCAGATACGAAATAGGTAATATTGCCCAATTGAAATAATCTGTAGTATGCCTTGACCAGAAAAGAGCAAAACAACCTGTAAGTTTGACAATGGATTCAATTGTGTTTCTGTCAGAAAGAAGTATCAAAAATGGATTATAATGCATATTCAAATGCAGATATTTTAAATTTATTTTATATTCATGGTGAGTGCCAAAGAAATGTTTCCAGAACGTGCCGGAAATTCAATGACCTTCATCCAAATTTAGCACGAATTAATAGAAAAAATATATTGATTGAAATAAAATTGAGTTTTGCTTAAGGACACATGTTTTTCAAATACCCTGAAATAATTCATATCTGAATTAAAAGTCACTGTATTTCTCGGTTAATGCAACATTGGTTTTAGAGAAGAGTGTTGTGAAAAAAACAAAAAATATCAATATCCAATGAACAGTTAGAAATATGAGACAAATTCAACAAAAATTAATCAGTTTTACATTTGAATAATAATTGTCTTCCATTTTGATTCTTATCTAATCAAATTCACGTTAATGAACGCGCAAATGTTTTATTATTAATGAACTTATTTTCGAATTTTCATAATATGACATGTTCCTTGACATTTCAAATCTACCCAATAAGTACAAAAAATGGCAAAATAATCCAATTTTTATGGAAAATTTGCTTTTATTTTGGAAACCTGACTCCTCAGGTATAGGAACATGATACATCATTTGAAAGAAAATTCAATTTTCTTTCAGTGTATTTGATGATCCACAGGGTGTTCCATTTGAAAAAATGCACTTTACAGCACTTTTTTATATATATATATATCGATAAAATCACAAATTTTCAACGACCCTGTATAATGAAGAACGAATTCCCCCCATCATAACTAATACACAGGACATTGTCAAACTACATCCAGAATTTCAGCTTCCTACGTATTCAAATACTGCAGTAACAAACGTTTAATTGAAGCTATGTTTCGCACATAAACTAAGGAAATTATTGATTTTATCAAAAACCACTGGAGATAGGGTATAGGGAAATATTGTAGTATGAAAATAATCAAAAAGCAAAGCGAAAAATGCAATAATATACAGAGTATTCCATTCAAAATATCAAAGTTGTTGCTACTTTTCGATAGAAGTGGCAACAACGCAGTGCTGAAAATATTTCAGATCGATAGAGCAGAACTGATTATCCAAGAAACCAAATTTTTCAAAGTTCTCCTATGTTCCGTGTTCCAGAAACGTCTAATAGGACATCGAGTTTGGAACACCCTGTATATGTGACGGAAATGATTATCAAAATTATTACAATTGGATCAAAATTAGTCTAACTCAATTCAATAAAAAATCCAAGAAACAGTATTTCCAACAATTTTTAACATGGTCCATCGATTCCGGATGTTAATCAGCAGCAATTGGATGCTGTAATCTAAAATTTGTCAATAGCTGATGTCATTATAGGTACACCTCATCCCTATCACCTTTCCAGTAAGTTCTTTCCAATTCATTAGATTCCTTCAATATGCCTTTTCATTTAAGCTCTTTCAGAAAACGAAAACAACTTTCAGTTGTTTTGTCCCTAGGAGGGATACAAATCATTTTTCGACCAATCAAATGACAGAATAAATGTCACTTGTCATACATTTTTTGGAGAATTTATTTTCGTTCGTGATAATCTTCATTGAGTTTTTAAGGAGTGTCGATTCGAACTTCAAACTTATATTTTTCAGTTTCCGTCCAGTTTATTTCCTCCCAGTTCAGTGCAAAAACTGTTTTCGTGTTTTACAAATCAATGATTATGGTTATGAGCAAAGTGCATATCCTGTGAAGTGAAAAAAATAATCACCCGAAATCTTTCCACAGGTAAGTTTTTCGATATTCATTACAATTTCTATAACCCAAGTGTCCATATTATTGAACTTAAACTACAGAGTATCATTCAAATTCATAATCCACTAAACTGTAATTATAATATACAGGATCACTTCAAAGTGAGGAATATTGGATTGTCTATATTTATTTTGTATTGTGAAATGTTAGAAACCACTACATTCCTTTTCAAAAAGAAAATATACAGGGTGTCTCACGAAGATTAGGACAGGGTATATCTCGGAACTCGAAAGTAGTGGAGAATTGTAATTTTGGGGTTCTGAATTAAAGCAATAGGGAATATGCATAATTTTTTTTCATTTGTTTAATTAATTTTTCACTGCGTTACAACATAGTAAAAAATATAAATAATGTTGGAAGTCTTGGAATTAATTTTTAAAATAATATATAAAATACCGATTGAATTTGACCTGTTTGAACGCCTCCATTTTCCGCGCGCTGTGGATGACGTCACATGGCGCGATCAGTGTTGTTTACACTATTGACAGTTATTAACTTATCAATTAGGTTAGGGATTTGCAGTTTTAATCGCTATTACGATAATGGAAAATGCTAAAAAACCATTTTATAGATATTGTTCACCAAATAAAGTATTTTTTCTGTTCCAAGAGATGCGAAAATACGTAAACAATGGTGTAAGGTTATCAGAAGAGACGGAGTATCTCCAATATCACATTTACATTGTTGTGAAGATTACTTTAATGTGAGCATATTGTATTTCGATAGTTAACATATTGTGAATTGATCAGAAGTAAGTTATGTATGCATAAATGTTTTGTATATCAAAATATGCTGTCATCATAGAAGCATCTATTTTTGATAGATTGTCTGATTGTGCTTTGACAAAACCACTTTCAGTCATTATTCTTGATGTAGTGGAAAACACCACAGATATATAAATAAAAACAAATTTTCTATGAAAGACGACTAGCACAGTATGACTATCAACACAGACAAATTTCATAACCTGCCATGTGACGTCATTCTTCGTTTCGACCAGTGATGATGCGTTTCGCAAATTTGAATTCCGCGCGCTTATTTTGCACTTTTTGATTAAAGTTTCAAGGAGTTAAATACAAACTAAATGATAAACTAATGGTTTAGGTGTAATGTCAAGACAATAAAGTATCGGAGGTAAAAAAATCAAGTAAATTTAAATCACTTGCATATTCCCTATTGGTGCAGCTTTTTTGATATTATGTTACCCAATGAGCTTTTTGTTTTCGGTCACGTGACATCAGATTCAAAATTATTATTAGGACAACCTGTATATTTTGGCATTTCTATGTTCCTCCCGATAAAATGATTCCAACAAACTATCACACTTGTGGTCCAAAACGATAAGTTCAAGAACTACAGGTACTTCAATATCCTTTATCCCAGGACATTTTTTAATAAAATATGGATGATTAATATAAATTTGCCTTGTTTTAATTATCACAAAAAATAAAGGACTGCCCGAATATACAGGGTGACCCTAACCTAAATAATTTGGCAATTGCTCGTTTCAGACGTCGCGTCGTAGGTCAATGGATAGTAGCAGCAGTAGTTTATTTATTTCACCACGTTATGTAAAGTTACATTTATGGCAGGTCACAAACATAAGTAAAATAATCTTACCTAAAAGGCGTATTGTACAAAGAACTAAAATTTTTATACAGATACATACACACAAATGTTCCATTTAATATTTACATTAAAATACTAACATACAATTCATATTTACATTAAAATACTAACATACAAAAGTATAAAAGTAAAAGAGTGAAAGAATGAAAGAATAAAATATTATAAAATATAATTGTGGTCATCTGGGCGAGTACGAATGAAACTGAGAAAAAATGTGGAGATCAAAGCGGGGTCTCTAAGTATTCTTCTACTGAGTAGAAACAGTGGTTAAGAAGATGATTTTTGATTGTAGATTTAAAAGCATACTTGTTTAGTGTTTTCCATTTCTCAGGGATTCTATTGTAGAGTCTGATATCCAGGGAGTTCCTCACCGATTTGGTCAGTCGGAACCGTAGTGGCCTTATCATGTTGGCTGATCTTGTTGGGTAGCCGTGTAGATCAGACTGAGTTGAGTAGTTCTTGAGGCCTTCCGTATTTCCATTAATATTTTATATATGTACAGGCATGGTAGTGGCATTATTCTGTAGGTAATAAATATTGGTCGACAATGTTCAATAAAGTTTACATTTGCAATGATGCGGAGGACCTTTTTCTGCTTACGGAAAATACTTACTGCTTTAGGTGAATTTCCCCATAGTGTCACACCATAACTAATTTGGGAGTGAAATAGAGCAAAGTAAGTTGTTTTCAAGGTTGATGTACTAGTGAAGTGCTTCAACTGACGAATGAGAAATATTATGCTGGACAGCTGTCTGTTGAGGGCGTCGATGTGGTTAGACCAGGTGAGTCTGTCGTCAATTGTCATACCCAGGAGTTTGACCCGCCGTATAATTTGTGTTTGTAGAGAATGTTATCCTTTGTGTTTTGTTTTCATTAAGCTTAAGTTTATTAGACGCAAACCATTGCATTGTTTTCTTCTCTGTTAATTAAGAGGAAATTTGTAAATATTTATGATTATGATCTGAAGATAAGAGTGTTGTGTCATCTGCAAAGAGTATGCATTTGTCTGGTTGGAGGTATGAACATAAGTCGTTAATATAAATGACAAAGAGAAGCGGACCCAGGATGGACCCTTGTGGGACCCCTTGTCTTATAGGTAGGAAGCCGGATTTAGAATTTTCCAGAGAAACACTTTGGAATCTATTTTCCAAGTATGACTTCATGAGGGAGAGTGGAACACCACTTATTCCATAGAATTCTAGTTTTTGAAAGAGGATATTGTGAGAAACACAGTCTAATGCCCTGGACAAGTCGCACAACGTCATGGTTGTGTGCTTTCCCATCTCAAGGCCCTCCACTATGCTACTTATTGCTCTGTGTAGTGCCATGGTTGTGGAGCGCTTTTTGCGGAAGCCGAACAGTGAGTCGTTGAGGAACTTGTTTTCGAAATATCTGCTCTGGCGGTCTTTAAGAATCTTTTCGATTATTTTTGAGAAAGCTGTTATTAAAGATATGGGCCTACAATTTTCTGGAAGTGACTGGTCTCCTTTTTTGAAGACTGGCATCACTCTGGAATATTGAAAGATACTTGGAAATTTCCCGGTGGAGAATATAAGATTTATCAAATTTGTGATGGGTTCATCGTAGGTGGATTTAATGATTTTTATATTCATGTCGTGAACATCAAAGCTACTGGAGTTTTTTAATGATCTAATTGCATCTTGCACATCGAGCGTTGTTACTGGAATTAGAAAAAAGGAGCTCCGAGGAGAAGGAAAATTCTTGAGTTTACTTAGATTTTCTTCACTTACGCCTGGAAGGGTTGTTACGATAGCTTCTGCAACGTTAGCAAAATAAGTATTAAAGGCATCTTCAGTAATCTTTGAGTTTGTTTGTGTTTTAGGCTTACGCCTGCTTTCATAGTTGATAATTTTCCAACTATCTTTGGGTATGTTGTTGGACCTGAGAAGATAAGTATCATAGGCAGATTTTTTGGAATTTTTCATTTGGGTAGCATAAGATTTTTTTAAATTTTTGTAGACAGTAATATTGCAGGCATCTCTGGTTGCGTTAGCAATTATTTTTACCTTAGTGAGTGTTTCTCTCATATTGTGTAGGGTTTGAGTAAACCACGCGATGGGAGGTCTATCTATGTTTTTGTGCACCTTGATAGGAAAAATTGCATGTATGAGGTTCTTATAGGTTTCTGTTAAGAAGCTGGATAACGCGTTGACGTCACCATCAGGTTTCGTGAATGCGCTCCAGTCGATATTCAGAAGTGAAGTTCTTAATGACACTATGCCCGTACTGGGGATAGGTCTGGTTATGATTACATCATCAGTGATTGATTTTTTGTCATTAATAATAATATACTGCCCACGATGATCAGATATGCACGGCTCCAATATTCCCGTGTTTATCTTGCATTCGCTCAGATTCGTGTTATCTATGCAGGTGGCAGTATTGGCAGTTACTCTGGTAGGGCTTTTTATAGTGGGGATTAAATTATATGTATCGAAGAGGCACAATGTTTCTGTTAAATTAGTTGTTTTAGATAAGAAGTCAATGTTGAAGTCACCTATGAGAACTACTTTTTCAAAGCCACTGGCATATTTAGTCAGTAATTTGTCAAGATTGTACAGGAAAACGTCAAGATCCCCCAGACATGATCTGTATATGTTAATAATCAAGATTTTGCTTTCTGATAGTGTAGTAGTGTCGAACTCCTCTAGATTCAGCTGTTCGTGAGAAATTGAACTATTGGCAAAGATAGCACACCTCCATGTTGATGTTTTACTCTACATGAGAATGCAATTAAGTTGTAATTTGGAATCTTAATGTTATTTAAGTTATCAGCGTTTAACCAGTGTTCGGATAGACAAAGTAGATCAAATTTGTAAGAGTCTAGAAAAATGCTCAATTGAATAATTGTATTGGAAATACATTGGACATTGAGATGGAATATGCTCACAACATTTTTTCTCAGCAGATCGTGAAATGGAAAGATATTAGGCTTGAGTATTTCATCTATGTTATCTCTTTGATCGGAGGAAGAAACTTCTGGTGGATATTCAGGTGGTGTTTCATGAATGTTGCGCGGGTCGCTGAATGGTGTCTTGCCCGCTGTTGATTTCTTAAGCTCAACAGGTGATTCACCCACTATTGGGTCTGGATGGTTTTGGTTACGGAGCTCGTTGGGGTAATTTCTGTCTGAGGACCCGTCTTCTTCGAAGGTGTCCCTTTCCTGCCAAAAAACGAGATTATGGCTCCAGTAGGCCACACTTCTCTTTTCCAGGCAGTTCTCAAGTGTTCTCGTTTCAAAGTAACTTTCATCGATGAATATAGTTCGGGTCTAAGAGAGGGGTGGGTTTCGGAGGCTACCTCTGGGATATGTGACTCGAGGATTTTTTTCAAATCTTGCGGCTTGGTGTTTGGAGTCAGTCTAGTAACGTGAAGTGATACTAGCCTTGGAACAGTTTCTATACCTGTTGCTTCGGAGCTTTGACCAACCAGAAATTTTCTTCTTTTCTTGTGGTGGACAGTGTTCCATTTTTAAGTATCGTTTTCGTTATTTGTCGTGCTTAACTGTTGTATGTTATGTATAGTATTCATTGTTTTGGCCTGAATAACTGCAGCACTGACCTGCTGAGGTGTAATGCTGTTTGGCAGAGCCATGTTTCCAATATCTCCTTTAGTCTTTGTTTCATTCGGTACCGGCGGTCGATTAGCCACTACCACTTTTGCAAAGTTTCTGTTACTAGAGCCGCTTTTAATGCTTGAGCTCCTGCTATTGTTAGAATTAGGTTTATCTTTATTTGTAGGGATTTGTTGAGGGTCCTGGTTTGTATAATGTAGAGCAGTTATACTTGCGTTTTGCTCGTGTAGTAGCTGTACCTTTTCCGTTAATTTCCTGATAATGAAGTTTTTGTTTTCAGATATTCTAATTCTCTCTTTTGAGGGTCGTCATTGAACATCAACTTCTTTAAGTATTTCTTCCATTATCGTGTCATTTTCATTGAGGTTATGTTGACCTTTGTTGTTCTCGCCACAACAAATCATGCCTCCATCGACTAGTTTTATGTTTTTTAGTCTTTTTGCACAGCTATTGTGAGCTGAACGTTCACAATTTATGAATTTGGTGCCTGTTACCACATTGGAAGAACAATAAATACAGAGGGTATTTACCACGACTTTCTCACTCGTGGCCATATTGAAGTACCTGTATTTTTTAAATAATCGTTTTAGACCACAAGTGTGATATTTCGTTGAAATTGTTTCATCGGGAGGAACATAAAAATGCCAAAATATAGAGGTTGTCCTATTAATAATTTTGAATCTTATGTCAGTGACCAAAAACAAAAAGCTCATTTCGTAACATAATATCAAAAAAAGCTGCACCAATTGCTTTAATTCAGAACCCCAAAATTACAATTCTCCACTACTTTCGAATTCCGAGATATTCCCTGTCCTAATCTTCGTGGGACACCCTGTATATGCAATTTGTTAACCTGATATCAATGTTACAGATTTCCTGCAGAATCTGGGAAAACTCAATGGTCATATTTTCAGGGATTGGAGGTAGGATCAGCAAATTTGTTTTATCAGACCATTTCACCGAAGATGATTTTATTACGAAACCCAGAGGTGAAAGATATTAGGAGTTTGGTGCCTTGCTCATCATTAATTTTTTTTTTATTTGGTTCTGTTCATGAGAAACTGTCAATGAAGAAAAACCCCATTTTCATAAAACTAGCATCTCCTCATTGAAGGAATTTTTTCTAATTATCACCTATAACATATTACCACTAGAATTACAATCATCAACTTATGGAAGACTATAATTTTTATTGATTTCTCAGAATATACCGGGTGGCTACGGAAGTATTGCCTACGGAATATCTCAGTTATTGTATGAGGTAGGCTTGTGAAATTTGGAGCATCGATATAATGACATAAGATCTAGAATTTGAGCATATTGACATGTCTAGCCTAAGTTTGGGCAAGGATAGTTGGAACTCATATTGTTCGCCCCATTTTTTTTCCAGGCCAATTAACCAGAGAGATATACTTTAATTTTCTACCGAATGAAATTTTGGAATTCATTAACAACCTACCAGCGGAAATAGCTGAGAGCATGTACTTCCAGCGATAAGGCGCCCCTCCGCATAATTCAAGAATAGCGAGAAATTATCTTCAAAATCGAAGATAGACTTATCACAACCAATGGTCCAGTCAGGTGGCCACCAAGCTCACCTGATCTTACTCCGTGCGAACTTTTTCTATGGGGGAATCTTGAAAATAGAGTGTACTCAACACAGTCTACAACTCTACATGAGCTAGAAGTGAAAATTCGGAGAGCTTTCCAAGATATCACGCCCCTAATGTTGAGAAACGTTTTACATGAAAATATCAACAGAGTCAATAAATATATTGACGCTGAGGAAATGCATTTCGAACATTTGTTTTGAATTTATTTCATCTTCAATCCTATCAACTTGAATGTTTTTTCGATAAATCTGTTTTTTTGTTATTTGAAGAATATTAATTGGATTTTCCAGTATCTCATTTCAAAAAATTCCTTTCTATTATATCATAAGGAAGAAATGGTTATGCTGAATAGTACAGGCAAGGAAAAATAGTATGTTCCTTTTTATGTTATGGACCTACAGAGTATTGTTTTTTTCCCTATTTTTCAAATCTTTTTTTTGACGGCTTTTTATAACGCTGACGAATGAAAATAAAATATCACAGTAGTAGCAACTGTTATTAAGTGACGAAGGGTTTCCATAGCCAACTTTTCAATTTTTGGCTTTCATTTTGCTTGCATGGCCTATTCAGTGAATTTCAATGATAATTTTTTTCAGATCTTGTTTCTGGTTAGATATCAACTTGTGATGTGTCATTAGAAAGAGAATTGAATGTTGAATAACGCGAAAAGAAAAAAAATTGTTGCTATTTAAAATAAGAAAGTTGAAGTTACTTCCGGTTAGACCGGAAGTTAACTCTGACTTGTCAATATGCTCAAATTCTAGCTCTTTTGTTATTATATCGATGCTTCAAATTTCACAAGCCCACCTCATACAATAACTGAGATATTCCGTAGGCAATACTTCCGTAGTCACCCGGTATATATGAAATCTGCTGAACAAATGGATTCTCAAATGTAATTTTTTCCTGAATGTATATTTTAGAGAGGTGGCCCATAGGGGTAACATTTGAAAACAATAAGTTTTGATCATCAAAATGTGATGTGATTGAATTGATTCATCCATAAGTGGCACAAAAATTATTGAAAAAAAAATTTTCTCTGTTATGTGTGACTCTGTTAAATTGAAAAAAAAACAATTTTAATACCAATTGTTTCGAAAAAATTCCATTTGACATTACATTTTGAATGTTTTGACCTGTTCCATTTGAAAAACAAAGTTGATGGCATTTTCAGAAACATCGGAAATCCGCCATATTGGTTTGTAATGTGATCAACTAGGAAATGGTTGCTCATATAATAGTGGATTTATGCAGCAGTCATAAGTCATAAGCTTTAAGTCATAAGGAAGAATATTCGTCAATGATTGGTTGGAATTAACGGACCAACCAATCATTGACGAATATTCTTCCTTATGACATAAAACTTATGACTTATGACTGCTGCATAAATCCATCATAACTCTACCAAATTTCAGCAATATAGAATAATAACTCAATATCAATTGATGATATTACAAGCAAATGGATTGAAAGTTTAGTCTGAATCAAAAACATTTTCAAATATATTTTTATTAATCATTCAAATGCATCATCAATTCAATTCAAATTCACTTTTATATGGTTTTCTGTTATACTAATGACGAGAGACTAGTGACCCCAGATAACCAAGTCGCCAATCAATTAACTGGAACCAGATAACGCAATTGGTATATTTCAACAAAATAATTAATCATTTTAGTGCCTGAAGCGAGAATGGATATCAATTTTTCTGGCAAGAGGGCATTGGTGACAGGTGCCACGAAAGGTGAAATTTAGAAATACTTAGTGACTTTCTCTAATAAGTAAATTTTGTTTAGGTATCGGCAGAGATATTGCTATCCAACTCTCGAAATGTGGGGCTAAAGTTGTTGCCATAGGAAGAAATAAAGATCTGTTGGGTGAGTATAGCGCTATTTGGAATAAAACTTCAGCTAATAAGATGTCAATTGACCTATCTTTTGAATAGTCTTCATTATCCACTAAATACAGCGTGAGTTTCGCTCAACGGTAGGTTAGACGTTTATGGAAAACGCAACACAGGATTTTTCTGAAAATTTCACCTTCTACATTTCCTTACCTGTTCTATGAATTTAAAATATTTTCAGTATTGCGACGTTGCCGCTTCTATATAAAAGTCCTAGCAACTTTTTTTAAAAATAGAAAACCCCGTATATTAACGAGTTTTTGAATGGCCTTTTTAGTATACAAGTCTTTAGTCAATAATCCCCCATACCTTTCTCTATCGGTTTTCAAAATAAAAAACAATTTGGGTAGAATTTGGTCCAAAACATAGATCTAATTGAATCTTAATTAAATTAGCATTTTCAATTAATGAAAAGTTGAGATTTTGATGGTAGTTTGGGCAAACTACATTTATCAAGAAATCGACTCCATATTGTACAGGGCGTGCTAAAATTACTATTACTTTCGTTATGCATAAAATTGATCAAACGTTTTTTTCAAATGAGAATACATTACTCGATTTTTAGAAGAAAACATTTTTCAAAGAATTAAATTTTTGGTTACCGTGGAAATACCTAGCTTATGACAGCTTGGTGATTCCTATAAGTAATTCAAAAATAGTTCTCTCTCTCTTAATTTTTGTCCGTAAGCTTCATTTCGGCGCTATATGGACATGCCTCGCTGCGAGAAGTCCGTTCCCATCCAGCCTTTAACTGACATAGACAGCGACGCTGTATCTGGGGAATGCAGAGTCTTGCTCTAGGCAATGCTGCATCCCATGTTATATTGGCACTTTTTTATATTTTTGCTGGCACGTTTCAACCATAACCTTTACGCTATGGTTTTACGGCGGACTTCACAAACACTTCACTTGGGTGAATGCACGTCCTTTAGACGGCAGACATTACAACACATTAGGCTGACTTCCACCACGAGGCCGCCATCTGACCTCTACCGCTGCCGGAAGTCGAATCTCATAAATAGTTATTGATGGTGTTAATTATACACGAACAATGTGATCAAATCATTGCAAGAACTTGCAGAGAATTTAACCAAATGTTTCCTGAAATAACACCAATGAACAAGAGAAAGTTTGTGAGATTACAAAATAATTCAACTATATTCAACTATTGCTCAAAGTTTCCAGAGAACAAATGTACCAAAAATAAACTTTTTATCTTGTATTTCCTAGGTAGAAAGCTAGATTTACTGAACTATAACATGTGAAAGTACAGAAAATAACAGAATTAGGAAGAAGAAAAATAACAAAATTGTTAACAGAATATCACATTTTCACAATACACGCTGGAAATGTCATTACATTCTGAACAATTTAAAATGTGCTTTTGTACGCGACTCGTGGTTGATTTCTCATTTACATGTAGATCCAGATCCTGCACTATTCGCCTCCGCTTCTTCTTTGCTAGGCACTGGAGTACTGTAGACTCTTTCTTTCAAAAAACCCCAAAAAAAGTCAAGCTGCGTGAAAACGGGTGATCTCAGTGGCCAAGCCCACTGCCCTAAACGCCCAAACCAACAATCGTCAAACGTTTCGTACAGTACTCTGGAACATCCTGGATGGAATGAGCTGGTGCTCCGCTAGTTGAAACCACGAATTCCTGCATTCCTCTATAATCAAATTTTCGAGGAAATCGGTTATAGTCGTCCTAAGTATTTGGCGATATCTCTCAGCATTTAGTGTGGCATTATAAATAAAAAAGGCAATTCTATATAGTTCTTTCAAATGAAGCAATCATTTAAGTAAACATTTTTCTTGAAAACACATTTATTGTCACATGAGAATTATGATCAGTCCAAAAATGCTTATTCCTGCTATTAAAAATCCCATCCCTAATAAATTTTGATTCGTCGCTCCAAATTATTTTTGAGATATGTATGTGTACGTTAAAACCAGAAAGTACTTGTATTTGTGACAATACCAACAACATAACAATTTTCGAAAATGTCTTATATCATATTATGAAATCTTAGAATTAAGAGAAGAAACGCGAGTACCTGGTCACAGTATTGTTAGCAGGTACTTATTGGCTAAAGTAATTCAAATCCAATTAGGATAAGAAGACACATGGATAAAGTATTTTCTTGGAACTACCACCGTAAGTTCCTTAATTTTTTAAGCAAAATTATTATATTATCAGAATTGATAGAAACAACAAAAATGAACAAAATGAGCTTGCTAGCAAAACACGCGTTGACTGAAATTGACATCGTTTTTGCATTTGGGTAATTTTTAACGTATCTGAATTTGTAGTTACGTCACAGGTTCTGAATAATCACATATTATTATGTGAACTACAGGTCATCCAATTTCAGTGGCAAATCTTCCGAAAGTGCAAAAAATAGAGTATATATTGGGACGGAAGTGACTCAATCCCTTGAATGGTTGTTGCCCTAAACACAAATATGTAATTAAAAAAAATTATTCATTGTTCAAATATTGTCAAATGTGTGAAATATGCCTGAAGTGAAGCTGTCACTTTCAGGCAAACTACGACATTAGACTATTTATAATGTGAATTTAGTTATTGTAGTCGGAGGTGTGAAAATATTTTTTATACGACTGCTTCAGAAAATGAGGTTTTGAGCACGGAAAACTCTTTCCGAAAGAGATACTACTCCATACGCCGCGCCGTGTGAAAAACGCCTTGCGCAAAAAATTGTTATTTCCAAAGTTCGTTGAAGAAAATGTCGGATTCTGCAAAAAATTAGATTTGAATTGTTTCTATTTGCAGTCATATATAAAGTTTCATAAAAAAACTCGTTTAAAAACCTTGCAAACCTCTTTGCAAACTCGCAAACTCTCTCCACTTATGCACCTCGCCTTCGGCTAAGTCTACCAATTTGTCTCGCTCGTATGCAAAGAGTAATTTTCAAACCTTGTTGTTTAATATGCTATTATGTTACTTCCATCACATTGTACAGCCTTATTCCCACCTATTTTGTGAATGTTCATTTTTGTTGTAGCCTCACTAAAAAAAGACGCTCCGACTATAGAAACCTTGGAATTGGATATATCTGACTGGGATCGGACAGAACAAATTTTAAACAATATCGGACCCATTGACTTGCTGGTCAATAATGCAGGAATGGGCTGGCTCAAATCGATGATGGATATAACGGAGGAAGATGTGGACAGGTAACACTTCACGCAGGGTTTCAGTAAATATGTTTTTCGTGTGATATTCAACCAATCAGACCGATCAATTCGGTTAGGTTGCCTTGTATAATTTCGATAAACATGAGTATACATATCAACCAATCAAAAACCCTGGAGTTCGAACTGATCTGATTTTGTATAGAATACTACTCAAGCTAGCTATGACAATAGAGGATACATCAAATGATAAAATGAATGAAACAGGTCCAGAATAAATGACCCAAGGAATGAACCCAAAAATGAAATGAATGATTTCTACTATTATATAGCCAAAAGGCTCAATGAAATGAAATGACCCGTTAATGCATCTTGAAGAATATGGAAATGATGATTTAACATTGCATGAAACAAATATTAACGAACTGATGGAAATTGTGGAAGAAATGAAAAATAAAAGATGATATTTCCATGAACATTTTAAAACCTTCTAGAAGTTGCTCTAAATGCTCTCTTTAGTCTCACTAATGAATTTATCGTTTCGTGAAGGTATATTCCCGGCTTTTCTAAAATTGACGGTATATAGTAATTCTAATGCTCAAGGTTGGAAATCTAGATGATCCTTCAAATTTTAGACCAACTCTTGCCAAAAATAGACTAAATGAAATCCTTTACACATATAATATCATTCAAGCAAATCAATTTGGATTTCAAAATAGAAAGAACATACATAATGCAATTTTTTCATTTCTGCATGATAGACCAAGCTATAAAGGTTTTTCCCCCACAAAATAGAAGACGCAAAGGGCCCAAACTAATTTTTATAAGATAGTTTGTTAATGAAAACCACAGTTTTCGCCCCAGCAAAATCACTTTGTGGAATTTTTTAAACAAGAAATAGTGAAAAAAATCACAATTTTTTTTGTTTTTTTGGAAATACCTCAAAGATTATTCAAGGAATCTTGTAGAAATTTATAAAAACCTACAAAATTGATTTTCATACAACCGGATCGATGCATTTTCCGAAAAAGAGACCAGGTGAAAATCTAAAATATACAAATTGTAGATATTGATCTCTACTTCCATATTACAGAATTTGAATAAGATGATTTCCCTTAAATCGGCGCATTTAGAAAGATTTGCCCTTAAATTGTTTATAACGCGATTATGCAAAAACTACACATCGGACAGACACCCTCCTGCGAACAGTTAAACCACATGTTATTATCTATCAGTTTCCGCAATGTTGTTTGTCCACCTTCAGATTTATTAAAAATATGAATTTTTGAAAAATGGTCTCTTTTTCGAGGTTTTCCCGGATTTTCTAAGTAAAAAATGCACCGATCTGGGCGTATGAAAAACCATTCTGTAGTTTTTTTTTCCTTGGTGTTTTGGCATCGACTGCTATGGTCATTAAAAATCTACAAAAGTATCATTGATTGTAGAAACGATTCCTTGAATAATCTGTGAGATATTTTCAAATAACCGAAAAAGTTCTATTTTTTTTCACTATTTCTTGTTTAAAAAATTCCATAAAGCGATTTTGGTGGAGCGAAAACCGGGGTTTTCATTCACGAACTATCTTATAAAAAGTAGTATAGGCCGTTTGCGTCTTTTATTTTGTGTGAAAAGAGCCTCTTATTTTTATCTACAGCTTGGCCTATGAGCTCTACTCCAATATGAACGATGAAGAATATACCGCGTTAGTATTCTGTGACCTGTGTGGATCACGTAATACTCTTGAAAAAACTTCGTCGGCATGGGTAGTAACTTTGAATCGCTTTGACTCATACCTCACAGGGCGTAGTGAAAAATCACGGACCTCTGAGATAAATTCTGGAATGCCGCAAGGGTCAGTTAAAGGATCAATTCTGTTTTTATTATGAGTTAATGAAATAACGAATCTGGGTATTTTTGGCAAACTTATTTTATTTGCAGACAATACTATAATCTTGTGGAAGAGTAAGACTGTTGAGGACCTAAATGAATAATTATCTCGTGATATAAGATTCTAGCACCTTATTAGAAGCGAAATAGCACCCTTCCAATTGTGAAGTCAAAGCCTTCAGGGGTTGACTTCCGCGGTACCTTTGTGTTCGTAAAGATGGGAGTTGACTTTCATCCTTCATTTTATCCAATACGATCTGTACGTTTTGAGAGTGTCAGTATTTGTCACTGGGAAAATAGTATGGTTTAGCTTATTTTCAGACGTTAGCTGTTCAGTTTTTACCAGTATTTTTCGGTTTATAAAAAAATTCAAAATGTTTACACTAATATTTAAAAAACTGGAAAAACTCATCTTGCAATGCCCAGCGGCGTCAGTAGATCAGGAGTCATGAGAATGAGATCAGCTGAGATTCCAATTCTTGGTATAACCGTCAGCATTGGTCAATCTTGCGAAAATCTCGAGGTCTTTCACCAGAAGTGCTCACCAACAACTTGGTGCTCTGTTCCGTACCCAGACCATTTTAATTTATATAACGAAAATTCGTCTTATCCTAGAATACCGTTCCCATATGAATGTAGTCCAGCTTCTGTATATTTTTCTTATCGCTCATCGCTTACTTCTCACATTTTGGCGATTTGTCTATGCTCTTTTTGAAATAATTTCAATCCCTTTTAGTTTAAACAAGAATGAACAGACGAGTTCAATCTTCTTCTCCATTAGTTAGTCTTCAAAACTGGCAATCTTTAGAACTTTAGAAACACAAATATCTACATACCATTACTTGGTCCTCACGATGTTTTTCAATTGAACATTACATAATAAAACTTCCGTTACATTGAGCATCTGAATTTAAAAAAAACTCCCGTATTTTGACCTGAACAAAAAACCAAATGAAATTTTTGGCGGTCTCATGTAATTTCGGAGATACGGGCCTTCTCTTGAATGATAACTGGCAATTTCTTATTTTCTAGCACACGTTTCTTCTTTGAAAAACACATTCAAATGCATCCTTATTTTCACCTGCACATTATACACACCCTGATTAACCTGTTTCAAACTTTTTCTCTCATTGAAAACGGTTTTTGATAAAAAATTCTACCTTCTTTTAACAATAACAAAATCAACCAATTAATGCTGTTTGCTGTTTAGTGAATATTTGTCATGTCAGAATTGTCAGGTTGGTGACTTGGAAATCAGCTGCCGCCAACTTTTCAAAACAATGGAGGGTGAAGCTAATTTTGCGACATTGCCAATGTGATTCCAGAAATATTTACACTTATCACATGGAATATTTTAGTAAATATTTTTTTTGAAATTCAGATGCTCAATGTAAAGGAAGTTTTACCAATTACATGAATGTATTTTCTTCATGAACCCGCAGATGAGGAGAAGAAACTATAATATAGCATTATGATTTTTCATCCTTATAATTTTTTTATTGATTCCAGTGTTTTTGGGGTCAACGTAAAAGCACTTATACACGTCACGAAACTAGTTGTTCAGAATCTTCTGGATCGAAAGGTATCCGGTGCAATTGTCAACCTGTCTTCTCAAGCGTCACTGGCCGGACTTTTGAATCACACCGTCTACTGTGCGAGCAAAGGAGCTGTCGATTCATTCACGAGAGCAGCGGCTTTGGAATATGGACCTAACAACATTCGCATAAATGCTGTCAACCCGACAGTTATCATGACCGAAATGGGAAAAATGGGATGGTCCGATCCGAAAATCGCCCAACCAATGCTAGAGAAGATCCCTCTCAGAAGGTAATGATCAAAAGTGAAAATGAAATGCTTACTTGGCATTCATTTTCGTAAAACGCACTGCATTGAAGAAATCTACTTTCTTCTTTTGTCGATTTTTCAGTTTTCTCACCGCTGTCTCTAGAAGGCAGAAACCAACTTGTACTAAGTACTGAAACTCGCCCTAATTATCGATTTCCGGACTTTCATCGATGTTCTACCAACCCTAGAATCCAATGCAATTTTTACATACCCATCGGATTTTCAGTACTCAGATATATATAGTATTATTCTTTGGTCCGCCATAACATGCTTGAAATAACAATTAATCTGATCATCTAGGATAAATAAACGGTTGCTTTTATCCTTCAACCAAATCCCTTTTTCATCTGATGTAAAAAAGGAAGCGATACTCATAGGAATTTCTTATTTTCGTTATCTGAGACCGAATCATTCTATCAGAGATTGTAGGTTCTTTGAGTGTTTGTAATGCGAAAAAAGTAACTTTCCCATCTTATGCCTAGGATTGCAGGTGAGTAATTTCGAAGGGAATTAGTCAAATATTACTGAATATGTCCTTACTAACGTCGCCGTCGTTGCAAACAGTTGTGAAAAAATCACCAGTCTTAATCTTCATTCTAGTCTAAAACTAAAGTTTGCCAAAGCACTATAACCCTTCGAGAAAAATATTTCTAAATATCTTTAACAGTCATCTATACAGTGCGGCTTTTTTTAGACCCCCCCCTGTTAACTTTTGAACGGTTCGACGTACACACATGAAAAAAAAAACCGTTTGGAGGGTTTCACTAATACTACTTTTTGAAACAAAAATATGGTGATTGCTCCACAGGGGGTGCGGGGGGACATATCAACTCAACATTTTTAAATGGCATGGGGGGGCGAGTGTCACTTCGTTGAATAGAGAATTCAATTCTCTTTACAACCATTTACATATTTTTGAATTTAGTTGAGGAATTTTTTCCCAATTTCGATTTTTATGCCTATCGAAATTTTCTAGTTGATGTGCCCCCAGCGCCATCTTTAGTGTAATTGCTATATTTCTTCTCTCAAAAAGTAGTATTGATAATACCCTTCGCAATGTTTTTGATTTCATTATTCCACAACAAACCGTTGCTATCAAGCTATGACTAGTTTTCAGATCCGCATTTATATTTGATATTTCGAATTTGAATTGCAAAAAAAAATATAAACGAAATTCAAAAAAAAAATTAGATGGTTGTAAAGAGAATTGAATTCTCTTTTCAACGATGTAACACTCGACCAACAATGCCATTTAAAAATTTTGAATTGATGCGCCCCCCCGCGCCCCCTGTCGAGCAATCACTATATTTTCTGTTTCAAAAAGTAGTATCGGTGAAACCCTCCAAACGGTTTTTCATTCATGTTTGTACGTCGAACCGTTCAAAAGTTAACAGAGGGGGGGGGGGACTAAAAAAAGCCGCACTGTATAGTATACCACAAAAATAACCTCACCACTAGTAGCACAAGACAGAAAAGTTCGGAAGTAAAAGAAAGTTCATTCAGAACTATGTCAATTTGTATCTAAGAGATGGCGGATCATAAAATACAACATAAACGTCACTCGAATAGGTAAATATAAAAGTCTGCTTGCCTCGACGAAATGAATGGTAAAATTTAACGACTTGAAACGAGGATTACCTATATCACTAAATTGAAACAGACCGCACGCAGTAAATCGTTCGATAAATGATATACTCTCCCAGACAAAAATATTACATATTTCATTTTTGGCTTTATTTTTTTGTCAACATTTGTGATTTGAACTGGTATATCCTATTTTGCAATTGTTATAAATCAAGAAAATGTTTAGATATTTCCGTTATAAGTGAATATGGTCCAAGAGCTGACGGACCAAACATGCAACAGTTTTATAAAGGCTGATATTTTAATATTAGGTCATAAATAGGTTGAATATCAATAGCATGCCGTCAGTCAGCCGGGTTTGGAACAACTGGCGTAGGGGTGGTTCCAACTTGTAAAAAACCACGTATGTCGCAACTGTTTTATAAAATCTGAAAATTAGTCTGTGGATAGTAGGTTAGGTTAGGTTTGAACGTGAGTGGGCCCGTATCAGGCCCTCCACTGCGGCCAATGGCCTATTGTGGCTCCTGTGGATAGTAAGACAACTAACAAACTATGCGTACTTAGTCAGTCTGCAGAATATTGGAACAGTATGCGTCAACAGCCCCCTAAACCCGTAAAAAAATTTGGTCGGTGACAGTGTTTCATAAAGTCTGATAACTTTCGTGCAAGAAGTTCATAGTAATTCAAACAAGACTGAAGGCGGATTTACCGGATTCATAATGCATAATTTATTGCATATGCGTAATTTTAATGCATAATCCATAGAAGTTCAATACAGAGTTAGGTTGGAACGTGAGTAGGCCCGTATCAGGCCCTCCACTGCGGCCACTGGCCTACTGTGGCTCACCCTATGGTTATATTTCTCCCAGTATATCCAATCTCTTGACGAAATTGAGCAATGCATTGGGAGAACAATTTACCAGGTTTTCTGGCCTTACTGTCGTATCGCCAAATATTGAGAATCCGGTTCTGGCCGCTGCAGGGCATGTACACAGAATGTTTTTAGCCGTTTCATCGTCCTCCATGCATAGCCGGCACTCTGCATCTTGTGAAAGTCCGATTTTATGCATGTGATGTTTGAGTTTGCAGTGGCCAGTAAGCAAACCTACTATAATTAGCTCTACTGAGTTCTAGCAGTTTCTCAGAGTCCTGTTTTTTTCTTGTACAAGCAATAAATGCTTTGGAATGGGCTAGGCCCGGTAGACTACGCCAGTACTCGAGTCTTTTATTGTCTGCCCAAGCTGTTATGATATTCTTGGCAGTGCTATATGCTAAACCGATTACCGGTTCTGGTCCAGTGAACGTTGTTTCGGCCCCCTCTTTTGCTAGGGCGTCCGCTATTTCGTTTCCCTCTAGGCCTGTGTGACCTGGTATCCAGACTAGGGTACCGTTGTTGCGTTGCGCCAGTCGGTTTAAAGTGTCTCTGCAATCCCATACTGCCCTAGATTTGAAGCAGTTGGATTCAAGCGCTTTCAGTGCTGCTTGACTATCTGAAAATATTTTTATTGTTTACCGTGTGTGGTGTCGATTTTCCAGCTTTCTGTCACACATTTCAATGGCATATACCTCTGCCTGAAATATCGTAGCTAGTTTACCCATACTGAACGAGCGTTTCACTTGCGATATGTTTCTGTTTCGGTCTCATTTCCCGTTGGTTCGATTCGGATATGTCTGTGGTCTGAGCAACTTACCCCATCAGACACGTGCCAAATTTTGATGATGGTGCTCATATATCTCGTTCCAATTGTTATGTCGATTACCTCTTTCCTAATAGATGTTACGAAAGTCGGTTCATTGCCTACATTTAGTATATCTAAGTCATCAGTCATAATAAATTGTAATAAAGACTCACCTCTGGCGTTGGTGTTCGTGCTTTCCCACGCTGCCTCATGGTATGCATTAGAGTCGCAGCCAATGACAAAGTGAGATCCGTTCGCTCTACGTTCAGTCACCAGCTCCTCTAATTATTTGGTAGGTGGAGGGTTTGGGTCATCAAATGGGAGGTAGGCAGATGATATCACTATCTCCCTCGGCCCCTTCTTCCCTACCATCTTCAGTTTCACTGTCGTTAGGTCCCTAGAACAGAAATTCCCTAGCGGTAGCATTTGTATATTATTTCTAATTATTATGCATGTTCTCAGTGAGGTGGATGAGTAAATCAGCCTGCCTATTCCCCCGAGTCCCATGATTTTTCCCTTGTTGATCCAAGGTACTTGTTCTCCCTTGCTATGATGGAGGTTTGCTTGAAGGACCTCTACCATCGCCATTGTCCCCATCTGTGAGACCCCTCAGGACCCGGAACGTCATCCTGTTAATCTTATAAAAAGCCTTGAACTGGTCCTGTTCCAAGGCCCCGAAGGACTTCTCGTCGATGGAGTACGTCAGTATCTGGCCCTCCTTTTCCGCTTTCTTGCTCAGGAGTAGCCAGCCTTCCACTTTTAGGGTCGGATTTTGTTTCCCTAGCCGTGAGCGGGGGCCGTCTCTTCCTGATCGCTTTCTGGTCCCGGAAAGAAGGTCGGGACTCTGGGTCTTCTTGGGAGTTCCTTTGACTCCACCACGGTGATATCAGCACCCTCCCAAATTTGGCCCATCTCTCCTACCCTTTTCCGGAGCTAGTATCTTGTTTTCTCGTTCGCCCAGATTACCCAGAGTACCCCTCCGCTGACCATTGTCTTGAGGAACTGGATCAAATCTTTGCTCCCCGAGGGTGCTCCGTCCATTTTCTCAACTATCTTGTCTTGTATCAGATCCGCCTGCCTCTGATCAAGGGAAATCTCAGGATGGCGTTTGTCAATCACCGCCATCCTGAGTCTATTTGCGACCTCACTGTGCCAGAAGGTTTAGTAGCCTTCTTGGCCTTCTTGGTCGTCTTTTCGGGCGTCTCGGTTCGCGTGCCTTTCCTCGTGGCTTCACCATTGTGCACGTTCCTGCTGCGATTTTTTCCTCCTTTACCATTTTCCTCCACTGGGAACCGGATACTCCAAGGGGTCTTCTGATTAGTTTCAGGTTCTTAACTCCCCCTGAAACTGTCTTATCGGTTCCTTGCGTCCCCGTTGATTTGTCACTGCTGTGGTTCATCTCCACAGTTGTGGTGGTCGAGGTGTCTGCTGATGAGTCTGTCCCCTCATCGACGCTATCCCTCTCAGGATTGGGTTTCTTTATGTAACGTTCCATTTAGATCCCACGAGTATGGGGGAACAGCGGTGTCCAGCCCTACAGTACCCCCGTGTAGGGCTAAGGCTGCACACTCTGGGTTTTTCCCGCTTCGCAGAGACTCCGTTAAAGACCATATGTCGCTTGGTCATTCACCCCTCAACACGGGTCGCATAACATCTTGGGTTGCGAATTTTTGGAAGGATTTGCTCCCTGGGCGAGGATAGGCGTGGAAGGAGTGACGCTTAACCCTCGAATACTCTGACGGTGTCAGGGTCTTAAGTGAAGGAGAGTTGGCCGAGGGTGGCCGATAGTTCATAGTTGAAAGAAGGAAGGCAGATCCACCCAAGACAAGTTTAAGCAAAGTGAATCCGTGGCTGGAAAGAGCCAGGCGATAGGGGTGCAATGCTCGGATAGTCAGCAATAGGTCACTCCTCCTTTTTCCGGGCTTGTGACCGGCATGAGAGGGTCCCCCCTCCTCATCAGAGGACAGCTCCTCCCATGGCGGAGTTCACACGAATTCCTTACAGATACTTCATTTTTTCAATAGGAAATATACCAATTCACATGAATAATATTTTCGATTATATGAAAAAATGTTGAGAGTTCATTACAATCATGTGTCCAAATGATAATTTTAACGTATGGGCATTGCATCACGGTAGTCTGTGGCCGACCAAAATTTCCAGAAGGTTGGAATTTCAAACACGGTCTTTGAAAACCGGTCGAGAATGATCGAACAGTGTGAGTTGTGCCATAAGAATATACGTGTTTTTCCTCGTTTGGAGCATGTAATCCATTTGTTCACAGTCACATACGATCGCCAATGCTATTGGTACATCTTTTTGTATATCTGATATATCTGATATTTACCAATTGTTCGATATTTCATTTGTTTCATTTTACAATTTCATTCGTATTTTTTAATTTCATTGCACAACCCCCCCTTTTTTACACTGACATTTATGATAATGTTCATTACTATGTGTTATGTATAGGTATTATTCTCTGTATGTCAATCAGGTAACCAGATCCGACTATGTTTGGGACTTTGACAATGTATCTGACAGTTGATAATTTAATCAATAAATGTTCACTCAACTAGTCATTCTTTCTGAGTTATTCAATTTAATAGCAAACAGAACATTGGCGACGAGGATATTTAGTTCCCACGCAGGGTTCATACATTCAGTGAAAAATCAGAATTGTCTGCAAATTCATCGACAATGCCGCAAACGTTTGTTGGACTTCTCGGTTCGCTCAACATTTTCGATCCCAAGAGTTCTGAATTTTCCGTGTTCAAGGAAAGACTGAATCAGTTCTTCATTGCAAATGATATTAAAGATATATTGAATACATTAAATGAGGAAGCCTACGTGTTAGTGCGAAATTTATGTGTACCTAATCCTCCTGACACAAAAACTTATGATGAGCTTGTGGATCTACTCAATGAACATTTTTCTCCAGTGAAGTTATATTTTGCAGAAAGACTCAAGTTTTATACGGCAAAACGTGATTTACATGAAAGTGTAGCAGAATGGGAAGCAAGGATAAAAAGTTTAGCCTCAACATGCAAGTTTGGAGCAGAATTGAATTTGGTAATGCGACATATTTTTGTAATTGGAATGAATCAAACGAATATTATGGATCGATTATTTGAAGAGAATGCCTCTGCGGATACAGTTACTTTGAAAAAAGTTGTGAAATTAGCTTTAGCGAAGGAATCGACATTGCAAGAACATAATTCCAGGGAAGCGGCGATATAAATGAACGTTAAAACGGAACCAGTGAACTTCCACAAACAACGTCAATCGAGAAGGGGACCTGAATCTTCAGTTCATGAAGACCGAGCAGAGCCAGGCGGTTCCAAACAAATTAGCAGAACAAACATGAATCAGTCAGTCAGCAGGAAGCAAAATTTTTCCCGAAAACTGTTAAGCAAGTGCTTTGTTTGTGGGCGATCAAATCATTTGGAAAGTGATTGTGTTTATAAAAATTGCAATTGCCATATTTGTGGTCAAAAAGGTCATTTGGCTCCTCAATGTAAAAAACATTAAAATAATTTTTTGTCTGAAAACGTTAATACCATTAGCGATATTTGTATGTAAACTGAAAATTGATTCGCTTTGAACGTCAGAATTTGACATATCGCTAATGGTATTAACGTTTTCAGACAAAAAATTATTTTAATGTTTTTTACATTGAGGAGCCAAATGACCTTTTTGACCACAAATATGGCAATTGCAATTTTTATAAACACAATCACTTTCCAAATGATTTGATCGCCCACAAACAAAGCACTTGCTTAACAGTTTTCGGGAAAAATTTTGCTTCCTGCTGACTGACTGATTCATGTTTGTTCTGCTAATTTGTTTGGAATATTGAAGCAATGTTGCTTCAATATTATTGATGGTAATGGTAACGTGAAACCCACGTATGTTAAATTAACTGTAGAAAATATTCCTTTGAGCTTTGAAGCTGACTCAGGATTTTCACAATCTGCAATATCCGAGAATTTATTTTTGAAACATTTTAAAAATATTGCTTTACACAAAAATGATCTGAGTCTGAAAGACTATGTTGGATTGACATTTGAACCCATTGGTTATGCAAATTTTAATGTTATTCATGAAAACAACAAGTATGTTCTCAAAACGTATATTATTAAGAATGGGGGTCCACCACTTATTGGTCGTAATGGTTTAAATATGCTCAACTTAGGTATTTGTAAATTACAGTTAGCTCATAGTGAATGCGGACTGTTTTCTGGTGACAAAATTTTGAACATTAAACAAAAAATTGATTGGTTGCAAACAAAATATGCAGATGTCTTTGAAACTAAATTGGGCACTTTTAATAAATTTTCAGTCAGCCTAACTTTAAAAGAAGGAACTATTCCTAAGTTTTATAAAGCACGTCCAGTACCTTTTGCCTTGAAATAAAAAATTGAAAAAGAAATTGATAGATTAGTCGAAAATAAAGTGTTAGTTCCTACTGAATTTTCGGAATGGGCAACTCCCATTGTTCCAATTCTTAAATCGAGTGGAGATTTGAGATTGTGTGGCGACTTCAAAATTACTTTAAATCCCAACTTAAACGTACAACACTTTCCTTTACCACGTATTGAATATTTATTTTCGCAGTTGAAGGAAGGTAAAAAATTTTCGAAAATCGATTTATCTGAAGCGTATCAGCAAGTTGTTTTGAATGAAAATTCTCGAAAACTAGTTACTATTACAACACATAAGGGACTTTTTTCGTACACTCGACTTCCTTATGGAATCACTAGCGCAGGAGCTAAATTCCAGAATATAATGGAGCAAATGCTACAGGATATGCCCGGTGTTGTCTGTTTTCTCGACGACATTCTTGTAACAGGGAAGAATGATAGCGAACATTTTGAACGTTTAGAGCGAGTGTTGAAACGTTTGCAAGAATGTGGTCTCAAGGTTAAGAAAGGCAAATGTTTTTTGTTTCAGGATTCAGTTGAATATTTGGGACATGTCATTGATAAGGAAGGACTTCATACATCTGAAGATAGAATTTTAGAAATAAAAAATATTGCCATTCCCAAAACTGTCACTGAGTTAAAATCATTTCTGGGAAGTTTGAACTTTTATTGCAAATTTTTGCCCAAGATTTCAGAAATTCTTCAACCTTTGTATTCTCTATTAAAAAAAGATACAGAGTGGGTTTGGACAAAAGAATGTTGTAGATCTTTTGAAGAAGCAAAAATAATGTTGACTTCAGCACCAGTATTGGCTCATTTTGATCCCGAAAAAACTGTCAAATTAACAGTTGACGCAACTCAATTTGCTTTAGGAGCTACAATAAGTCATGTTTATGATAATGATAAAGAAAGACCTATAGGTTTTGCGTCACGTTTGCTAAATTCTGCAGAATTGAAATATTCGCAGATAGAGAAGGAAGCTGCAGCAATCATTTTTGGTTTGAAAAAATGTTTTCAATACATGTTCAGTTTTCTGTTTTGTTTGACTTTTTGTTCCAACTGGCAATGCCGTAAACACCCTTGCGTTTTTGTCTATTATGTCAGATTTTGACACAACGAAAAATATGAGAAATAGAGCTGTCATCTCGAATTTGTTACCAAGCGGAGCTGCGTCTCCCATTATTGTATGAAATAAATAGCGAACATTCACTGGAAATTTATTTCAAAGCGTAAGAAGTGTTACAGTCCACTAGTAAACCCAACATTTTGGTCCTTCGAGCCGGATTGAACAGCGATTAAACGAAACGAAACAACACGACACCATCACCCGAGAAGCAGTGAAAAAAAAAATCCAAACCAATTCAAACGTTACTTGTCGAATACTACATCGAAGCCGTGATTGCTGTGTTTGGAAGTTGAAGGTGCGTGCCAAATCTATCCTGTTCATCCATTCCTACCTATTCCACTTCGCATAATATCATTTTGACGTATAGTTTCGGTATTCAAATCAACTATCTTTTGTGTCTCTCGGTTGTTTGACTCTATTTTCCCGTAAATATTCTAGGAATTTTGACATTTGAAACTATATCCTATCAAAATGGACTCTCTTATAAGAAAGAGAGCTAGTATCAAAGGAAAGTTGACCATTTTCACGAAATATTTGAGAAATTTAGAGACAACATACCCCAATTTCATAATTACAGACAGGGAAAGTTATTTTGAACTCGAATTGAGGCGTGATGCTAACATGTCGGAATTAGAAAAGTTTGATGAAATTCAAAATGAAATCGATGTTTTAACTCAAAATTGTGATCAAGAATTGTACGAACGTGATAGCTTCACAACTTCTTTCTATGCGGCTGCTAGAAAGGCTAAATTGTTTACACATTTCGATACCGTGGCAACGCATTCCCCGCAATCTGTACACTCTAAACTTTGCTCATCCAATGAGAACTTGTCACAAAATAATATAAAATTACCTACAATTCAGATAAAAAAGTTTAAGGGTGATTACGAAAATTGGCTGGAATTTCACGACATGTTTAATTCTCTAATTCACAAAAATTCCACGATTAGTAACATTCAGAAGTTTCATTACCTCCGTGCATCCCTAGAAGGAGGTGCGGCGGAAATCATTCGTTCTTTAGAATTTTGTGAAGCAAACTATGAAACGGCCTGGTCACTCATTTGCAACCGTTTTAATAATGACAGAATTTTGGTTAGCAATCACGTTAGTAGCTTATTCAACTTGGACAATATTGAGGAAGAATCTTCCGAATCTATTCGAAATTTATTAGATAATGTAACGAAACATTTGCGTGCTTTAACCACGTTGAAGGAGCCTACCTCCCACTGGGACACACTCATTATTCACCTTATCGTCACAAAATTAGATCCTACCACATCTAGAGAATACGAGGAGTCGAGAAGTAAAAGTTCGTCCAGGAAACCCGAAGTAAAAGTTCGTCCAGGAAACCCACTCTTGAAAATCTGAAAACATTTTTGACAGACCGCGCAGATTTGCTTGAAACTATAGAACGCATTAAAACCGTCAAAAAATCTTACAAAGCCAAGTCTGACAAACTTGATTTCAAAACCACACGATCTTTCGTAGCTGAAGGTACAATTAGTTGCGGTTTTTGTAAAAAAGACCATTACAAATCAAATTGCGAGGAATTTCTCAAATTCTCAGTTAACGATCGTTACGAACACGCATAGAAAAATAGGCTTTGTATAAATTGCCTAAGACCCGGTCATAATATCAGCAGATGTCGCTCAAGCTCATGTAAAACTTGCAGAGGACGCCATAGTACTTTACTGCATTTTGAACGAAAATTCGAACCATCCACCAGCGTGGAGTCTGGTACACAAAGCACTGCATTACTCACGTCACCTGAACCCTCTGAACAATGTACATTATCGCACATGTCCAAACTCAATTCGCAAGTAATATTATGTACAGCAATAGTTAAAATCTTTGATAAATTTAATAAAGTTCATCGCGCTAGGGCTTTGTTAGATCCCGGAAGTCAATCTTCATTCATTAGCAGGGAAATTTGTGGCATATTGAATATTGAAACTCAAAAAATCAATGCTATCAAAGTATTTGGTCTAAACGGAGGATTACTCACTAATATAGAGAGAAAGCTTGACGTATTTATTAAGTCAAATACAAACATGTATACCTTTAATTTATCGTGCTTAGTCGTTCCTCGAATCACAAGCCCCCTTCCAAATGCAAAGTTTGATGCCGCTAAATTAAATATTCCAGATAATATCGTTTTGGCCGATCCCGAATTCAACACACCGGATAAAATTGATATTTTATTAGGCGCTGACTGTTTTTTGGACTTGATGTGCGTTGGGCAAATAAAGTTGGGAAAAATCGGCCCCACTTTGCAAAAAACTAAGTTAGGGTGGATAGTCGCTGGGCCTATTCCGATTAACAGTTCAAGTTCTTCTATTCATTGTAATCTTAGTATAGAAAGAATTTTAACTCGCTTTTGGGAAATAGAAGAAATTCCGGGAAATAAGCTTCTTTCAAAAAACGATAAGCTCGTCGAATCTCATTTTTTAAATACATTTACCCGAAACAGTGAGGGTAGATTCGTTGTTACTATTCCCATGAAAGGTGACCCTGACACATTAGGTGAGTCTTACAATATTGCGAAAAAGCGATTTCTACAATTAGAGAACAAATTTAAAGCTAATGAAAGTTTTAAACATAAATATTTCGATTTCATGAATGAATATATACACTTAAATCACATGAAAAAGATTGATACCTCACAGGATAGAGCATTGCATTCATTCTATCTACCTCACCACGGTGTGTTCAAGGAGGACAGTCTCACAACGAAGCTACGTGTTGTTTTCGATGGAAGTGCTTCTACTAGTACTGGCATATCTCTCAATAACTTGCAGTACGTCGGCCCTACTATACAGCAGGATCTTTTATCTATACTATTACGTTTTAGAAAACATAATTACGTCATTGCCAGTGACATCGAAAAAATGTACCGTATGGTACTAATTAATCCCGAACAAACTCCTCTATAAAGAATATTATTTCGCTTTAATCCTGACGAACATTTGGATACCTACCTATGAGTTGCTAACTGTTACATATGGAACTGCATCTGCATCGTACCTAGCAATTCGTTCACTGTATCAATTAGGCATAGAACAAGAAACTATTAATCCTAAGATCTCAGAAATAATAAAAGACGATTTTTACGTAGATGACATGTTGAGTGGTTCAGATACCATTCAAGATGTGATATTCATTGCAAATGAAGTTTCTCAGAGGTGGTGGTTTTAACTTAAGAAAATGGATCTCAAACAGTCCAGAAATATTGAAAGGTATCAAAACTACAGATACCTCTAATTTCATTGATTTTGGCATTAATGAAAACACGAAAACTTTAGGGCTAACTTGGAATAGCAATTCGGACTCACTGATATTTGAAATTAACCCCAACTATAATAGTACTAAAGTTACAAAACGCACAATTTTGTCAGAAACTTCTCAAGTCTTTGACCCCTTAGGGTTGCTGAGTCCTTGTATTATCGTAGCGAAAATCTTATTATAAGAGATTTGGTCCGCTAAATTGTCCTGGGATGAATCATTACCAGTACCATTACATACAAAGTGGCTATCATTTCGCGACGAACTCGTCATACTCAATGAAATTAAACACGATAGGCAAATTACTTGTAGAAACCCTAAATATTGGGAAATTCATGGGTTTTCAGATGCTAGCCAACTGGCGTATGCTGCAAGCGTTTATATCAAATCGATTGACAATGACGATAGGGTCCACATAAAATTAGTTTGCGCAAAATCAAAGGTGGCACCCATTAAACAATTAACTGTTCCCCGCTTAGAATTATCGGCAGCACTTTTGCTAGCAAAAATCGTGAAAAAGGTGAAGGAATCACTGAAAACTCCTGAAATCAAAAGCTACTACTGGAGCGATTCCACCATAGTTTTGGGATGGCTGCGAATGGAACCCAGCCAACTTCAAACCTTTGTTGCTAACCGCGTAGCCAATATTCAGGAATTAACCAATATAACTAATTGGCGTCACGTGCCAACACTACAAAACCCAAGTGACTGCGTGTCACGTGGACTTATGCCTAGATTGCTGAAAAACATGAAATTATATTGGCACGGTCCAGATTGACTGAAATATAACGAAGAAGCTTGGCCTCACCTACCATCAAACAATTGTATGAACATGCCAGAAATCCGCAAAGGACTGTCGTGCCATACTAATGAAATCGTATCTACCAATGAAATATTCATTCGCTTTTCTCACTTTACTGAACTAATTAGAGTTACGGCATACATTATTAGATTCAAAAATAATACTACAATCAAAACCAATAGAAATTTAGGGCCGTTAACGCTAGAAGAAATTTCTTTCTCAAATAAAAAACTCGTTAAGCTATGTCAGCGTGAATCATTTGAAAACGAACTTCGTGATTTATCAAGAAATAAATTAAATCCTAAAAATAAACTATGCAAACTCAATCCTTTTATTGACCATGAAGGTTTACTGCGCTGTGGTGGCAGGTTAGTGAACTCGCAATTTGAATATGACAAAAAATTTCCCATTTTGTTGTCTTCAAAGCATTCATTTACTAAGATGCTGTTCAGAGAACAACATTTGAAATTATTACACGCTGGACCACAACTTTTGATAAATTCGATACGTGACAAATATTGGCCCCTGTCAGGTCGAAATCTTGCGCGAAAAACTGTACATGAGTGTACCCGCTGTTTCAGAGCAAAACCCACTCTCATTCATCCCATCATGGGAAACTTACCAGAAAAGCGAGTGATTCCCTCACCTGCCTTTCACACAACTGGATGTGACTATGCAGGGCCTTTCTTGATTAAAAATAAAAGGGGTAGTGGCGCAACCGTATCGAAATGCTACATAAGTTTATTCATATGTTTTACAACTCGTGCAATTCACTTAGAATTGGTGTCTGATCTGTCGACAGAATCATTTATTGCATCTTTAAGGCGTTTTGTAGCCCGCAGAGGAAAGCCTGCATTCATTTATTCGGACAATGGCACAAATTTTACTGGTGCCAGATCAGAACTAGAAAAATTAGGTAATTTTTTGATAAATAATAATAATGACCTTACTAATGAAATTAGAAATATAGAAATATCGTGGTCATCATACCCGCATACTCGCCACATTTTGGTGGTCTCTGGGAGGCAGGTGTTAAATCGGTAAAACTCCATTTGCGCAGAGTAGCTAGTAACGCGTCCCTTACATTTGAACAATTTTCTACACTTCTGACTCAAATCGAAGCTGCCCTGAACTCTCGTCCACTCTCTCCTTTAAGTACCAATCCTTCGGATTTGGCACCACTTACTCCCTCACACTTCCTGATTGGAAGAGCCTCAACTACAGTAGCTGATCTAGACCTGACTGACATTCCAGAAACTAGACTTTCGCACTTCCAACGCACTAGGACGAATCGTGGAGCTGATATATGGAAAGGACCACGTATCAAGGGTAGCTATTGTGCGAACGTCGGCCGGTAACCTGAAGCGAAGCTTTTCAAAAATCTGCCCCTTACCCATGTGTAGTGAGTGATAAAAGAGCAATATTTTATGCTGATACGTGTTCAAGTGAAAATATCCGTATTGTACTGAGAACTATATCAAACTTTGGCTCAATCAAGCCTATTACATTTTGTTTCTTTCTCAATAATATTTTGAAAGATATTTCTTTCAAGGTGGGCGGCATGTTCAGTTTTCTGTTTTATTTGACTTTTTGTTCCAACTGGCAATGCCGTAAACACCCTTGCGTTTTTGTCTATTATGTCAGATTTTGACACAACGAAAAAATATGAGAAATAGAGCTGTCATCTCGAATTTGTTACCAAGCGGAGCTGCGTCCCCCATTATTGTATGAAATAAATAGCGAACATTCACTGGAAATTTATTTCAAAGCGTAAGAAGTGTTACAGTCCACTAGTAAACCCAACAATACCTATTTGGAAGAAAATTTTTGCTATTCACAGACCACAAACCATTGTTAACAATATTTGGTGATAAAAAAGGCATTCCAATTTTTGCCGCAAATCGTCTTCAATGGCGGGCGCATATTTTGTCAGGTTTTGATTATGAAATAAGATATGTTAAATCTTCAAGCAATAATGCAGACTTTTTGTCTAGATTGCCAACAAGTTCCGATGTACAAGATGATTCTATGTCCAATATTTCATACTTGAAATATTTGGAAGAATCTGATTTTAATTTAGACTTCAAAAAAATCAAATATGCCACAGCCGTTGATCCTTGTTTGAGCAAAATTATTCTTTATTGTACCAACGGCTGGCCAGAACGTTGTCTTGCTGAAGAGTCTAAAGCATTTTTCATTAGAAAAACTGAAATCTCTTTAGAGCAAGGATGTTTGATGTGGGGTTATAGGTTGATAATACCAAACAAATTTAGGGAAGATATTTTGAAAGAACTGCATAGTACCCATATGGGAATAGTTAAAATGAAAGCATTAGCTCGTTCATATTTTTGGTTTCCCGCAATAGATAGCCAAATAGAGAATATCGCAAAATCATGTGAAGCTTGTATTGTATACGGGAATAACCCACCGAAATCAAATTTAGTAACTTGGAATTGGCCCAAAGAATGCTGGACTAGACTTCACGCCGATTTTTTTGGTCCAATTCTTGGTAAAAATTTCTTGGTTATTGAAGATGCTACAACAATATGGATAGAGTGTTTTGAGGTGAGCAACATAACATCAAGCACCACAATTAGAATTTTTAGAGAACTATTTGCAAGATTCGGTTTGCCTCATCAACTTTGCACTGACAATGCAACAACTTTCATGTCAGAAACTTTTCAACATGTTCTCAGTATCAGTGGCGTAGAACATAAAACTGGTGCACCTTACCACCCTGCCACTAATGGCCAAGGTGAAAGCGTCGTTAAAATTGTAAAAAAGCTATTTTGAAGGCCGCCCATGATAACAAATCAGCAGATTTCAACCTCATATTGAACCGTTTTTTGTTCCATTATGGAAACACCCCGCATACCACAACGGGGGAAACTCCAGCTAAATTATTAATTGGTAGAAAACTACGTTGCAAGTTTGATTTATTGATTCCATCTGTAGAGAGAAATGTTTGGAAAAATCAAAATGCACAAACAAAAAATTTCAAGGGTAATAGAAATGAAGAATTCAAGACAAACGATCTTATTTGGGCTCGCGATTTTCGACAGGGTTTTGACAATTGGTGTAATGGTAACATCACTGAAGTTTTGGGGAAAAGAACGTACATGATAAAAACAGATGAAGGTATGATATGGAAACGTCATCAAGATCAAATTAAAAGGTTTTACTCATCAGAAAGATTTAAAGACATACCTGGTGGTAAAAATAATGCGTTAGATATCATTCCTCGTTCGACTTTGGATATTCCAGATTCTGAGAAAGTTAATGATAGTGAACAAAACTGTAATGGTAGCTCTGATTTGAATATTAATGGTAGGCAAACGCAAAATGATAGCTACCGTAGAGTGTTGCGAAGAAGGAGTCAACTGAAGGCCCCCGATCGTTTTGAAGAATGTTAAAAGTATATTGAATGTTACTTGTTGTATTTTAGTTAAGAAGAGTGTTAAGTATTTTGTATATTCTTTGCTGTATTTTCTACAATTATTAGAAGTTTAGTGGTAGAGGTGTTATGTATAGGTATTACTCTCTGTATGTCAATCAGGTAACCAGATCCGACTATGTTTGGGACTTTGACAATGTATCTGACAGTTGATAATTTAATCAATAAATGTTCACTCAACTAGTCATTCTTTCTGAGTTATTCAATTTAGTAGCAGACAGAACACTATGGCAACGCAATATTTTTTCCTCCATTGGAGTTAGCATAAACTAGAAATCAATATATACATCATTGTATAATGTACATGTACATTCACAAATAGGATGGCTAGCCCTCCAAAACAGTGTAAAATGCATCATGAGTATTGGACATATTTTGCGTAATGATGTCCAAAAGGCAGAAACATCTGTCCACCGGTGATGATACCTTTCTTGACTACAGATTTGGAAGTACGGATTATTTTATTATCCGTAATGTACCTCACAAAGTCTCAGAATAAGATTGAATAATATCATTATTTCATTTATTATTCATGTTTCAGGTTTGGAGAAGTCAGAGAAGTGACAGATGTTGTTTTGTATCTACTGAGTGACAAATCATCGATGATAACAGGAGTTTGTCTACCCATCGATGGAGGATTCACAGCTTGCTGAAGTTGAAAGTTATCCCCTAAAGAAATTATAATAGAGAAAATTTGATTCTCTGGTCGAATCAAGAATCAAATCAATGATGACTAATGAAAAATTTCAATTAGCAGTTTGAATGAAATAGCACGAAGTGAAAAAATAATAATTTCTACAAACGATACTTGCCTTTTTCAATCTAGTACGTTACTAATACTCAAGATTCTGATTGGCTATAGCTTATTAAACCCTCCTGTTAGTTTGGTCACAGTTTACTGTGGTTTGGTCTCTTTGCACCGTACTGACTATGACCAACAGTCTGAAATACGGTTGCTTTTTCTCCTGATGAAAGCCTATGATTCAATTTTCGTAGTTCCCCACTAATAATCTCAATCAAAGACAATAAGAAAAAACTGTTCCCTCGTCCATTTTCATGGAACATTACATGATTATCTTTTTATTGGGAACCACAGGATAAAAATAGCAGAAGTTCGGCATATTTGGAAAGGAGGGTATTCAAAAATTATACCAACAGTACAACTGAATCGATTCAATTCAATTCTTTATTGTCTTTTTCGCTATCAGTTAAGATAAGACGTGTCAGAAGAGGTACACACATGGGAACGAGTATACATACAAAAATACAAAGAGTTTATAACATTTACAATTACATAGGTAACAACAGATATTATTATTACAAAATGTCTTACTTGCCACAGCATCAAAGATCATAATCAAAATTTGAAAAATTGTTACTATAAAATATTTGAAATATATCTTTCAAATTCGTTAAGATTATAAAAACATTGATCTATGAGTATTACTTTTAACCTCTTTTTGAACATGTACCAGTACTAGATGTACTTTCCTTGGTAATTGTTGAAAAAACGAATGCCAGCCCTAACTGAAGACTTTTGACAAAAGGTGTGAATTGCTTTATTTAGTAAAAAATCATTCTTATGCATTGTGTCATAGGCGTGCATATCTTTATTCTTTACAATACACTTTTGGTTGGAGTATATGAAGGTTAATAGTTTTAAAAGGCAAATTGATGTGACACTAAGGATTTTCTTTTGTCTATATATGTCAAGACACGAAAACCGATATGGTATGATATGATACGTTGGATCCCATTGTACTTGAAAAAAAAACCCAGATGTTTTGGGTTTGGTAACAGGTCTGTACAACTGATAACTAACTATTTGAGCAATCGTTCACAATATGTCGTGCTTGATAATCTGAGATCTGAAGTACAACTACGCACCCTTGGTGTACCACAGGGTTCGATTCTTGGCCCGCTACCATTCTCCATTTATATTTCGGATTTCACCAAATTCATGAAATTTTGTCAAATACACCAATATGCGGATGACACGCAGCTATATCTCAGTTTCAAAATAGAAAATGTAGGAGTTGCCATCGAACACATCGATGCAGATCTTGCGCTAACCTGAAAATGAATGCATCCAAATCCAAACTACTGATTTTTGATCCCAAACTCAAGCGACTGTCCTTTATGGAACACAATAATATTGACATTGCTGGTGATGGCCTTCCAGTAGTGGATGGATGTAAAGATGTAGGGTTATAGTTAGACAACGATATGAGATACTCAATACATGTAAATCACCTAAGTAAAATATCTTTCAATACTCTCAGAAATGTATACCCCAAAGAAATATTCTAAGCAATAATTTGAAACTTATTATTTGTGAATCACCTATCATGTCAAAACTCTCATACTGTGATTGCATTTATGGCCCTGTACTTGTGAAAAATGATTAAACGCGCCTACAAAGTATACAAAATTCTTGCATGAGATTTTTTCTTGTGCATTCTGTAGTTCGATCCGATCACCCCAGGTAGCACAGGTTAGTGAAATGACGTCCTAATGACGTCTCATTAAAGTCCCTTTTGATCCGTGACGTCCTCGACCACAATGAGACCTCAAAATGACGTCTTATTTCATGACGTCAAATTGAAGTATTTCGTGGAGGTCTAATGACGTCCCTGCGAAGTCAACTATTTTCGACATAAAGCGTCCGTTACTGAGAATTATTCCAGAATTCGTGATTACAGAAATCTGGACCTCTCCTGTTAGCAATTTGCCAAAAATAATTCATTGCCGGTTTTATGAAGCGTTCTGTTACATTGCGTCTACGTTCCGACTGAAATTTGGATGAATAATTGTTAAATTGTAACAGTTTTGTATGGCTATTCTGTTTACGTAAGGTTAGTCAGGTTAGGTTTGCTAGTAATTAACGCATTTTCAACTTAGTTTGCGTGAGCTGTCTTGTCATTTAAACTTCCCGCTATTACAGTGACCAATCGCTGAGTTGCTGCAGTCGGGACGTAGACGCTTGTTGAAAACACTCAGGCCGAAAGCCGTGGTAGCGGACAGCGTTGCAAATACCGAAAAATATTTCTCAAGAATAAAAAATTCAAGATAACTTTCAATTAGAGGAACAGAACAAACTTAATGAATTCATGATGGAATATGAAGAAGAAATAGGCTGATGGAGTTCTAGACTAGAATTTCAGGAATACCGTCAACAATTAGTACGTAGTGGATGACAAATTACTATGGGATGAATCGTCTTTTTCATAATTCCTAATGTCAAACAACAAATTGTCATAAATCATGAAATATTTGTGTCTGAAAGTGTAAAAATATTTTCGAAAATCAGAAAGTTGGGATGGGCTACAAAAACTCATACGTGCTATTATTGATATCCATTTGTTCCCAAGAACATTTTGTTTTTGTTTTGTCACTAGATGGTAGTCAAGTGTCTTCTGTTTAATTCTGTAAATTAAATTCTCATTTGAGAAAGGTTTTCAATGGGTCACGTCTGAAAAAGTTATTGATAATATTAAAATAATTTGGTGGAATAAAATAATGGTTTCTTTGACCTGGCAACTCTGTCGCGGCAGCGTAGGTTGACGGTCGGTCTCGGCTGGATTCGGTCCGCTGCGCCGATCTTCAGCGGTAGGTACGGGTTATGTTTCACCTCGTCGAATGTCATTGCTTTTAGCATAAAGCTAAAATCTTTTTCCTGGTTTGCTGTTGTTTTGGTTTGTTTGGTGGTTTGGTGCTACATATTTGTGTTTTTTGCTGTTACTCTCTCGGAAAAATCAACAAATAATGTCTTACGTACTGGTAGAGTTCTCCAAGAAGGACAAAGGGTGGCTAAAGCTAATAAAACGGGAAGCGTTGTGGACGCCATTGAAAAACCAAAGGAGTTTCGATAAATGGATGTAGAGGCTGAAGAAGATGGGAAGTTCCATTGAACCATTCGATGTTTGTGGAACAGGTTAGTTTTCATGAACAAAAAAACACCGGAAAACTGCGATTCAGGTTTGAAGTAGGAGTATTCAGGATTGCTGAAGTAATGAAGTCTTTGTGATATTGTCGTGAATTGGGGTTGATTCACGACTAACTAGGTAGATACTGATCATTCATAGACTTAAAACACTTTAGAAAAATATAAAAACATTTATTTTACTATGTACAAATATGAGGTTACGACGATTGAAATTAATGAAGGAAATAATCAATAAAGAATTAATGAATTAAAGAATTGAAGAATCTCTCCTAGTTATTGATTGGATACATTATTTTAAAAAGATCTTTACTTACAATACATATCGGCTTAAACAGTTTATGAACATTTTCCATTTATTTAATATCGAATCTTCCAAACTCCCCCCATAGCTGTGGGCACGGCAGAACTCTAAACTCAACTCCCAGATCGAACTATCAGTGGCCTTTTTGAAAACTCTTGTTTATGTTCTGTTGAGGACAAGTAGTGTTTCAAAATAAAATATCTTCGCTCACGTACTGAATTGTAAAAAGGTTACCCACGTATTGAAATATAAAATATTTTAATGTACAGGATGTTCCATATATTTTTGACAATACCCCCCCGTTCAAAATCGCGCGCCTCGAGCGATTATATTAAAACCAACTGACAATTCGATACAGGTTTACAAAAACTAAGAAATTATTACCATGTAAATATAAATATACAAATAAATATGCGCAGAAGAAGTCTGCTTGCACCATCTCCATTTGAATTCTTCTCCTCCTTGCTGCCTTTTCCATCTTTGACTGGTTCATTTCGGTTCCATTCCATTGTACCATGGTTCATCGTTGCCTGGGTACAATAATTTGCTCATCAATTTAGTCAGGCTTGGATTGGCTTGGCTGGACCAGGTATCGTATGACCCAAACATACTGGACAAACTATATTTGACATCAATCTGCCTGCCGGGACATGGCTTCAGTGGACTTGACATGGATTTGCCTGCCAGGACTTGGCATGGCTTGGTCCTGTTGGACTCTATTTTGTCTCTGCTTCCCTGTATTTGGCATGTATCGGCCTGCTGGGACTTGGCATGGCTTGGTCCGGTTGAACTCCAATTTAGCTCTGCTTCTCTGTATTTGGCATGTATCTGCCTGCCGGGACTTGGCATGGCTTTACTGGACATTGGCACTGCTTTATCTCATTGACTGTGAGAAGGCTCACATGGCTGTGGAAACTGTGGCTTCATCACGATTCACCTGGAGATTCTCTCGGAGTGGTACAAGGCTGAAGACTCTTCCGCGTTCCTTACAGGAGGTACAGTTCCTATAATACAAAAATAAAAGTTTAGGTAAACATACTGCTATCATCTAATTTTACAACAAATACCCAAATACCCAAAATATATTAACTACTATTCAACCTTATTCTCATCATAAACTTATTATACAATTATATGCCAACCATCCAGATTCAAAATATTTTTCGAATTATCCGATATCAATATATACTTATTATAATATAATCATCCATTCATTTTAGAAGTATCACAAATGTCACATTTTTCATTTATCCATAGCCATTCTCTTTCATTTACAAAAAGTAAAAATACCACCATTTCTCACAATACGAGGCTAATTTTGTGATGCGATACCCTGATATTCTTTGCCTAGGATTAGATACAGAATATCACAAAACAATTTCACACTCGCTTTTCACATTCAACAATATTCATTCAATTCTTTTCGACCCCATTCGTTACTTCTTACTCACTAAAACACTGTGCACAGTTTTATTATTGATTTGTGTTGTGTCAAAAATTCCATTCCCAAAATAAAATCACACGGTAGATTTTCGATAACTAAAGCTTTACAATACGTTTCCATTTCACCTAATTTCAAATTAATATTTGTGGTCGCTAAAACTGGTACCCTGAAACCACCTGCTGTCTGTACATGTTGTGAATACCGTAATTTTTGGGAATTTTTAACGAATTGACGTGAAACTATATTATGATTTGATCCCGTATCACAAACTATGGTTGCCGTGTTATCATTTAGAAGTCCGTTTATTTTAAGAACACCCGTTTCATTATTTTTGAGAGAATTTGATTCCACGTTTAATCCCACATGAATTTTACTTTGGATACCTGGTAAATACCAACAATCAGAAGTAAAATGTCCATATTTGCCACAAACTTTGCAGAAAATGGTTCTTTTCATGTTCAAAAAGAATGTATTCTGATATAGATGCTGCCCGAAATTCCATACCTCGTCGTTTTTTCCATAATTCTCTATGTCCTCGATTTTGAAAACAATATTCTTCAAATCATCCATATTTGTCTCAGCATTCTTCAAGAGTCGATAAGGGGTGTACAGTCTGCTTAGAAGCCCTCGTTCGAAATGTCTCAGAAACGTCTCTACGCTCATGTCTGGGTCGAAATCATAAGCTAACTCCCTGAGATCGTAGAAATATTTTCGTATTTCTTCATTTTCACCTTGTCTTCTACTGTACAGCTTCCATTCTTGTTTTTTCAAATAATATCCATTGTCAAATTCTCTGTCAAAACCGTGTATTAAGAATACACCAAGTATTCAACAAATTCCTTTCTCATTATTCTGACAACTCGTATACTGCACCTATTGGGTACACTCCAAAATAATAATGCATCTCCATGCATTCTCTCAGCTCATCTCTTGTGATTCTTCGCAAAAATCCATATGGTGCCACGAATTCTGGAAAGGCAACGGCCGTACCTTTCTTTCTTGCATTTGCCATCATACTGATCTCTGCTAGGGGCTAGGGGGAAGCTGAAGATTCAGAGTAAAGTAGTAATACATTTGTAACTACACGTAATTACTCTCATAAACTCGAAATATAACAATTTTACACAAATTATTCTTGTAAAAATCAATAGGGAAAACAACAAAATTCAAATAATTATACTGAAAATAAATCGTTAGAACTTAACATCAATAGCATTTTTATTTAATCTTTATAAAATTCTCTGGAGTTTATTGCGTACGAAATAGCGTACTTTCGTCAAATATATTTTTATTTAGAAATGCTATTGTTGCACAATACTTGGAGAGATTCATTCAGAAACAAAACATATGGATCAGCAATTTCTACCTAGTTGTACCGGATCTAGGTCAAGTTCAAAGTCTATGAACTTCAAGCTAAACAACTATATTGAGTTGATTGTACCACTATTCAAATTTATAACAAAATAAAAATTGGTTCATTATGAAGAATGAATCCACAAACTAAACCACGGCAGCCTCCACCACTTGTCGTGAATTGGGGTTGATTCACGACTAACTAGGTAGATACTGATCATTCATAGACTTAAAACACTTTAGAAAAATATAAAAACATTTATTTTACTATGTACAAATATGAGGTTACGACGATTGAAATTAATGAAGGAAATAATCAATAAAGAATTAATGAATTAAAGAATTGAAGAATCTCAGAATTAATGAATTAAAGAATTGAAGAATCTCTCCTAGTTATTGATTGGATAAATTATTTTAAAAAGATCTTTACTTACAATACATATCGGCTTAAACAGTTTATGAACATTTTCCATTTATTTAATATCGAATCTTCCAAACTCCCCCCATAGCTGTGGGCACGGCAGAACTCTAAACTCAACTCCCAGATCGAACTATCAGTGGCCTTTTTGAAAACTCTTGTTTATGTTCTGTTGAGGACAAGTAGTGTTTCAAAATAAAATATCTTCGCTCACGTACTGAATTGTAAAAAGGTTACCCACGTATTGAAATATAAAATATTTTAATGTACAGGATGTTCCATATATTTTTGACAATATTATGGAACCCAAATTCCTACAAGAGAATACAAATTGGTGATTATTATTTCACAAAAATAAACTATTTTCTAAGATCTATCATATTCCATGCACTTTTAATATATATTGAATGTAAGTTTACTACAACATCCTGTGATATGTTTTATATTTGAAATGTATTAAATGTAATATTGTATTTCAGTTTATTTTATTCTACTTCCTTAATACTATCAATTTCCACATGAAAACTAGGGGCTGTGGAAGTCCTTCGAAGACGTTATTTATTGGTCATTTGACTAACTTCTACTAATGGTCTTGTAGGTCTTTAAAATGACGTCATTTATAGTCTTCTTTTCAGACGTCAGAATGACGTCCTGCTGATGACGTCTTATGGCTGTGACATTTTGACGTCTTTTCAGAGTCTCCGAGACGTCACTTTCTGACGTCAGTTGGCCAACTATTTGACCAAATTAGGACGTCATTTTGACGACACCGTGCTACCTGGGACCCAGGCATTACGAGACACTGGGAAACTAAAACTCCTGCTTCTTCGTAAATTACATTTTTAACACTCGTCAATAAGACCTTGGTTACCAAAACGCCATTATATTTGACCAATAAACTGAAACGTTATAACATTCCAACAAGAAATATACGTATGCTGGTCATTCCAAAACACTCCACCACAATATTCAAACGAAACTTTTCTTATATGTCATGTACACATTATAATGCGCTCCCTCCAGAATTTCTCAACTCCTCTATTAGGCCAAGCTGTGGATAAAAATAAGAGGCTCTTTTCACACAAAATAAAAGATAGTTCGTAAATGAAAACCCCGGTTTTCGCCTCAGCAAAATCGCTTTGTGGAATTTTTTAAACAAAAAATAGTGAAAAAAATTACAACTTTTTTGTTTTTTTGGAAATATCTCAAAGATTATTTTATGAATCGTTTTATAGTCCATAGAACTTTTGTAGAGATTTATAAAACCCACAAAATAGTTTGCAAGACGCCCAGATCGGTGCATTTTTCACTGAAAAAATCCGGGAAAACCTCGAAAAAGGTTCATAATTTTCATGAATTTGAGGGTAGACAAACAATATTGCGGAAACTGATAAATAATAACATTTGGTTTAACTGTGAGCAAGATGGTTTCTGTCCGTTATGTGGTTTTTTCACAATCCCGTTATAAAGGGCAAATCTTTTTAAATGCGCCGATTGAAAGGAAATCATCTTATTCAAATTATGTGAACGGCATGAGGAAGAAGAGATCAATATCTATAATTTGTATATTTTGGATTTCCACCTGAGAGGTGGGAAATGTGTTGAAAATGTCACTGCAAGTTACTCTAAATGCTTCAAAGTTTACCTGGGGGTCTATTTTCAAAACTGGGGATCATCGTTCTCCTGAGAAAAGTAGGCACAGTTCTCCTGAAACCTATCGAAGCGTATTCTCGAATACATGTGGTCATTCCCTTCGCGTGAAAGCTGGGGAACGTGATTCTCCTGCTATTTTGTGGGAGATCGCTCGATTCTCCTGAGAATGACCAACTGACGATTAATTTTTAACCTTGATTTTTGGCATGTTAGACTTGATTTTGACACAGCATTTGGTGTGTACTGTTCAGTGCTGTTAGTTTTTCGTGTATTAATGGATCCTTCAGAAGGAACAGGTGCAGTATTTGAAGTTGTTCTCAACAATCTCCAAGGTAAGATTTTGATCCAAAGTAACATTGGCGCGGAAGGCCTTTAATCTGTTTTGCGCTGTGAGTCTCAACAAGGTACCTATGAAGATACAGTTTTATATGAAATTAGTATTATTCAAGAAGCTACGAGTTCAGCTCAGTGGATAATAATATAATACACAACACATAATTATTTGATTTAATTTACAAAATAGGTTACTTTGTAACTCTTTTTCCTTCAACCACTGAAAATCTGAGGCTTCTACCAAAAATCGCCTGGCAACTTTGTGTAAACGGTTCTCTCGAGAGGCTGTGATCACATGCGTTCGAGAATACTGATTTCTAGCGCGAGAACATTGCAGGCGATGTGAACAGTCACATCCAGTGATGGGAGCGTTCCGTTCTCCTGAACTCGAGAATTGGGGTCCTCTGAAGTCGCCCGAACTGTCAGTGCGACTTCGGACGATCTTTGAAGCGTTTTGATCAATTTTCAGTGACATTTTCAACACATTTCCCACCTCTCAGGTGAAAATCCAAAATATACCAATTGTAGATATTGATCTCTACTTCCAGATGCTGTTTACAGAATTTGAATAGGACGATTTCCTTCAAATCGGCGCATCTTGCAAGATGTGCCCTTAAATTGTTTATATCGCGATTGTGCAAAAACTACACATCGGACAGAAAACATCTCGCGCACATTTAAACCTCATATTATTATCTATCAGTTTCCGTAATATTGTTTGTTATAAAATATAAATTTTTGAAAAATGGTCTCTCTTTCGAGGTTTTCCCTGATTTTCTTAGTGGGAAATGCACCGATTTGGTCGTATGAAAATCCATTTTGTAGGTTTTATAATTCTCTACAAAAGACTATAAAACAATTCTTTGAATAGTCTTTGAGATATTTCCAAAAAACCAAAATAGTTGTAATTTTTTCACTATTGCTTGTTTAAAAAAATTCCACAAACCGATTTTGCTGGGGCATAAACGAACTATCTTATAAAAATTAGTATATAGGCCATTAGCGTCTTTTATTTTGTGCGGGAAGAACCCACTATAGCTTGCTCTATATAATCAATTTCAAAAAGAAATTGAAAGTTCTTCTCTCTCCTATGTAGCTTATTTCACACAATCATACGGCCATGTTTCTTGATGTTTCTTGATATTGTTTGTGATATCAGATATATCATTTTATATTATTGCTATCAGTAATACTGTTGTTTTCATTCTTGTTAACTTATCAGTTTTTATATTGTGAAAGTGAAAGTTATACTGTTACTTAGTGCAAATTTGAATTGTTTCTCTCTCTCTCTCTTGTTGTTTTCAAGGTCAAGTTGAAAAACACTGTTTAACAGTGACACATCGCCTATTCAGTCATCCATATTTTACCTATGCATTTTATTGTTTGATTGAATAAAGTCCTATTATGATTATCATTATATTATAAAAATAAGCCTCAAAATGCGCTTTTGTAAGACAAAAGTTATTTCTATGTCTCGCCCATGTTCCCATACGATTAAGTTATATGCAATAGCAGCGTGAGCATGAGAATAGTAAACATTTATTAGAGTTTCAGTGTCAAGCATGGATTTTAAAGTAGTTAATAAATAGTAACGTTGATTGAGTTTTTTACAAATAATGTCAGTCTGATCAGTCCAAGACAGGTTACAATCGAAAAGGTTTCTTAAAAATTTATCATGATTTGAAGATTCCAACACCGAGTTACCGAAAGAAAAATAGTCATAAGATCGTAGTTTGTAAATAGTGTGATATTCAATACATAGCGTAGAATTCGTAACAATTAAAAAACGCGCCATTAATTTTATTCAATCGAAACAATTAATCCATGTTTGTTTAATAAAACTCCACTCTGAGTAAATCGTCTGTTAACACTGAACACACCAAATTTATAGTTTATTGATACCAGAATGGTTGATTGCCCATGCTGAAATTCAATCGTATTGAATGAATGTAAAACACATCATGTTAATTGTAGCTATCGTTTCAAATGTTCACACATGTTTTATATTTTTGAAACTTTCGCCACAACATTGGATGATTGCCAAGAATAAATTCAATCAAAACTTCAAGTCCCCTTCGATTCATCCCATACCAAACCAATAATCTGGAATTTATTGCTTTTACGATTTCATAATAAACAAAATGTAACCTATTCAGTAGAGGACGTCTGGTCAAGTATTAATTGTGGTTTGTACAGTATTACTCACAAACATTCAAGATTCTATGTAGAATGCCGGATGTAAAGGCACGAAATATATTGAAATATTTTCATGATGCCTTCTTTCATAATATAGTAGAAATACTAATAAAGAAGTGCAACTCTGGCCAATACATTTTTTTAAGATATCCAAAAGGCTGAAATACCTATCCACTGGTAACAACAACAATCTTCGAAGATTACAGATGAGGATGATCAGAAAAGATTTTCACCCAGAAAGATCCAGATCCACATACATGAATTATTAAGATAAACAGGTTACTATACAGTGTGTCCCTAGACCAGTGGGACAGTAGGAATTTTCAAAATATTATTATTTCACATCATATTGCATTATGAGAACTAACTCCAGGAATGATTATTTTTTATACGAGGGACGCAAGAAAAGCTCACAAAATCGAACATCAGTTTTTTTTAATGGAACACCCCATATATTTCAACACATCTGAATTCTCATTCATTTAGGCTAATTATTACTTTTTTATTTTTGAAAATCCGACAAGGCGTTGCCAAGTTATACCAGTTTATCTTTAAATGCAGACATTTTTCAAGACAAACCCATCATTCATACTACCAAGAATTTATGAAATCATTCAAGGCTCTTGGTAGTCGGTAGCATATTCTATCATATGAAATACTCATCTCCTTCGAAAGTTATACAGGGTGGACAGAAAAATGGTATGATTTTCACGAAATTCAAACTTTCCTCTCATCAATTCTTCAAATCATGCACCCTACAATATGCATGATTTTATATCCCATTGGTGGTTCGATTGCTTATGGTCAATGGTCTACAGGTAATCACTTTTTAACTCTAGTGAAACAAATTGATAACCAAATTGATAACAATAGTTTGTGTATCCTTCACACGATCGAGGATAAATTAATAACTCAAGCCGTCCGGTGTGGCTTTGGAACATTTAAAGTCATGTCACTTATATGACATTCGCTCATTCAATAAAAATACATTAGTGCATCAATAATTATTGTGTTTCTCAAGATTATATCCAATAAAGTAGTTTCATTGTCCAAAGCCCCTTAAGACGGATTTAGTTGCTGCCCCGTTATTTGTGAAACAAATCAAATTGAAATGCCACAGTTATTTTCACCAGATGAATATGTTGACATGTTGCTCATATTTGGCGAAGCGAGAAAAAACTCTCGCAGAGCGTGTGTATTGTACAGTCAACGTTACCCAGATCGAAGACAACCAGGAAAAATTACCTTCATTAGACTTGAGGCTAAACTGCGAAATGATCAGGAATTACCATCAAACAAACAACCAGGACATTCAAAGTCAATCGTGAATGATGATATATCGATTAATATTTTAGCATACACCAAAATCATCATTCATCGGTACGAGGAGTTGCTGAGGAATCAGGGATCTCGAAAAGTTCTGTACACAGGATTTTGAAGACCCACAGGCAACATCCATATAAATTAAATTTAGTCCAAGCTTTAAAACCAACTGACTATGATAGGCGGATAGATTTCATTTTTGAGATGATGGTAAGAATCCATGATGATGGTGATTTTTTGTCAAAAATTATGTGGTCTGATGAATCCCGCCTCCACAATGATGGGAAATTAAATGGTCATAATGTACATTACTGGGCTGCAGAAAATCCGCACTGGGTTCGAGAAACCAATTTTCAGGAGGTTTGGGGAGTAAGTAAGAGATTTGAGCTGATTGAGCTAATCCCCCCACCACTTTTACGTCATCAGTGACCTTCAGAGGTTTATCTGGTGCATAGGTGTCATTGTATGTGATGGCCTTGAGATACCAACAGAAGTACATTTATATTCATTTTCCTTGATGAAGTTTGTTCGATTTGTATTCAGGGTTATTGTTTGACCTTGGGATGGCTTTGTTAAAAATTGGGAAAGTTTGCATACACGGAGATACTGGTTGCATTTTTCTCGTGGGTGAGCTACACTTGTGACCTCCATGTGTGCCCACCACTTTTGCGTCATCAGTGACCTTCATATGTTTATCTGGTGCATAGGTGTCATTGTATGGGAATGGTCTTGATATGCTCATACAGAAGTACCTCGATGAAGTTTGTTGGAAGTAATGTAGATATTGGTTGCATTTTTTTTGTTGGTGAGCTTCACCTGTGACCTTCACGTGTAATCTTGACAAACTATCAAGTGTTCTTTTGACTCATTAGTTTACTATACAATTGTTACGAAGAGGACACAGGTCTGCAAACCGTGGATAGCTACCAACGATAAACTCTTTTTATTTTATAATTTTACATCCTTCATCGTGAGTGATGGAGGGGATATCGATTGAAAATCCTGCCATTACTTTGATATCATAAATAACCTAAGATTCTTCCTAACATTAACTATCTATGAATTCAATATTTCTATCATGTACAAAATTAATTTTAAACCCTGAGAAATTGAATTACTTTCACTGTGACTAATGGGTAATGTTTGGTGACCTTGCAATCGATCGTGACATCATGTAACTTCGAAGTAATGATGGAGAATTCCTTAAACTCGTAGAATGATGACTACATTTAGATTGGTTATGTTGAATTTTTAACCTTGAGAAAATGAATTATTTTTACTATAACTAATGAGTGACCTTGCAATCGATTAGATCTGTGACATCATATTACCTAGAATTTATGATGGAGAAATCCTTATACTCATAGAATGATAACTACATTTAGATTGGTTGCATTGAATTTTCACCTTTGAGAAATTCAATTATTTTCACTGTGGCTGGTGAGTAATGGTTAGTGACCTTGCAATCGATCAGATCTGTGACATCATGTTACCTTGAATTGACGATTGAGGAAGACCAACACTCCTTATACACATAAAATCTCGACATTTAGATTGGTTTCGTTGAGATACGGCTCGATCCATTCCTTTCAAATTTTTAATCTTGAGAAACTGAATTATGCGCACTGTGACTAATGAGTAATAGTTAGTGACCTTGCAATCGAACACATCTGTGACATCATGTTACCTTGAATTGATGATTGAGAAAAACCAATACTTCTTATAATCATAGAATGATGACTACATTCAGATTAGTTCCGTTAAGATACTGCTCGGCTCATTCCTTCCAAATATCAACCTTGAGTCAATGAGAAACATCATCTCCCACTTATTTGTATGTGATATAAAAGTGTTGTGTGAATATATTCTCAGTCAATTCATTCTCTGAGTTACTATTGAAAGCACGTTTGAAATATGCCCGCCTGTCATTGTGGTAAAAATTTTACACGTAGTTCTAATCTACGTCGACATCAACGAGAATCCTGCCATGGAGTCCCTCCAGCAAAACGAATGAAACTAGACGATGCCACTCCTGTACCACTTCATACATGTGTTTGTTGTAATGTGACAATTCCTTCAACTCAAATCAAATCTCACAGTAGAACACTAGCACATAGGACGAATTCTTGCACACAGTTGGGCGATGGTGTATATATGCTTAATAGTGCATTGAAACATCGTATTGCTAGCTATAGGGTGACTAGTAAAAACGTTCATACTTCGTATACTCTCTTTTTCAATGAGATCAGACATAAAGTCATTGAATTGTTAAAAAATAATATCAAATTATACAATTCTGTGAAAGTGAACATGGAGATTTTCGGTAGTTATGTAATCCAAACCCAGGAAGTTACCGACATCAAATCATTCAACACCAAAAACCAAATTGTCGATCTTTCAAGTGATTTGAATGTATTATTGGACAACTTCCTCGACAGCATAATAGCTCAATCTACAGAATTTGAAGGGCGTGATTCAGGTAAGTGTTGTAAAAATTTTTTTAATCATGAAAATCATAAGTGTGCTGGTTTCAGGATGGAGTTGTGAGAAAATTGCATTCTTGGAGGTCAACATCAACAAATATAGTCCTTTTGGTGGTTCTTCATACATCAAATTACCAGATTACATTGGGATGAAGAAATGTATAGTCAATGTTGAGAATCAGGATCAGCACTGTTTCGCATGGGCCATAACATCAGCACTATTCCCTGCTGATAATCATGTATCGGAGATGTTATCATACCCACATTATGAATCTGTCTTGAATATAACAGGTTTGCATTTTCCAGTTAAATTACAACAGATAAGAATATTTGAGGAATTGAATGATATTTCAATAAATGTATATGGTTTAGAGTCTGAAGTAGAGGAAAATAAGATCAAATATGAGGTTGTTGGACCTTTGAGATATTCTCAGAGAAAGCTCAGGCGACATGTCAATTTACTGCTCATCACAGATGAGTCGGGAAATGGACATTACTGTTGGATAAAAAATCTATCAAGGTTGGTGTCTAGTCAACTTTCTCATCATGGACATAAAAAATACTTTTGTGATGGATGTTTATTACATTTTTCAAAAGAAGCAACATTGTTGAATCATCAAATGCATGACTGTAATCATGTGTTTACCACAGTTCCACAAACTGATTTAAAAATCAATAAACATGGAAAATTGTTAGCTGGAAATACTCTTATGTTTGAAAATTTCGAAAAACAAATGGTGGTACCTTTCGTTGTGTATGCAGATTTTGAATCTGTACTAAACCCTATTAGCACAAGTGAACCAAATCCTAAAATATCATTCACAAATAAAACTTTCAAACATGAAGCATACTCATTTGCATACTTTATTAAATGCTCCTTTGATGATAAATTATCGAAATTTGTTTCATATCGGGGTATTGATGCAGTCAAGGTATTTATAGTGAGAATTGAGAAAGATATGAGAAATATTTATGATCATCATTTAAGGTATGTCAAACCAATGAATAAACAAACTTTTGAAGAGGAACAACAATTCCACAATGCTACCTCATGTGGAATATGTGGAAAACCTTTATCTGATGGGGATGTTAAGGTTAGAGATCACTGTCATCTGACAGGCCAAAAAAGATCTCATGCTGCGCGCTCTAAATGTAATTTGAATTTCAAAATTCCAAATTTCATCCCCGTTATATGCCATAATATGAGTGGTTATGACTGCCACTTATTCATAAAAGAACTATGTGTAGACAAAGCAAAGATTGATGTCATTCCTCAGACAAAGGAAAAATATATTTCATTCACGAAACATCTCCACACACATGACTACCGCAATAAAAATGGTGAAATGAAAAAACATTATTTAAAAATGAGATTCATAGACAGCTTTAAATTTATGTCGAGTTCATTGGAAAAGTTGGGAGTCAATTTGACAGATAAACAATGTGTCGAGATGTCAAAACATTTTCCCGAAGTGGAAAAATTCAATGTAATGAGGCAAAAAGGTGTTTTTCCATATAGTTTCGTGGACAATATTAATAAGTTAAACCATCCTAGTCTACCAACAAAAATTCAGTTTTATGATAACTTGAATGAGGAGCATATTTCGGATGGGGATCATTTGAGAGCTAAACTTGTTTGGGATTTATTCGATTGCCATTGTCTGGGAGAATATTCTGACTTATATTTGAAATCCGATGTTCTACTATTATGTGATATTTTTGAAAATTTCAGGCTGACATGTTTGAATGCATATGAACTAGATCCAGCTCAATACTATACTGCTCCCGGTTTGTCTTGGGATGCAATGTTGAAATATACAAAAGTTGAGTTGGAGCTCCTGACTGACATTAGCATGATAAATTTTTTTTAAAAAGGTATACGTGGAGGAATCAGTCAATGCATTGAAAGGAAACATATCGCAAACAATAAGTTTCTACCTGATTTCGATCCAAATCAACCAACATCTTTCATTTCATATTTAGATGCAACAAACCTATATGGACACAGTATGTCGCAACCATTACCCACTCGAGATTTCATATGGTTAACCCCAGAAGAAATTAATGATCTAGATATAATGGCTGTGAGAGATGATGATTTATATGGGTACGTTTTTGAAGTTGATATACATTATCCCCAAGAACTGCATGATAAACATGCAGATTTACCTTTTTTGGTGGAAAGTATCATCCCCCCTTATTCAAGAACTAAAATTCCAAAATTGATACCTAATTTGAATGATAAAAAAAAGTATATTGTCCACTATAAGAATTTGAAGCAGGGTATTGATAACGGATTGCTCGTAATGCAGACTCACAGAGTACTAAGATTTGAACAGTCATGTTGGATGAAGCAATACATTGATTTGAATACGGAAATGCGAAATAGGTCCAACAATAAGTCCGACAAAGACTTCTTCAAATTGATGAATAACAGTGTGTACGGTAAAACTATGGAAAATGTAGATAATAGGATTGATGTGAAGCTTGTTACACATTGGCAAAATGTTGGAAGAACTATAGGTGCCGGTGCTCTCATTGCTCGACCCAATTTCAAAAATTGTAGTATTTTCTCCGAAAATTTCATTGCAATTCAAATGGGAAAAGTGAAGGTTCACTATGATAAACCACTATATTTGGGATTCTGTATTCTAGAGTTATCCAAGACTTTAATGTATGATTTTTACTATAACTGTATAAAGGGGGAATTCGGAGATAATGCTTCTCTGTTATATACTGACACAGACTCTCTGATTTTGAAAATAAGTACAGACAATTTCTATAACTTTATGAAACAATATATATGTAAATTCGATACTTCCAATTATGATCAAAATAATAAATTTGGATTACCAGTGACACCTTCAGTCTTGGGTAATTTTAAGGATGAGTTTCCGAACGATCCAATAATTAGTTTCTATGGCACAGGCGCTAAAGCATACTACGTGCAGTCCATTGAAACTGAAGTAAAAAGGGCCAAAGGGGTTAAACGATCTGTGATAAATAATCAGTTGACTTGTGACGATTACAAAATGGTTATTGAAAGTGGAGGTAAAATATTTAGGAATATGAATTCATTCAGAAGTATTTCACACGACATGTATACTGAAATGAAAAATAAAGTAGCACTAACATATGAAGATGAAAAAAGATTCATCATTCCAAACACAACACATACACTCCCTTGGGGTCATAAAAACATTGAGCTTTATCAGAACGATATTCATTTGAGTCATAATATGGTGCAATCACTTTCACAAGAAAATGCGGACCCTGGAAGTAGATTAGATTATTTGATTTCATTATTGGATGCAGAACTAGGTGAATGAATAGTTATTTATTATGAAAATGTTTCGAATAGCATTTTATTCATGAATATTTAAACACGAGAACGTCACTTCATGCATCCAATTTCTCTTAAGTGAATGAAATCCTTCTGAAATTCATAAACAATAGAACATTTTACTCACAGTCACCCTAATGATGGAATGGAATTATTTGAAATTTAATTGAAACTTTTTCGTATTCATTCAACGTGTCGCATGCACTTGTTGATATGATGGTTCATTGTTTACAACAAAGAAAAAAAATGTAAATCGAAGTTGAGTTGTATAATAAAATTATTTTATTCAACTAGTAGATTATAGCTCACTTTATACTCTTCATAAATGTGGATGAAGCTCTCATTATATTGTGATTTTAGATAAATATATTCTATGATACTCACAATATCACCTTCATCTATTGAAATATTGTAAAACTGGAAAATGTCTAATAATTAAATATTTTACTTGTTTTCCAAAAATTCAATAGCATCTAAGAAAAATTATATATATTTATAGAAATATTTGAAAATTAAATGAAATTTGTTCGTATTCATATAACGTGGCAGACTGTGTCACACGTACTTGTTGTTGTGATGAATTGTTCATTGTTGACAACATAGAAAAAAAATGTAAATTGAAGTTGAGTAGTGTAATTAAGTTATTTTATTCAACTAGTAGATTATAGCTCACTTTATATTCTTTTATTCAACTATTAGATTATATCTCACTTTATACTATTCATAAATTTAGATAAAGCTCTCATTATAATGTGAATATGGATAAATATTTTTTTATGATACTCAAAATATTCCTTACTTTTATCTATTCTAATTGTGTAAAACTGGAAAATGTATAATAATTTAGTGTAAATATTTTTTATGATACCCAAAATATTCCTTACTTTTATCTATTCTAATTGTGTAAAACTGGAAAATGTATAATAATTTAGTTTTTTAATCGCTTTCCAAAAGTTCGATAGAATCTAAGAGAAATGATATATATTTATATTATTTATCAAGAAAAAAAAAATGCTGTAATAAAGATATTTCAACCTTATTTTCTTTTCATTATTCGCCCAACAATGCAATCACCCATTATCCTGAAAAAAGTAATTGAAATCACGATGACAAGTTTGAAGTGGTGTCACTGATTTATCACTACACAGCATCCCTGTAGTGACACATACTTTACTGTTCGAGTAGATTAAAATAGGTCTCCATTGTCAAAATTTTCCCAAACGTAGTTATGAAGTAATTGTAGTTAATAACGGAGTTTTGAAAGCAGAACAATGTTTTCTTGAACAAAGTTATGAAGTATCTGCAGTTGAAGATGTAGTTTTGAAAGTAGAAAAGGGAAATTTCCGAAAAAAAATAATAAATATGTCTATATTGTTTATAAATGATGCTAATAAAATAATCTTCTTTTCCATGTCCATAGTTATTGCACTCTAAGTCATAGTACCCATGACATCAAAGTGGTGGGAGGGGTCCAGAATTAGCTAAAAACTCCTAATATTTGGAATATATATATATATATATATATATATATATATATATGAAAATAGGTAATTCGTGACTGACAATAACTGTAGAATTGAAAATATCTTGAGGTTGCAGTCTGATATTGGATTTAAAGAAAACTCTTTGTCATCTTGCCAAGCTTTCGGAAATGTTTATTTCCTTCCTCAGGACAACTACAAAAGGACAATTTAATAAATGCAGAAAAAAAAATATTGAATCTACTTACATAACTTGAGTAAAAATAGAAATTAGCATCAAAAAAAGAATGTTGTATATAAAAATATTAGACAGATAAAATTTTAAATGAATGTCAATCAACTTCAAAAATGATGAGAAACAATCAAGTAACTCTACTGGGTATATCAGCATTACTATAATTTTTCAACTTATCTCTGTTCAGTTTTAAAATATAAGTGTAAATTTTACTCAAATTATTGAGATCAGTTTTTTTATTTAGGCTGTTACTCTCTTCATTAATTTGCAACATTTCTAAAAATGTCCTTTTAAAAATGTTGTTTTCTATTCCAAGTACACTAACATTATCAAAACTCATTCGATGGTCAAATTGATTAACATGTTGAGCCAATGCACATGAATTCATATTTCTTTTACAATCACTTTTATGTGATGTTATTCTACCTTTCAAGAGTCTAGATGTTTGTCCAATGTATACTTTATTACAATCGTTACAAGGAATTTTATAAACAACATTATAATTTTGGGTTGTTTCTAAAGGTGTTTTCAATTTTGAAAAAAGTTTACTAATGGTCTTAATGTTTTTTTGTCCAATTTTGATATTAGTCATTCGGTAATTTGGTGAATTGGAGATAAGCTATTCCGATTCAGTTCTACTCAGCTGCCACAAATCAAGATTTATACAGAAACTGATTCGAAAACATCTAAGGATTTGATTTACTTCATTACGAGTGTGTCGATGGTGCAAATTTCCGAAATACATATCAAACAACTGCATACGTTGAAAACAAATATTTCACAATGAAAAACGTCTGTATACGAGAAGAAAACAACAAAATTCATTACATGTTCGCTTGGACATTTGCTTACAAAAAATCTCGAAGTACATTTTGGGAGCACTTTGTTATTGACCAAATTCGCTTCAAAAGACGTAGCGACGAAGCTGAGAAAATGATTGCACCTATTCTAGATGAAAAGCATAGTAAAAATATATATAAATCAAGATTCAACCTTGAGCAAGGATGAGAAAGCATGAAGGTTTTGATATCAATTTTGTTATATTTGTATTGTGTGAATAAAATTATTCTATATTTGAATTATTATTTATTTTTTAATCCTATAATCCTTGATGACGCAGCGTTCAAAGGTATATCTGAATTATTTGACAAATTGAAAACAATTAATTTACTGCTAAATAATTTTTTTTCTAAATTTGTCTTACTTCTCAAGACACACCCATAACTTTCTTCATTTTTTTGACATAGAAGTGTGAAATTTCAAAGAATCGTGTAGTATTCACAACAATCTGAATCTGTTTGTTTTGTCCTTTTTCGTTAACTATCTTCACCTCTACAACAACCTTTAGAAGTCTTAGAGAGCCAAGCGCGAGCTAAGGAGAATGTAAATGTGATAGGTTGAAGGTGTTGACATTCAAGAGTATGAATATAGGCTTTGCGATATAATAATAATGATAAAAATAATAATAATAATAATATTAATAATAATAATAATATTTATTCACCAATTGAAATTTAGTACACAGTAAAAAACATGAGCGGTAAATAAATATAGTAGACCCACAGGAGGACAGGACCATGCCCATCTTAAATCGAGAGACACCATTGTGCCTGGACCATTACAAAAGAATATAATCCTGCAATCAAACAAACGTGCGCTTTATTCATGGAAAACCATTCGGAAAACATAAGAGTAGGTATTTAAAAGGACAATTCAATAGTGTAGAAACAAAATTGAAATTTACTAATATTACCTTGGAGACGGTGAGAGCATGGTACGATATTTTCAAGAAACCACGAAATAGTATCAATTATAAATAATTAAAAAGATAAATGTATTTTTTCCGTATAAACCCCTTCCAAGATTTAGGCAAGAATTTATTATATTTTGAGTTTTATTCGACGTCGCGACATATTGGTACACATTATATAAACTTTAACATTTGTAAAATGGTATAGGCGGATATTATATGCCGAACAACGAAATGTGATTGCATTTCCACATAGCTCTGTCTCATTGCATTGAACGTGATCATACCAATACATCAACTGCAATCCAGATATTGAATTCAATGATTAAATATAAGTTTCAGCTTCAACAATCTTTTGAACTAAATACTTTCAATCCAAAAGTTGAACACTCTCCCACTGGGCCACACCTCGACTTGTAACAATATTTCTTTCAATAATGGTGATAAAAGTGTTGCAAACCTGGTAAAATCCAATGTTGCCAAAAATAAACCTAGTCCCAACCAAATGTAACTATAATATTTGGAGATACTTGAAAATATGATATAGTAAAAGAAATATCTATTGTTTTCTGATGTTTTGACATCAACTGCTATGGTCAGGAGCCATGTGTGCTAGGTAGGCTTTGTAACTAACTCCATACGCCACCATAGGAGCAGCACTGTTAATTGAAACGCAACAATGAATCGTGCAGAACTCACCCCAGTCGAGCTACAACATTCTAATGATTTTATCGGCTAAATAAAGTTGAAAAAAAACTAGCTCCCACTGTGGCTCGAACTCCGGACATTTATCTTAGAGTCGGACTCACGATAGCTATTTTCTTCAAACTATCTTCATGTTATATATATATATATATATATATATATATATATATATATATATATATATATATATATATATAAAATATTAGCCTTCATATCTCAAGATAAAAAATGTATGAATAAAAGAATTGATATAAATCATTTGAGTGAGATTTATTCCTTCTTACTGTCGTTAGACCACACTCTCCCTATGAACAATAATATCTCCATAACTACTCAATTGGAAATGTAATTTTTTCCTAACTTATAAAACAACAGTCATATATTTCAATTTTCAACAGTTGGTACAAGATAACAGTTGGTAACATTGACTTGAAAATTACAGATTTATTTTCTATTGACAACTGATGTATATCCCTTGGATACAATCAACAAGTCTTTTGTTTTTCGACTGAAATTTTAAAATTTTCTATTTATTTATATTCGTAAAGTCTTTTTGCATAATATTTACAATTTTGAGCTGAAATGTCACTATCCAAAGAATTAACATGTCAACTAACCTCACTATAGTTGTAAATAAAATTTTAATAGCATCAAAACGTAAAATTGACATAATAATTCTTTGTAGTTCCCTGAAGATGTAAATAAAATTTACGAAAGCTTGGAATAATCTCTATAAAAGAGTACACTTTTGATTTTGCTGCAATCCCCCATATTAACTGGTTTTATTCTTAACTAGTCAGCAACGACTACTCTTTCTATATATATATATATACATATATATATATATATATATATATATATATATATATCAAATCGTTCACAAAATAGAATAGTTTATTCATTAATCAGATATTCGGGAAAAGTATGTTTCATTACGAGTTCAGAAAATAGACTTTTTTCATGCGTGCGCGACATGTATCCGTGGGAGGCGAAACCGAACACGAGAAGTCGTGCAAACACGAAAAAAAGCATTTATGGACGAGTAATGAATGATATTTTTGATTAATCTACCTGAAAACCACAGATTGTTAAGAAACATTTATTTTTAATGATGAAGGAACAAAAACATGTATCTATTATTATTTATTGAAATATTTATGGTACAAAAATATCCAGAAATTGCCACAAAACACGCATTATTTACCCTATTGGTAAGGAAATATTCAAACAATTTTGCATTTTCTAGAGAACTGTCAACAAAATATTATTTAATTTTGACATGTAAATAGGCAGCTATAATGACACCAGCGCACGGAATTTTTTCTTCGATATGCCAAATAAGCATGTAATATATAGGGTTTTCAGATATAGGTATGATGAACACATTTCTTCATCAATTCCAACACCTTGTTACTCAGTTGATACTCATCTCAGGGTATACCTTTATTGAAACTTTTAGCCTTGAAATTAAGTGGGGATTTCACCATCGTCCTCTTTAGTTACTAGATTCGATAAAAATGTGCAAAGTGATTTCGAAGGAATCCTTTGAATTGATATGCATTATACGTCAGCAGCAATGGAATATCTAACATTGAAAGTACTACCGTTTTGGTAGAGCCATTTGTATTTCAAAATCGGATTTGTGCCTTTGCTTGTCAGATTTTCCATTAAATCGTTCGCAAATCAATATCAAATCATAATAATACATATACAAAGACCAAAAATTATATCAATACTTATTGTCCATAAAATAATAACAGTGTAATATTACATCAAAGAATTATTATATCAATACTTATTATTAAAAAAATATTAATAAAAGTGCAATATTAAATCATTTTCTCATTGGAGGATTTGAACAAAAGTCTTCTGATGAATTTCTTGAACAAAGTCTTGTGAGTCTTCATAGACTCAAAACTTTCATGGACGTTTCAAATAGATAATGTTCTGAAATAGTGTATGACAGCAAAAAAAAAACTTCAATAATAAGACACCATTTCGTAGTTTGTTTACTGTGGCTAACAATCCCTTGGTTTGTATAGATGATATCAAATAATCATTCACTAACTAGAATTGAATTATCAAACAATAAAAAAAATCAAAAATGAAGTGTAAAAACTATAACTAGATTTTTTTTAAATTCGGTTCAGGAATATTTGTGTTGTAATATAGAGATACTTTTACATTTTCATACTCTGTTTCATTTACATTATAATTATATATTATATCATTTTATATTTGTGGAAATGTTGTGTTCGTTTTATAGAAATTCTGTTTGAATTTCATTAACATAATTCCTCTATCGATTGCCTCAAAACAATAAGTATAGCAACGTATTTGTTAGCATCCTAATTCGTTTTAAATATCACAAAATCCAAGTTCTAATGTCACATGAAAACCATGAGAACCAGATTGATTTTCCATCAAAATTGAATTTACAATGACGTCATGAAAAATGAATCATAATTCCCATGGTCAAGCAAAAATATTACGAAAAATAACTTTGACTAATTCGTTACATCGTAGTAGGTTCGAAAGCTCACTCCTCAAACATTTTGAGAATTCTAATGAAATGTTCACTTGTAATTCTTGAAAGTCGAGAGTGATTAAAATCAATATTTTTCTGAGTAGCGAAAGCTAGAAACAGCTTATCATTGATATATTTTTGAGTGAGGATAATTAAGTGACGACGCGACCTAGCGGAAGCTAGTAACAGCTTAACATTGATTTATTTTTGAACGAGTATAATTAAATGACCGACATGTCTGGAATATATATATTTTGAGAAAATAATTTTTTCAAATGTGAATTCAATAAAATTTATGCATGTCTAGAAAGGTAAACGAATCAATTTGTTCCGATGAAATACCATGTTTTCACCACTACTATCCTGAATAAAATTATAAAAAGTTTGACTGTAATATACCATACTCTGAATTTGCCTATCTTAAAATTAAAAAGTTTAAATTATTTGAAAAAAGTACAAAACGAGATTATATCTGCAAGATATTTTCTTTAACGATGTCAAACATTTCATTTTCTTACTGTGAGAGGACAGAAACAGATCGCCAACCTTTCTGCAATATTCCAGAGAAGTGAGTGAGCTTGTAAGCTTAACATCACCGGTGAAACGAATGGTTCCCTTTTTTTGTTGTTATAATCAAAAAGTTTCAACACTTGTTTAGGGATTGAACTCTATATCTGAATACAGTATTCCAGAATATGTCGGATCTATGCCTTATCCATCATAACCAGCTGATGGGAAGAGAAATAGCTTTTGGTATGCCTTATCCATCATAACCAGCTGATGGGAAGAGAAATAGCTTTTGGATTAATCTCTGATGACGGAAATCCATATTGTCAATCATCCACAATTCCTGAGTGGTCTAGATATTTCATAATCTCGATTTAGATACTTCTTTTTCACCACCATCGAAATAACAGACAGTATTGCGAGTTGATATGTAGGTTTTGTCTTTCACACGGAATTCTCCAAAACAGTCGATGCTACTTGACCGTCTCAAGCTATAAAATATTGATTTTATATCACCTCTACTAAAAGTTTAGAAAAAAGCGAAGTAGCAAATCCACACTGTTCGATTTTTGGAATGAATAGTGTATACAATGTATGAATGTCAATTTTATCTAATTTTAATATATTTCTGTCTGAATTTTTATAGTACTATATAAAAATTCACACAAAATTGTGTCAAAATTAGATAATTGAAACATGTTTATTCTACAAATTGTATTATTCATTGTATAATTTCCCAAAATATAATTTTAATTTGGATCAATATGCAACTCGGTATGGAATGAACCCCATTATGATATCTATAGTATATATAACGATAGTGGTAATATTACATTTTCTATAACTCCCTCGTTTTCTCAAATGTGAATTCTGTCATCTCTAGAGGAATGTATGACTTTTTCCATGATAACTTCGATTATTTGATCTCTGATGATGAAGTGATAGTGATTAGTATAATATTATCATTTCTCATGAATATGTATTATGAATATATATCTATGGATTCACTATACCTACCTACATATTTTCATTTCAATAACAAATATCAGAATGTATTTTTTTTAAGAAAACAAAAACGTCCACGTCTATCAAGCATATAACTTAGAGAAATTCGAGATAAACACCAATTTTTACCAAGTTTGTTTTCAAATGAGCTATTTCCAAGAAATATAACTTCATTTCATCAATAACCTTCAATTTCATTCTTTCAAATTTATATCTGCTGACACGAGGAGATCAAAGTATTAGCAAAGAATTCAACAAAAAAAGGTACAACCCAAAAGGTTCAATCAACAGTCCCATACCATTTCAATTTCAATGAAATGATTCATCTATCGATTGTCCCAAAACTTATTTTTCAGATCTAAAGAATACCGTATTTGTTATTATCCAAATTAGTTTTAATATTACAAAATGTAAGCTCTGATCGAAAACGTTTTACAAATGCTAGACTGGTTATTCATCAAAATTGAATTTGGAGATGCAAAATAAATCAAAATTATCATGGTCAAATATAAAAATTATGTGAAGAAAATATTACATAATTCTAATGTGTACTTATCTGTATTAGTTAACATTAAGATACACGGGTGGTTAGTGAACGATAATGACGTATATAGGTAATTAGTTCGAAATCATCCTCTAAAATTGTGAACAAATTTGAAGGTGATATTCATTTCTACATTTTTTTAAATGGAAAGTGACTACTGTTATTAATTACTTGACTAAGTAGCGAAAGTTAGAAACATTTCTACTGTTGATATAATTTCGAAACATGATAATTATGAAACGATATTTCTGGAATGCAAGGAATTTCATAATATAAAAGATGTTTTTCGTTATGAAAACTTATTATCCTATTCCCGGTAAAAAAAGGGCTAATGTTGATTGTGATTTTTTGACATATTCTTCCACAGGTTGAAAATTGAAAAAAAAAGAAATTCAAGGAAATCTTAACATATGTAAACCCCGGTAAGGTAGCGTATTTACAAGAATGTCTTGAATAAAATTATAAACTATAGTTGAAAATCTGAAACTTGTTTCCGATACTAAACTTAATTTTGGACCAATATGAAGCTTAGCATTAGCATGGAATGAATTCGCCTTGTGACGTCTACGGCAAATCGAATCATAGCGGTAGCATTTCATCTTCGATGACTCCTTGTACATATTTCGATTTTATATTTTCTGGTAAATCAATGGTAGAAAAAAAAAAGGTATAAAATGACCAAAATGATCAAAAAGGTACATCCTCTTTTTCTTCAGTGGAAACTGTATTTAAAACATAAATATAACTCCCTCTCTCAAATCATATACGTCACTCGCCTATTGAATCTCAGCTATATAAATGTTGTTAGGAAATCTAATGTATTAAGTTTGTCACTACATTTAGAATGAACACAAGTGAAAATACAAATAAAAGCATTTTAGCTTCGTTATTGACCAGTAAAGTGAAAAATTTTAAAAGTGAACAGCCAAAATCATCCATGGCAGAGGAAGATTTTCCAGATGTCGACTTCAATGTCGATGAATTTTTTAAAACAATAGAGCAGCCTACTAATTGTTCAGAAATAGCATCTAGCTCCCCAGATATTGTACACATTCCGGAAGTAAACATTAAACAAATATCGAAGAGAAAAATTACAAAAATTTCTCCCAAAGCACCTAAAAAGTTGATAAGTAAGAAGGTTCATTCAAAAACTAGCAGCTTCAAAACTTAAAAACCTAGGAGCAGACTGATGAAAAGTGTTGTCACGACTATGGTGGAAAATGATGTCATGGCTGGGTCGATTTCTTCTTTCAAACCACTACGGGAATATTTCGGTATGAAGAAGAGAGCCAAACATAATATTAGCAAATGTAAAACAACTTTGGCAAGTTGTGATGAAGCCGATTTAGGATTAGATCAGGATGAAACTACACTTCACAATCTGGATTTATCACGAATGAGAATGGAAATGTGTAAAATGGAATGTCAAGCTAATGCTCTCAAAGAAAAAATTGATAAGGAACGAGTGACTAACACCAATTTGAGGAGGCAAACAGAAGTAGAACTTCAAGAATTTTCAAATATATTTAAGAAAACGTGCTCCATTCATGAAAAGTGGACCAACGAGTTGAAGGCAGCTTTCCAAAGTGATAGTGATTAGTATTACCATTGTTATATTTCTCATATACATGAAAATAAAATTTATACAAATCAGTCCAATTCACTATACATTTGTTTTCATTTCAAAAATCCAAACATATATTTCCAACTGGAAGTAACTATTGTCCTCCTACGATTGCCGAATTATATCTGTTAGATTCTTGGTAAAGTTCGTAAAGGGTAGTAGTTGTTTTCTGTTTGAAAGTCAGGAAACCTGTGATACAATCATCACGTATAATTTTTTTCCAATCGTATACAAGGTTTCTTCAAAAATAATAATTCCGTGCAAGAGCAAGCAAAGTATGTTTATTTTTTAATTTATTATGAAATGAAAGTTTTTTAATTTAAAACATTGTTTCGATATTCAATAACATATAACATGAAAAATGGAGCAACTCATGTCTCAATATTTCACAGATGAAATACTTTTTTATTATGAAAACATATTACCCTATTGAACATATCCCGTGTAAAAAAAAATTCAAATGTAATCTCGTCACATAGCTCTTTTGGATATTTCAATATAATACATTCTAAAAATTGTACTAGGTAAAATTCAACGAAATTTGCATAATTTGGATGTATGAATAATTTACCCCCCGAAGGTATTGCGTTTACAAGACAGTTTTCTTGGATAATATTATAAAAACTCCTGTTTCGAAGATTAAATCTGTCATCTATCTCATTTCTAAAAATTCGCTAAAAACTCTATTTTTATCAGATTTTTTTTTTGACAAAGTTGAGAAAATGTTATCATTTGTAGATTGTTATAGGTTGAAAATACTAGTCAAGAAGGGGTTGAGTTTATTTGAAACATATTTTTTTCTATATAAAAAAACGACAGAAAAATTTTGAAGATTTAAAGTTCAATTTCAAATCTGGTTATACGTCACCACTCTACTACTCAGTGGATGTAATTAGGGCTTATTGGAGATAACCTTGAATTTACTATATAAACAGGACAAGACATACCAACTAAATCATTCAACTTTTGCATTCAATTTGTTTATCACTTACAATATCTATATGAATAATAATGAGTTGGTGATGTTAGCAGAGTTATCCATGTTGGATTTTAATAACGAATATTTGTGGAATGGTCCACGAGTTGCTGGCGGTGTTCGTGAAGCTGAGAATAATGTCCAGATCCAGGACGAAATAGACGATGGAATTGAAGTCAACGAGGAAGAACCCAACGAACTGGAAGGAGATTACGGGATAGTAGCAGATGCTGGAGCAGGTCATCACGATATGAGAGTCCGCCGCGAGCGTTTTAATATTTCCGAGGATGTGCATATATTTTGTTGTATATCAACATTCGTGTTCATCGAAACTGGTCGTGAGGGTGGAGATCTCATATGCCAGGCATGTTTCTCCCAATACCGAAGGATGAATGATAATGGTGGTTGGTATGATCAACTTCAATCGCATGCCACAGGACCGCGAGAAACTTCAATTAAATTCAATTGTTCGGCATGTGATATCCCATTATTCCATTTCACCCCAGTTAATATATGTTTACAATGTAATAACAATTCAAGACGTTGAAGTTTCTCAACGAAATAACCCAAAATTTAATAAAGAGATTTAAAATTAGTTGTGGTTATTTCATTTAAAAAATAATATATCATTGATTGATATAAATAACATAAGTGTTCAATAATCAAACTTTGAATGATTTGAACTAGTTACAAATTTGTTGTCGCCACAAAATGGTTTGAATTGATGATTTATTAATATTTTGTTAAAAAAATTAATTGCAACGAAAATGAGACAATTTCAAGAGAGGCTCCAAAAATGCTTCAAATTCTAATAAATTGTTAACCAAAATTTTCTTTTTCAAAAATGCTTGTTGATTATTTAGTTTTTTAAATAAAAATGCGTATAGTGAATTGAACTGACTTTTTATCAATCTTTGAGAGTACTGGATTTATTTGATCTTCTTAGCAGTTCTTATCTAGACTGTGGGATGTTTCCCCGTCCTTTTTCAATCCAGATAACAGTTTTTTTACCTCAAAAAAAATAATGAGATTTATCAAATATCATAAGTATTGATTGAAAGTCTGATTTTGTGAATGATTTTGTAGAAAACTCACTTCTTGGCTAGTCTTTTGAATTTTTTAACCTATCAAAGTTTGAAAATGAAAAGAAAAATATCTTGATTTGGTCAAAGATGATCTTATCTCCAAACCTTTAGGGAATAAACACTTCCCGAGGAAGTGAAATTTTTCCGAAAGAATGAGTCCTGGAAAAAATATGATTGGCTTGACTCCAAAGTGAATACAAAGGGATGTGAAGACTGAGTTCGTGGGGTCAGTCTTGATGGAAGCGCCCACGATGGAATGATTGATGATATTTCCGAAGAACATCGTCCATGAAAATATCTATCCAACAAAGATAGATTGCCAACCTTCCTGCTGTGCTCCAGAGAATTGAGCATACTTTTGAAAGAAACATCATCGACGAGACAGAATAACCCCTTTTTTTTAATAGAATCTGAAAGTATGTGTTTAGGGAATTCATTCCATTTATGCTAACAGTATTCTAGGACAGATTGGATCTGTGCCTTATACACCATAATTAGTTGACGGGGAGTGAAATAGCTCTTGACACAAAACAGAAAAGCATGGTTTTGAGAGGTATTTTCGACATTTTTTTTTATAAAATCATCTAGAATTGATGCAGAGGCTTAGATATTTTTTTTTGCAAATTTCAGTTTTCTGATTAACTTGATTTCCAATGTAGACAATTTTCTAGTGTTAGTGACTATTGAGTTCGAGAATCATATGCTCTGAGCAGATCAAGTGAACCAAGGGTGATAGTCTTTTGTATTCATTTCATTGAGATTTATACCACTTTACGGTGCATTGGTATCATTTACCCAAAATGGAATTGCTAAGTAGAAATATTTGTGAAATAAACACAACATCATACAATATTTGAATGAAAAAAATGCGAAATGTATAAAAAATTATATATTTTTTTAATTTGATTCACACTTCAATGCCATAAGTAGTATAAGTATTATCATCATCAGCAGCTATTATGTATTTTTGCCTTATTGATTTCAAGAACTTGTAGAGTGATTTGCCCAATTGAGAAATGAGCGCTAAACAAACAAAAACCATAAACCCATCATAGACGTCTCTGGGACAGGATCTTGTAGATGGCTGCGTCGAAATCTGTATTCGGGGCACTGCAGGCGTCGTTTGAGAGATCACAAGTGGTGACGTATTCACTTGGGAAGCAACAGGCGTTTGAGTGGTCTCCATTTGAATCGCCGGTGATAGTTGCAGTAAAAACCAGTCAGTTTCATCATATGTATTATTGCGAAACACTTTTCTCAGTTTGTATGCAGTTGCATTCGATGGAATGTCTGCTTTCAGCACAGGTAAATATCCATCGTTGGCCAGGGCTTGAGACATTTTCGTCCACTTTACGGCGTTGGAATGATTTTTTTGATTGGAAAAAGACACGAGGACTTTAACTACCTCGTAAGGTGGACTGATGTATAGCAAGTTTGAGAGTACAGCTGCCAAAATTACATAACCTGACGCGACCACCATGATGGTTTGAAGTATACTGATGAACAATAAGTATATCACATAAACATATATTGAAAAATAAATACCTGCACAATATTTTCCCAAAGTTGAATAAAGTTTAAAGACAGACTCAGCCATTCAATCCATCAAAAAAACTTTGTTTCAATAATATATCTATGAGTAATTATGATAGTAATAATAATAATAATACATTCCCAGCCGGTGCGGACTTTTTCATCCTCAGCTATGACTGTCTAACTGATTTTCGGCTGGGAATAATCCTCCAGGATTTATTGTTATGTTAATAATTGACAGTGCTGCTCCTAAGGTGGCGTATGGGGTTAGTAACAAGGCCTACCCAGAACAGATGGCTGATGTCTATAGCAATCGATGCCAAAATACGAAAAAATTTTAATGTACTTCAAATACCAAGTCGAAGACTTTTCGGCGGTGGTTGTAACGAGATGCTGATGCTGGTGTTCTGACCATCAAAACGTTCCAAGTTGGTGAAGATTGTAGACTATATGCCATAGCCAATATCAATCTTCTGGAAGCGTTTGAACAATTGAATTTTTGCTCTGTCATTTGACATTGTAAAATTCTCAACTTGTTCAGGGGGTGTTGTATAGGGTCTATGAGGGCACTACTGCTGGTGCTGGCAAGGTTTACCTTATCAAGTGACCAGATACCCATGACCAAAGCGCAAAGCAATGTCTGAGGGCACAATTAATCTCACTGGATTCTACAGCGGTATGACGTAGGCAAAGTGACGACTTCTTTTCGGGTAATGGAGATGGGGCGCAGACGATGCTAGTGGTGGCCCCAACATCGGCGATATGCGTTTTTTTTTGTTAAACAATGCACAAACTTCGTCAATCGATCGAATTTTTGGCGATCTCTGACATACACTAGACCAGGTTCTGCAATGGGCTGTATCACTTCCATGATGGACTTGGCGAAATAAATGCAACCGGAAGAATACGGAAGCGGTACAAGGAGAGTCATCCAGTTTTGCTAAAGCAGTTCCCTGATAAGATTCTCGTCGCATTCAAATGGATGGGAGATGATGTTCTTCCTCGATGCCCCCTCAATCACCCACGATGAAGGGCGCAAAAGTCAGAGAATAAGGAGATATTTTTCAGAGAATAAGAAGAGATTTTCCAGAGAATAAGAAGAGATTTTTCAGAGAATACAAAGAGATTTTTCAGAGAATAAAAAGAGATTTTTCAGAGAATAAGAAGAGATTTTATTCGTTGCTAGCTATCCACGGTTTGCAGACATGTGTCCTCTTCATAACAATTGTATAGTAAACTAATTAGTCAAAAGAACACTTGAAGATCACACATTCATTAGATGGATTTCGTGTATACTAAAACTTGATAGTTTGTCAAGATTACACGTGAAGGTCACAGGTGAAGCTCACCAACAAAAAAAATGCAACCAATATCTACATTACTTCCAACAAACTTCATCGAGGTCAATCAACATAAATGTACTTCTGTATGAGCATATCAAGACCATTCCCATACAATGACACCTATGCACCAGATAAACATATGAAGGTCACTGATGACGCAAAAGTGGTGGGCACTCATGGAGGTCACAAGTGAAGCTCACCCACGAAAAAAATGCAACCAATATCTCCATGTATGCAAACTTACCCAATGATTAACAAAGCCATCCCAAGGTCAAACAATAACCCTGAATACAAATCGAACAAACTTCATCAAGGTCAATGAATATAAATGTACTTCTGTTGGTATCTCAAGGCCATCACATACAATGACACCTATGCACCAGATAAACCTCTGAAGGTCACTGATGACGTAAAAGTGGTGGGGGGATTAGCTCAATCAGCTCAAATCTCTTACTGGAGTAAATGTTTGGTGTGGAATTTTCAAGAATAATTTGATAGGGCCATATTTTTATCAAGGTACTCTGAATGGTGAAATATACATTAATTTCCTTCATAATGAACTCAATAATCATCTTGATGAAGTTCCCCTTGGACACCAAAGAGAAATGTTTTTTCAGCAGGATGGAGCGCCGCCTCATAATGCTGGGATCGTGACAGACTATTTGAACGTTATTTTTCCTCAAAGATGGCTCGGAACAAACGGACCAATGAAATGGCCGGCTCGTTCGCCAGACTTGACCCCTTTAGACTTTTTATTGTGGGGGTATCTAAAATCAGAGGTGTATACTACTCAACCAGTGACTTGGAGGATTTGCAAAATAGAATTTTGACGGTTTGTCAAAGTATAACACCGCAAATGTTAGAAAATGTTACAAAAAAATCAACTGATGAAAAATTTTGAAATGTACCTTGCAGTAAACGGAAGGTAATTCGAACATTTATATTAATTTTATCATGCCTAGTTATTCGTCAAGACGAATTTTCTTGAGACTGTTTGTTTAGTAGTTAAGTACAGTTGAATAAATAGTTTGGTGCATTTTTTTAAATTTTCATTTATTGATAATGGAATTCACATCACTCTTTAACAACTATTGACCATAAGCAATCTAACCACCAATGGGATATAAAATCATGCATATTGTAGGGTGCACGATTTGAAAAATTGATGAGAGGAAAGTTTGAATTTCGTGAAAATCATATCATTTTTCTGACCACCATGTATAACTTTCGAAGGAGATGAGTATTTCATATGATAGAATATGCTACCGACTACCAAGAGCCTTGAATGATTTCATAAATTCTTGGTAGTATGAATGATGGGTTTGTCTTCAAAAATGTCTGTATTTAAAGAAAAACTGGTATAACTTGGAAACGCCTTGTCGGATTTTCAGAAATAAAAAACTAACAATTAGCCTAAATGAATGAGAATTCAGATGTGTTGAAATATATGGGGTGTTCCATTTAAAAAAACTGATGTTCGATTTTGTGATTTTGTTAGCTTTTCTTGCGCCCCTCGTATAAAAAATAATCTTTCCTGAAGTTAGTTCTCATAGTGCAATATGATGTGAAATAATAGTATTTTGAAAATTCCTATTGGTTCAAGAGATATTTAACTGTCCCACTGGTCTAGGGACACACTGTATACTATAGGTGAACCTGATTTTTGTTTGAAATTTGCTAATTGAAGGAATCTTTCCTGACCTTTGAAATGATTATTCTCATTGCTGTTAATGAATATAGCGAATGAAGAGGAGTTTTTCTGTCTTTGAAATGTCTGGTGTTGCATCAACGATGATGTCATGATATATTTGACTCCTTTCCTTTCATCCAGGATTGCATTTACAACAAGTAATAGACACACAGACGATGTCGGTTTTCTTGGGAATTCTTGACTTTGGAAATATGTTAATTCAAAACCTTATACACATTTTAGCATTAACTTTATTTAAACATTGAAAAATTATAGTAAGTTGGGGCAAGTGCGTTTTTGGGGTAGGTGCGTCCACAATTCATTGTCCATTATGTGGTTGATCAAATTATTCTGAACAGCAATAATAAAATACTACCGGCTCTTATTCATTGATAGAAGATGATATTGTTCGAGTTCATACCTCAAAGTGTTTTGAGATAAATTATCTCTGTAGAAAGCAACTGAAACCTAGAAAGCTTAGGGTTATTCGCTGTTGCCCCAGTCAATTGATAGTACGAACTATTCCGTTTCAACACAGTTGAACACACATGCACCAATACTTGAGGCAAGTGCGGACACTTGACTCAAAAAATTATTTTTTAAATTATTGAATTTGATAATAAGTAAATTATCCCTATGAGTATGATGAGGATATACCATAGAAATACATTTTGTATACTTACGAGGATATATTGATATCTAAGTAGCCTAGACCAGTTCCCTGCATAAACAAAATATTGCGTTACCATAGCAACGAACAATAACTTATTAGAAGTGTCAGTGTAAAGTTTGACGTCAAAAAAGTAAACCATAGGTACGCAATAAATTAAAAGAAAAAATATGTCCACCGAAATTGTGAAAATCGAAAAACTGAAGTATCGAGCCATCATCAAGTACCTGTATTTAAAAGGGTTAAGAGGTAAGCAGGGTAAAGGTAAGCTTATCGGGATCATTCTCGAAACAAAAAGAAAAGTGGTGTTACTTACGTAGTTTCATCCCCTGAACACGAATCGGATAGAATTTCGTGGGGGTCTCTTATACTTTTCAAGTTATGACGTTTTGAATCTTGAAAATCGACCATTTTCAAACACGATTTTTTCGGTAAAAAATCGAAGAAAATGCCTCCTTTTTGTTGGCACTTTTTTGAGACCATAATCAACTCATATTTCACAATTATAAGCACAAAAACCAAAAGTTTTATAAAAAAAATCAACCTTCTTATAAAGTATACATAACCCTTCCCACATCTCTAGAACGGACGCCAATGAAGAGTGAGGTTAAGAATAGTGAAATATAAGAAGGTTATTTTTTTGCGTAAAATGTTCCGTTTTGGTGCTTGTAATTGTGAAATAAGAGTTGATTAAGAAAAAAGAGTCTAGGAAAAGAAGGAGGTATTTTCTGAGATTTTTACTTAAAAAATCGTTTTTGGTCGATTTTCAAGATTGAAAGGGTCATAACTCGAAAAGTATAAGAGACCTCCACGAAATTCTTTCGGATTCGTGTTCAGGAGATGAAACTACGTAAGTAACACCACTTTTCTTTCTGTTTCGAGAATGAGCCCGATAAGCTTACCTTTACCGTAAGCAGATTTACGAAGATATGCTTAATACCCTTGGTGATCAATGTCCTTCGTATGCGACCGTGAAAAATTGGATGCAAGCTTCAAAAGAGGTAAATTTTCTATTGAAGATGATGACTGAACGGGAAGGCCAGTTTCTGTGTCAGTCACCGAAAATATCTATGCAGTTCATGACATGATTTTAACAGACCGACGAATTGGGCTAAAACGGATATCTGAAGCACTGAATATTTCATACGAACGCGTTTATCATAAAGTTCACGTCAATTCGGACATGAGAAAAATTGCTGCAAAATGGATCCCCAAATGTTTGAATGTTGACCAAAAGCGTGCAAGGGTAGTAGCATCGCGTTCGATCTGTGTTCGATTTGAAAACGATGTAGACTTCTTAAACCGAATTGTTACTATGGATGAGACTTGAGTAAATTTCTACGATCCAGAAACAAAGCAATAATCGATGGAATGGCGACACTCCGGTTCTCCAAGACCTAAGAAGTCCAAAAATCTACTGGAAAAGTTCTTGCTTCAGTTTTTTGGGATTGCCATGGAGTAATCATGATTGATTTTTTGGATAAGGGTAGGACATTAACTGGAGATTACTATTCGACATTACTGACCACTCTACGGGAAAAAAATTAAAGATAAAAGACGCGGAAAGCTATCCAAATGTGTTTTGTTTTTGCAGGACAACGCCTCTGCACACAAATCTCATGTTGCCATGCAAAAAAATCGTGATTTAAGGTTTGAATTATTAGAACACCTTCCTTATTCACCAGATTTGGCTCCGTCCGACAATAATCTCTTTCTTCAACTGAAAAAAGGTTAAAGGGTCGTAAATTTTCTTCCAACGAGGAGGTAATAACAGCTGAGGAGGTCTGGTTTGCAGAACAAGAAGAAACATTTTTTTTGAAAGGTCTAGAGACGTTGCAGGTTCGCTGTAATAAATGTATCCAATTAAGAGGAGAATATGTTGAGTAATAAAATATTTTGACATTGAAATTTTGTTTGGTTCTATAGTAGGCTAAGAATTTTTCAATATAACCTCGTATTCTAGAAAGCTAATCTCATATGTCAAAAGTGTTGTAAAAAGTTCAGATTAGTCCGCAATGCACATGTGTGTCATTAGTGTTTTTTGTAATAGGACCGGTTTTAGTAAAATATTATGGTACTTGTGAAGATTAACAAACGTTAATTCTAAATCTCGGAGAATAAGGTATTGGAAAACTCAATGTACCTATACCTGCTATTTAGCCGACATATTTATGAACCCAAATGTTCAGCAAAGGCCATCATAAAGTAGAGTACTGTTATTATTATTATTTATCGCTCTGAAGCGGCTAATTGATTTTTGGTATCGCAATCACTTTTCAGCTGTGGATAAACTCAACAAAAAACTACGGAACCACTCCAAGTAGACGGTGCGAATTTCAAGCAGGCACTAACTAGATTGGAAAATAAATTGAAAGTACAAGAAACTCTGAAAATTGATTTCAGCGAATATTATGAATAATTTAAACTCAAATTGGTATTTATAAAATTGGATGCGCCCATATTATAAGAAGCTCAAGTTTTTTTAGAACGATTTCTGTCAAAATATGTAACTGCATTTAATTTTGTGTAAAATAATTTTTTCTTATCATCAAAGAAAAGCACATTCATATTGACATTAATTTTCTGAGGAGACTCTATTAAGTTTAGTACTTTTTGTAGGAATCAAGAACTAATTCAAGAATAGTCATATAAGCGGTGTGGCTAATAATACTTGAAAGTTTGCAAAACGTTGTATCACTCGCCAAGCTCTCTCTCTCTCTCTCTCTTCAATTATTGTCCGTCGGCTTCCATTCAGTGCCTCGTGTACATGCCCTGCTGCGAGAAATCCGTTCCCATCCGGCCTTTAACCGGCGTAGACAGCAAGGTTTCATCAGGGAAATGCATTTGTCGTGCTCTAGGCATCCCATATTTTACACTTTTCAATTTTTAACAAAACACTTCATATTTAATCTGTCAAATGCACGTATTTAAGACTGCAGACATCACACACATTAACCTGACTTCCAACTCGAGACCGCCGTCTGACCTCAACCGCTGCCGGAAGTCGAATCCACTCGCCAAGCTTATGCAGACACAGTGTTGGTACGGTATTAGGTTTCAAATGATTCTGTTCATTTTTTATCTGTAGGAAGAAACGGTTTTACTAGAAAATATCTTAAAGGAACAAGATTAATGAAAATTCACGAATTATGAATGAACCAACGACAACAAATACTACACAAAACGTCAAGACAAAATCTGAAATTCTAAAAACCGTCTCTGATCTCTGTCAAGAGTGACAGATCTCAGTGACAAGTCTTCCTGTTGATGAAAAAGCACTATTGCACGGTCATTATAATTACAGTAAGATAGGGTACATTACCGTATTGAATAGGTTTCTTTCGCGCCTAAAATTCGGAGGAATCTATCTCTGAAAGGTTATTTCGGTTTTAAAAGATACTGAAGACGCTGACAAATTTCTCTCTTTCAAATTACATGTTTTGGACAGGGAATATATGTCGGAACTCGAAAGTAGTGAAGAATTATAATTTTGGGGTTCAGAATTAAAGCAATTGTTGCAGATCTTTTTGATACAATGAGCATTTTCGGTCATGTGACATCTGATTCAAAATCTTTAATGGGACACCCTGTATATTTTGGCATTTTTATGTTCCTCCCGATGAAACAATTTCAACGAACTACCACACTTGTGGTCTAAAACGATTAATTCAAAAAATACAGGTACTTCAATATCATTTGTCCCACGACGATTTTTAATAAAATATGGATGATTAATTTAATTTTGCCTTGTTATAATCATCACATAAAATATAGGACTGCCCAAATACACAGGGTGACCCTAAACCTAAATAATTTGGCAATTGCTCGTTTCAGACGTCGTGGGACAGAGGATATTGAAGTACCTGTATTTTTTGAATTGAACGTTTAAGACCACACGTGTGCTAGTTTGTTGAAATTGTTTCATCGGGAGGAACATTAAAATGCCAAAATATACAGGGTGTTCCATTAATAATTTTGAATCTGATGTCACGTGACCGAAAACAAAAAGCTCATTGGGTAACATTATATCAAAAAAAGCTGACCAATTGCTTTTATTCAGAACCCCAAAATTACAATTTTCCACTACTTTCGAGTTCCGAGATAATCCCTGTCCTAAACTTCGTGGGCCACCCTGTATATTTCTTTGGGATATACCCAATATGTCGTAAAAAAATAATAGCTTCAAGAAGCAAATTTTTACTATTTTTTTCAAATTACTTAATATGAACTAGTATAATTTTCTGTAGCACTTGTCCCAACTTACCTTACATTTATGTCAGTGACATACCACACCAGAATTGTTAACTTAAGGTGAGAGTTTCAACATCCTTGGTAATTCGAAAATGCTAGATGGCAGTAGTATGGCAGCGGTTCACTGCGCTGAGAAAATAAAATTGCATGCAACAAACATTACAACATAATAGAGCAAGATCCCAGGGCCGTCAGACGTTACTTCTTTTTAAACGAACGAACTGTGTACGATTGAGTCCACTGATCCACCATGGGTTATAGAAATAATTCTGTAGACTGGCAATTCAACTAAGTGAGTAGTGTTTTTACGTACCTTGATTCCCTAATATCTGAAGAATGGTCATCTGGACAAGCTAGCAGGTAGGCATACGAACATAGTACATACTAACACTACTCAATCGTACACATTTCGTTCGTTATGTCTGACGGCTCTGGGATCTTGGACTATAATAGACTATGATAGTCACTATTCATTCATGAAATTCGGTGTGTTGAAATTTTAGGATTCTTCCGTTACTTGGTCGGAATTACAAAATGCGACGTTGCCTGTTCGTAGAAAATGAGTATGATTTTGTAGGCAGGTACTTCATCATTCCAGTGTTATTTGTCATGAGCGCCGGCGTCGTACTGTTTTATGTGTTTCTCGTGGGTTTGAACGAAGTATAAATGAGGATGATTTTGTGATGAGCGCGTATAAGGAAGGAATTTACGAAAAGGATGTGTGGATTCATACAGCACCAACTAGGTAACAATTATCAAGTAGCAATTATAAATTAAACATTATATATTAACAAGTATTGAAAATATATCATTCATGCATCCAAATTTACAATTGAGTACTAAGGAACAAGTAAACATGCGCACAAATCCGATCCGTAGAATTTTAGTAACCATACTTTTTCGTGGATACTGTTTAAAATTTCAGATTCTATTTGTTCTTCGAAAATAAATAACCAGTTTTGTGCACTCATGATGGTCACTAAATAGGAGGAGAAGAGGGAAAGGAATGTTTGAAAATCTTATATATTGGCGAGTTGATTCGTGAGAGAAGTACGTGTTTGAGTGAAGCAGTTCGAATCTTCGTTGTTTACAGTGGTTTCAACCCAGAATTTTTTCGAGAATTATTCTCATCATGCCACTAACGCGCGAACAGATGAGTGAATTGAAAAACTGTGCTGAAATAATTATAAAACAACTATTCAAGGAGCAATATTTCTTGAAACAAATAACTGATAGTGTGTCGAATGAAATCGCAAAAAGTGTAAAACAACAACTCGCCACATTTGAGAAAAAAATGGACGAGCTTAAATCCAATATTCACGATATGAAGAAAGAACACATAAAAATTGTGAAAAATCTCAATAATAAAATAAATTTACTGAGTGCCAAAGTTAATGATTCGCCAGTGGCGTTCCAGCATCCCATGCAAATAATGTCTGAAATAACTGAAATTAAACAGCGAGAAAATAAAATAATCATATTTGGTATTCCTGAAAGTTATCGCTCCGAATTTTGAAGTGACTGGGTCAAAAATCTATCGTTTGGGAAAACCTTCTGCTGGAAGAAATCTAAATCTGAAATAACTGAAATTAAACAGCGAGAAAATAAAATAATCATATTTGGTATTCCTGAAAGTTATCGCTCCGAATTTTGAAGTGACTGGGTCAAAAATCTATCGTTTGGGAAAACCTTCTGCTGGAAAAAATCGACCTTTAAAAATAATTATGCTTGATAGTTCGAAGAAGATACAAGCTGTTCAAAGATGTATACATCAAACCTGATCAGACAGTCATGCAACGGAAGCATCTTATTAGACTGCGCCAGGAACTGAAAGAGCGTCAAGAGTCTGGTGAAAATGAAATGAAATGGGTTTCCATTCATTACAAAAAAAACTAAATCTCTCATACAGTAGGTCCACCCAAGAAAATTGTATCTCAATTTCTTACCAAAATTGCAGAGGTTTGAACTCCAAAACCCATTTATTTTACAAAAACGTTCTGGGAAGTGACCAAAATATAATTGTAGTTTCACAGAGCTGGTTACATGATGAAGTTAGCAGCGGAGAATTATTACCAGATTATTTCGTAACTTATCGAAAAGACCGTAGAACACGAGGTGAAGGTGGATTAGCAGCGGTGAACAATATATTATTTAAATCAGAAACATGTGAACTCACTTGTCCTATTGATACAATAGATTTTCTCTGTTTCAAAGTATCAACGGAAAATATGAAACCCATATATATTACTGTAGTTTATATTCCACCAAAAACAACAATTGAAGAATACGATGAATTCTTCGGATTCATGGAAAACTGCCTCGAAGAGTACAAATTCATTATTATTGGGGATTTCAATCTATCTGAGCTACAGGAATTCCTCGACAACGGTAACCAAACGAACCTAATCCGGCGATTTGTTGATTTTTTAAACTTCGGTGATTTAGTTTAACAGAATTCAATCAAAAACACCAATGGCAGGTTATTAGATTCAGTGATATGCTCAACTGAATCTAGATGTGTTGTGCAACATGATGAAGATCCGTTAGTACCCATAGATCCCCATCACCCAGGACTTCTGGTGCAGCTGTCCAACAATACTGTGAGCTACAAAAAATTTTCATCAAATGTTAAAAGGTATGACATGAAAAGAATCGATGTTCACAAGTCTTCTCGGTTACTGCGTGAAATTAATTATTGGACTCAACTTTTATCCAATCAGAATGATGTTGACTCTATGTGTGAAACTTTCAATGACATTGTTGAAAAAATAATTTCTGAGTGTGCACCGCTTGCAAAATGTAGATCAAATTCGTACCCAATTTGGTATAGCAAAGAATTAATTAGACAGATAAAATCAAAAAATCACTATTTGAAAATGTACAAAAAAACGAAATACTTATTTTATTTAGGGCGCATGAAAATTGTAAGAAAAATTATCAAATCCAGAATAGCAACTGATTATAGGATACATATTAGCAGATATGAAGAAAGGCTGAAAAATAATCCACTCGACTTTTGGAATTATATAACTTCAAAAAAAATAAGTCTTGCATCCCGGATCAAATGACTTATAATAATCAGACACATTCATCAGCATGCTCCATTGTGAATGCATTTGCAACACACTTCAGTAGTCAAGATGACAATGATGTCAACTGTGATCCGCACCTGCCAAATCACATAAATCATCCTTACTTAAATTTAACAACAAACACAATTAAACAAATTATTGAAGCTACTAAAAAATTGAAGAATAAGTTGTCATGTGGTCCTGATGGAATTCCAGCCAAAACTGTAGAGATTATATACAGGGTGGGGCACCGAAAATGAAACAGATCGAATATCTTCAAAACGCATGTGTTGTGAGAAAAATGCAAAAACACGTCGATTTTTATTCCAAGTGGGACATCTTCCTATCATAACCTCAACTGCCATATCTCTACCCCCACCACTTGGGCACTATCACCCAAACAATTTGAATAGGGAAAGTAGTAAGTGTGACCCATCATTAAAAAGGTAATTTCATAAGGAATTTAGCAATGTCAATTTTCGCAACCTAACTTACCATTTTGGTGCCCTCTTGCGGGAAAAACAACTGTTCCGTATTCCAAATTATGATACTTCATTTACAAGCTATTTTGACATAAATTAGGTGACAATGCATTATGGAATTTTTCTATAGCAAAAAACAAAATGGCGGACATGATTTGCAATTATGGTCCGATTCGATTCAAAATTGATATGTGATGGTTTTCATGGATAGAAATTGTGATTTGTTTTGTGCCAATGCAAAAAAAGATGGCAGACAAAATTTGTAATTATGTTCTGATTCGAATCAAAATGAGTATGTGGAGATTTTCACGGTCGGCAATCATGATTTTTGTGTCAATGCAAATACCAAGATGGTGGACGGAATTTGTAATTGTGGTTCGTTTCGATTCAAAAGTGGCATATGGGCCTTTTACAAGTTTCCAGTATAACTAAAATGAATTATTTAAATTGATAAGAAAATGCGCTAAAAAGGAAATAATGTAATTTCTTAGATGTGTGACGTAGGTCATTCTTTATGTAACAGAATCAAAATTTTACCTCGCAAAAATACCTATTTTCTACTCCTACGGCCCACATCTAAGAAATATTTTTTTTTTCATAGCATTTTGATAAAGGCTTTTTTTTAGTTATGCTGAAAATCTATACTTAAAACCCCCACAATCCAGTTTTGAATCAAATCGGACCATAATAATTATAAATCTCACCCGCCATCCTGGAGCTGCAATTCTGTTGTTTTTTCATCCAACAAAAATTCCATAATGCATTAGTTCGTTTCGAAACGCTGTCTGACGTTTTTTGCCAAATTTTTCAATTTGTTAATTTTTTCAATTTTTGTTATGTTTTCGTGAATTGTTCACATTAGCTTTTAAATCAAATGTCATCAGTTGGAATACGAAGCAGTTGTTTTTTCCGCAAGAGGGTGCCAAAATGAAAACTTAGGTAGCGAACACTCACATGTCTCAATTCCTTATGGAATTACCTTTTCAATGCTGTTTCACACTTCATACTTTCCCTATTCGAATGGCATGAGTCACCAAGGGGTGGGAAGAGTGTTATGACAGTTTAGATTATGATAGGAAGATGCCCCCATTGGATTCAAAATCAACGTGTTTTTGCATTTTTTTCACAACACATGTGTTTTGAAGAATTCGTTTATGGTGCCGGGTCGAATCGAATCAAAATTACGTATTTCGCCCCGCCATCTTGTTTTTTGCATTGCTAAAAAACCTAATTTCCAACCCTGAAACTCCCCTCATAAAAATTTTGATTCGAATCGAACCATAATTACAAATTTCGTCCGCCATCTTGGAGCCACCATCTTGTTTTCTTGAAGTGGCAAACAAATCATAATTTCCGACACTGGAAACCACCACATATCAATTTTGAATCGAATCGGACCATAATTGCAAATCATGTCCGCCATTTTGTAGCAGACATTTTGTTTTTTCCCTTAAAAAAATTCTATAATGCATTGTCACTGAATTTATGTCAAATTAGCTTGCAGATGAAGTATCATAATTTGGAATAAGGAACAGTTGTATTTCCCGCAGGAGGGCGCCAAAATGAAAAGTTAGGTAGCAAAAATTGACATGGCTGAATTTCTTATGAAATTACCTTTTTAATGATGGGTCACACTTACTACTTTCCCTGTTCAAATTGTTTGGGTGACAGTGACCAAGGGGTGGGGGAAGAGGTATGACAGTTGAGGTTATGATTGGAAGATGTCCTCCTTGAATTAAAAATCGACGTGTTTTTGCATTTTTTTCACAACACATGCGTTATGAAGATATTCGGTCTGTTTCGTTTTCGGTGCCCCACCCTGTATAACTTAATCATAAAAAATCGCCATTTCCCTAAAACATGGAAATTGTCAAGTACCACATCAGCAGATGCTGAAGAAACTGTCAAATTTTGTCATATCATCCAATATTCAGTTGCTCCTGAAATCGTATTTATCCGACCGATGTTGTTATGTTGAATGTGATGCTAAAAAATCCTCCTGCTTTGTAGCGACTTCGGGTGTCCCACAAGGGTCTAATCTTGGACCGTTATGATTCATTCTATTTATAAATGACATAGCCGATGACATCACTTCTCACAAATTGCTATTTGCAGATGATATGAAGATATATCGTGAAATTCAAAATGAAGAAGGAGGACATAAATTCTTTGACTAATTGGTGTATTCGTAATAAATTGTACTCAAATACAAATAAATGTAAAATAATGACATTCACACGTAAAATCCTACCAGTAACATTCAACTATGTACTGGATGGTGAAAGTTTAATGCGAATCACGGAATCAAAGGATCTGGGGGTTTTGTTCGATCAAAAACTCACATTTTCCAATCATTTTCAGAATGTGATATCAACTTCAATGAAAAGTTTGGGTTTCTTGATACTGCAAGGAATTTAGGACCTTTGATTCTTTGAAAACTATTTATTTTACACTGATCAGGAGTAAATTAGAGTACTGCAGTATCGTTTGGAATCCGTCTCATATGAATCATATATCTAGTATAGAAAATGTTCAAAAATTTTTTTTGAATTATGCATGTTTCAAAAAACATGGTGTTCATCCCGAGAGAAGTTATAGCTATGACTCATTGTTGTTTCAAATGATATCTCTAAAAAAATCGGGGAAAGCAGAGATATGCGTTTTGCATATAAAATAATACATGGACAAATAGATTGTTCATCTATATTGTCACAGATGCTATTCAGTGTACCGCGTATTTCATCTAGATTCTGTAGCATATTTCATATCCCGGTTTCCAATACATTACAATATCAATACATTGCATTCATTTCATTCTCCCATAACCACTATATCTAGAAGTGTTAATAATGTTCCTAGTGTAGATATATTTTTTCTAACATTCAAACAATGCAAAAAAGAGATTCCCCGTTTCATTCAGAATTAATAATATATGTATAATTAAGTGTAATTCTACTTGTATACACCTGTAAATGGGCCTTTGGGCCTGCTGGATGTATTGTATAAATAAATAAATAAATAGAAAAGTTATTGGGTATAACCCTCAAAATGTTGTGCAACCGTAGACACGTGTTTCGAGCTTAAGCTTTCATCAGTACGGTAAAATCAAGTGCGAAGATGTACAACACTTGGATGTAAAAATAGAAACAAAGGAAGTCAACAACATTTGTCAACACATTTGTGGCTTCGGTTAGAAGACCTTGTGTTTACAAGGCAACAACTAACGTCGCCACGGAGGCAGCTATAGCTACCAGCGTGACAATCCTACCCAGGAAAATACAAATAATGATGGATTTAGCGAGGGGCAATATATGAAAATATAAGTGGAAAAGTACAGAGATGTACAACACTTGGATGTTAGTTGTTGCCTTGTAAACACAAGGTCTTCTAACCGAAGCCACAAATGTGTGGTTGGATTCCTGTTGTTGACTTCCTTCGTTTCTATTTTTACATCCAAGTGTTGTACATCTTCGCACTTGATTTTACCGTACTGATGAGAGCTTAAGCTCGAAACACGTGTCTACGGTTGCACAACATTTTGAGGGTTTTACCCAATAACTTTTCTACTTATATTTTCATATATTGCCCCTCGCTAAATCCATCCTTATAAATAAATATCAGTGGGCTTCCATGACCATAAAAGGCGTTTTTTATATAAAATGGTACCCCCGAATGACAAAATCAAATATATGGCCTGCGAGACCAAAAATTGCAATGTGATTACACACTTTCAACACTGAGACAGTTCCTGCTATTATTTCAAGCATTATCTCTGAAATTTTTATCTTCGAAGTTCGTACATATGCCCTTATCATACAATTTGGGAAATTGCCGTACAAAATCAGCCAAAATAGCATCATAAATTTCCATTTCGATATGAACAAAAATCGAAAATACAACGCAATAATAGAAACTGCCCCACAAATGTTTGAAAGTGATTAATTTTCATTATTATAATGACCAATCCGCGGTCACCTGCGTACTAGTTGCGCTCTAGAAGAAAATATCGTTGAATTCGTTGAAATATCGTTGAAACAATATCAAGAGACCAATAATCATGGAAAGAAATTTTTCTCCCAAAGTTAGTTTCCTTGACGAATGACAAAATTCTCCAAGAATTGGTGAGAAGAGAAGGATTTCGTGAGGTCACTGATGTTATCATCCTTAAAAAGGCGAAGTGCTCGTTGTGTTACAGCGTTTGGCTTCCACATGGGTTTGGCGGTCCGGGTTCGATCCCCGGTCGCGTGTCTCTGCTTTTGAGAGGTTTTCTCCGAAAACCTGGGAGTTTCGTGAAAACAAAAAACAAATTTACCCATAGGAAATCTCAAAATAGTTTCATTGTTCAATAAAGGTCTTAAATTAATGTTTTTTTATTTGAGAAATAATCACTGTTTTATTACTCCGTACTTCATCTTTGAAGAATGTTTGAACTACAAATGACATGCTCCCCTATTTTTGAACTACCTTGTTTTAAAAAAATAACATCAGTTGATTTCGATCAAGATTGAGGGAGTTCAGGGGTCGTTTCTATGTCAACACCTACCTGTAACTATGTGAACTTTTTCGATATTCAATATCATAATTATAAACAGAGAGAGTTATACGATGCTGTCAATAGGATTCCAGTAAGCTTGCTAAATATGAATTTTAAGGGTTGGTGGTCACTTATTAGGGTCAATTTTCGACCGAAAACATATTTGTGAAATCTGTTTATGCGAAAAATAATGGCCAAGGCCTCTCGCTCCAAATTAGAATATTGTTTTTCTGACCTGGATAAAGTGGATGATGCGAACAGTACAGGTTTTTCTACTTCGTTAATTCGGTGACTTAAAACTGAACCGACGCCATAACTGCTAGAATCTCACGTAATGAAGATGGGTAGGGTAATTAAATTTTTGATTAGTTGAAAACACTTTTTGTGATCATCGCACCACATGAACGAATTTTCCTACGACAGTGCGTAAACTAAGCTTTTACGAACTGTCCTAACAGTCCGTAAAGTAATACTTTTTCGCACAAGTGCGTAAAAAAATCACCTGTGCGTAAAATCATCAACTGCGCGTAAGGTAATCTTTCACACACTGTTCATACATTTATGCATTTTTGAAAAATACAGTATTTTGCGTCAAATATAACTCAGAAGTCTTTATTTGATAATACGACGACAATTCATATCATTAAGCATTAAAATTAATGATATAATTGCTACAATTTGGCAATATAATAACTGTCGAAGAAAAAACTTTGTATGAAACACTTGCGTAAAGGGCTTTTTGTACTCGCGTGTTTGTTGAACTTAGGTGATCTTAATATAAATTTGTAAGGAATATCAGAAAATTGTCAAATTCACCTGACTTCATTAGAATAACATGGATATACAGGGTGACTCAGGTTTTTCAGTTGAAAACGAAACTGTTTTCCTATGAGAATGTGTTCTAGCTTGCTTCGTTTTCGAAATACAGAGTGTTAAACGTTTCTCGAAAAAATCAGTTTTTTAACACTTATTTAAAAACCTTTTTGCTGAATTCAATAAAACCTGGCATGCTTATTTGCATAATGAAGGCCTTCTTTTAAAGCACTTATAATAAAATTATTGATTACAGTGGCGCCCCAAAGGGTAATATAATTGATATTAGGACAAATTATTGTATTCCACTTTGTTTTTGTGTTTAATTTTTTCAGGTTTGAGCAAATAGTGATCTTTTTTTTTGTCTGTTTAATATTTTTCATTTTTCGCTTTATTTTTGAGGCATCTAAGTAATTGATGATAGGACAAATTTATTCATTCAGATTTAAAAACCGAAAAAAAAAAAAATCACAAAAAATGCTCAAAATTACCACGATTTTTTCTCAATGCAAGGTTCATGCCTGCGAACGACAGATTCTGCAGCTGCACGGTGTGAATTCTGGGCAGAGATTCTTGAAAACCAGGGAGTAGAACAAATGAGAGAAAGTAGGCGTGTCCACGGACTTGGCACGAAAACCGTATTCTTGAACCGAATGATAGTAGAACAGCGATCCCCGGGGAGCAATTAATACATCTCTTAGGATTTGTGAGAGAATGGGACAGGGAATGATTATTCTTAGGTTATGTTTTTATTATGTTTTGGTATTGGATGTCTGGTTAGGTTAAGATTATTTTCATTACACTACAGACTACAGTATATCACAGATTACAGAAGCATCGCAGCATCAGTCTTCTATCTATATATTTTTATGGTCTGTTCTTCACTCATTTAAGCTCAATTTTTGTAAGGAGTGTTAATTGGTAAGGTATTTTCTTGTTGTATATAAGCTATAAAAGAAAATTTTGAAAACATTTTTTGCCCTGGTTCCAGGTAACCGATCGTGCGATATTGATTTCATTTAAACATGGATATGGCGAATGCTATAATATGGGATCAAATAAATGAGGATGTTGAGGATGCCGAGATACAATACCACATAGGTGTGGATGTGCTTCATTGATATTGTTCAAAATCATGTGCAAGCGCCTTCAAGAGCATCAGCTCTCACTGTAGAGACCAAGGTGAGTCAAAACAAAAATATTGCTTTAAATGGAATGATTAAAAAAAATTCCTAGTTATCTATTAACTAAAAAGTGAAAATACTGAGATACATTCCACTGTTTTCAGGTTCTGGCAACTTTGAGGCTTTTGGCTACTGGAAGTTACCAAGAAATAACTGGCTCAAACCATTTCATTGGAATAAGTCAGGCACGTGTAAGCCGTTGCTTGAGAGAAATATGCAATGTTTTGAATTCTCCTGAAATATTCAATCGGTGGGTTCGCTTTCCAGGAAATATTGGAGAACTGGAGAATATAAGACATAGGTGTGTTAATTCAGTTCAAAATGGAGCTGAAGTGATACGTTAATAAAGCTACTTTTTTCAGTTTTTATGAAAAATATCAATTTCTTCGAATAGTTGAAATTATTGATTGTACTCATGTTGCGATTGTATCCCCCAAAGTGCATAATGAAGAACAGCCAGAGAGAACCTATATGTCATTAGGAAAAATTATCATTCTCTTAATGTTCAGTTGGTAATAATTTTTCTTTTACTAGCTCCGATAATTTAAGAACTAATGATTCATAACTACTTATTTATTTCTAGATATGTGACAGTACATTGAGGATATTGAATGTAAATGCTAGATTTCCAGGTAGTACACATGATTCCTTCATTTGGTCCCAGTCTAGAGTTTCTCAGACATTGGAAAGAATTTATCGTCAAAATCCTGCTAATACCTTTTTCGTTATAGGCGATTCAGGTAATAGTTCCTCCTTACTATCGACATTCCACCTTAATGCTGAAAACACATAATTTGTGTATTATGCAGGTTATCCCACAAATGGATATTGACACCTATACCTGACCCAGAAACCGAAGAAGAAGATCAACGACAGATTCTGTAGTATCAGAAGTGGTATTGAACGCTGCAATGGTGTGATTAAAAATCGTTTTCGGTGCCTATTGAAACACCGTCTTACACTATGCTCCATCTGTTGCAGCTACTATCATAAATGCATGTGTGGTGTTACACAACATGTGTATAGAAGCCGGTATACCTGAGCCACAAGATGATGAAGATATAGTCATAATTGACTATGGCATATATGCACCAATGCCATTAGCTGGGGAGCTGATAAATAATGCAAGGGTCAATCAAGATTTGCTTGCAGCAAGAGTATTGAGAATGAATATTATTAATAACCACTTCCTTGTTTAGATAATATAAAGATATGTATTGTGCTGTGTACATAGATGAAATTTTGGATATTATTTTTGAATTATATTGGAGAAGTAATTTTGTTGTTTCCTTAATTGCTTTCCAAAGCTAGATCCCTCAAAATGTATTTATACACTACTCAACTATAGATGTTTAGGTATCCATATAATCCAATACTTTTTATGTGATAAATTAATTAATGATTTTTGCCAACAAATAATTTTTTTAAATTGTTTTGAAGTTTGTTTATTATATAAATATAGAAAATAAATCATAAATCCTAATAACAAAAATAAAGAAAACTCAGTAATAACGATAAAACAAACTAGAGACTCTAATAACAATAAACTGAACTAGAAAACTCTGTAATAATAATAATACTAGTAAACCAAACTCTTCATATAGGAGCTGAAAATAAAACAATACACGTGGGCACACCAGTATCCACCTTAAATCAGGTTTCTGATAACCCTGAGGCAATCTTGCCTAAACTTTCTGCCATACTTTACAAGGCAGATGCTACCCTATTTTCAAATATTTCTCTATTTTTCAATTTTGTTTCAATCAGAGAGATTTATTTATCTTGGTATATTTTATCATTTGAAAACTTCTTCTCATTGATGTCAGTGAATCTTGAATTTGTTTTTAGAGATTCCTTCAATCTGCTAGTTTTGTTGAATCTCATCTTTTTTTTATAGAAGTAGACCATGATGGAGCAGTTTGACTGGAACATGAAGGAGCAGTCTGACTGGAACATGGGCAGAATTTGTAAAATGTGTTGGAGCAGTCTTATCTCCTATGTTTTCACCTTCATTGTTACAGGAATACATGTGATCATAATTATTTTGATTCTGTTCACTATTGAATATGTTGGTGTTTTCTTCATTCACATTTTCATCGCCTTCCTAAAATAACAGTTTCAATATCTTGATGTTTTTATTATATTAAATTTATTGGTTATTCTAATTTTTTAACAATCATCGAGCATTCTCCTTCATAAATAACAAAAATATTCAATATTTTGATTCTCCTTTTTGATAATAATACAGCATCATCTTCAAGGAATGTAACAAGTGATTCCTGTATATTCTCATCACCTTTGATTGTAACCATAGGAATGATTTTCAAAATTTTTTGATCCAAATTTGGTGGCAATGGAGGGCCACCTCCAGTACCCCTTGCATGTTTCTTCTCTTTCACGAATCTCATTTTAGTATTTTTTTTTATGTCAACCCATGTCTGAAACAAAAAACATTTCGAATTCTCTTTTGTAAGGGGCTTACTGGTAAATATTTCTGAATTAAGTTCTTCTTCAAATATTCATAAGGTTCCTATAGCATTTGAGGTCTCTGTGATATATAGTCAGTTAACATCTCTTTTTGTTTGGAATTAATAGGAAGCGATCTTCTTTTGGCGTTATCCATTTTCAATAATTTAAACAAAACTCAACAATAAGGGCAATAACAAAACTTTAGCCGGGAGTGTTTGACGTTAGTTTCAATTCGTCTGTCAAAAAATTGCTGTTTCTGATTGGTTAGAACCTTTGGCAACATTGCTCGTCGGGGAATTCTTATTCGGATACCTTCCTGACTGTCAAGAATACCGACTTCTCGTTTTCAAACAAGGGAGTAGAAACAAATCGGGGATCGCTCCCGTCGAGAATCCGGGCCCTGGTGCTGCTTGAACAATTCTTTCCGGAGAGTACCTTCGTTGCTGATGGGATTAGCATAAACTTTGGTTTTCATTGCACTCTATACAAAAATTAAGTCAGTTGAGCTCGCAGGCCAAGTAACTTTGACGACTGTATCTCGAAAACGAAGCAAATTAGGACACATGATTACAGGAAACAAAAATCTTATTTTTGCCCAAAAAACAGATCCTAAACGTATGGCGGTTCAACCCTGGGCACCCTTTATACATTTATACTAAGTTGGGGAATTCTCGGGCTTGCGGTAATACTCATTTTTAACTCAATATTTCGCTAATCTTTATTAGCTTTTTCAGGAGAGATAGCTACAGAAAATTCAACAAAATTAAACAAATTACAAAACGGAAATGATAAATCTACTCACAATCACAGAGTTGGTAGTGATATCATGTTCATTTTGCAACAAACTAACTGCATGGCGAACCTATAATGCCATCGTGACATCCGTCGTGACGTCGTGACAGTAATAAACTAGATGAGTTAAGGATCCACAATTCATGGCTGTTTGATTTTTTTGCAATTTGCCCAAACAATGAATGAAGGAAAACAATGTTGAAATGCTTTATTGATTTAATCACATTTCTACCAGTCTATCGGTACAAGATGTTTTGGAATTGTTTATCAATCATCATAAAGAAAAATATATCAAGTAATATTCAAAATATTGAAATAAATGTGACTCAGTTGACCTGTATCCTATAGTAGTAATAGTAATTTATTTTGATGCAACAGACACTACAGTGTATAGCATAAGTCACGAAAGAAGGTAGGTACAACATAATTAAAATCGCAGAATATCTCTAAGATGAAATAAAATAGAAATTTCTTAAAATAAAAGTACATGGATAAAATCTGACACATGAGTCGAACAAAGTACACAAATACAAAATACAGCTTCATCAATCGCATAGTAAAAGCTGTGTCGATTCCTATGAACAATACAATACAAAATTTATATATTATACATACATATACACATATATATTATTTTACACAAATATATAAAACACACACACACACACACACCCCTACATAATGCATACTTCTAGTAGGTTAACATTTTACGAAACATAGATATATGTAGAAAATGGAATATAAAATTCAACATTTATGGTTTTGCACACTCAAAAAAATAATCTTGCAAAAAGCATGGCGAGCATGTTCAAAATTTCATAGAAAAACGCCTGACATGTTCAGTAAACTCAGAAACCGAATAGAAACAATGTTGCAGAATAAATTTTTTTATTTTTTTCTTGAATAAAAGTGAATTAAGAGTCTTTATTTCTGTTGGTAACATATTATAAAGATTGTAGTCCAAAGAATTCTTCTGGGAAACAGAAAGCCGGTATTTTGGTAACCTAATGAAATTTGCTTGTCTTGTACCGTAGCTATGTATCTGAGATTGTCTAGTCAACCTACTAGTTTGTTCATGTATTTCTCTCAGAGAATGTTCGATATATATTGACGGAAGCGGTAGTATTCTGAATTGAACAAAGAGAGGCCGACAGTGTTCTCTGAAACCACAGTTTGCCAGAATTCTCAGAGCTTTTTTTTTGTTGTCGAAAAATTTCTACAGATCTAGAGGAGTCTCCCCAAATGACAACGCCATATGTTATATGTGCATGAAATAATGCAAAATACGTACTTTTCAGAGTTTCAGTATTGACGTATGATTTGAGCTGACGTAGTAGGAACAAAGTGCTCGAAAGTTTTTGCTTCATTTGCTCGATATGATGATTCCAGTTGAGTCTGTCATCGATCGTTAAACCCAGCAGCTTAACACATTTGTTTTCGAATACAGAAGACTTGGTAGAAAAAGTTATTTTTTGGGTTTTAGTATCATTTAGCTGTAATCTGTTTACTTGGTACCAGTGCTTTGCTTTTTCTTGAATATCAAGCGACAGAGTTTCTAATTGTACAAGGTCATTGTGAGAACAAATCAACGTAGTATCGTCGGCAAAGAGGGTACACTTACTGGGCAATAGGAATTGGTGTAGATCGTTAACATATATTATAAAAAGTAGAGGGCCAAGTACTGAACCTTGTGGTACGCCATGTAAAATATTTTTCATCTCTGATGTAACATTTTTGACAACAGCTTGGGAACGATTTTTCAGATAAGAATCTATGAGATTTAGGGATACCCCTCTTACTCCATAATAATTCAACTTTTTAAGAAGAATGTCATGAGAGACACAGTCGAAAGCTTTGGACAGATCGCACCCTCCATTGCCTCGACAATGCCACTCACAACATTCATCACTGCTCGAGATGTTCAACAGTTTTTCCGAAAACCATATTGCGATTCATGGAAAAATCCATTCAATTCGAAGTAATTAGCCAGTCTTGTCTTAATCAATTTCTCCAGAATTTTGGAAAATATGCAAATTATAGATATTGGTCTATAGTTGTCAACCAATGAAGAGGTATAACTTTGGTGTATTTCAATACATCAGGAAAAACACCTGTCGAAAAGATCAAATTAATGAACTCGGCTAATGGTAGCAAAATAATGTCGATAGTATCTTTCAAGATTTTACAGTTTAAACTATACACATCTATGCATTTCGAGTTTTTCAAGGATTTAACGGTGTCAAGAACTTCCTCAGGAGTTACTGGTGCGAAAAAGAATGATTTTTTAGGAGTTGGAAACTTTTTGAAATTCAACAATTCTGTGTTTGATATAACTGGAAGGGAAGCGATAATATTTTCCGCGATTTCTACAAAAAAGTCATTGAACTCATCTGGAGTTATATCGTCAATAGGTTGATTTAAATTATTTTTATTTCTCTCATAATTGCCAATCCGCCAACAAGCTTTGGATTTATTATCTGAAGAAACGATAAACTTGTCATTTGCTGCTTTTTTTGCCTGTTTTAACTGTTTTCTTATATTCATTCTTAAGATTTTTGTAGGTATTCCAGTCATTTTCATTATTATTAAAATTGCATATATATATATATATATATATATATATATATATATTACCTCGATAAGCTTCTCTCTCATATTCCTGAGAGAGTCGTTATACCATGTTAGCGGAAATTTTTTGTTTTCGTCGCATTTTTTAAGTGGAAAGAAGTCATTTACGTTTTTTGCGTAGATATCAATAATCAGAGTTGCCAAGTAATTAACATCACGGTTCTCATAGAAAATATTCCAATTAAAATTTGCCAGGTTATTTCTCAGTTTTGTGATTCCTCGGTGTTACACATCTCTGATATGCAATACGAGGAGTTTCTGATTGTGTCGTGTAGTGCACAAAATATTGACCGGAATGGTCTGACAAACAGGGTTCTAGGATACCAGATTTAAAAAATTGTGGATCTATATTTGTAAGAACATTATCAATACAGTTTGAAGAGTGAAACGTGATCCTGGTAGGTTCAGTTATGGTTATTGTCATCCCAAAAGAATTCAAAAGACCACGTAACTCTTGTAAGTCTCTGTTATTATTCTTGAAATTTATGTTGAAGTCACCCAAAATAACGACTTTTTTTATCAGTTGATGACAAGTCATGTAACGGATGATCTAGGTTAGAAAGAAATATATCTTTGTTTCCCAGAGGTGGTCTGTACAGTGTGATGATTATAATTTTTTTGTTTAGTAATTCAACTGCGCAAAATTCAGAATTAGTTTCATTGTTATAATCGTCCATACTGATTACTTTAAAGTTTGATCCGACTCGCAGAAATATAGCTACACCACCGTGCCTGTTTTTTCTTCTGCAGAAATAAGAAGCTAGGGAAAACCCAGGTACGTTAACAGATTTCAAATTAGATTCTGTTTGCCAGTGCTCTGATAAACAAAGTACATGAAATTTATTCTCCAATAAAAACATTTCCAAACTGTTGAATTTTGTTAGATAAATACTGAATATTAATATGGAACATACTCGCCATGTTTCGGAGTTAAAGTCAATAGTACAACTCCTATCTAGGTATCCTGCTCGAGGTTCACTGTTTTTCGAAAATTTTCCTTGAAGTTGAATCTACGAATAGCTGCTCCTTTTGGCCAGATAGTAGGATCATAGGCTTTTTCCAAATGGTCAAGTGAAAAACTGACCTTATAATCTGTTTTATAATTCACGGTGTTTGTTTTTTTATTGATGTGGTACATTTCGAAGAACAACCTGGTTTTATTATTATCGACTCTGTCCAAAATTTTAACATTTGAGTAATCAAATTGGTGTCCGGTTTTTTGTGAGTGATCAACTGCTACACACGAGTTTCTTCCTAAACGGGCATCACTCTTGTGCAGAGCTATTCTCTGTTTGAGCCATTTCGAAGTCTGTCCTACATAACATTCGTTACATCCTGCACATGGAATTCATAAATAACGTTAGTGTTGAGTGGGATAGGTGTTTCATCTTTGACTTTTGAAAAGAGATTTGAAATTTATGTGGTGTTTTATCTGGTTATTTTTAATTGTGGAAAGTATTGAAAATATTGGTGATTTGGTAATTTGTGACATTTTCACTAACAACGGCTATCCTAAACACATCCTGAAGAAGCTTATATATAGCTCCAATTTCTTTGACGGTCCTACTGAAGATTGCAATATACAGTTTAAATACAAATCAATTCCTTTTGTTGACAAATTATCCTACCAAACATCAATAAAGCATTTCAACATTGTTTTCCTTCATTCATTGTTTCGGCAAAAAAACCAAACAGCCATGAATTGTGGATCCTTAACTCATCTAGTTTATTTATGTCACGACGTCAAGACGGACATCACGACGGATGTCACGATGCCTTATAGTTTGGCAGTTAGTTTGTTGCAATTTCCCACGGCAAAAATGAACATGAATATCTACCAACTCTGTGATTGTAAGTAGATTTATCTTTTCGGTTTTGTAATTTGTCTAATTTTGTTAAATTTTCTGTAGCTATCTCTCCTGAAGAAGCTAATGAAGTTAAGCGAAATTTTGAGTTAAGAATAAATGAGTATTACTGGTAAACAAACCGCAAACCCGAGAATTCCCCAACTTAGGTTATAAAATACGGTCGATAATACATCCATATTTCATACATATCTATATTTAAAAATTTAAAATAGAAAAGTTATTGGGTATAGCCCTCAAATTGTTGTGCAACCGTAGACACGTGTCTTGAGCTTAAGCTCTCATCAATATTGTAAAATCAAGTGCGAAGATGTACAACGCTTGGATGTGAAAATAGAAACAAAGGAAGTTAACAACAGGAAGCCAACCACACATTTGTAGCTTCGGTTAGAAGACCTTGAGCTTTCAAGGCAACAACTAAAGTCGCCACGGTGGCAGCTATAGCTACCAGCGTGACAATCCTACCCAGGAAAATACAAATCAGGATGGATTTATCGAGGGGTAATATATAACAATTTAAAATAGAGAAGTTATTGGGTATAGCCCTCAAATTGTTGTGCAACCGTAGACACGTGTTTCGAGCTTAAGCTCTCATCAGTACGGTAAAATCAAGTGCGAAGATGTACAACACTTGAATGTGAAAATAGAAACAAAGGAAGTCAACAACAGGAAGCCAACCACACATTTGTGGCTTCGGTTAGAAGACCTTGAGCTTTCAAGGCAACAACTATCCTACCCAGGAAGATACAAATCATGATGGCTTTATTGAGGGGCAATATATGAAAGTTTTCAACTTCTTCGGTAACTTGCCTTCTTCAGCTTTCGAATGAGTCGTTCTAGTCTTTGACAGAGTCGGCGTAAGCAAATCTTTTGATTTTTCCATTTCAAGCAAAGCAATAGGTTGAAGTGGCCTCAGCAATTCACCGGTGGCAGTTCTCAACTTAACTATTCTTACATTTCCGTCACGTTCAAGAATAGTTTCAACTACACGACCCATAGGCCAGTAAAATTTCTTCTTATTGAAATATGAGATCAACACAATGTCTCCAAGTTTTCTCTGAGAAAAGAGTAAGTTGGCCCAAATATTCTGACTTGAATCTCTTGTTCAAATCTTCTTTTAATTTCAAACGGTATTTGAAACGTCTACTCAAATCTTTCGCTTCAACCAAATCAAGATCAGTCACTCCAACTTCTTTAATATCTTGTGAGAACATCGCTGGTGTAAGAACAATGTATTCATTTGGATCTTCGGACATGTAGATGAGTGGACGGCGTTCAAAACTGATTCACAGTCACAAAGAACAGTCTGCAATTCTTCGTAACAACTCGTAACAACTCCTCCATCAGTCTAATAAGGCTTCCCACCAACCTCCTCACCATGCAGCTGTTGGAGGATTCATTTTCCAATATATTTGGTGTGTTGTGGTACAGGTCTCAGCTACTTCTAGTCAATCTATATTTTGTTAGGCGTTTGCGCATCCAACGAAATTTTTGCCGCAGTCTTTAAAGATTATTGATGGTCGACCTCTTCGAGCGATAAACCTTCTCTGTATGTAGAAATGCATTGCTTGACAAGGATGACGTTAAATCAAGGTGCACAACTCGATAGATAGCACAAGTGTATAGTACAACCCACACTTTCTCATTATTATATTATGCCTCGAATGGTGAGAGTAGTTACCCAACGTTCCTATCTCTACTTCGCTCCAAAACTTTACAACTCTATTCCTGAAGGAATCAAATCAATTACAAACATCAAATTTTTCAAAAAACAATTGAGAAAATATTTGCTACAGAGTCAAAGAATCGATTTATTGAAAATATTCGAGTAGCGGGATCTGAGAAAACTGTTACTATAATAATTGTTACGTATACTTGTCATATACTTGGTTGTTGCTGTTGTTGTTAGTTTTAGTTTTAACGGGAAATTAATTCAAAATGATTTTTTTAATAATATTTTATTGTGTGTATGTGATCATTTTTGAATTTTGGAATAGTTATATTTTATATGTTTTAGCCATAATATTTTGTAATCATATTTAACATGTTATTTGTTCCACATTATCACTTTACGAAACAAGTACATATTGATGTACTTATCGTTCTACACGACTTTATTATTTACCAATCGCATTATTATCGCAATTTTATTTACTTATGTTCCTAAATGTAGTGTGCAGTATAATAATGTTCTGTTTATTATTATTTATTATTATTTGATTTGAGGTACAAAGGTCCTGCTAAATCTATACCTAAAACCTCAAACAGAGCAGCATCACGTACTCTGTTTTTAGGTAAACATATGGCAGGAGTGTCCAACATGGTTATTCTTCATATGTTCTTCAAAAATCAAACGTTTAACAACTTCGTGGTTTGAGGGTTATACATATGGCATGCAAAAATTATTGGTATCAGCTCTATGTGATATTTTGGTTCGCAATCGTTTCAATCTTTATCATCAACTGAAGGTCACAAGGAGAAAGTTTAGGATCCTTTTCTGACTCAAAAGCTCCTTCTTGGATGAAACGAATGCTGCTACTAGTTCTTCTGCAGTCAGAAATTTTTCGTATTCAGCATTTTGCTTCTTGCAATTTTTACAAATCGTTTGATCCAGGCAATCATATTGACTATCTTGCTGAATTTCGAGAAATACTTGTAGTACCATGAATAATCTTTAGGCACCGACAAGGAAGAAACAACAGTTCTCCTTTTTTCGCAATTAATTTCTTCTTCATTACATGCAAAATTCTGATTTGTCCATTGTGAAACTGGATCACGTAACCATCTAGGACCCTCCCACCATCTTCCATCAGCAAGTGCCTTAGCTAAACAGCCTCGTGATGGAAGATCCACTGTGTTCATTTCACTAGGAACATGGTACCAATCTAGAGATTTGGAGTAATGTTTTATTTCTTCAATACGGTTCCAGATAAATGGTTTCCAGTGGTCTTCTCTTTTAATCCACGACAAAACAGTTGAGTTGAGTCTGACCAAAAATACAATTGAAGATTGTCTTTATAGTTCATCCGGAAATTCTGGAATAGTCTCACTCCAATCATCTAACAGGCGCTACTCTAGATTTTGCTTCAATCAGCCTCAAAATCACTTGGCCATCATCCATTTCTGTTCTTAGAAAAATACAAGATGCGTAAGCGTCTGCACTCGCATCACAAAAGACATGTGCAGATGGGGTGGACGAAACTGTGAAATCTGAAGCTATCTATCGAGGAATCTTGACAGATGCCAAATAGGGTAGTTCTTGTAACCACTTGAGAAATTTCTCTCGAACTTCTACTTCAATGTCTTCGTCCCATCCCAAATTCGAAGAACAAGTCCTTTGAAGTAAAAGTTTTGGTATCAGGACAACTGGACTTGAAAAACCAATGGGATCGAACAGTTTATGCGATGAAGATAACATGGTTCGTTTCGTTAACAATCGTGTATCCATTCTGTCAAACCATTCCAGAGATAGTTCCAAAGTGTCCAGGTTACGATTCCAAATAAGGCCAAGGATGTTGCTTTTTGCTTCAACTTCAGTAACTTTTGGTAAAGAATGCTCCCACCTTCTTAACTTAAACTTTCCATCAGCCAGAATTTGTTTTGACTGTTCAACGAATAAGTTAAGAGCTTCTCTGTCTGGTACGCTTGCTAGGACATTGTCGACGTGGAAAGATTTCATTAGTTTTGAAACCACTTCGGAACTATAAGAGTTTTCTTCACAAACTGACTTTCTTAGGGTTTCCTTTAAATGAAATTCCAAGACTGCTCCAAATACAACACGTGCATGTCTAAAAACTTTCAAGTTTCCATCTTTATCGTACCACAAGAACTTAAGGAAGTTTATATCGCTTTCTTGTAGGCTCATCTGGAGAAATGCCATCCTTATGTCGGCTGTGATTTCTATCCTCTCCATGCGGAAACGTGAAATCAAATAAGGAATCAATTCAATGAGATGAATTTCCTTTTCTAGGCACTGATTTAAAGACGGCTGGTTCTTTTCTCTGGACGAAGCATCGAAAACTGGACGTATGGGCGTTGTACACTGGATGAGGTGAAAAATGATCAAATTGAGATGATGTTTCAAATGGTTCATTTTCTGGCAAGCATTCTATGACCCCTTCAGTTAACCAATTATCAAAGACTCCATCGTAGATGTTATAGAAGTGATCTTTCTTTGACTTTTTTGTGGTGTTGATGAGTCTTTTATAAGATAAATCGAAATAAAGGAGGGTGACCTTCGATGCAAGGTATGCTTACTTCATATCTCTGGTCATTTCTTCGTGTAACTGTTTGTGAAAAATGTTTCATATCAAGCTTTTCTTGTTCTTGTTATGATTTTGTATTTCCGGGATCTTGAATACCAAGAACATCTAAACTCCATAAGTCCGCTATGGCAACATCTTTAGAAAACAATGAAGTTACTAGCAAGGATATCTTAGTTGAGTAGCCTGGTGTCAGTTTTCACATGAGTGTCCAACCTAGTAATGTATGAACTGCCAATTTCATCAACAATTCTCCTTGTAATATACGATTTGTGGGATCCAGTGTCAAAAAGAAGTCTCACTCGACGTAACTCTTTTTCTCCTTTCAGTTCAACAACTATAGTTTGTAGAAAAACCCCAGGATAGTTATGGTTAGTTAGATTCTGTTCTTCAATTTGGGGTTTTTGCTCCCTCAGATTTGTATCATTGGAATTTAATGTCTTAATATCGTTTTTGGGGCATATAATACTACAATGTATGGAACATTTTCCCTAAATCGACATCTTCGGGCAATGAGGCCAAATTTGGTACAAAGATGGCAGCAAGCAGAATCTTACAACTTCTGTTTTCTCTCCGCAGAACTGAGTTTCAATGCGTCTTCACAGTGATCTAATGTGCGTAAACCTTTGCAAAATACTCATCGTGGGGCTCCTTCATTGTACAACTCGGAAGCAGTGGTTACAGTAGAACTACTAGCTGTATTTCTACTATCTTCAGGACTCCATCTGTCTTTAAAACTGGAAACAGCCAGATAAATTATGACTTCGTTCATTACTTCTTGTCTAAAAAAAACATCAGAGTATCAAGACGCTTCTTCAAACTAGACTCTGATGAATAAAGTTGACTTCGGTGCCAAGCTTATATCAAATCTTCCTCTATACAAGACCCTACCCTAAAGGGTACAACATGGCAGCACAGGTATCGGACAGTTTATTCTTGGCATTCAGATTTGTTAACACTAACTTGAGAAGTTCTCTTACGTAGACTTCTATCAACAAATCTTCTGTTCCAAATCTTTGCTTCAAACTGGTAACTGCTTTCACATAGTTGACTTTAGTAGTGGGGTAACTTTCAACGAGTTGTTTAGCTCGAGAACCTGGAGTCGTAGCTTGGACCGAATACTGCAGTTTATCCTCCTTATCTATATCAGAATCTTCATCGATTCTGCTGAACTGATTCCAAACACAAACCAACTTTCCTCCACACCTCCACACTGCCTAAATTCAATTTTGGGGATCTTCAATTTGCTTTTTGATTCTGACTTCTTAGAGCTATATCCTTGACTGACTAACACAGTTACATTTTAATTTATGAAACTGAAGACTGATCTCATCCATCAATTCGACTTCTGCATTCATAGCCGCTCCTTCATCTCCTGAATCAAGCATCAAATCTAACACAAGTTGATTCAGTTCGGTCATTTGTAGCATTTTATATACTTTGATACCACTCTGTATTTCAATGAAATCGTGTCTTTCTTTGGATAAATCATCTTCTAACTTCGAACATATCCTTGCAAACGCTGTTCTTTGTAGAGCTAAGGCTTTCTTGGTCTTTTCCATACTTTTAACGGTAGTATCCATTCACGGTCGTCAAAATGTTGAAACTGCAATTTCTTCAGTCTCGTAGAGTCCACTACTGGCAGTATGTACACACCTTTTCAAATGATAACCATCTAATTCAAAAATTGATAACTTTCAATTGCAAGATAAGATCACAGAAACATCAAAGATAAACTGTCATCTTGACAACTGTCCATATAAATGTTTTCCAACAGAGAACAACAGGGACCCAATCTTTGAATTGTCGGAATTGATTCTCTAGAGAAATATTGGACAATATGACGTCATTTTCTGTCAATTTCGAGCAATACGTACCTATCTATCTAGAAAATGACGTCATATTTCTCTAGAGAATCAATTCCGACAATTCAAAAATTGGGTACCTGGGGAGCAAGCATAGAAATATATATTATATACTTACTCTAGAATGCTAATCCCGCAAATTTTTTCGGCGAAATGCATGTTTACGATTGTGCGCATGCTCGTCATCAGTGTAGTTTGGGTAGATCGTTGCCAAGTTTGAAAATCATTTGGTGTTCCAATTCAGAGTTTTGTGTCATGAGGCAATAAAACCCATGTCATTTGAAAGAGAGAAATTTGTCAGCGTATTCAGGACCGTTTTAAACCGAAATAACCTTTTAGAGATAGAATCCTCCGAATTTTAGGTGCGAAAGTAACTACGACAATATACCCTATCTTACTGTAATTATAATGACCATGCAACAGTGCTTTTCCATCAACAGGAAGACTTCTCACTCTTGACAGAGATCAGAGACGGTTTTTAGAATTTCAGATTTTGTCTTGTCTTTTTGTGTAGTATTTGTTGTCGTTGGTTCTTTCATAATTCGTGAATTCGCATGAATCTTGTTCCTGTAACACATTTTCTAATAAAACCATTTCTTCCTACAGATAATAAATGAACTGTTTAGTGTTGTAGTGTGGAAGTAAAGGAAAAATACCTGAAATAAATTATTTTTGGTAGATAATGACATATGCTTTGTTCAAAATAACAAAATAAAATATCTCATTATTATTATAGCTTGACACAAAAGGCATGATTCTGGTTAATGTCTTAAGGAAGAGACCCCAGTGCAGAACATTTGAGTGAGAAAATTGTAATTTGTGGCATTTTTCTCATGAAGGATTAATGTAAAAAAGGCAATAGAATCATTTGAAACCTATAATGCCGTACCAACATAGTGTGTCTGCGTAAGCATGTGGCGAGTGATAGGTACAACTTTTTGCAAACAAATTTCAAGTATTAGCCACACCGCGTATATTGAGTTCTGACTATTCTTGAATTAGTTCTTGTTTTCTACAAAAAGTACCTAACTTAATATTAGAAAATTAATGTCAAAATGGAAGTGCTTTTCTTTGATGATAAGGAAAATGCTTCTGGTCTCACTTTCTCATAAACCCTCATTATGGTAACACAACCAGAAATAATCGTAGAAATAGTATTATTTTAATAAAAATTAAATGCAGTTACATATTTTGAAATGAATCATTCTATAAAAATATAAACCTTGAGCTTCTTATAATATGCATGGACGTATCCAATTTTATAAATACAAATTAAATTATTCATAATAGTAGGAGATTTGAGCCGGTTCTGGGCCTCCCCCCTCCACTATGACGTCATCGTTGACCTTGTGGTGACCTTCAGGGATGACCTTGGTGCATAGGTACCTTTGTGTAGGTCTATGACCTTGGCATGCCCTAGAGATGCCTTTGAAATTTTGTGTTTGACCTTGATTTATATTGTTGGGAGAGGTGTTCAGGGTTTGTGTTTGACCTTGAGATGACTTGGAATTTTTTTCATACACGGACAAGTACTTTTTGTAAGTACACATATTTTTTTTTCCTCCATGTCTTGCATGACCTTCATGTCTACCTACTCAGGTACTGTGTATGATCCTTGTAGAGTGCACATGAAAAGCTATACCGAAGTATGGAGACGGTACACGTCCGCACACCACGGAGATCCAGCCCGATATGTGAGCTCTGATTCCTCTCCCGTGATGTATACCTTGCGATGGTGGTGGGGGGAGAGGTCGCGTGACGTCAGCGCTAAGCGCACGACGATCCACTGATGTGTGTCAGACCCTCGCTCCCGACACGGTGGATCCGCTGACGTCACACACCCATACGCTGAGGCGATGTAGCGACTACTATTAACTCTCCGTCCTCTCTGTATTGATATGCTGTTGGATGCGTTAACTGGTGGGGAGGGCTCTGTGACGTTGCATGAGTAGTCGATGCAGAGAGAATTTGTTTACCCTCTCTTCCACTCATCGAAATAATATTTAAAGGTGGTGAGAATGATTGTGAAATCAGTATTTCATTGAGTTTTGTGCTGAAGAGACATCGAGAAAATGTATTCCTGTGGATGTGGTAAATCGTTCACTCGTAGTGATAATCTCCGTCGGCATCAACTCCAAAGTTGCCAAGGTGGCCCTTCTGTGAAAAGGATTAAGTTAGATGCGGCAGCATCGACACCAATGTACACATGCAATTGTTGTAATGTGTCAATTCCTGCTTCCCAAGTTAGTTCTCACAAAAGAACTCTCCAGCACAAGAACAATGCATGTGTTCAAGTGAGTGATGGCATACAAATTATAAGGAATGCTTTCAAGTGTAGAATTGTGAGCTATCGCGTGGAAAGTCCAAATGTTTACACTGAATATATGCCATTCTTCAGTGAGATCAGAGAAAAAGTTATTGGATTACTTGAAGAGGCAATAAAGGTTCACAAGATCTTTAAAGTGAATATGGAAGTATTTGGCAGCTACATTGTCCAAACACGGGATTTGAGTGATACCAAGTCATTCAACTCACAAAATAAAATTGTGGATCAGTCTACGGATTTGGGTGCATTATTCGATGGATTCCGTGATGTCATCATTGCTCAGACTACGGAATTTGAAGAACGTGATTCAGGTATGTTTAAGGTTTCCTTCTAATTACATGAATATTAAATTATGTTTATGTTTCAGGATGGAGTTGTGAAAAAGTTATGTTCCTCGAAGTGAACATCAACAAGTATAGTCCACTCAGCGGATGTTCGTATGTGAAGCTGCCCGAATTCATTGAGACAAGAAAAGGTGTTGTGAATATTCGCAATGAAGATCAACATTGTTTTGCATGGGCCATCACATCTGCATTGTTTCCTGCGAATGGTAGAGTGTCAGAAGTTTCCTCATACCCCCACTATTCCAATGTCTTGAATGTAACAGGTATGGATTTTCCAGTTAAACTTCAAGCTATAAAAAAGTTTGAAGACATAAATGATATTTCAATAAATGTTTATGGGTTAGAGTCGAAACTTGATAAGGGTAAAATGAAATATGAAGTGGTTGGTCCGTTGCGTTACTCACAGAGAAGACTCAGAAGACATGTCAATTTGTTACTTATAACAGATGATTCTGGCAATAGTCATTATTGTTGGATTAAAGACCTTTCTAGATTAGTTTCAAGTCAACTATCTGCGCATGAGCATAAAAAATATTTTTGTGATGGATGTTTATTGTATTTCTCTCATGAGCGATTATTGTTACGTCATCAGTTGCATGACTGTAATCACTTGAGCACTACAACACCATCAGTCAAGTTCAGAATCAACAAATATGGTAAAATGTTACCGGGGAATACACTTATGTTTGAAAATTTTGAGAAACAGCTGAAGGTGCCATTTTTAGTTTATGCCGACTTTGAATCAGTTCTCAAACCCATTCAAACTAGTCAACCCAACCCTAAACACTCATACTCGAACAAAACATACAAACATGAACCTTATTCATTTGCTTATTCGATAAAATGTTCATACAATGATAAATTAACTAAATTTGTGACATATAGGGGTGAGGATGCAGCCGAGAAATTTGTTACAAAACTTGAAGATGATTTAAGGAATATTTATCACAATCATTTGAGGTATCCAATTCCTATGGCTGCACAAACCCCCTCGGAAGAAAAAGAGTTTTCTTCTACTCAATTTTGTGGTATATGTGATAAACCATTCTCGGGTGGTGATGTGAAAGTGAGAGACCATTGTCATCTCACTGGAAAAAAAAGATCACCTGCAGCACATTCTGTATGTAACTTGAATTTCAAACTACCTAATTTTGTTCCGATAATTTTCCATAACCTGAGTGGATATGATTGTCATTTGTTCATAAAAGAACTGTATAGAAACAAAGACAAAGTGGATGTTATCCCACAAACTAAGGAAAAATACATATCTTTCACCAAGCATTTATTTACTCACTCATACACTGACAAAGATGGAAAAGAGAAAAAGAATTATTTGAAAATGAGATTCATAGACAGTTTTAAATTCATGTCGAATTCTTTGCAGAACTTAGGTGCTAACTTAACATCCGATCAGTGTATTGAGATGCATAAACATTTTCCACAAATTGACAAATTCAATTTGATGAGACAGAAAGGTGTTTTTCCATATAACTTTGTTGATCATATTGACAAGTTGAATCATCCAACTCTCCCCACAAAAAATCAGTTTTATGACAATCTTAACGGAGAGCATATATCAGATAAGGATTATATGAGAGCGAAACGTGTTTGGCATTTATTCGAGTGTAAGAGTTTGGGAGAATACTCGGATTTATATTTGAAGTCTGATGTGCTTCTATTATGTGACATATTTGAGAATTTTAGAGACATATGTTTAGAGAAATATAAATTAGATCCGGCACAGTATTATACAGCACCCGGATTATCATGGGATGCAATGCTAAAGTATACAAATATTGAATTGGAATTATTGACAGACATTGACATGATACATTTTTTCAAGAAAGGAATACGTGGTGGAATAAGTCAGTGTAGTGGAAGGAAGCATATTGCTAATAATAAATTTTTACCCGATTATAACCCCAATGAACCTTCATCATTCATATCATATTTAGATGCCACCAACTTATATGGTCACAGTATGTCACAACCATTACCCACCAATGATTTTGCTTGGCTAACACCCAATGACATTTTCAATTTGGACGTAATGGCTGTGGCATCTGATAGTCCATACGGTTATGTTCTCGAAGTGGATATTCATTATCCCCAAGAATTACATGACAAACATGCTGATCTCCCTTTTCTCGTTGAAAGTTTAATACCTCCACATTCCAAATCGAAAATTCCTAAATTAATTCCAAATTTAAATGACAAGAGAAAATATATTGTACATTATAAAAACTTACAGCAGGCTGTGGCCAATGGTCTTATTGTCATGAATACACATAGAGTGCTGAAATTCAAGCAGTCATGTTGGATGAAACCTTATATTGATTTGAACACTGAAATGCGCAATCGCTCTAACAACAAAGCTGAAAAAGATTTCTATAAACTCATGAATAATGCAGTTTATGGGAAAACGATGGAAAACGTTGATAACAGAATAGATGTTAGATTGGTGACGCATTGGGAAAGCATCAAGAGGAAAATGGGTGCTAGCACCCTAATATCACGTCCTAATTTCAAAAGCTGTTCAATTTTTTCCGAAAATTTCGTTGCTATTCAATTGGGCAAAGTTAATGTATTGTACGATAAACCACTATATTTGGGATTCTGTATTCTAGAATTATCCAAAACAGTTATGTACAACTTCTTCTACGGATGTATTAAACGTCATTATGCAGAAAATGCTACCTTACTCTACACTGACACGGATTCTTTAATTTTGAAAGTAAAAACTGATAATTTTTATGAATTCATTACCAGCAATATAGGTGAGTTTGATACTTCCAATTACAAATTAGGAAACCAATTCAATATTCCCATTACAAAGTCAATTCTGGGTAATTTCAAAGATGAATTTCCGAATGATCCCATAATTAGCTTTTATGGTACCGGTGCTAAAGCATATTATGTTCAGTCTGTAGGTAGTGAATTCAAGAAAGCAAAAGGTGTCAAAAGATCCGTCATAAAGAATGAATTGACATGTGAAGATTATAAGAAAATTGTCGAACAGGGTGGTTTAATATTTAGGAAGATGAACTCGTTTAGAAGCATATTGCACGACATGTATACTGAATTGAAAAACAAAGTTGCATTGTCGTACCATGATGATAAACGGTTCATCATTCCCAATACGACACAAACTCTTCCTTGGGGTCATAGCGATATAGAATTCTACCAGAATGACCCAGAAGAGAATATTCGTTGGGTTTCCAATATTATTCAATCTTTTTCCCAAGAGAGTCCTTTAGATCAATTACTTCATTTATTAACAGCTGAATTGAATAAATGAAATATCATTCAAAATGGAAAATTCACCACCACTATACCTATTTATTTGTATTTCATATGTGATTACGCTTATTATATAAAAATAAAATTGTACTAGTCAATTTTAGCTGATGTCTTGTCCTGTACCGAATATATTATATAGTACTCTTATTGTATAAAAGTCGAATTATACTAGTCAATGTTAGTTTATGTCTTGTTACCAAATATATTTTTTTGAATAAACATGTTTTTCTGAATTCCTTTTGATTCATTTGAGATATCAACATACCTACACAGAGATATATACAAATGATTGTTTTAAAATCATCAGTATGAAAGATATCAAGGTGGGAGAAAGATGTCTAAGGCTATCGATAAATTCGGTCGTACACGAAAATGGGGTGCTGTTAAAGTTCGAGTTCTTCAAGGTTCTCAAGGTCCCCAAGGTATAGGATTCAAGCTTTCACCTGATGACCAATATGATGTGCAAGGTAAAAGACTGAAAAATGTTGGTGAACCGATAGATGAGAGTGATTGTGTAACCCAATTATATCTCAATGAACAAATCAAGGAGACGAAGGCACGTGTCCTCAAAGCCTTGCAGGCTGCCATACTTGCCACAACGGCTAAGATTGTACCTGATGCCCGTCTAGCATTCAATGAAAAAATAGAGGAGGTCACTGATGATCTAGATCGCAAATATAGTAATCTAAAAAGTGATGTGGATATCAAAGTATGGGATACCACAGCTACAATTACACGAAAAATAACAGAGTTGACTAGTGACCTCGATCATAAATGCAATCTGATGAAAGAGGATTTTGAAGTTACATCTGCAATGATGCAAAAATATGATGATTTGGAAAAGAGGTTAGCTGTATTAGAGAAGAAACATCAGAGGTTAGTCGATTTGGAGAGGAAACATCCTGATATTTGGCTCACACATAGACCAAAACTTTGGGCTCCAGGCAGTGATCCAGATCCAGCTGTAAATTGGTCTCCAGGCAGTGATCCAGACCCAGCTGTTTGAAAAATGAATTTGTATTATCATAAAAATATATAGAATAAATTTTGTCATACTAAAGTTATTTGTATTTCAATACCATAATGTTACTTACACATTCACATACACTGATCTTCTCGCTAACACTGTTTGGGAGACACGAGAGCTCTATACTCTTATGCAGAAGAGTTATGGTGGTGGTATCCCCCCTACTCTGAATGGAAGATATAAAAGACGGGCAGGTCACTGAATACTTCATTCGAATCTCATAATTCGAATATTGTGTTGTATATTTCATATTTATTATAATTTATTGATACCTGTGTGAGCGATGGAGAATTATATGGAAGTCCTGACGAGCCTGTCCCACATGGACGTCAACAACTTCGAGGAGGAGTGGGAAGACGACCTAGAGGTGGAAGTACCAGCGGTCCATGAGCTGGAGGAAATGGTGGACCAGCTGGTGTTCGTGGACTTGGTGGAACTGGTGGAGCCGGAGGACCCTGAGATGGATGCCGTCGACGAGGACAGCGAAGATGATGACGTCGATGAAGGGGTTGAGGTGGATTCTGCCAGCGACTTCGACTCCATCATAAGTCGTACCATACCTATCAACATGTCGGAGACGTTGAACAATTTTGCAACTAATTTGTATTGTTGCACATTAGCCTTCGTTGCAATTGATACCGGTGATGAAGGCCAATTCTTCGTCTGCCACATGTGCTATTTACGGTACTGTGGTATGAATGACAATGGTGGGTTGTATGCTAATCACCATTCACATACAACTGTTGAGTATGCTGATACTCCAACTCACCATTGTCATGCATGCCAAACTCCCTTATTTCAACTCACTCCACTAAGTACATGTATTTTTTGTAATACTTAGCGTTGTTGAAATGCGGGTGGGGTTATGATGGGTTTGATTCAGATGGTACCAGGGGAGGGATGTGCGCAATGGTCGAAGTAGCGTTTCGAGAGGGAGGGGGTAGAGTGGGAGGTGGGCCGATGGCTTAAAAGGAGAGTTCCTCTGAATATTCTTCAGTTGACTTCGAGTTCTCCAAGCCAACACCACCAGCACCAGCAGCAGTTTCTCGTCCAAGTTCCATATCTTCAATTCTAATTGGTGAGTACTCTATCTTATATTCATTATTTTGTTTAATTTTTTTTTTCAATGTACAGCGATGGCTCCAGCTCCACCGGCGACCAACCTGTTGATGTTCGCAGCATTGACCAATGTCCTGGTCGACGAAAATAGGCCTCAAGGACCATCTCCGCCGCCTTCACCAGGACCATATCACTCGGACATCAACGAAGCGGACTTCACCAACGCCCTGGAGAGCCTTAAGGAGGACATGGAGATCCCTGAGCCGTTGACGCCGATGGTTTCACAGGAGCAAGGTGGGAGTGAACTTAAGCGACAAAGCGATTCCGTTGACGATGTTGCTCCCAAACAGAAACGTAAAATGAGGGCAAAATCGTCAATGATATGTAAGCCGATTGAGATTGTGGATAGCGAGGATGAGTTCGAGCCGACACCACCACGACCAAGTGGTAGCGGCGTGAAATCGTCATCGCGGAAGCAATCGGGCAAAAGCAGTAGGGTTGGTGCTATTTCCGCATATCGGAAGAGATGCGATCAAACCAACCCGTATCAAGCAGGATGGCCATCATCCTCAAGAGCTGCGGTCCCTGTTGTGACTCCTGTTGCAACTGTAGTGGCACCTATTGAACGTATTCAAGAGGTTGCACCTATAGTTGTAACCGTGGAGCCGACAGTCGTCGACTTACCGCGAGTCGCAGAAGTTGTACCACCACGTGCTGTTGTGCAAATCATCAGCGTTGATGTCGTACCACCAGCGCCCGCTGTACCTCCACCAGCCCCTATCGTGGAGGTAGTTGCCATCATCGATCCCGTCGCCGACGTCGCCTTGGAGGCCATCGCTCCCACGTTGGAAACGGATGTGGACCAGCTGATGGGTGTGATAGCCGAGGCTCAGCGCGACTTCCAGCTGAGCCAAGTAGCGCGGGCGGAAATTGCCCGTCAGCTGGCTGAGCTGACTGAGCGTGACCGTCAGGAAGCCATCCTGGAGGCCGAACGCTTCACCAGGTTGGAGACGGCCAGAGCTCAGGTGACGGCATTGACGGAGAGGATGATGGCAACCCTCCAACGACTTAGAAATAGTTAGATGTAAGATATTTTTTATAGGTTAAGTTATTTGTAAGTGTTGTAAAAATTAATTTAAATATAAGTTGCATGTGTAGAATTAGTTATTGTTAATAAAAAAAAGATCAAGTGACAAAGGAGTGTACATTAAATTTGTTGGGTGGTACACATTGGGCAATGCGATGTTGGGGCATTGCCTATCACTTTATCTCAATTGTATTTTAATTCAAGTTGTATATATTAAATTAGGTGTTAGTAATAAAAAAAGAATAAGTGAAAAAAAAGGAGTGTACATTCAATTTGTTGGTAGGTACACATTGTGCAATGTGTGGTTGGGGCATTGTTCATCACTTTATTCTAATTATTGTCTTTCATACTTATGTTGATCAATGAGTATGTAAATAATCTTTGACTCTATTTATTATTTTAACCCTTTGATAAAATATCATATTGTGTATTTCTCCTATCACACACTCTTCAAAGCCCCACCCTTCTCTCCCACCCTTCTCTCCCACCCTTCTTTCCCACCCTTCTCTCCCACCTTTCTCTTCCTCTGAACTACTATAAATTCAATGCCAGCTCATATTATAGTATCAGTCTTCCAAGATGTCTTTCCCAGACTCCACCTCATCTCCGAGACGCATCTGGGCATTTGAAGATGATGAAGTTCTGGATTTTCTTCCTCTCCAGGAGAATGTCGTGTACGAGGGGGAAAGGGGTCACTGGTATAGACCTTCCAGAGGCCCTATCCAAGTAAATGAGGTGAGCGACTCCACGGATATTTGGGATTATCCATCGCCGTCATCGCCATCATCAGAGGATGAGATGGACGTTCAACCGCTTTACTGGGAGGACCTGTTTTCATCCGATTCATCGGAGGATGAAGCGGTGGTCGACCACCAGGAGGAGGTCGTGCATTACGGCATCGAGGACTTGCACCTGCTGGTGGACGAAGACCCTGAGGAGGAGGTCGTGCATGTCGGCATCGAGGACCTGCACGTCCTGGTGGACGAAGACTCTGAAGAGGAGGTCCACATGTTGGTGGACGATGACTCTGACGATGACACCATCATCGTGGTGTCATCAGACGATGACGATGTCATCTAAGCCCATTCCGTGGTCGTCGCGCATAAATATGCGGGATGACACCCAGCTCTCCGGAGCACCCCAACGGCCCTTTTCAGGGCCACAAAAAGAACACACACACACATTTTCACCACTTAATGGTAGAAATGTACAAGGTCGTGGTGGGGGAAACGGAACCGGCGGTACACACCTACTGTGCTAGAATCCGCTGAGTACTACTACTTAGATTTCAAAAAGTGTTTGAAAAAATTTTTCCAATCATTTTTCCAGTATAATTGAATATTTCAAACCTTTTATCTGGTATGAAATTTTCTAATAAAACTAACTATTTCGTTAATATGAAACAATTCAGAAATTCCACCCACCGCTACGCCAATGCTCTAACAAAATGGATGTGACTGTCCATACTCTCACAGCTGTGTTGGAGTATTTGCCACCAGATGGAACTGGTCTTCAGTTTTCAAACGTTAAAATGAACACTCGTATCAGTGTTGCGGTATTTGGCACCAGATGGTAATAGTCTTCAGTTTTCAATATTAAAATATTGGATGTCTAACGTAATGCTAGTTGTATACATCTTGGCGAATGATATAAAGGCTAGAAGATATTTTGGACTTTTATTGGCAACCATAATAGACCGATGTGTTAGTTTGTGTGGAGGCCCACGGAATCGACTTCCTATTATAATGGTTGGGAGGTGAATAATAGGAAGTCTATTCCGTGTTTTTTTTAATTTGATGACCTTTGACCTTGCCGCACTTCTCATTCAGTTTTCGAGTTATTAGTGTTTTTAGAAAAAAAAGTCCAAGTTTAAAATTTTTTCGTTTTTGTTAAATATTTCCCAAACTATTGACATTACAAAAAAAATCATTGACATTTTTTTGTAGACTTTTATGAGGTGATCATAGAAATGTCAAATTTGAAATTTTACTTTTTTGAAGTTCCACAAGGTACTATCTTGGGTCCCAACTGCTTATATACAGTCAATATTCTGCTTATTTTTCAAGATATGAAAAAATGTTATGGGAACTTTTTGTAGACATTTTTGAGAGCAATAAAACTGCTTATATACAATTTTATGATATCTCATTCAGTTTTCGAGTTATTGGTGTTTTTAGAGAAAAAAAATGGAAGTTTAAATTTTTTCGATTTTGTAAACAATTCAATTCAATTAATCAAGGAAAGTCCGTGAATAGCCCCTCTACATCGCTAGTCACTGTGTACAACGTCCAATTAATATTATGTACTCCAATAGGACTTTCCGTAATCAATTATTCTCCTGAAAAAAAGTTTGCATATTTTTTTCTAGTTTCCTGCTCTCTCTTTCTCACAATTTCTCTTTCGATGTTCAGCGCTTCCAATTTTTCTTTCATTTGTGTCACTCTTTGTTTTGACTCCCTCGAATACAAAAACATTCTCTTAGTCTGATCAATCAACTCAACTATTTCTTCTTCTTCGCAGTTTGTGGCATTTCCACTACCTTTAGACGTACCAGAGCCCGGAACATTCCAATCCAATTGATACGATGGTTTTTTCCATGCGTTTTGAGAGTATGGGCTATTTTTTTCTATCACGCGTTTAAATTTATTCAATTTTGATGGCTGCTTACGTTTAATTTTCGACGATATGGGAGATTTGAAGGGTGACAAAACATCCGGTACTGATTTTTCCACAAGAATAGACTCAACATTGGAATCCATTTCCATTTGTGATAAGTTTAAACTAGCCATTATTCTCAATAAACAAACCGTAGCAAAGTTCAAATTACAACTAAAACCTGAAAGAATTGTCTAAGGAGTATCGCCTGCCTACCTGTTTCTGACCGAGTGCATCTTGAATATGAAATTATCCTTCACAAAGCACTCAATAGCAGGTAGTAGTAACATCCGATAACGTGAAATCCATAGGCGTCACTGAATATTTATTTAAATTTTTTTGAATGTTTTATATTCGCGTTAGGAAGAGTTTTATCAAAAAATTGCATACTAGATAAATGATTGGAAATGTTAAATTCTATAGGAAAAAATATTTGAAAATAATTTTTAGAGTGTTTTTGAAAATAATTATTGGAATTTCTGAAATATTTCATATAACCGAAATGGTGAGTTCTATCAGAAAATTTCATACTACATAAAAGGTTTGAAATGTTGAATTCTACTGGAAAAATGATTGAAAAAAAATTTTCAATCACTTTTTGAAATCTTAGTAGTAGTACTCGGCGGATTCTAACACAGTAGATGTGTACCACCATTTCCATCACATATCCCCACTCCGATCACTATAAATACGGTAACAACCTACTCAAAGTATCATTCAACAATTCAACATGTCTTCAGCAACAGCACAGGAGATCCCAACTACCACAGCGCCACCGCGGCACTCAGCAGAAGAGCATGGGTCCGATGATGACAATGATATCGGAGATGCTACAGAGTTTAACCGTGTGTGGGCGGAGACGAAGGAGCGGGCTAGGGCATTCTATGCTAGGAATGTTGGCAATGTCGGTGAAGACTCAAGCTAATCAGTCTTCACCCAATTCCCCTTGGCTCTTTGGAGCAAAACAGCCTTTTTCAAGGCTACAAAAAAGAACTCACACTTTCTATTGGGAATCATATTCGTCACTATAATTATATGCAATACGTAGGTGTAAATCAGAACTATGACTCACTTTGATCATTTTGTTCTAAATCACACTTTCGCATTATGTTACGAAATGATTTCCATATTTATAGTTAATTGGGCAAAGCTTATGTAGGTGACATAGAACTATATACACATCTGGAGAAGACATCGGTTGGAAGAATACTGTGTGTTCTCAACACTTCCCATTACTATGAAATTTGTAGAGTTAACTCATGGGATATTCACCCCCTCTCCTTTTACGGTGGTTTGTTGTCATGTTCATGTGCGCATGTACCATGCGACTTGATTGTATAAAACGTGAAGTCGCATCAACATCAGCACCATTTCTATCCACATCCCATTGATATCACACATTCCTTCGAGCTAAATAATCATGAACTCACTACCAAATTTATCTGTTGAAGAAGGTGCAACAAATGGTGAGTTTGGTTTTGAAAATATTCCGGTATATCACTTGTCATCCCAAGATTCCACCGATGACTTCAACTTCGAAGCTTATCTAAAGATGACAGATAAACCGGAATCTTCAGAATGTGCTGATCCAACCCTTTCACAGCTGTCACTACCCGAATGCCCTCCACTCCTCTCTCCTCTTAGTGTGGATCATAAACCGAAACAATCTAAGAGGAAGGGTACATCTACTGTTTCTAAACCCAAGAAAATAACTAAGGGTGTACGGAAACCCCGTAAGAAGAAGGTAGATGACACCTTAAAGAAAGTGATGGGTGATTTGGGAAATGTATCGCTTCATTCTTTCGGTCCACTGCAGTGCTGTGGGGACATGTTGAAGAAAGCCAAATGCCGCATCGTAAAAGCGAAGGCCACCATCGTCAAATGCGATGACGATATTCAAAGTAGCAGCATAGACGAGGTGGCTCTTCAGGAGCTCGATGCAAAGATTGCATCAACAAAGGTTGAACTGATCAAAATGTGTGAAGATGCAGATAAACTCCGTAACAAAATCACACAGAATAATAAGTTCACCCATTGTTTGAAAGTGCAAGCTGAGATGGAGCTTCAGGAGTCCACTAAACTTTTCGATACGGCAGCATCTGTACGTGATAAGTGGAGAAAAGAGTTTGATCACGCTTTTCAATATGATACTGATTAGCTCTGAGGATAATGGAATGTCATCAATGTTGTGAGTTGAAAATATATAAGCGGGAATGGGGTATGCATTTAAATTGGTTTGGCATACACAGAACGTTGCGATTGGCTGGGGCAACGTTTACCGCTACAATATTTTTTCAATTCAGTCTACTTGAAATGAAAACTCAAAATCAATTTCACCACTTTATTAAAGTTAATACATATTTAAACCATGTCACGTTTATCAATCCATGAATTGTGTTCAATGGGAAGACCTAACCACTTCACATATAGTTTATCTTTTTTACTCTTCAGCACCTTCTCGACGAGATAAATGTCAGGATTTTCCGTTTTCAATAACTCTTCTTCATAAAAACATCCTCTAATCGGTTGGCCATCCATATCTTCAATTATATACGTTGTGGGATATGTCCTATTGATTTTAATGATTTTGAATAATTCAGTTGTGAAATTTGCAGTATATCCTTTTTCGAAAATATTTTTGTACTTGCTTATACGAACAATGTCATTCATTCGGAATTTGGGCAGTTTTTGTTTTCCTCGAATGACTTTGGCAACTTTAAATTTCAGTTTTGTTGTTGGTGTAACATTGATTGGTTCTATACCAGTTGTACGATGCACTTTATGGTTATATTTTCTTGTTATAATAGGAAGAATGTCTAACCACTTGTTGTGTCCCATCGCTGAAAATTCCCTATAAAGCCACGTCTTTATTGTTCGAATTACTCTTTCTGCTATGGCCGCCTTCATTGTGCTGAATGTTGAATAATGATTGATTTTATATTTACCCATTAGAGATGAGAAAGTATTGTTGAAAAACTCTTTTCCCTGATCGCTTTGTAGATGTTTCGGAGAATAGTCGGCTTCTTTCAGCACATCTTCCATTGCATCAGTTACAGCACTACCTGTTTTATTTTTGATCGGTTTTGTCCATAGATATTTTGAGTAGCAATCAATTACTACAAGGACATATCTATATCCTTTATTATGTTTAGCATAGGGTTGTAATTCGGCAAGATCAATTTGCCATAGATCTGCAAAACCTTTGAGGGTGGTGGTTCTTCTGGTGAAATTACGTCTTGCCGGTGTATGTAATTCATTGACAACTTGTCGTTTGAGATCACTTATTCCATTGTCCATCCTCTCACAATGACTGCTTCACTTTGTTTCCGTGTACAAAATGATCATTTTCTTGAATGTTTCAATATATTATACTTTCCTCACGTAATTCTTCAATTATTGAAATTATTTCATTGTCGTGTCCAGTATGTCCAGCTGATTTCGAGGATATCAATAGTCGTAAACGAGCGACTAACTCTTTTGGTGAATTCCAGTATACATAATTCGCAGGTTTGGGATCATACCTTTTTTGTATCCGATTAATCCCTGCACCTTTTTTTGTTCTACTTCTCGTTGTTAGATAATGTGATAAGTTTAGTACTGGTTTAATAACTTCACGGAATTTTTTTGATTTCGTATGTTTGAAACCATTCCTCAGTTGATGTTGTTTGTATGGTGCATTCGTGACTCTCAATATTTTAGCATATGTATGAAGAATTCCATCATCACTGACTTCAGGTGGGTTTTTTAAAAAAATCATATTATATAACTCCGGACTACTTGGGAATTCATGTTTTTTTGTTTTATTGGCATTCCAAAATAAAATATTTCCACCACTGAAATTTACATTGAGACTTCCCATTTTGAGTTTTCCCGTAGCAGGATCTGAACGGATACCAAATATTGTGTCATAGTCACCATTGTTTGTTTTGACATTTTCCAAATGCATCTTCAAAATATCTTCAATATTGCCTTCAGAAAGGGAGGAATAGTCCGAGTTACTTATTCGAGATGATGATGGTGTTTCGAATATAGACGTTTCACCGAATTCTTTGATGGTGTCACTGTCAGCAGACGAGGTGTCACTACCAAATTGATTCTTTCCCATAGGAGTACTCCTAACTAGAGTAGAGTGTGAGTTCACTTGCTTCGTCATTGATTGTCGTAGTGGTGGTGGTAGTTGTTTCGTTGCAGCAGCTGAAGATAGAACGTTCAATGGCTTCATTAGGGGATCGTAGAATTTTTCAAGTGCTATTCGATTTTCAATAAGTCCACTCTTGATAGAGTTAAATTTCTGGCGTACAGCTTCTGTTGTCTCAACTAGTTGACGTTTCAAATTCAATGCATTGTTTTTATCATCAACAACTGAATCGTTCTTCATTTTGTTCTACAAGAGAGATTACACCACTGAAGTAACCTGTGTGCAATCCAACGATCGATTGAATGTGGATTGCAGTGTCATGGATATATAAAACTATCAAATCCCATGCGATATCTACCTTCGTGCATTTTTCTATCTTTATCAATGACCATAAATCCATATTGATCCTCCCAACATTTAACACACATCAGTTGAAATTGTTTGAATGTTACGTCGGGTGACACGTGATCGGAATAAATATGGTGTAGATTCGTTTCATCTTGTTTGAACATTACGATAAAGTTGGTATTATCTCGCACTAACTGTTTGGGCACTCGTGAATATGTTTGAGCAAGATAAAAACAGTCAACATCTTTATGGCGTCCCATACAGAAATATGATCTTATAATGTCCTGTTTTTCACATATTACATCATCGAAAATGAAAACAGAATTTGGTTTGGCATCGGACGGTTCCACTATTTCTGCATTATTACTGAACGTAAAAAAACCCAACCCCTTTATAGGTTCCAATACATTCCGTAGGAATTGATATTTGGGTTGATTGAGTGATTTCGAATAGAGATAAACGTTTGTGAATCGCAGTCCTTGTGGATGTGTTAAGAGAGAGATCATGGCATTCGTCTTTCCACAATTCGACGGTCCGATAATGAGTCCTCGAACAGATGATGGAAGTAGCGGACCATGCCGCAACACTTTCTGTCCATTCAATCCACAACCGAATTTTTCATCTAAATTATCTACAGCAAACTTTTCTTTCTGCTTCACAATGCGCATCGTACCGTGGTTGGAGACTATGTAAGCGATGATATGTTGTGAACGTTTCATTTAAATGAGTACCATCAAACGAAACGGATGTGTTCGTGGTAGATGCAGAAAAAACGGTCGTGGATTCGTTAATAATTTGATAAACAAACTTCCGTTCGAATTACATTTACCTGGAGGATATCAGTACTGTGGACCTGGTACAAAATTGGAAAAACGTTTAGCCCGCAAAGATCCTGGAATCAATAAATTGGATATTGCATGCAAACAACACGATATTCAATATTTGAATCATCTTACTGATCTCACAGCGAGACATACGGCAGACAAAGAACTCGAATACGCAGCTTGGAATAGGGTTAAATCGAAAGACGCTGGTATTAAGGAAAGAGCAGCTGCCCTACTCGTTACCAACATTATGAAAGCAAAGAGACGTTTTGGTATGGGTTGTAGTACTACTATGAAGGGAAAGAAGAGGAAGCAACCGAAGAAAAAGAAAAATAAACTCAGAAAAATCGCCTTCGGTTCTGGGGTGGTTCATAAAGTGCGGAATGTATTGAAAACAGCTGGGGGTGAGCAATTTGTTACGAATAATAGGAAAAAAGCTACCGTAGTGGCATTGCATGCGGCACGTAAATACCTCAAAGCTGCCGGTGGGAAGAAAACAATCCGCACACCCCGCATAATTCCAATTCCTAAGGTTGGGGGGATTCTACCTTTGATACCAATTTTTGCAGGATTGTCCGCGCTAGGAAGTTTAGCGGGTGCTGTTGCAGGCATCACCAGAGCTGTGAATGCAGCAAAAGCAAGCAGAACAGCCCTGATCGAAGCGAATCGTCATAATAAGAAGATGGAAAGTGTGGCATTGGGTAAAAGTGGTAGTGGTATATACCTTAAACCATACCGTAAAGGACTCGGACTATACTTGAAACCATACAATCCAAAAAACTAATTGATTCCCTACCTCGAAGACCTCTCACCGACATCGATCTCAATTATTATGCCAAGAAAATGAAAATTCCATACTTTCGCGGTATTTTCATGCGTGATACATTACCCACTAGAGGTCCACGAAACTACGAGACCGCTATTGTCAATTTAGATGGAATAAGAGGATCGGGAACACATTGGGTGGCATACGGCAAATGTGGGAAAGACATTGCATACTTTGATAGTTTTGGAGATCTACCCCCACCAATAGAGTTGATTCAATACTTTCAGAAATGTCCGAAAGTGAAAATTATATATAACTATGATCGCCAGCAGAAGTTCAACACAGTTTTCTGCGGTCATTTGTGCCTGAAGTTTCTCTCTGAATCATTATAAAATGGATACAACTCCAGCAATGACGCGAGAGGCTATTAAGGGAATGGGATTTTCACTCAAGATGTATTCAAAATATCGCACTTTGACAAAAATGGATCGAGTGATGCTTGCAACTATGCCGAAGGAAGTGATGCTTGCATGTGCTGCACATGAGATTGCTCATGTTTGGGAAAAGTTACCCAAAAGTCTACAAGATGATGTCGACATAATGAAATATAGATATTGCAATGAACACCACAATCTTGACGGTGACAGCATTCCAGATTCTGATGTGAATGATGGTCCTACACCTCGAAAAATATTCTGCTGTTATTGCAATATAAACGATATGAATATTGGTGCTAATAAAAATGAACTGGATATTGATGAACCATCTCCGAAAAAGCGTAGGTTGTCTCAAGTGTGTTGTAGACAACAATAAATTGAAGTGATATTCATAAAATGTATCAGTCATGTCACGGAAGTTCGAACTACAAGCTGTCGGGACGAGTGTCTTGAGTGCAGACTTTTTCCCACCCATTGAATTGGATAGAAACAGTCGTTATGGATTGGGACTTTCAGGATTCTATGGATGCAACACAATCAATAATATAACTGAAAAAAACAATGTAATCAGTTTTAGAATCAGTGCTGACAGTTCACCAATACTTCAGAAATACACAATTGAAATTCCATGTGGTGCATATGAAATAGATGAGATCAATGCAGTTATTCAGAAACATATCATGTTTAGATTATTTTCTGGTAATAATCAAAACGATACCAATGCAGATGATATATTCTACCTACATGCCAATAATAATACTTTCAAATGTGAGATGCGATCAAAATTTGAAATTGATCTTACCCATCCGAATTCCATAGCAAAGATGATGGGTTTCAATTTTGATAGATTTCAACCGAATCAGATACATGAATCCTCACTACCGATAAACGTAACAACTGTGAGACTCATCCGCTTAGATTGCAACATTATATCTGGTTCATACATAAATAATGAAGAATCACATATTCTTTTTTCATTCGATATCGATGTGGAGCCTGGATTCAATCTCACGAAAGAACCACACAAGATTATATATATGCCAGTCAGTCCAGAAGGTCGTCAGTTGATTCACAACATCACAGTGCGTATTTTGGATCACAAAAACAATATTATTGATTTTGGAAGTACAGAAGAGATTGTTATTATTTTGGAATTGACGAAAATCTAATAACTATTATGGGTTTTTGTTATAATAGACAGAATCGTGGAGGATTTCAAATCATTCCACAAACCGCTAAAAAGGAAGGTTCGACTAGAAAAAGGCTCATTCCAAAAGTGTACGCTAAACAGTTAGCACACCACGCTCTGTCAGTGAGAGATTTCAAATTTTTGAAATCTATTGGACTGAAAGTAAGGAAAAATGGTGCTCGAAACAAATAGTGAAAAATTGAATATATTCGATGAGCCGATGATCGATCATTCCCTCACGAGTTTACATGAGCACACATACAAACCATATGGATCACCATTGTTTAGGAATTCAGATGAAATCCGAATCGCAATCAATAATCAAGACGTTATACTCGACATTACTGAGAGTTTCATTTATATAGAGGGTAAATTCACACCTAGGGATGAAACGCAATCATGTTATCTCTCGAACAATGCAATCGCTTTCCTTTTTGATGAAATTCGCTACGAAATGGGTGGTGAACATGTTGCTGTCGTCAGGAAGCCGGGGATAACATCTACTATGAAGAATATGATTTCATTTGGACAATCACATGCCAACACATTATTAACAACTGGATGGGGACTTTCGGAAACGAAACAGGATATCTTGGACACAACCAGTCATGTATTTAGTGGTAAATTACCACTGAAATATGTGATGGGTTTCGCTGAAGATTATAACAAAAGTATCTTGAATGCCAAACAAGAAATAATTTTAATAATCGCTCGATCCTTCAAGAACTCATATATTGGTGCGGTTGATGCTGATTTGGAAATCAATAAAATTGAGTGGAAAATAAGACATATAGTGCCAGAAGATAAACACAAGCTAAAACTTTTGAATAGAATCAACAAAAATGGTCTGAATGCTAAAATCAAGTTGGCTTATCGCATGTGGGATCTCTATGAACTTCCATCACTACGTGGCACATCTTCAGATATATGGGCTATCAAGACAACCAATGCACTTGAAACACCTCGTTATATCATCATTGGGTTCCAAAGTAACACCACTTGGGAAGATAGGACAAAGGATATCACTAAATTTACAACTGCTGATATCAATAACATTCGAGTGTACTTGAACTCTGAAGTATACCCATATGAACGTTGGAATTTGGATTTCGATAAAAAACTCGATACTTCAGCTTATTATGCCTATGAGAATTTTCAAAGAAGTTATTATGATAAAGATATGAGTGAACCTCTCATGGACATTGGGCAATTTCGACAAAATCCACTATTCATCATCGATTGTTCACATCAGCCGACTGCCACAAAATCATCAACGATTGATATTAAGCTCGAGTTTGAAACCAGGAAAGCCAACTTCCCGGCCAACACCAAAGTATATGCACTCATTCTGCATGATACGTTTTTGAAATACAATGCATTGGATGGTTCAGTTCTCAGCAGATATTGAAGAAACACACACACATATTATGTATTTTTAATTTTTCTCATTTGTATTAATTTCTTTTTCATTTATTTATGTAAAAGAGGAATAGGTAAATAAAACATGACTAAATAATATTACGTTTTTTATTCAAATATCGCTAGCTTACAATTCAATTAGTTTTAGGTATATGCAAACAATCTAAAATTATGTCTCCTTCTTCATCACTATCTTCTTGGCCGTCTTCGATTTCTTCATCGCTATGATCATCCAATTGGTACTTTTGGATGATCCCTTCAGGTAGATATGGTAAGAGGCGATAAATAAATCTTCTCAACTCGCACGCAATCATACTATTGCAGAGTTGATCTAAATCCAAAGCACCATCTGAATATTGTTCGCAAAGATTCGCACCCCTCTTGTAGTTCTCGTAGTCTCGCAAGCAGTATTCAATTTGCTCTTCATCATAGCACACGCCCAAGTCGTAATTGGTGGCATGGTGAGCGTCCTCACCTAAAGCATCCAGTTCTGATGACAACCTTTCAACGGCTGAAGAGATATCTGTGGCTTTGGTCCAGTATTGGCTGGCATATTGCATCCACATCTTTCAAGAATGAAGCTATAATCAAGAGAAATTATTGAAATAACTATGCTACAAAAATAATTAGTATTACTCACATTAGACTTTTGATTATGTCTCTACCGAAGAGTGTGTTTAACAATGTATGAAAAGTTTTATATTTTCCTTACAATTATCACCTATAATATAAAGAATCAGAATTAGCCTATGACAAGTGGAAATTATATATTACTATTATTCAGTGAGATCAAATTTGACCAATGATCTCGTTTTCATGCCAACAATAGTCTGTTGACTTTGACCCAAATATGCTATCGTATATTTACCACCAGAAGAATTGATATAAGTAACATCAGCATCCGTTAATTGTGCTGAAACACGTTTTGGTAGCCATGTTTTGAACACTGTATCATTACTCACATCCACCAATGTTAATAGGATTGATTTACCAAACCGAGTAGAACAAAATGATATAGTCTTAATTGGGAAAGCTTCATTCAGTGGCAAAGATGATATTACTCTTTGCTCTAACACTTCCATCTCTTCTTTAATTATAGAATTGAGCTTTTGTAAATCCACCTTTGGAACTGACATGATGAAAATATATAAGGAAAATATAAATAATTTTCAATAGAAAAACACACTCACTGATCTCTCTCTCTCTCTGTGTGTAGGCACTGAATAACTTCACTACTCTTGCTGACTACTCAACTGCTAGGTATACAACTTCTGATTTCATATCACCATACCCACTTCTTTTATAATAGATAGTGAAGCACCCCCACCACAGACTCATGCACCGCGTGTGTGTTGCAAAGACCCCACCATGCGCGAGTTTGCATCGCATCGATAGAGGACGGAGAGTAAATAGTAGTCGCTACATCGCCACAGCGTATGGGTGTGTGACGTCAGCGGACCCACCGTGTCGGGAGCGAGGGCCTGACACACATCAGTGGATCGTCGTGTGCATAGCGCTGACGTCACGCGACCTCTCCCCCCACCACCGTCGCAAGGTATACATCACGGGAGAGAAATCAGAGCTCACATATCGGGCTGGATCTCCGTGGTGTGCGGACATGTACCGTCTCCATACTTCGGTATAGATTTTCATGTGCACTCTACAAGGATCATACACAGTCCCTGAGTAGGTAGACATGAAGGTCATGCAAGACATGGAGGAAAAAAAAATATGTGTACTTACAAAAAGTACTTGTCCGTGTATGAAAAAAATTCCAAGTCATCTCAAGGTCAAACACAAACCCTGAACACCTCTCCCAACAATATAAATCAAGGTCAAACACAAAATTTCAAAGGCATCTCTAGGGCATGCCAAGGTCATAGACCTACACAAAGGTACCTATGCACCAAGGTCATCCCTGAAGGTCACCACAAGGTCAACGATGACGTCATAGTGGAGGGGGGAGGCCCAGAACCGGCTCAAATCTCCTACTCATAATATTAGCTGAAATCAATTCTCATGATTTCTTGTACTTTCAATTTATTTTCCATAGTTTTTTGTTGAATTTACCTACAGCTGAAAAGTGATTGCGATACCAAAAATCAATGAGTCGCTTCATAGCGATAAATAATAATAATAACAGTACTCTACTTTCTGATGGCCTTTGCTGAATATTTGGGATCATAAATATGTGAAAATGTGTATTCAAATTGGCTATATAGCAGGTATAAAAGTACATTGAGTTTTCCAATACCTTATTCCCAAAAATTCAGAATCAACAACGTTTGTTAATCTTCACCAGTAATATTTTACTAAAACCGGGCCTGTTACAAAAAAAAATAATGACGCGCATGTGCATTGCGGACTAATCCGAACTTTTTACAACACTTTAGACATATGAGATCAGCATTCTAGTATATAATATATATTTCTATGGGAGCAAGCCGAAAGACTGATGGGATCCTGGTGCCAAATGCAACCAAACGCTTTGTAGATAGCTAATGACACGGCCAGAGTTTCTTCATAATTTCTAATAAAGAGCTGACATTGATATGACCGTTAATTTGTGACGACAAAAACCGTAATATCGATCATTCACAATTCCTGAGTGTAGTGATGGCTTTTTTCATGGTATTTGAGATGACAGATAGCTGTGCGATAGGTCTGTAGTTGTTAGGTAGGGTATTTTTCTCTTTTGGGTAATTTTTTATCATCTATACTCTATACCCTGAATAAATAAGTCAGTTCTTTTTCCTTATAGGCACCCTTTTTGGTATAATGTTCTCTGTTCAACCTTAACCTTCCAGGATACTCTCTTTCTGGTTCTCTTCGGTATCTCATGATGTTCTCTTCTTAGTGTTTTCTATCGTCCCCTGGCTTTCTTAATGTTCTTCTAAAAATATTATCGAGCATTTTTTAAGTCATGTTCATTCACTATCACGATAAATTGTGGAGAACTGTTTTTTCCTTTTTCCGCAATCAATTATTTTGTTTATGTTGTTACCTGTATCCCCAATCACGTCACCACTGTCTTGTATTCCAACAGGATCGAGCCAGATGCATGCGGGAATGAGGGGCACCCAGTCCTGATCAATACGTGGGGAACCGCCCCATTTACCCTGTCTCCGCCAGTTTGGTCGCATCTTCATCGCCGTGTAGACGCGTCTCCTGGTTAGCCGAGTAGCATTTAGTCCCAATAACAGATCCTCGACGTTTATTAGAAACCGCTAGTGTAGGTTTCAGTGACACGGTATTTTTCACGAGAATTTTCAGCAACGTTTCACATCAGAGAATCCATTCAGAATTTGGTTTGTTGAAACTTTGTTTGTCTACCGCTTATGCTTGTTATTCGGTTTTTGTTTTGATACGGTCCTCTCGTGTTTACATCATCGAGATAGATATCCGTCTATTTTGTAACGTTTTAATTAATGTTTGATGGCTTGAGTTGTTTGTTGTGTTTCGCATTTCATAAATTTTGCGTGTTTATCAGAATTGCACTATTTTCCACTTCCTGTCATGTTTAGTCACCCACTTCCAAGTTTATTTATTATCATAAGAAATTATTAGTTTTTTATGGAATGCGAATAGGAATGTCAAAATTTAATAAGACCTGATTAATTTATTTTCCAAAACTGTTGTTTTATTGTTGTTATTGTTGCATGTGTGTATAAGTGATCAGATTACAATTTTCAAATGTTTCGACCCCATTTTGATTTAGCCTCATTTTTCAGTTAGATATCAGCATTTTTATATGAATTCGAATTATTCTGAAAGACAAAATGGAAGTTCTGTAACTCCTGTAGCTTCGTATGAACAAAAAATATGTTTCCTGTTCCTGTGTCCATCACGAGCTTTTTTTATTGTGGAACACCTCGAACTACCAAGTTGAAATTTAACAAAGATCTGACCTGAAGTTTCTGTCTTCAACTTTCCATTTCCATTCTTCTATACATTTTGAAAAAATGTAACTTCTCTCGATTCAACAGCTAATGTGCAAAGAGAATACTTATTAGTACACATTCAGATTTTACAATTTTTTTGGAATATTAACAATTTTCGTAAAATGGGCAAAAAACATTCTACCCTTCAAAAAATAGATATTCATGATACAAGTTCGTGAAGTACGAACATTTTGTATGATCGTGATAAAAACACGCCTGTATAAAAAGTTCTGTAAGAAAATGTATCATGCAAAGTTTTTCCTCAGATAGTTATATTGACAAATTATAGCAATTGTGTCGTTAATTTGAATATTTTATATTATATGAATTTTTTCATTTTCGTCATATTATAAAATAATGAATTTTACGCAAAATAATTCCATTTTCTAGAATGGGTGAATGTATGAAAATCGTGTAAGAAATTACGTTACGCACAGTTGACTTTTTACACAGTTGCTTTTTCACGCACTTGTTAAACGCATTCATGCACTTTACGCACAGTGCATGAATGGTTCAAAAATATTAATTGTAGTAGATTGAAAAATTTACATGAAATATACGTTATCCAACAGCAAATCCTCCATTTACCTTTCTTATTGTTATATCTATAAAATATTTCACAATAAATCTGAAAATATCTAAAAAAACTGACAATTAAACAATAAAAACCCTATATTTTTTTGGTCAATCCACTCTCGCTACCTGCTATCTGTTATTTGCTTGAGTGAATTATTTGGCTGATAAAGCAACTATGACGGATAGTAAAATTGGAGTGTACTGTTTTCATAAACAATTGCCTATAAACGATACAGGCCCATTATATTTCCATTTATTTACTCTCATAAGAAAACCAATCAAAATTGACTAATCAATTGAAATTAGCATATATTAGGTAGTAGATAGTTTGTACTCTCCTGCCGGATGAACAATCAAAGACAGTGATTCACTTATTAGCAGTATGGGAATCCTACTGATGAAGATAACTTGGTTATCGAAATTCTCATTTGATGTTATGTTCATAAAAAGTGTGTGGTGAAGGGAAAACTCATTATTTGTTCTCAATGTGACTTATTGTGTCAATCATCCTTATATTTCAATTGTGTATTTGTCACATAGATAATATGAAACTTTTCATAAGTATTTTATTTTTTGCTATCAATGCAATAACTACTTTTCTTCGATTCTACCAAAGGATATATCAAAAATATCAGTTCCAGTAACTTTTTTTTTCTTTGGTGTTTTGGCATCGACTGCTATGGTCATTAGCCACGTGTTCTGGATAGGCCTTGTTACTAACTCCATACGCCACCTTAGGAGCAGCACTGTTAATTGGAACGCAACAGTGAATCGTGCAGGACTCACTCCAGTTCAGCCACGAGATTTGAATAATTTAATCTGTCAAATTAAATTAAAAAATCCCAGCCGCAACTGGGGCTCGCACATACACTAGTGAATTGGTATTGTTTCATAGATTGTCGTTGCCTTTAATTTTTCTCATTCCTTCGTTATTGCCAAAAATATGGAGTCCATTCATCTTGCGCTAATATGCACATCGTAATACGTGAGGAAAATAATGGATGGGAAAAAGTTGCATTTTAATGGTGATTGGGAATCCAAACTATCTTCAGAAAATATTTGAAAAAGTTGTTGACTGTGGTGTTCTTCGTCAGTTAGGCACCTACTTCCATTTTTGGTGATCCCAAAATCCGCAAGGAAAATGTTGTAGTCTTTCAGACAAGCAGTGACACAGCTGGTTCAATTTTTTTGAATAGCAAATTGTATGTCTCTTTTGTTAAGTAATAGCTACTTATAACTTTCAATCTAATGATGTAGCATACGATAGGATTAGCAGTCCCTTTAAAAAAAATTTGAAATGAGTATTTCCCAAAACAGCCCTGGAAGCGAGTGAAGGATCAATTATTTGAGATATTCTTCAAAATTCAGGATAAATGAATTGCTTTTTTTAATTGTTATTATTAAATGCCTAATTCATTTCCATTCATTAACTACATGGAACCCAATGCAACCGAATAAAAATGTGATACTGTTTAATGGTGAATCAGTAAATATTGAAATTAATGGGTGAGTTGATGAAAAATACTTGAATATGTATATGAAAACACGTATGATCTTTCCCAAAACGGTTCTATGGCGATAATTCCACTCGCCGTGTGAAACCCTCCTTTCCTGCAATATTAGGTCCAATAAGGGACGTATGCCTCGTTAATACGCAGTTCCTTCCTTTCCAGCCGGTAATACCACTTTGTCATGGCAACCACGTATCCAAACAAAAGCGGAAAATATCATCTTGCAGCTAATATGAATATCAGTGTGACAGACTTCATGTCTATCAGATATTACCTGTAATTTTTTAAGAATTCATGACAATGGAACTTTTTTTACTTTGTTGGTTCGTGAGATTATCTCAATAAACACTACTCGTGCTCATAATACTATCGATAATTATGTCAGTAATCTTAAACTCGATCAAATTGTTTGAAGTCTTGAAGGTAACACCATTTGTCCTAAAGGACTCGTGGTGTTATCGATAATTTCACTCGCCGTATGAAACCCTCCTTTCCTCCAATATTAGGACCAATAAGGGTCGTATGCCTCGATAATACGCAGTTCCTTCCTTTCGAGCCGGTAATACTACTTTGTCATGGCAACCACGTATCCAAACAACAACGGAGAATTTAATATCATCTTGCTACTAATATGAATGTCAGTCTGACATACTTTATGTCTATCAGGCATTATCTTTAACTATTAATTGAATAATTCACGACAATGGAACTTTTTTTACCTTCTTTGTTCGTGAAATTATCTCAATAAATACTACTCGTGCTCATAATATTATCGATAATTCTGTCGATCAAATTGCTTTGAGATAATACCACTCGTCCTAAAGGACTCGTGGTGTTACCAAGCAATTTGATCTCGTTGATTTCTGACAGAATTACTATCGATAGTGTTGAGAGCACTCGTGGTATTATCCCCGATAATTTCACTTGCCGTATGAAACCCTTCTTTCCTGCGATATTAGGACCAATAAGGGGCGTATGCCTCGATAATACGCAGCTCCTAGCTTTTGAGCCGGTAATACCACTTTGGCATGGCAACCACGTATCCAAATAACAATGGAGAATATAATATCATCTTGCTACTAATAAGAATGTCAGTCTGACAGACTTCATGTCTATCAGGCATTATTTATAACTATTGAAGAATTCACGGCAATGGAATTTTTTTACTTCGTTGGTTCGTGAAATTTATGGGGAGTAATACCACGAGTGCTCGCAATACTATCGATAGTAATTCTGTCAGAAATCAACGAGATCCAATTGCTTAGTAACACCACGAGTCCTTTGGGACGAGTGGTACCTCAAAGCAATTTGATCAAGTTTAAGATTTCTGACAGAATCATCGATAGTATTGTGAGCACGAGTAGTATTTATTGAGATCATTTCACGAACCAACAAAGTAAAAAAGTTTCATTGTCGTGAATTCTTCAGTAGTTATAGATAATGCCTGATAGACATGAAGTCTGTCAGACTGACATTCATATTAGTAGCAAGATGATATTAAGTTCTCCGTTGTTGTTTGGATACGTGGTTGCCATGACAAAGTGGTATTACTCTCCAAGCAATAAAAGATATAGAGAGGGCTTTTCTGTCTTTATCTTGGAAGCAACATACCCGACGTTGTATACAAAGATCTCAGCCCGAATCATGTTGAAAAGGGCATTGTCGGATATATCCGTTTGCATTCGGTGATCAGGTCGGAATTCCGTATTATATTCACTCTTAACTTTCGTTTACTTTCGTTTACGACATATTTGTCATCTTGTCAAATCAAACCATGGGCGTCGCAGCTTGGTAATCATGGCATAAACCATATTTGACCATTTATTGGTATTAAATAAGTTGATTTTCATTGAATTTGCTAATTTTCATCACGATTTTGAGACAAAAATACATTTTGTTGAAATAGCTATAAAACAACTATGTTATCAATAATTTGGAAAAAAACTTGTTGCAATGTAGGTATACTAGAAAGTAAGTGAGTAAGTGAGTAAGTGAGTAAGCAAACTCAATTCTTCATTAACCAAATTGAAATCAGCCACTAGCTATATCTAATGGGTATTGGAATGTTTTGTTGACATACAGGGATTATCACGTAGGTAATCCGTTCATCAGAAGTTGTTGATGTTCCCATTTTAAGAAAATTTCATATACACGGAATATCACATATATCAATATGAATAATCGATCTGAAATGTTGTCAGCGACGAATCGCTTTCGGTTCGTGGAAATAAACTTCTTCACTGTGAATGGAACACTGCGAATCATTGCAGGTTTAAAATCAAATCATTGAGTTGAGTAGTATTTTTAATCTCTTACTACGTCCTAACTTTGGGAGATATCTCTCAGAATTTCTTAAATCCGTTTGGGAGATTCAAGTAGTTCAATAATTACTACATAAGAAATTATGGATTTTCTACAGACAGACTTGTAATATCGATCGCTCCCTAAGCCTAACTCCACACAAGTTAAGAAATAACTTTTTGACAACTCTATAAAAAATTCAATCATCTGCCTCAGGATATCAATAACCTGAATTCAGAAAAAAAAGATCAGAAAAAGATTTAAAATGCTACTAGCTTACTACACTTTGGATGCGTATTTCAATGATACACTTTCTGATCTCTTATGTGTATTATAGATTATGCGTAAATTTTCAAGTGTATCATAATTGATGTTTATGGTATAAATGTATAGTATAGTTCACTAATGTGATTCAAAGATTTGAATATTTTGACTTTTTTACTTCAGCACTTTCATTTATTTTTTCAGTATTTATGACCTTTTTCTATGCTTTATCAGCAATAATCTAATTCTTCACACAATACAGTATTTTTGATTGACTGAACTATCAAAAGTAAGTGTTCATTGCTTTGAAGCAATTTAGTTTCTATTGCCACACAGCAATAATCACTACCTTTCTGCATTCACAATTGACTAATAAAAGTCAACTTTTAGAAGATTGTAGAAAAAATAGTGTATGCCATGGTAGTAAACGTGGTGTTTAACAATTCTCATGTCATTAACAATTATCACTTATTTTTGTACCTATTCATCGTATAAAATATGTTACTCTCTTCTGACAACACGCGTAGAGTGTACTCAAAGGCATAGCCTGTGAGGGTACATGGCGGCTATTATTTGCCGTGGCGCTCCGGGGTGACTTAGAAATTATTGGTAGTGCATTCACTTTCTAACTTAGGAAAACCTACAGCACTTCCGTCAAGCATTAGACGTCAGGATTGACATCTTGACAACACACATACTTTCTAACCAGGCATATGGTCGCCTATCGATACCAATACATGTGAGAACAAATTTATATGCACCGACCGTGTTTAATTATACATATTTTCAATTAAAAATGAATCATGAGAAAATTTATTAACACGCCACTGGTTCTACGCTTACGTCCGAATATCATAACAATAGAAAATCTCCCCCTCCGAACTCGGAGTTTTACCCCTCACCCACAATCCGTAACAAAGGATAGTGTTATGGAGCTTTTATAACAAATGTGTGTTGTGATTATATAAATGGCATCTCTGTCTTTTATTGCTCGGAGGTATTACTGGCGTGAAAGCTAGGAACTGCGTATTACCGAGGCATACGTCCCTTATTGGTCCTTATATTGCAGGAAATAAGGGTTTCAAACGGCGGGGGAAATTATCTCAATAAATACTACTCGTTCTCACAATACTATCGATAATTCTGTCAGATATCTTAAACTCGATCAAACTGCTTTGAGATCAAATTGCTTGGTAACAAGAAATTTGATGTCGTTGATTTCTGACAGAATTACTATCGATAGTATTGCGAACACTTGTGGTATTACCCACGATAGTATTGCGAGCACTCGTGGTATTACCCCCAGAGAGCCGAATTCTGTTACGTCCGGTTAAAAAAAGTAGGATATAATTCAGGAGAATGAAATCACAATGCAATGAAATATACGTAATAGCATTGTTTATATAGAAGTAAGATAGTTAGTCAATGCCTGTGTCATTGCTGTTGGACGCAAACGCGAGTGTCATCTAGCGTGAATAGTTACAAACTTGAATATTTGACGTCATTTTGATGTAGGTTTCTTCAAAAAACCCTGATTTTAATGCTGTCCCATTGTTTCAATCAAGTTACTAATTGCCAGTGCCCTACCTAACAAAGAATGACATCCTATCAAGATTTTTTTTTAACTAGATTGAAATTCAGCTCTTCAATAGATATTCAATTATCATTTGATGACACAACGTTACTGCATTTGACAAGGCAGATCGGATGACAATGTGACCATTTTTGTGACTTTTTCTGTGCACTAAATTCACTTCAACACATATTCAAGAATTTGTTTGTAATGCACGAGTACTCCTCTGTCCGAAATCATGTAAAAAAATTCGGGTCAACTGGGCGCGGCTAACTGGGCGCAGGGACAACTGGGCGTAAGGACAACTGGGCGCATGGACAACTGGGCGCAAGGACTACCAGGCGCAGGGACGAATGTGCGCCAAAAAATTATCTACTAATCATAATTATTATCATAAATTAATTTTGAGTGTAATATTTTATTAGTCTGATCCAACCTGACCGAACTAACCTTGCTCGCAAGTTGGGAGCTTGGAAGTTGAATGAAAATTCATTTTAAGTGTAGTATTTTATTAGTCTGATCTAACCTGACCGTACTAACCTAGCTCGCAAGTTGGGAGCTTGGAAGTTGAATAAAAATTCATTTTTAAGTGTAGTATTTTATTAGTTTGATCTAACCTGACCGAACTAACATAGCTCGCAAGTTGGGAGCTTGGAAGTTGAATAAAAATTCATTTTAAGTGTAGTATTTTATTAGTCTGATCTAACCTGACCGTACTAACCTAGTTTGCAAGTTGGGAGCTTGGAAGTTGAATAAAAATTCAGTTTAAGTGTAGTATTTTATTAGTCTGATCTAACCTGACCGAACTAACCTAGCTCGCAATTTGGGAGCTTGGAACTTGAAGAAAAATTCATTTTGTGAACTCCGCAGGGGTAATTTGATCGAGTCATCCTATCCTATGATTAGTAGATGAGAGTAATAAAAGAATTGTTATTAATTTTGTGTTTTTGGTTCCCAGCCGTCCCTGCGCCCGGTAGTCCTTGCGCCCAGTTATCCCTGTGCCCAGTTGTCCTTGCGCCCAGTTGACCCTGCGCCCAGCTGGCCGCGCCCAAATGTCCTTATACCAAAAAATTCATAACAAGAGATATGAGTTATCATTGTCAATTTTTCAAGAAATAAGTTCTGAACTCTTTCGTGCTGCTTCATCAAACTGAAAATGGTTCTTGCAGCACAACTAAAATATACAGATCCGTATTTGAAAAACTGATGCTAATGAAATTATGTTTTGAAAATGTATTGATACCGTATAATTTTTTAACAAAACTCTACAAAACAATTGTTTGTAATTTTATCAACTTACGGTCTAATACAATAAACCAAAATTTTTGAAAAAGGTTGGAGATATTTTCTATTTATATGCACCATTCTGGAGATTCCGAAACTGGGCTTTATACCTCATAAACCGCTTTCTTACTTTTTACGATTTCCGATGTACCAGTCAAGCACAAGATGAATGGAACGCTCTGTATAATGAATATTGGATTGAAGTTAACTGATATAAAGTGATTGTCGGTGATAATGAAGTATGCCGATAATGAAAAAGTTGCTATTTAATGTCTGTACACCATAGGTGTAATTTCCGGAAAGAAACAAACACATCCAAATAATAGCTATTTATGATACAAGTTCGTAAAGTTGGACTTTTTTATATGAGCGTGAAGTTTGTTGAATGAGGCGCAGCCGAGTTCATCAAACACGCGAGTACAAAAAAGCCCTCTATGAAAGTGTTTCATACAAAGTTTTTTCTTCGACAGTTATTATATTGCCAAATTGTAGCTACATCATTAATTTGAATGTTTACTGATATAAATTTTCGTCGTATTATCAAAGACTTCCGAGTTATATTTGACGCAAAATACTGTATTTTTAAAAAATGCATAAATGTATGAACAACCTGTAAAAAATTACTTTACGCACAGTTGATAATTTTACGCACAGGTGATTTTTTAACTGCGAAAAAGTATTACTTTACGCACTGTCAGCAGTGCGTAAAAGCTTAGTTTAAGCACTGTCGTAGAAAAATAATTTCTTGACTAGTATATGTTTGTGGCTTGAAATGACTTGTCAACAAATCACCGTTATACGGATTTTGATAGATCTCAAAACCAACACTGGAATTGTCGAATAGTTCTCAAGACATGTTTACCAAAACAGTTTGACATTTTCTTTATTTTTTAGAACATTTTTCATTGCCAGATATTGACTCGTGGGTTGTTGCTTACATTATCCATTTATGGATGATATCCTGATCGATATCCATGAGACCGTTCTGTCAAACTTCCATTTTAGGGACTTCCTCAGCTCTCTTCGTTGCGAAGTTCTCATCTGAGAAATTTATTCATATGATGTTTCACGATATTCCATCTGAAATAATATTCATCATACGAATTTTTCCATTCAACTCGCAAATTAATTCAGATGGAGAAAAAAGTTGGTGGCGAGAACTTAGTTTGTCTTTTTTCCATTTCAGTCTCATAATGTTGGGGGTATTTCTACAAAAAAAAATTATCTGTATGATTTGTATTTTTGTTCGAAGGTGTAGAAGGGCCACGAGCAACTTTTTTTTGGATTCCGGGCTTTAAAGTCGGACTCCCGACTTTAATCTCGGATCCCCGATCCACTCTTGATTGAATTCATAAGTCTGTCTTTTATTTCTGAACCTTAACTGAATTGTATCAAGAAAACACCACGAGTCCGCAGGACGAGTGGATTTTTCTCGAAGCAATTCAGTTTCGTTTAGAAATGAATCGACAGACTTATCGCGAAAATTCAATCACTTGTGGTATTACTGTTGATAATCCAAACTTGACTAGAGCTTCTGATTGGTTCATTTGGCAGGTGCGTGAAATAGTCAGCCTTCCTCTAAAAAAATTCTATGCCACAACAGCTTCTCAGAAAATTGTCTTTCTATTTCATGACAAGAGCTACTTCACCTCTCTTATGGTGAAGATCCAATCTTTATTGGAATACTGATTTGATATAGGTTCAGAATCAATTTTTTTTAATGATTCAGATATATATTTGTTAATACAATATAAAAACAATAAAAATACAAATGAAACATAGAATAAAACTAAGAATGATCTGATAGCGGCAATTTAGTGCTTTCCATCTCATAGAAAAGAACATAGGCAACTCCGCTCACCAGGGATCTAGATGAAATTGGGTTCACACGTGAATCATCATATTCATGCCACGTATTCGCATACGGATGTCTACAGTAGGCTGTGTAGTGTCCGCTATATGTAGTCCCACTATGATTAGATAATGCATAAATTCTATATCGACAAGGGGTTACGTTTTCTGCTGTATAATTACTCATATCCAATCACTCTAAAGGAAAATCAATTGTTATATTCAATTTTCTTTGGAATATTTCTGTTGAAGAAAACCGTTTCAAATGGATCACTGAAATTTTGGGAAATTTATGAATTTATGAATCGATTTCGTGCATTGCCTTCTCTCTTTGCACTTCGCATATGTCGGCTTCTCGTCGCCATCCAAAGTTTCTTCCATTTTGAATGAATCCAAACATTGTGACAAATTTAGTTGACCTGCTCTTCGTGATATTGAGAGGGAAAGATCCCAAAACGGATCGAAAGTGACTGAACAGTGACCACAATGGGTACATTTCAATGTAGATTTCAACTGGCCAACGAAGTTGTCTACAATTTTGGAATTGTTCGTCCTTAAGTATCTTGACCATGATTCTTGAGCCTTCTCACTGTCACTCAATTTCTCATCTATATCTCTCATTGAGGGTATCGGCTTTTCCGTTACTCTATTGACGTCTTCATGTAGACCCTCTAACAGGAATCGAAAGAACTCTTGAGCATCTTCCTGGGAAAAACCGATGAAACGAGGAGCGATTCTTTCGATTTGACTATTCAAGGAGACTGTATTAACAACTCTACCAGACGAGTCATCTAACCAAAGTTCCTTGATTACCTGGGCAAATGCTTTGATTAAAGCTCCCTCCCTACATATGTGGCTGTTTGTGTGGGCGTCTCTTCTCAAATACTCCAATAACCATCTTATGTTCGATAAACACTGGATAATACTGTTCATAAAACAAGTACTACCGATATTGGTCAACCTAATGAGACCAGATGATTGGACATTACTATCAACTGCAGGCCAGATGGAGTTTGAGCTGTCTATGCTGCATATACCACTGCTAGCTTCTTCTGAGGAATTTATATCACATCTATACGAAATTAGATTTGCAATGCTGGATATGTGAGAATCCGAGTTATTAACATTCAGAGAGTCGAAATCTAATCTGAAGATTGCGAAGAAGGAATGGTGCCGAAAAGAAAAATTTTGGAAGAAGCGGGATTCTGATTTATATATTTACGGGCTGAGTGAGCAACAGCTTCACAGCCACCAGGAGTACCAAATCCAAACTGAATAGGGCGTAAGGATCCTCCAATTTCTTCTCGAATCTTGAGACAGCAAATTTTGGCTACCAAACGACGATAAAAAGTGCCAATCGCAATTGGTCGAATTCCTCCATCTTTTTTCTTCAAAGCACATAGGGAAGCTCCATGAAGTAATGGCCAAATGTCTGGACTAATTCTTCCTGACAGAATGAAATTACACAACTTGCTTAGGAGACCCAACAGTTTATCTCTGAATGATCCTGAACTGTGAGTTAGAAGGTCCTGCATATGACGGGGGCGTAAAGAGTCCAAGCCACCAGCCGAGCGGTACGGAATGATTTCACAGCTGAAAGAACATCATCTTCTGTAATTTGTAAAACTTGAAATGGTGATTAACCTGATATTGATTCTTCTGGGCACAATGGAGATAGGGGCTCAGGATGTTTGGATTTAAAAATTTGGGAAGTTGAAAAATCCAATTCTGATAAACCATCATCAGAACTAAGAATGCTTATTACAGATGAGAGATCACCATCGGCAATTTTTCTGAGAACTAATTTGGAAACATCTGATTTTACTTGTTTCTGTTTATGTGGTTTAGCAGGATGGGATCAGTTTCTAGAAGTCTGATATTGTCTTTAATGATTGAAGTAAGAGATTTGTTTTGTCTCTCTCTAGAACTGGGGATGGATAAGACGAGATATGGAAAAGCCAATAGATTCTTCCAGCTTGACAATGAATTAATTTGGAGGCAGTCATCAATCCGATTACATAAGGCGGACGCATCACAGATTTTAGCCGATTTTGGTATTCTTTTGATGATATGATTGTATCTTTTAAGAGACGACAAATGGCAATGAAATGGGACATTTGAAGGATCAAATGGAGTACTAACTTTAGAATTAGAAGGAGCAACAGTTGACTTGCATTGTGATGATTTGTGTGCTTTTCCAATGTGAATTTTCAAACCATTGATGGTCTTGAATAATTTATCCATAGAAATATATATTATATACTTACTCTTGAATGCTAATCCCGCTATAATTTTCACGGCGAAAAGCATGCCGCGTATGCGACCCGTTTACGATGTGCGCATGCGCGTCATCGGTGTAGTTGGGTAGATCGTTTGAAAATAATTTGGTGTTCCAATTCAGAGTTTTTTGTTGAGTCAAAAAAACACATGTCATTTGAAAGAGAGAAATTTGACAGCGCATTTACGACTTTTTAAAACCGAAAGAAACTTATTTAAAACAATAATGTACCTTGTGCTACTGTAATTATAATGACCGCGCAACAGTGCTTTGTCATCAACAGCAAGACTTGTCACTGAGATCTGTCACTCTTGTCAGAGATCAGAGACGGTTTTTAAAATTTCAGATTTTCTCTTGTCGTTTTATGTGGTGTTTGTTGTCGTTGATTATTCTTTCATCATTCGTGAATTTGCATTAATCTTGTTCCTTTAAAGACAACTTCTAATAAAGCCGTTTCTTCCTACAAATAAACAATGAACTGTTTGGTGTTGTGTAAAGGAAAAATACCTGAAATATATCATTTTTGGTAATTAATGAAATTTTGTATGTACCTATATGCTTTGCTCAAAATAGCTTAAATATTATTTTAGCTTGACAAAAATGGCATGATTTTTGGTTATTGTTCTTAAGAAGAGACCCCAGCAGATCATTTTTCGTGAGAAAATTGTAATTTGTGGCAGACATTTTCTTCATTAAGATTCATGTGAAAACGACAATGGAGTTATTTGAAACCTAGTGCAGTACCAATACTGTGTCTGCCTGAGCATGCATGGCGAGTGATACAACTTTCTGCCACACCGCTTATATTATGAGTTCTAGATTCCTACAAAAAGTACTGAACATACATAGAATCGCCTTAGAAAATTAATGTCAATATGGAAGTGCTTTTCGTTGATGTTAAGGAAGATGCTCACTTTTTCATGCACCCCCATTGTGGAAATTGCAATGAGGTAATTCAACCAGAAATACTCGTAGAAATAGCATGTTAATCTCTTCAAATGTTTTAAATTAAATACAGTTGTATATTTTGACATGAATCGTTCTATAAAAAATACTTCGAGCTTCCAAGAATCCAATTTTATGAATCCAATTTGAGTTGAAATTATTCATTATATTAGCTGAAATAAATTTTCATAGTTTTTTGTACTTTCAATTTATTTTCCAATCCAGTGCTTCCTTGAAATTAGCACCGACGATTTGGGGTGGTTCCGTAGGTTTTTGTTGGTTAACTACAGCTGAGAAGTGATACCACAAATCAGTCGCTTCAGAGCGATAAATAATAATAATAACCGTACTCTACTTTCTGATGGCCTTTGCTGAATATTTGGGATCATAAATATGTGAAAATATGTATTCAAATTAGCTAAATAAGGGTATAAGGTATAAGTACAATGAGATTTCCAACCTTATTCTCCGAGATTCAGAATTTGTTAATCTTCATAAGTACCATAATATTTTACTAAAACCGCGCCTGTTACAAAAATCACTAATGACGTGCATGCGCATTGCGGACTATCCTTAACTTTTTACAACACTTTTGACATGGGGATTAGCATTCTAGAGTAAGTATATAATATATATTTATGCACTAGCTGGCGGTAAAGTATACTTTACCGCCCGGTTCGCCGGGCGTAAAGTGGCACTTTACCGCCCGAGGGCGCATTATGGCCCGGCGGGCCGTAAAGTAGACAAAATTCTCAAATTGTCTATACTCACACATCATTTCATGCAATTCCTAACACGAATTAGAATCATTTCAGTTCAATAGAGCAATACTCTTTCTAACATTTGTTCATAATCGTTGGCAATTTTTTCGGTGATGATCTATTTATTTGAAATAGATTCTCCAATATAGCTACTATAGTTTCACATTCCTCATATTATGTTACCCTTAATTATTGTATTCAGAACGTATGAAACGTGTAGACCATTGCAATTCAAGTCAGTATTTGTGATTCGCGCTATAAAACCGCTAGTGCATAAAATTTTGTATGTATCACGTGCGTAAAATGCGTTTAAGGCCTTCGGCGTGTGATGGCCCTCGGCTAACGCCATCGGGTCATCATCCACGCCGCAGGCCATAAACGCCTACTTTACGCCCTTGATACATAAATAACTATTATCACAGATATTTCATGCTGCTTCATTCATAGTATCCGATCACTGTTCATGAGGCGTCAAAAAAAAACGAAGATTCACATAACTGTCACTTGAAAAATGTCATTAACAAAAATAAATCACCGAAATTCAGGACTCCTCAAAGGAAAAGTTCATACTGCAACATCCATGAAGAGTTTGGCTTCTGACTGAACAATTTATATAGTTTTAAAATATGATTGAAAGCTGGTTTTTATATGGTACTCATAAGAACATTAAGAAATGTCACGAACGTTTTGACAATTTTCTCGACTCAGCATCAAAATACAACTGAAACTTTTGGATTCTATTCAGAAGACTCAATTTGCTTATTTTTCTGGAACACCACAATGAAACTAGTAATTTGTTTCTCTCTCTCTCTCTCTCTCTAAATCACTCTCTCCACTTATACCTCTCTTGCTCTTTCTGTCTCTCCTATAGATGGTTTTATGATCAATCGATGTGTGAACTGAAACATTTGGTGTAAATACGATTATAAGCTTGCATCTGGATGGAAGGATTGGCTATGATTTTCGTTTCATCTATTCACTTGATCCATGCAGCTTAATTCAGTTCATCAACTCAATTATTGTATTGAGGTTTAACACTGTAACAGCTGTTAAACGAATGAATAAGAAAAACCGGATTACAATCATAACCAATTTTCTCTTTTAGGAAATATCAATTTGTGATTTTATATTGCCGAAATTTTTCCATGAAAATTCAAAGTGAAAGTCAAAGTAATCTGCATATCTCCTATTCGACTATATATGGATCACCTATTTGAACGAGGCTGATTACAAAAAAATTAAATGAACTATGGTCTGAAGCAAGGTAGACTTAATTTGAAAACTGATTTGAACAGCCCATGTTCGACGGCACACATAACATTATTTGAAAAAGCCACCATATAGTTTATGGGAGCTATACCGATAAAAAAAAATATCCCTACATTGAAGAAAGGTAGTCTGGATTTGAAAATTGAATTGAACAGCCCGAGTTCGACTGCATACATAACAACTTTTGTAGTAGAGAGTCAGGTGAAATTCCATCATCCACAACGTGAAGTGATTTGTCAGAGAGAAATAGATAGCAAGAAACACAACTAGGGGCAAGTCATAACATGGAAGCTTCTCGAGATGTTCTTTGTGCCTTGTTGCAGATTTCCAATGCAACGGCATAAGCAAGCAGTTCTTATTCACAAAGCGTTGTGGTACTGCAAAAATGGTTAGAATAATAAGATAATATAGGTAGATGTGTGCACATACTCATGAAAGTATGTTATGTAACAATTGTTATAAACATCCTCTTTCTACGACAGTACGTAAACAGAAGTTTTACGCAATGTTTACAGTGCCTTAAGTGACACTTTCCAGCATGAAAAAACTGTTTGTGATATCATCAACTGTGCGTAAAGTAATGTTTCACGCACTGTACATACATGTATCAAAAATACAATATTTCTTGTCAGATTTTACTCGGGAGTCATCATCTGATGATACGACGAAAATTCTAAACATCATAGGATAAAACATTCATCAATTGCTACAATTTGTCAATATAGTAACTGTCATAGAAAAAACTTTGTTTGATACACTTTCGTAAAGAGCTTTTTTACGAACTTGTATCATGAATAACTATTTAGTGTTTGATAAACTGGTGTCTAGCGGAGTTCATAAACGACCATCCCGAACTCATATTGAAACAACATAATCTTAATTTTTTAAGTTGACTTCTCTTATGTCATGCTGACAGTTCCAGTTGACAGACCAAGACCAAGTCTGTCATGCGAGATTTTTACTGCTGAAATGAATAGTTATTTTTGTATCTAGTGCTCGAAATGCTACTTTGGTGATCGAGAACTGATTTTTTTTAACGAGGCGCAGCCGAGTTAAAAAAAATAGTCGAGATTACCAAAGTATTTCGCGCATGAGATGCAAACAAATTTTTTTCTACAAACGTCAAAAATATTGTTCTAAAATAAGTAATAACTATGAAAAGTAGTATTGAACTGGCTTAAATAATTTTTCCAAATCAAGTAATTACTGTAACTATGGAAATAAAATGGCATTTGTTGACAATTATTTCAAAGTGACAGTTCTTGATAATTATTTTGGAGTGACTTTTTATTCGCGTCAATTTCGTGCGTTGTTTCAGAATCTTATAAATCTTTGTAATTACTGATTAAAATATACTTTTAAAAAGCTCAAAAAATTCTGTCTAGTTTTTTACTATTTTATTTTGACAACAACAACTATCTATGATCCAAAAAGTACATAAAAATCATAACAATATACAAAGTGTATAAAAAAGAATCAACATACACCCCACCGTGTAAAATCTCTATGAATTTTCACCCTCTACATCAATTTTACATAGTTTGTTGACTGGTCTACGATATGTTCCTCTGGATGTTTTGACTTCCACCACTCTAATTACTCCATCTTTTCCTGGAAAAGTTGCTACAATTTTTCCCAAGGGCCACATGTTTCTAGGATGGTTTTGGTCGACTACCACAACGACATCACCCAGTTTGATGGGTTCTGTGGTTTTTGTCCATTTTCCTCGTTTTGTTAATGTGGGTAGGTATTCTTTAAGCCATCTCGCCCAGAAAATGTTCGCCATTTGTTGAGATCGTCTCCATTGTTTTCTCAAATTTACGTCGTCTTGAAGAGAAGAATGATTACCAGATGTACCTATTAGCAGATGGTTTGGTGTCAAGCATTCAGGATCGTTCGGGTCCAATGAAACATGAGAATTTCTGCGAAAACAGTTAACAAAACTTCATCTCTCGGTGCTTCTTCTTTCAATATATTGAACATAACTCTTTTTACTGATCCCACTAGCCTTTCCCAACATCCACCCATATTTGGGCTACTGGGAGGAATGAAATGCCATTCAACATGCTGTTCAGCTAATTTGCAGATCATCTGTTCCGAATTGAAATTCTTGAAATATGTCTTTAATTCCTCGCTAGCACCTTTGAAATTCGTACCATTATCTGTATAAATAGCCTTTATAGGACCCCTTCTTGCTATCATTCTTTGTATAGCCATGATGGTACCATCTGCCGAAAGTGAATGTGCTATTTCCAAATGTATGGCTCTTATTGACATACAAGTGAAGAGTACACCCCAACGTTTCTCACGACGTCTACCAACAGAGACATATAAAGGTCCAAAGTAATCTATGCCTGTAAATGTGAAGGGTTTCACATGTTCGGCAAGTCTTGCAGGTGGTAGTTGTCCCATTTCTGGAGGAACGGGTTTAGTTTTACGAATTCTGCAGAACTGACAATTCTTGGATATCGTTTTTACAGCACTTCTTCCTTTTATAATCCAGAATCGTTGTCTCAGATCATTGAGAACTGTTTCAACCCCTTGATGGTGTCTTTTCTCATGAAAGTACTGAATGATCAACTTGGTAATTCTACTTTTTGGACCAAGAATAATTGGTTTTTTCACATTATCTTCTACGAACTCACAATAGTTGATTCTTCCTCTCATGCGTAAAAGTCCATGTTCGTCTATAAAAGGAGAGAATTGTAAAATTCTAGAATTCGACTCTAATGGCTTGTTCTGTTTGAGCAGTGCTATATCATATCCAAAACTTTCATTTTGGGATGCTCGAAGACAACTTTCCTCTGCCAAGCTGAGTTCTTCTACAGTCAATTCTTCCGTACATTTTTCTTTCTTCAGTTTTTTGCAGAATCGATGAACCCAAGCAGTAGCTCGAACAAAACGTCTCCATTTCGAAAATCTGTTTACGTCAGGTAGTCCTGATTCTTTATCCACCGCCATGGTGAAGAATACAGTATTGATCTTTTCCTCAGAATCTTCTTTAGAATACGACTGTACGAAATCCTGTTTTGGCCAACAATTTTCAGGATTTCGGAGGAACGGTGGTCCATTAAACCATTGCGAATTTGCACGTAGATCAGACTGGCAACTGAACCTCGTCACTCCATCTGCTACATTTTCATTTGTGGGAACGTATTTCCATAAATCGAAAGAAGTTAATTCTTGGATCTCTCCAACTCGATGAGAAACGAATTGTTTATAATTTCGACCATCGCCTCGAATCCAGTAAAGTACGATTTTAGAATCAGTCCACAAGTATGAAGTTCGAATATTCAACTGTATTTCATTCCTAATAGTATTCAGTAGTCTGCTACCCATCACCGCTGCTTGGAGCTCTAATCTTGGGATAGATATCGGCCTAAGAGGTGCCACTCTAGCCCTCGCAGAAACCAAGACAACATTAATGCCTTCTTCGGATATTATTCGCAGATAGGCTACGACAGAAAAAACTTCTTCGCGGCATCGCAGAATACATGAATTTCAATTGATGAAGCTTCCGGAAGAATATGTGAATAACATCTTGGTATTCGTACATTTTCAATTTCTTTGAGTTCATTTAGCCAGATGATCCATTTTCGAAAAATACTCTCAGGAATGGCATCATCCCAAGTAATACCACATCGCCAAATCTGTTGAAGTATAATCCGTCCTCTAATGGTTAAATTCGTGAGGAAACCAAGGGGATCGAATACAGACATTACCATCTTCAGAGCTTCTCGCTTGGTTGGCGTTTTCATCCCACTCACTATTTCATTTTTTACTTTGTGGAATGAAATATTGAATGTGAATTCGTCCTCTATCACATCCCACCATTTACCGAGAATTCGATTTGCTACAGACTTGTTCAAATCTTTAGCCACAGTATTGGTATCAGCATATTTCTCAGTCACTTTTGGAGAATTAGATATCCAGCCCACTATTTCGAATCCGCCTTCACGGTGAAGGTTAATCATATCACCAATTTTCTTGATCGCTGTCTCTTCATTTGGAGTGGAGTCAAGGTAATCATCGACATAAAACTGGTTCTTGACATCAAATTCTAGGTGTGAATATTCGCTCGATACTCTCGCATTGAGGTTTTTTATGAATTGTGCTGAACATGGGGAACAAGTAGCACCAAATGTCATCACCTTCATTTCATACTCATCCAGGTGTCTGTTGGGGTCTCCATTTCTCCAAAGGAATCTTTGCGCACAACGATCTTCAGCTCGAATCTGTATTTGATGGAACATTTCGGAAATATCTCCGCAAAAGCCCCATTTCCATCTTCTAAACCTCATCAGCACTCCAGGGAGGGAACTCAAGTAGTCTGGACCTTACAGAAGATTATCATTGAGGCTGATTCCACCAGATTTGGCTGCGGCATCGAAAACCAACCTCAACTTATTCGGTTTATTAGGGTTGACTACACCGAAATGAGGTAGATACCATACTCGTGAATCATTTTCGGTGCATACTTCTAAAGGTTCTAGTCGTCGAATGTAATCTTTGCGTAAATAATCTTGAATTTTGTTACAATATTGATCAAAATATGATTTGTCTTTTGCCATCTTCCTCTCCACGCAAAGAAGTCGTCTAAATGCATTTTTCCTGCTTTCTGGCAAAACAATCTTGTCTCTCTTCCATAGCAGGCCAGTTTCATATCGTCTTTCATTCTTCAATTTGGAAGTCGTGTTTTCTAGGATTTCCACAGCTCTCTGCTCTTCTTTATTGATTCTAGTATTTGTAATAGTTACACCAAAGGCTTCAGTTGAGAAGGAATCCATAATTAGACGATTAAAGTCATCATTTTCATTCTCTGGGCAACATACATGAAACGAAAAGTTATTTTCCGTATGTGAAATTTGACCAACATTCCCATGAAGGACCCATCCTAAGTGTGTTTTCGTAGCAACGGGACTTGTAATCGGACCCTGGAAGACTTTTCTGGCGACTGTTAAATATATATTGTCTTGGCCTATCAGAAGAGTCGGCTTGGCGTTCCTCATATCTTTTATTGGTAATCCCTGAAGGTGAACTTCGTTGAAATCAGACATCAACACTGTTTGACTCGGTAGCGCCAAGTTTTTGATAGTTCGGATATTTTTCATCTGGTAGATTTTTGCATCGTTTTGGATTCCAGCAATTTTCAAGTCGATACATCGGGAGTCTTCGTTGCTCTGTACAATTTCGTTAGCCCACTGCATGCAAAATGGTTGAATTTCACCATCAATTCCTAATTTCGCAGCCATATTCTCATCAATCAATGAAACAGTTGATCCTTCATCGAAGAGAGCAAAGGTTTCAAAACAGCCATTTTTTCCATATAATTTGATTGGTGCTATCCTCAATAAAACTTTTGAGGTACCCATATTGACTGTTAGAACTGGTGCATTTTTGTCCTCACCAAGGACATCTTTGATTTCAGCAGGATTTCTATTCTCGGCTTGGGTGGCTTTATGTAGGAGGAAGTGATGGCGTCTTCTACATCCATCAACTCCACAAAATCTTCTGGATTTACAATTTATTTTTCTGTGACTTCTGCCCAAACAAGAGAAGCATACCTTTGCTTCTACTATCTTCTTCCAACGATCATCTACAGAGTCTTCTTTCATTTTTGGACAGTTGACGATAGTGTGACAACCAAAATCTTTGCAATAAAAACAACGTGGTTCTGATTCATCTTTCTGACTATCCTGCTACTCGGGATATTGGCTTGCTGGTATTTTGGTGTAACAACACAGCAAGCTGCTGATGCTATGGAACCAGCCCAGTCAGCGAAGTCTTTCAAAGTAGCACTTGTTTCTTCTTTCTGCTTTTTCATAACAACTATCTGACCCCATTGAATCTTCAGGTTATTGGGAACTTTCTCCAGAAGCTTCTTCAATAAATAAGGATTGTCTAAGTAGTTTCTTGCTTCTAGCTGTTCCAATGTAGCAACTAGATTATTAATATTGCAGGAAAATTAGATGAACATATCATAGTCACCATCTTTCAACACAGGAAAAGCTTGAATCTTATCAATTAGGGCATCAATGATATACTCAGCTCTACCAAAACGCATCTCTAAAGTCTGAATGATGAGATTGACATTTTTTGGTTGAAGCATCATTCCTCGAACACTATCTAGAGCTTCTCCTTTCAGGCATTTTTGCAATTTAAGCATTTTCTCGTCATCAGAATATTGACAAACCTGCACACGTCTGTTGAATTGTGTGATAAATAATGGCCAGTCTTCAGGTTTTCCATCAAAGATTTGTAGATCTTTATCTAAAACTTGCCTGCTGATAATGGTTCCTGTGTTGTCAGAAGGAGAAACACTCTGTATTGCTTTTTCTATTACTTGACAAAGCCTATTCAAGCTGTTTTCTTCTCCTTTTCTATTATCTCCAAACTCTACTGTTTCAGGATTGGAATTTTTACTGGATATTGCGTTTTGAATATCTTTATATTTTTCTTGCTGCTCCTTATATATTCCACTTTCATCTTCTTGAGAATCACTTTCTGTATCATATTCAATGTCTTCTAGTTGAGCTTCAGCTAATTCTTTCTCCAATTCTATTATTTTCAGCTGAGATTCTATTTCTAGTTTCTTTTTCAACAAATCTACTTTCGCCCTTTCTGCATCTAACTCCAACCTTTTCTTCTCCACATCATGTTTAGATAATCTTGAGGAAACCTGCGATCTTTTCTTCGTTTGTCGAGTTCTCACAGTCCCCTCCTTCTTGGAATATCCTGACACACTCAACCTGGAAACTTGTTCGGTCGGTGAACGTTTTTCCTTTGTATCTGCTGAATGTACAGATATTTCATTTCCACTGAAACTGTGTGGAGCACGATGATCTCTCACTGACGGTACAGCATCACTTTGGTTTTCGGTAGTAGTAGTTGCAGTATTTGGCCATACAAAGTTTGAATCAAAAATTGTATTTTTTCCGAAATTTTTCCTTGCAGACCTTCTTAATTTTTCTGACATTTTTTGTCAAAAATGTCACTCAATTTTTCAGAAATATTTTCAAATCTCGATTTTCTTCAGAGTTGAGTTTCTTTCGTATTTCCACCTTAGTTCTTGTTCGGCTCAAGGACCATGTTTCAGAATCTTATAAATCTTTGTAATTACTGATTAAAATATACTTTTAAAAAGCTCAAAAAATTCTGTCTAGTTTTTTACTATTTTATTTTGACAACAACTATCTATGATCCAAAAAGTACATAAAAATCATTAACAATATACAAAGTGTATAAAAAAGAATCAACATGCGTGATATTTATTATTGTAAAAGAATGGAAATTTCGAGCGACGATGAACTAAGCACCTACCTGGATAGATGCGGCCAATTCCGTAATTTCCAACCTTTTACAGGAGAAATCGAGGCGGCAGTATGAAAATGCATATCAGCAATTTAAAGAGTGGTGTGAAGCAAATAAAGCCAGAAAAATATCTCTCACAATTTGAAAGCCTTAATTATTGTTCTACATGAATAAATAAACGATTTCTTGTTTTTTGCTTGATTGAGGAGTTGAGGACCTTATAGGTTAGAATATGAAAATCCCATATAGTTTACATGCAGTGTGCGAAATATATTTCGCACATTACTTCGCGCACGGTGTCATGGTAACGAATGAAAATGAAAAAAAGTGCCACTTCGCATACTGTTGTCAATGCGCGAACCTTGTCATTTTTTGACGTTTGTAGAAAAACAGTTATTGTTGGATATATTGCACCGTTATGTACCTATGCTGCCTGATTAATTAATAGTTGAGGTTTTGGTTACCATATTGAATTTGTTTACTTTTACTGTCTGAAAAGTTGTCAAATAAAAAGTTACTTCACTTTGCAGTATTTTTCCCATATTTCATCAAATAACCAACAGTTATCATACATTGAAGTATTTAAAGAATCGAGTTGCCATGGTAATATTAAAAAAAAATTATTAAACCCAGATTATTTCATTTATTGTAGTGACAGCGAAGTCAGATAAATCAGTGGTAGACACGAACTGTGTACTACGAAAAATGTATAAAACATGAGAAATGTATAATAATAATTGAAAGTTTGAAATGAAAGAAAGAGAAATAAATACCTAGTTACTGAATGTTTTGTATGCTAATACTTTTCCTAACTTGAGTGTTTATTTTTTTATCCACTTAGACTCAAATTTACTATTGATTTTATTGTAAAAAAGGGAGTTCATGATGTAAGTTGTCGTAGGCATGTGTAATTTAATTTGATCATTCTCAATTTAAGGGGTAGCATACTGTAAAATAATAAATAATTATTCTGGTAATCTTGTTTTAATAAAGTAGGTACGCGTTTCTAAAACGGAACAGAAAGAATGAAATAAATTATCCTAGCCTCAAATATATTTAGAAATATATGTGTTTGATAAGAACTGACTGATAAGAAAGTTTTATAACATTTCAAGCATCTTCAATGAATCTCCGTCAACCTTCAACATGACATTTCATCATCCTATTGATACTAATACTACAGATTTATAACCACATACAGATCGTTCTGAAAATTTGTTGATGTGAATTTTCAATAGCCATGAAAATACTTGTCCGTTTTAAAACGGAAAACGTGGGCGCATACAAGTCACTGAAAATTTTATTGCACTGCAAATGATTTGAACTATTGTGTGAATTTTCTCAAAGAGAAATCGTAGAACATTCTCAAAGAGAGTGGGTTGTTGATCCACTTCCATATATCCGCTCGACTTGGAATTTGGAAGACGTATCAGAGTCGGAAGGTAATAGGAGCTTTTTGTTACACATCAGAGAGAAAAGTTCGAGATACCGCCCACCAAATTTCCAAGAAAGCTTTGATGATTTCACTACAGCTCTTTCAATGGCCATCTATTCGGTTCGACCCTGATATGAGAGACATCATATGGACCGCCATTTTTGGATGATACTCCATTGACACAATGTACTGGGTTTTGAAAAAATTGCAATCAAATTCTGACTCTTTAGACTCTTTTGAAGTTTCGATTGTCTTCTTGCATATATAACTATTTAGCTTCAAAATAATTTGTTTGTTTTAACAACAACAATCAATCGTAGACTCAGGCCTTTATTTCAAAATGAAACCAGATCATTGGAATTAATTCATATGAATAATTTTCAGTTTATTAAAATTCCTAAATCAAACAATTTTCAAGTAACACAGAACACTTTATTTTTAACTTCTCACATATTTAGTAACGAGTGCGACCTAAAGCGAATTTGTGTTGCTGGAAGTTCCTGTCAATTTTATGTGAAACTTTGGAGTCATTTACTCATGATAAGTTTGAGGCTGCGGAAGATATGAACACTTACATGCGTTTTTTATCGCTAATATGTGGGGAATCTGTAAATTATTTCTCAAAGTGAAGTAGTACAAAAGTTCTCTTTTTTTTGATACAATAAAAAAATGGTATACAGGGCCGGTTGAAAAGTCATGGGAAAACAAAGTAAGGGAGCGTGAGGGATATGTTAAGCGCATAGGTAAGCATCCAATAAATTGAATGATTTAATATTGAACTTGGATTAAGAGAAATAAGATGCTGATATGAAGAAGATAATAATGCTGGGTGAAAATATCTTGAACAGAGCGGCCACTGAATAGAACACCTTCATTACGTAAATGCTCAACAGGAATTTTAGCAATCAGTAGGTATCTAGTCAAATCTAGCCACCTATAGTCACCACGATTCGAATCAGTCAGATCAGTCTTTACGCTTGGTGTATACATGGCGTGTCATGAAGTATTTTTGTGTAAAAAGTAAATATCCGTTATATACTTACTTAGTTACTCAATAGTGAAAATAGTGTAAAAGACGAAACCGGTCGTTATTAATAACATCTCAGTAGAAACTAGACAGAAGTTTTTTTTTTCGTCCTGTGTTTCATCATGAAATTCGAGAAAATAAATAGATCTTCAATCGACAGCCCTTTTGGGACACTTCGCTCGTCTGACTGATATTTAGAAACGATAAATATATTTATATTTAGAATTAAAATGGATGGTTATGTTGAAAAGTTGTTCATTCTATGAATTCTCAAAGAATTTTCAACTTAGTTGTATCAAGAGAAAGACGATGCTTCATATGGAGAAGATAACAATCCTGTTTATACAATTCCTTGGGGGAAATATCTTTTTAGTTCAGGAAAACTCTGTGTCGTATTTCCCATTAGTCATGTGGGCTAACAGATAACTTAAATTTTTTTGAAACACTTGCTTTTTGAAGTTTCCTATCCTGAAATATTTATGCTTTCAACACGAGATATATGATAAGTTTGTTTATTATTGATTTATATATGAGGCATAACTGTCCATATCAAGGCGGTTGATCATGAACTGGACATTTTACATAATGAATATGAATGAATATTTTACGACGATTCCTTCATTATTATTATCAATCCAGCGATACCAGGTTTGATCGAATTATGTCAAACGCTTGCAAAGATACGGGTAAAAAACTGTCCAATGATTGTGACTTGAACTATACTAAGGGATCCTAAATACATTGATTATTGGTTTCTGTCGTTTTTCATGGCATTTTGATGAGGTAATTTGGGTCAAAATAAGCAACTTTCTTACGGACCTCAATATCGCAGATATACAGGGAGGATGAGTTGATCAGTACAAATACGTATCGCTGAAAACGTAATCATCATTTATTTTTCGATTTTCAAAACATGTTTTACAGTATCTTATGAAAAAAAAGAAGTCGATAGATGAACTATCATTGCTTTCAATGTATTATTTTAAAAATGTTCTCTTGGTGCATGTGCAATAAAAAACAACTTAACTCAAAAATATTTTGAGAGGAAGAAAAATTGGAATGTACCCAAATTGCGAAATTTTCATTTTGTGGAGGACATTCGTTTCTTGAAATGGCTTTTTGGGTATTTAGATCTTCCACAGCCTGAAAATGAAAGCATATTAATTCAAGGAAATCTATACAACTGTATTCAGAAAACTGTTGTCTGGAATAACATTATTTGGTTTCGTCAGTAACGTATTGTACTTTGAATCTTGTCTATCTGAAAAAAACAGCACAATGTTGAGTACTTGAAATAGGTTCGTGACTGTTTCAGAGTAGTTTCGAGTCTAGGGTAAGTCTTAGGTACTTCACTTCCTGTCCCCTTTCCAGATCTACTCCATCAACGCGTATAGGACTCATAAGTTGTAATTTTCTTATACCCTTGAATCCACTCAAATCGTCCATTAAATGTTCTTCGGAAACAACCGATTCATTATTTATTTGAAAATTTCAACGAAGTTCTCCAGATAGATCAATTCAATGTAATTATTATATTTCATAACGAGTTCAGAAAATAGGCTTTTGCCGTGCGTGCGCGACATGTTCCAGTGGGAGGCGAAGCCGTACACGGGAAGTCGTGCAAGCACGGAAAAAGCATTTATGGACGAGTAATGAATGATATTTTTCATTATTTCTACCTGAAAACCACAGATTGTTAAGAAAAATGTATTTTAAATTTTTAATGATGAAGGAACAAAAACATGTATTATTAATTGAAATATTTATGGTACAAAAATATCCAGAAATTGCCACAAAACAAGCGTTATTTACCCTGTTGGGGAAATATTCAAACAATTTGCGATTTCTAGAGAACTGTCAACAACATATTATTTAATTTTGACATGTAAATAGGCAGCTATAATGACACCAGCGCACGGAAAAAACTCTTTTTCAGTATGCTAAATAATCATGAAGTATAGTGTTTTCAGATAGGTATAATGAAAATTTTTTTATTGCTAGGAAAACACTGTTTCAATAATCACACTCATTGATAGGACCGCAATTTCTGGCTTTCCACTTGTGTGATGTGTCTATCGAAACCCACTGTATCTATTAAAGTTTTGCAGAATATGATGATTTATTTTTTACAGATTTCTCATTGATTAACCATTCGCTTCCACGTAGAAGCAGGAACTTCAAGAACTCAACCTTCCACCTCAAACCGAATTTGATTTACTCAGTCTTCCGAACTGTGGTGGACCTTCCTCCTTGTTTTCAAGTAAAGTGAAAATCGCCAATTTGTACGATCCATACAACCATCAACCTTGAATGATTTCTACATTCCTTCAATTTTGGGACCAAGTACATTAAGTTGATGAAAATATGAATGAAATCTGTTGAAAGGAATTCGTGAAACTACAGCTGAGATCTTGATCGGACTTCAAGAAATGTAACTGCGGTTCACTGTACATAACTTCGCAAGGAAATATCACAAGCAGTCAAAGTGAGTTTGTATCAATATACCTACTTATTTTAGATAGAAATTGTTTATATAACTGGAAGATTGATTTAGGCGTTATATTACCTATATTTTTCATTGGCTATTTGGTAAAATATTGAGTTATCGTATAGCAAAGTTCGTAGGTTGGTCTTTGCATCAGCTCGGTAATTGAATTGTGATTCACAGAAATAACTAAAACTATAGAAAGACCCATAGGAAATGTTCCCTTGACACTCCGAACACTGAATATTTATTTTTCCCGTTTAGTGAAGTTCTACCACCCCTTTTATTTAAAAACGTCGCAACAGGATGTATAAACTTACTTACAAAAATACGAACTGCATGGATATCAAATCATTGCAATCTCAGCTTTGGAAAGCCTGGTCGGAGTCATTGGAATATGAAATAATGGAAGGAATCGTTAGCAAGCGAGGAGTTACGTAATTTTTATTCATATAATTATAACTTATAGCATTACAACTTGTCAGCATATGCTATATAATCTCTAAGGCCATGGAAATCTACGACGAATTGGCTGCATATGCGCACGGTCCGCAGTGTTTTATGAGTCACTCTGGGAATGGGCAGTTACGATTTTCATCCATATCATCAACAGGCACCCTGACACCCCTTGTTTATGGGCGCGGATAACGGCCAAATAAACCTAAGGCGTATTTACCGCGTGTACGCATGATATAAATGGGGTAATGGAGGTCTCTTGAGGAAAAAAATTACCAACCATATCTCTATTTAATTTAGAAAAATTTCAAATATAACTATTATTCTTCAGTACATACCACAAACAGAAAGAAAAATAGAAAATATTTCGACTGGCATTGCCATCACCTGCGGGAATTGCCAGTCATATAGAGGACCAATGTCATTTTATTCAATAAAATAATAATGAAATAATTAATTCAATAAAATTCACCAAACTTTTAATTTCATTTGAAAAAGCATGAGTCATTGTTATTTGCCATGGATAACAATATATCAATCAGTATGATTGATACAATTCAGTAACCTTACCTAAAATAATTGAAAAAACTTAACCAAATGTATTTTAATCCAATAAATTATATAATTTAGATCGATCTATAATTCATAACAAAATATCAGTATAACAGATGAAATCCCATAACCTATCCTTGATGTAACTATCAGATTAAAATATTATAAGCTACTTTTTTCAAGAATTTAATGACATCTTTCTTCGAAGTTAAAAGCAGTCACAATAATTTTGTATTTTTCATCTCTCCTCTTCTTCCTCTACCTGTTTTACGATCGTCTCTGCAAGAAATTGCTCACTCAGAATAAGCTACAAAATCTCCCATAAACTCAAACGTCTGGTTTGTGCTTTTGCTTTGAAACTTCTATGCCACCCTTCAACTGAATGAAATTTGAATCGTCGATAATTTCTTCGACCTCTAACTCCAACCATGTTTCTTGAAAATAATTCAAGTGCGGTCCCAAAATTGCAACATTTTCTACGAAATTTAAAATTTTAATTGAATTTTCGAAAGCATTTTGACTCTGTCCATGGTCACGAAGGTCAATGCTGCCAATCTGGTGACATGATGAACGAAAGAGCCACCCTCTGCATATTTTCATATGGCAACACGAGCATTGCATGAAATAAAAAAGGCCTTTATGACTTCTGCATTCGGGAAAACCGTCAGTGTTGTAAGAATGCCGAATTCAAAATAGCACATAATTTTTATCCGGTGAACTTCTCGCTTCGGATTCTTCACCTGTTCAAACACGTTCAGGTATTTATATTTTTTTATTTGGTAAGGAAACATATACCAACGGTACAACTTTTTCATCTATCTCTATATAGTGAATAACTATTGGAACAATTTCGGCACAACGTCAAATGTATCGTCAATATACTACATTTCAATTTCTTGCAATAGTCAAATTTCTCTCGAAGGCGAACATTATAATTTTGTTTTTGTTTGCCCTGTCATAGAACCAAAAACGCTCTCATCGTTCTGTGGAGCAATATTTTTCAGGCAACACTATGTTCCTCGAGTTCGTGGCATGAAGATATCTCATCCTGCAGCATAACTTATCAGCATTTTGTAATTTGGTAGCAACAGGTAGTGTTACTTTGGAAATGATATTATCGAAGGTGATTCCTGAGAAAAAAGTACCTTTTTATAAATTTTGTTCACTACAACTTTAATAGTTCATATGTAGGCTTTGATTATGGGATGTCTGTAATTTAACTTCACCTGTAGACCAAGCTAGGTTTATTTCCCCGCAAAGTAAAAGATGCAAATGGCCTATACTAATTTTTATACGATAGTTTGTAAATGGAAACCCTAGTTTTCGCCCCAGCAAAATCGCTTTGTGGAATTTGGAAATATCTCAAAGATCATTCAAGGAATCGTTTTACAGTCGATGGAACTTTTGTAGAGATTTATAAAACCTACAAAATGGATTTTCATACGACCGGATCGGTACATTTTTCACTGAGAAAATCCGGGAAAACCTCGAAAAAAAAACATTTTTCATTTTTTTTATTTGTATTAATCTAAAGCTGGACAAACAATATTGCAGAAACTGATAAATAATAATATGTGGTTCAACTGTACGGAAGATGTTTTCTGTCTGATGTGTAGTTTTGGCACAATCGCGTTATTAACAATTTAAGGGCACATCTTGCAAGATGCGTTTTCATTTACGATTTATTTTATAAAAAGTAGTATATGCCGTTTGCGTCTTTTATTTTGTGTGAATAGAGCCTCTTATTTTTACCTACAGCTTGTCCTACTAGAAAAGAAAACTTGGTAAACTTGAAATTGAAAAAGACAATTGCACTACAAAAAAGTTTCATCTACCTACCTGCCAAAGTTACGCTTGTGGGGTTACATATTCCCCTGAAGGACTATCTTCTATACAATATACAACATCATAAGACGCCATACAACATTATTTTCATTTTTACAATATAAGTAGTACCCCTCTACTACAAATTGTTCCACACCTCTTTGACTCTTGATAAATTTCATAGGCATTGTCAATAGTCTTCTCTTCAATATAATGTTTACTTCAAGGCAACTATCAAAATGGTTCAGTTCATTTTTTGTGTACAATCACAACAACGAAACCCTTTTTCATTCATCAGGCACAATCCACTACATAAATTATAATCTAAATGTTAAGAGCCTGTAAGAGAGAGGAAAATATATCAGAGCAAATTATGATCGAGAGGATATTGTGCAAGAGTTAAAGACCTGTTTCTAAGAATTCTATTGGCGTTCTGGATCCCTTCGAAAGAGTAACTCCCAATACAACTTTCTTTATGTATAATTGACTGAAACAAAATTGAAAGAAAACAAAAACAGCGAAATAGTCATAAAAGACGGAAAAGCAAGAAACAAAAACACAGCAGTGGTAGATAAGCTGTGACAAAAACATGATAGAACAATATGAACAAACCATAAAAAGTGCTCCATATTATATCGCCCGTTGTGGTTGACACACATCTCCATCCGCCATCGAAATCAATTTTCTGTTGCTCTCAGAATTGCTGGTTTTATTTCCTTCATATTTTGACTGGTTGTTGGTGTATCTCTATACGCTATTATTAGTATTTGTTATTATTAATTTTTATTCATATATTTGATAGTACGCCCTTTTACCAAAAAGTGGATCATGATGCGCTCTGTTAACTTTTACTTCTTTCATTGTTTCTCAAATTGGTGAATGAAGTCGATCACTGTTATTATTATTAAAACATCTGACATGAGTTGATTGATTACAAATGGTTTTAATATTTTTGCGTGGTGCTCCTCCCTAAATTGACTGAAGGCCTATATTATTCAACTGGCTGAAGGCCAAGTTTTTTTTTGTTTCCATTATATAGAATCTGAATGCAAATAGTCTGGGAAGTACTGTCACTTTTTTATCAGTGATTTATCTCCGACTCGAATGTGATTAAGTAGAGAGTTTCACCATTACTGTACTCGAAATCGAAAGTCAGTCAGCGCGACCATGGTGGGTGTGGGCGTGGGAGGCTGTGAAACTCGTCAGAAAAATCTAGAAGGAAAGTGACTGATCCTCAAGTGAAACTATGTTAAAATGTGAATTATTCATAATTATAAGTGAAAACTGATGTCAGTCACGTTCCCGAAGGGGGGAAACATCCTCAGTCAGGCGTTTGAAGTGGTCGGAAAAATTGAAGTGACCGACTTAAAATTTTGTAGAATGATTATTTCAATCAAACCGAACATAAAAATGGACAACACTTACGTTCATAGTGGTGGATTCTGCGTCAGTCAGGCTTCCAAAGTAGGGGGCAGTAACCAGCTTCCTTTGGCGAGCTAACTCCTGGCTAAAGTCAGGTGTCGGAGATAGAGAATTCCCCTCCCACCTGCCCCTTCGAAATTTTCGCCATATATCTTAGAATTTCAAGTTCTACAAAATGCATTTTTCATCCGACGACGCATAAACTCAGCTCCCATTCACTTCAAATGTCTGACTGACTGACTGACGATGTTTTCCCCATCGGGAACGTGACTGACGCCTATTTTCACTTATAATCATGAATAATTCACATTTTAACAAAGTTTCGCATGAAAAACACTAACTTTTTTCGAAATTTTTCCGACAAGTTTCACCGCCTCTCACGCCCACACTCACCGCTATTGGACTGACTGACGCGCGGATCTCATTTGTAGAAGTGAAGAATTATTCATGCTGTGAAAATCGATCTCTAGTCCAAAAGTGACAGTACCTCCCGGACGAAAAGAATGCGCGTATTTTGACACCATAGCCAAAAACCAAAGGACCACGCACAAACCTTATGGGAAATGGCTTTCGGTGAATTCTGCTAAATTTTTGGTATGACGATCTTTTCAATATCCTGATCAAAAGTCTTCACGGGCACAACGAAAAATAATGGACAGTTTATGAGAAAAAAAATTCCCAAAGTAGTCAAAATGGGGAATTTGGTAGTAAAACGGGAGAAATAGTTATTTTGCAACTTTATGCCTCATTAGCAATTCTTTCATGTGCCTTGTGTCTTTACAGCACCGTTTGCCAATAATTTCAGTTTATACAGGGTGACGCATGAAGACATAATGCGAGGAATAAAAAAAATATTTTTAGAACATTATGAAAACAATAGATTGTAAGAAATTTAATGGATATGGATATGGTTATAAAGAAGACGATTCCATTGAGATATCGGGGCTAATATAGGAAAAAATAATGGAAGTCAATTGTATTACAGATGGAAGTTGAAATGGGCATATGGATAAGGTTACGACAGTATAAAAAACGTGTCGCAAGATTGATTGAAGAATTACATTGGTGAGACGTACTTTTCAACCTCCTGATCGAATGTCTCGATGGACACAATGGAAAATAATGAACAGTTTGAAAAAAACTGCTTAAAGTCAGCAAAATAGCGTCTGAGGGAATGAACACCAGAACCTGTCACAAATAAGGAATGTTTCACTATTCTTATTCTTTCAATCATCCTATCATTCCTTTACGGAATATTGTATCTGACATAATCCTATACATTATTTTTATTCATCATATAATTGAACCAACCATTCCAAAATCGCATTCCTATAATATTGTCATATAGTTTTATTTACTTCATCCGCTACTAAACTAATATTTCAACCGGCATCATGTTTTTTTGATCAAGTTACCAGTTGTCTATTATTTGTCATGACGACATATGTCTGTACTCATTTAATGTATACAATGGCGAATAAAAGGTTTTTCTAAAGTTTGAATCTTTTTCCTGTTTGTCTGATATTTCATACCTCTCTGATGGCTTTTATTCAAAATCAAAGACATTGTTTCATTTTTAACAATATTTTCCATATACAACGAATTTCAAAATTAGATGCTGTGAACAATGAAGACGATTGCTATTCAACAAAGGGAATAATCAGGACAACCTACCAGATATTCCCATTGACAACTTTACAAGACTGTGCCTCAATTGTAATAGGGCAGTAATGGAAGAGATAATCGATTTGGAAGACAACTGGATGTTTCTCAAGCTAAATATTTTGAAACAAACTTCGAGCGAATCGTGCGTAGTATGTAACGATAGAGTCGATCTGAGTCGGTTAACTCTGAATTGCCGAGTCAATATTTTCGTTTAGAAAAACATGTATATCAGAGATACTGCTATTTCTTGCTTACATCACTGGAATGAGAACAGTCTTTTTCTGAGACAAATTCTTCCTTGGCTGCAGTTCAATTTTCGATCAAGTAGAATCAAAAAAAGAAATTTGGTGGCTTTCTTGTTTATTTGTGACAGATTCTAGTTTTAATTTCCTCATACGCTATTTTTCCGACTTTGAGCCATTTTTCCTCCGTTGTGTCTATCGAGACATTCGATCGGGACGTTGAAAAGTACGTCTCATTAATGTTATCTTCATTAAATCTTGGGACACGTTTTTTCGTACAAATTCTGTAATACAAATGGCATCCATTATTGTCCCCTGTATCGCATCCTATATATCAATTCAATCATCTTCTATATAACCATATCTATATCCATTGAGTAACTTTCTCACAATCTGTTGCTTTCATGATGCTCTAAAAATAATTTTTTCATTCCTCGCATTATGTCTTCATGTGTCACCCTGTATAGACTGCAATTATTGGCAAACGGTACTGTATAGACACAAGACCTATAAAAGAATTTCCAAAGAATCCTACAGAATGCTACAATTTCCAAGAGGCATGAAGTTACAAAATAACACGGTCTATTTCTTCCGCTTACCACCATGCAAATTCCCCATTTTGCCTGCTTTGAGCAATTTCTCAAAAACTATCAATTATTTTTCGTTGTGCCCATGTAGACTATTGATCAGGACATTGAAAAATTCATCATACCAAAAAATTAGCAAAATTCACCAAAAGCAATTTCCCATAAGGTTTGTGCGTGGTCCTTTAAAATGTTCGCATGTGGTGTAGTGAGAGTGTAATAAAAAATATATTCTTTTTATTCACTGAGTTTCTTTTTTGAAAAGGTTTTTCCGGACTCCCAAATTGTATGAGACTTGGAACATGATTCATTTTTATAAACAGGAAATAAGAGAAGATTTAACGACCCTTTTCATTAAAAAAATGTGTTCTGTTCTCTTCAGGATAATCACTCTCAATAAAAGAATTTTCATCAGTTTATGCGAGGTCGTTTGCGTTTTTACTACCACAGAATATTGACGCTGAATGTACTCACATAATTATGCTTGGGATCCAAGGAACTTCGAGAATGCGTTATACAACATTTAGGGAATGCTATTCGCTATTGAGACGTCCTCTGTCTTCCCCAATATTCAGCGTGGCGGAGAGAAATGCTAATGAATTTTTGTGTCGTTGAAAAATGTTGAGATGAAAGTGGATTGATGAAGTACTGTGCATCTTGTTGTCTATGTTGATTTACTGAATTAAGAGAACGTTTGTCTTATTTCCACGGACTTTTGGTTTATTTGTTACGACCGGTTTTGTTTTTGACTGCAGGATCAAGTAAGTAGATTTTACAATAATTTCTTAATATATGTATCGTACAGGAACCTCGTTCGAGGGTCAAACTTGGCAGAAGGTGTGCCCAGCACCAAATCTACCAAAATGTGAAACCAGCAAACGGTCACAAACTGACTGGTTTTCAAACGCCCCCCCTCCTTGACCTTGATCTGGAGAAACTCGAAAACTAAATCCAGGAGACTTGGGGCAACACCAAGAATGATATTGTATGCCCCAGCAGACGGTTTCTTTACTTGTGAGTAAATCGTATAGGCAGCTCTCTAACTATTATATTAACAATGATCATTATACAGAGTTAGTCAAAAGTATGGACCCGCCCATTTTCCTCAGTTAATATGAGGGTTATCGAAAAAAAGTTCAGAGCGGCTTCTGTCGAATCATCAATAGCATCATATAATATTTCTACATCATTTCTCAATTGATTCCCTGGTGAATTGTTGATGGTGGTCAATTCTTCATCGCCTGAATCACAATCTGTGACATCATCGTTTGCATTTTCTGGGGGAAAGATAACAATGCAATCTGGAGGGGTTATTATTTCGTCAGTTTCAAGTTCTTCTAATAGCTCGTGGTCTCCTAAAACAAGACAATGTTTGGTAAGAACACATTACTGCAGTCCTTTTAAAAGAACAAAACCATTTTATAACTATGAGCGAGTGTAATACATATGTATTACATTCGCTTGAAAAAGATACAGTGTATCGAAACATGTCGCGTAGACAATAAATCTGTGGAAATTTAATCGTGTTTACCTTAGTGTCATTTACTATGAATTTCCATCAAGTTTAAAAGCCACGTCAATCCAACATTTTGTAACTGCCCCAGCTTTTCAACAATATTAAGACCATGTGAGTAAATACATTCATGTATAAAATTCTAATCTTTAATAATGGATGATCTGGACTTTGAAAATCAAACTTTTTTGAATAAAACTCACCTCCAATGGTATTGATTCATTGTATTTCAGAAAACTTATGGAAACAGCTCTGATGTTTTCAACTAGCAATAACACGTGCTCACACTACAAATGTTTAATACTGTTTAAATATAGCTCTTCAGAGTTTTTTAACTGTTGCCACATATCAACGGGAAGCTGTATTAACTGAAATGTACAAAAATTTATATTGCCTTTTCAAAGGATGGTAGTAATATCTGGTTAATTTGAATCTGTGATCAGCATTGATAAAAAATGTAATGTCTCGAATGGCTGAGCCATTTTGAGGTAAATTTTTAAAATATCCTTTAACCATTACTCATTTTATGAGACGAATGTTAATTGTAAACATCGTAAGTATAATTGTTTAATGAAACAACTGTCAATGTAGCACAAAAAAAATATTTTTTTATAAAAACTGACGTACGCCACTGAATCAAATTGACATATCGCTGAAAATATCTACCTGGCTACATTCCATTTTGCTACCTAACTTCTTATTTTGGCGCTCTCTTGCGGGAAAAAAACTGTTCCGCATTCCAAATTATGACAGATCATTTGCAAGATAATTTGATATAAATTCGGTGACAATGCATTATCGAATTTTTCTAACGGAAAAAACAAAATGGCGGCTCCAAAATGGCGGACAAGATTAGCAATTATGGTCCGACTCCATTCAAAATTGATATCTGGTGGTTTTCAGGATCGGAAATTATGATTTATTTTTCGATGCAAAAAAACAAGATGGTGGCTCCAAGATGGCGGAAGAAATTTGTTATTATGATCCGATTCGAATCAAAATTAGTGTGTGGGGATTTTCATGGTCAGAAATTATGATTCTTTTGTTGATGCAAAAAACCAAGGTGGCGGACGAAATTTGTAATTGTGGTTAGAATCGATTCAAAATTGGCATATGAGGGTTTCAAAAGTTTCGAGTATGACTAAAATGAATGGATTAAATTGATAAGAAAAAGCTTTTATACAGATGCGCTAAAAAGGAAATAATATTTTTGTTAGATGTGTGACGTAGGTTATTCTGTGCGTAACGGAATCAGAATTTTACTTCGCTCAAATACCTATTTTGTACTAGCGACAAGCTCTTGAATCTGTTACGCACAGAATAACATACGTCCTACATCTAAAAAACTATATTTTTCTTTTGGTTGCATTTGTACGAAAGCTTTTTCATCAATTTAACCCAATTTTATTTAGTCATGCTGAAAATCTTACCTAAAATCCCCACAATCCAATTTTGAACGAATCGGACCATAACTACAAATTTCGTCCGCCATCTTGGTTTTTTGCATTAACAAAATGATCATAATTTCTTACCATGAAAATCCCCACACGAATCGGAACATAATAACAAATATCATCCGCCATCTTCGGGCCACCATCTTTTTTTGCGTCGACAAACAAATCATAATTTCCGATCCTGAAAACCACCACATATCAATTTTAAATCGAATCGGACCATAATTGCTAATCTTGCCCGCCCTTTTGGAGCCGCCATTTTGTTTTTTCCGTTAGAAAAATTCTATAATGCATTGTCACCGAATTAATATCAAATTATCTTGCAAGTGAAATATCATAATTTGGATTCCGGAACAGTTTTTTTTCCGCAAGAGAGCGCCAAAATAAGAAGTTATGTAGCAAAAATTGACATTGCTGAATTACTCATGAAATTACCTTTTTAATGATGTGTCACGCTTACTACTTTCCCTATTCAAATTGTTTGGGTGATGGTGACCAAGGGGTGGGGGGATAGGTATAACAGTTGAGGTTATGATAGGAAGATGTCCCCCTTGGATTTAAAATCGACGTGTTTTTGCATATTTTACAAAACACATGCGTTTTGAAGATATTCGATCTGTTTCGTTTTCAGTGCCCCACCCTGTATATATAGTGTATAGTATAGTTTACTGATGTGATTTAACAATTTGAATATTTTTACTTTTTTACTTCAGCACTTTCATTTATTTTTTCAGTATTTATGACCTTATTCTATGCTTTGTCGGCAAGAATCTAATTTTTCGCACAATAAAGTAATTTTGATTGACATCTTGACAACACACGTGCTTTCCAACCAGGCATGTCGTTGTCTATTGAGAAAAATATAACATGAAGAAAATTTTTCGGCACGCCTCCACTGGTTCTAATCTTACATCCGAATATCATAACAATAACAAATCTTCCCATCCGAACTCGTAGGTTACCCCTCACCCACAAACTATCACAAAGGATAGTGATATGCAGCTTTCATAACAACGTGTGTTGTGCATATAGAAATGGCACCTCTATATCTTTTATTGCTCGGAGGCAAGGACCAGGTTGAGAATGTTGAAGAGATTCCAACTTTGAGGAAAAAAATTTCAATCACGAAAACACTCAGAATGGTGAAATTGGGATGCAGTTTAGGGGTTGAAAACGGTTTTTTGCGAATTTCGGCGAAACGTGACTTCTTAGCAAAAAATGTTTGATGGAAAAGTTGTAGATAATGGAAAATTTCTGTATTCGACACTTTTCGACTTAGCCTCAAATTGACCGTCAAAATGACGAAACACTGATTTTTCAGTTTTTAATTTTTCTCTCACGTATAAATGACTTAATTTAAATGAAAATTTGTAGTATTATGTCTAGTTTGGTGTCGAATGAGCATGTTTTTTCCGCAATTCACAAGACGACTAGTTTTCGAGTTATGAAAATTTTTTGAAAAATATACCCTTACTTCCACGAACAATGGTCTTTGTGTTTTTTTCTTTGTATTTCGAAGGTCTCTAAGTGATCATTTCAATTGTTGAAATGTCGACTTTCAAATGGTCTGTGTAACTTACTGGTCTATTGATCGTTAAACCGCTTAAAATTGAGAAAAAAATGTCTGTGTGTTCTTGATCTCAATATTTTCAATGATTTTCGACTTTCTTCATTATTTTTATAACAAAAAGTAGTTTATATTCAATAATTTATAATAAAATATTTGAATACATAATTACACTACAGAATTAATTCATTGATATCATTTTTAATCTTTTCTACAACTATTGAAAATCATTGAAAATATTGAGAAAATTATGATTCAGAGAGACTTTTTATCGGTTTTTCTCAATTTTAATCGCTATAACGATCAATAAACCACAAAGTTACATAGACCATTTGAAAGTAGACATTTCAACAATTGAAATGATCAGTTCAAAATACAAAAAACACCAAAACAATTGTTCATAGAAGATAAGGATATTTTTTTTGAAAAATGTACATGGGTAAATCGAAAACCAGTAGTCTTGTGAATTGCGAAAAAATCATGCTCATTTGACACCAAAAAAGACATATTCCTACAAACTTTAATGTGACTTGAATCATATGTACCCGAGAAAATAGTTATTTATGCAACAAGTGCAAAAAGTGAATGTTTATTGCACTCGACGTGAAATTGTCCGACGAGGCCGTTAGGCCGAGTTGGACAACACGTCGAGTGCAATAAACAATTTTTGCACGAGTTGCATACAACATTTTTTCTACGTTCATGCAAAAAGCAAAAAATGATTTATTGAGGTGCGGCACTAGGTGTAGAAAAATGAAAAGCGCAACTTGAATACTTTATTATTAATATCGATTTGCATTGAAACAGGAACTAATACGTTGCGAACAATTTAACTCAAACTTTATTTTTACCCTCAATGTTGAAAGTGAATGAATAATTGGTGCAATTTTCAATATGAATATTTCGTAGTGCCAATCTCACAGAATATCTGCTAAATATGTAGTAGGTTTAAACGTTTATGTTTGTCATGATGACAGTACGTTGAAGTAGAATGACAGATGAGTGCAATAAAAACTTTATTGCACTAGTGCAATAAAGATCTTCTTTTTCCACTGAATATAGTTCAATAAAGTTTTGCTTTTTGCATGAATGTAGAAAAAATAATTAAATACTGAAAAATCGGTTTTCCGCCATTTAGACAGTTAATTTGAGGTTATGTGGAAAAATCTTGAAAACAAAAGTTGTAGATCTTTTTATTGCCAACAACTTTCGTTTCGTAGCAGCTCAATTTTTTTCGCTGCAAATCGTGAGAAACCATTTTTACTCCCAAAAGTTCACCTCCTTTCGCCCTTCTATCATAATTAAATCCTCAATTGTATCCTAGTTTATTCTTTGTACCTATTGAGGTAACATAAAATTGATATTCTCGAAATGTTTCAATATTGATTTCAATAGTTTAAATTAATAAATGAGTTTAGAACAAAAATTTTAAAAATTGATTTTTGAAAATATGTTTTTTAATTTTATCTGGAGAAGCTTTCCACAGTAGTGCTACACTTTTATTGCATAATCTGAAAGTAGACGCTTCAACGAAGAAACTGGCGGCTGGCAAGTTTGAAAAGACGAACTTTATCGGTGAACCTTTTCAGTTGAAAGTGAAGTCGTTTGTTCGGAATTTGTCGAAAAAATAATCTGTATTCCGCTACAAAAAATTACAGCTCACTTGAAATATAATCAGTTATATTTCCACCGAATTTCGGAAAAAAAAAAGATTTTTAGGCAAGAAAAAAATCAATAACTGAATCGTTTTTTCCGATTTTACCGAGAAATTTGGAGTTATGTGAAAAAATTTTGAATACAAAAGTTCTAGATCTTTTCACTATTAACAAATTCGTCAATTGTTTCGTTTGGAGTTCAACTTTCGTTGAAATTCTCGAAATACCGTGAAATATCGCTTTCAACCCCTAAAAGTTCACCCCTTCACACCCTTCTCCATTTTGTCGACTCCAAATTATTTTTTCCGACTTTCGAACAATATTTTGCTCTTCTTCCAGCAGGACTCATGCGGTTAATAATTTTTTATCTCAAACATGCATCAGTACTGGTCTAAATCCATAATATTAATTCAGAATGCTACGCGCTCAATATAATCTTTCATTGTGATGCATATCCTGTCCATACCCTCGTTTACAAGATGGTTTCGCATCAGAATGCGATGTTTCTGTCATAAAAGTTTATGGAATTGAATAAGATGAATTACCGCTTGGCAGTGAACTTTTACACGAAGGAATACGGGAAATTGCGTTTACGACATATTTTTACACATCACTGAAAGAGCACAATTCAATCGAATCTCGCCTCAAGCTTCTCCTCATTCAATTTTAAATTGAAAGTAAATATAGACAAGAAAAAGGGGTAAACACTCGCAAACTCAGACTTACTCAGTTGGCGGGTATTTGCTGGACATTTCTTGAGCTGCAGTTGTCTGAAATTAATTATTCTTCTTCGAATCAGTGAACAGTCGACTGATGGTGACGGCTCAACTTTCGTTTAGCTGAAATCAGTTACAGAAAAACTGTTGCCATGGCAACAATTCCTACGGTAACGAGAATACAAAAACCCGATTCCCATGGAGCGGAAACGCGTGGTTGCCAAGTTATCTGCTTTAGTTTAGCTGAAATCAGTTGAGGAAAAAAGGTTGCCATGATAACCGTTGTTAGGGTGAAGAGTAAACAAAAATTTTATTCCCGTTTTGCTAAGTTAGGCCAGTTATGATTTAGCTGATATCAGTTATGGAAAAACTATTGCCATAGATTATTACATAATTTAAAAGTAGGCGCTTCAACAAAAAAACTGGCGACTGGCGAACTAAAACCCGATTTCCATGGTGCGGAAATGCATGGTTGCCAAATTGTCTGCTTTACTTTAGCTGCACTTTGTAATGCAAAAAATGTTGCCATGATCGTCGTTATGTTGAAGAGTAAACAAAAATTTTCTTCCTGTTTAGCGGAAATGCGAGATTGCCAAGCTGGGCAAGTTATAGTTTAACTAAAATCAGTTATGGAAAAACTGTGGCAACGATTGCTATAATCTTGAATACAGAACAACCCAATTTCTGTGTTGCGGAAATACATGGTGCCAAGTTATGGAAATTTCAATTGAATAATATCAGAACTAATATTCGTCCTTATCAGTTGGTGTGATTTTAGTTTTACGAAAATATATTATGGTAAAATTGGTTCGTTAGACTTGAGACATCACTGGAAATCCGAAGGCGCATCGTTGAAAAAATATTATATACGTACCCATTCACTTTTGTCAATCTTACTTCACAAATGAGCTAAGCAAACGCTTGCCCCACAGGCCACAAACCATAAATGATCCATAGTTGTTATATTAATTTGAGAAAATGAACAAAGTAGTAACATGAAGGCGAGCTGGTCCGGCTGACATTTCGCAAACCCGCGCGCGCAGATTTGCGAAATGTCGGCCGGACATATTGTGATATAGTCCTAATATTTCGAATTACTGTATGGTTTCACAATAAATTCAACATATGACCGAATTATAAATATATACTCCACCGTGAACTATAATCTCTTCTGAAACAGTTTCAACATCAAGGTTGATTTCAGTTAGTTTAGGACAGTTGAGGTAATCAAATTTTAATGATGATAATGCATGAGCGTTTCACTTTGCATATAAACTTTAAGCCTCTTTGATTTGACGCACTATTTTCAAGTTTATGTGCTAAGTGAAACGCTCATGCACGATTATCATCGAAACTTTATTATAATCAGGTAACCAGAATGTTTCTAGATTGCTATATCACCACTATAGTCTTGGAATTCTGATATGACTGTTAGATAAGAACCAATGTAACAGCGAGGGTTCGGCAAAAATCATATTTTTTAATTTAGTGCCAGCAGGGGGCAAATACAAATTTTCCATTACAGTCAAGACGTTCAGAAAAAAAATAATTTTTGTAAATTTAAAATTTTTCCAATTTTTTGCTTGAAACTTTTTTGAATAACTTTTCTTGATATCTTGCCATTTTACCCCACTTTTGGCCTATTCATGGTATTTTTTTCCAATTTGCCGCCATACTAGTGGTAACGTAGCATGTATCAAAATCAATTTTTAGGTTATCGGACATTCAAAAACTTTTCCCTAGAAATGTTTTTCCTTTACTCTAAAGTTCAGCTGGTATGGGTCCCGGGTCACAAAGGGGTGCGCGGAAACGAGGTGGCAGACGGACTTGCCAGATCCGGATCCGCAGGGCCGTTCTGTGCCTGTACTAGGCATCGCAAGAAGCCAAACCTCCTCAGCCCTCGACGCGTGGTCGGAAAAAGAGCTGAATAAACTTTGGAGGGATAAAGCACCCCATAGACTTCGTTCTTTCACAACGTTTTTCATCGCAGCGACGAAAATCATCGTGCCAAAACTGAAGTGTGTGGTAGCAAACCGTCGTGTTTCATCGCCGGTTCAAAAATCTGTCCGAGCTTGATATTTGGCACGACGGGTCGTCGGTTGTCGTGCCAAACCGAGGTCTGTGTGGGGCAGCGACGGGAACCGACGTTACTGTTCAGTAACGTAGTATTTAGCGGAAGGTATAGTCGTGTATGTCAATATCAAAAAGCTATGAATAAACAATTTTTAGAATTAGGAATTCATAGAGGAGTATCGAACTCATCCTTGTTTATGGCGCATAAAGTCAGAGGAATACCGAGACCGAAATGAGAAAAACAAAGCGTACGAGAAATTGGTAATTAAATTACAAGAAATCAATCCAGATGCAACTGTTCAAACGGTGAAGAACAAAATTGATTCGATGCGTGGCAGTTTTCGAAAAGAACTTAAAAAAATGAAGGATGCCAAGAGATCAGGTGCGGGCGCGGACGATATGTATAAACCACATTATTTGTGGTATTTCGATCATTAGGTATTTTTGACAGATCACGAAACACCTCGTGTCTTTTTAGCAGCCAGTCTTTCATCCAAACCTTACGGCCCTTATTTCTCCTCTTTTTTGCGATCACAGCTATCGCTGCCACTGCGAACATCTGTGTCCGATTCATTTCGCACAAGAACAATAACTGACCGTAAATCGCGAAGTGTATGGTTGAAGCAGGTTGGCGATGGAACACGACGAGTTTTATCGTGGCGATCAAACCCGTCGTGAAAGAACGAAGTCTATGGGGGGCTTAACACCGGCTGCAGGCAGTCGAAAGACTTCGTGGCCGGCTTCAGTAAGTCAAGGACACATGGCTTTTAGGTAGAAACCGCCAAGCACTACGCCTCCTTATAGGAATACTAACAGGACACAACAAGTTAGGCAGACACCTATCACTTATAGGTATAAAAGACAACCCCACTTGCTACAAATGCGGAGAAGACGAAGAAACTTCTTCCGGCCTCCTCGGCGAGTGTGAGGCGTACGGGAAACTAAGATTTGGTACCTTCGGAGTGGAGAAACTCCAACAAGAGGAAATCGACTTGAAGTGGTCGGACATACTGACCTTCATTAGGAGGTCACAAAGGTTCGAAAAGGAAAACTAAGAGGATGAATGTAGATAAGTGGAGAACAGGGGATGGCAAAAAGGGTCCGAGGGCCTACTTGCCTGGATGCGGTTGCGATCTCCCCAAAGAACTACTACTACTCTAATAATTAACTATTTTTCCATATGGTACATACTTTTTGGCGTTCACTGTATGTTCCTTCCGAATATTTTTTGTGCATCATTTCAATTTGAAGAATTTTCATATTACTGGAGAAAATAGACAAAGTCGTAACATTGAGCACACGTCCGTCCGGGTGACATTTCGCAAATCTGCGCGCTCGGATTTGCGAAATATCGAACGGACGCGCTCGCTTCGCTCGCGTTTCTTGTGTTCTGTCTCTAATATTTTAAATTGTTCTGAGGTTTTGCAGTGAATGAACTATATGATCTATTCCTAAATGAATGACTCGTAATGGGTATAAACAGTAAATTCGCCTCTTCCGAAGCAATAAGGTTCAGTTTGGTAAGTCAAAATATAATTATGTCCAGCGTTGACTTAGCCGGAGAAGTAGTTGTTTTCTCTTAAATACTACAAAAAACATATTTATTTCAACTATCAGAAAGAGAATGCAAATTTTCACTTTCGTATTTTTTCTGTCAAGTTAGGGTCTTTTCACAATATATCTATATCAGATGTAGTTCAATGTACAGCAGAGCCATAGCCAGGGAAATAGTAGTGTTCTGTTAGATATTATAGAAAACTGTTTAATTTTTATCGTAACTTTCTTCCATTTCCAGATAGTCTAAGATCCGAACCTAAATTGAAACTTCAATTGGACTGTATAATTTAATGCAATGGGCAACAAAAATTCTCTGCATTTCAAAAATGTTACACTTTATCATTCACTAGAAAAAAGTCCTGCCTTCTACTTGAGTATAAGATGAATAACATAAAATTAGAAAGAAAAAACGAAATAAAAGATTTGGGTATAACTATTGATAACAAACTGTCCTTCAGTAATCACATAAATAATATTGTTAATCAATCCCTCAAAGCTTTGGGATTCAAAATGAGAAATTCAAGTGAATTCAGGAATACAAGAACATACATTTATCAACAGTAAAAACACAAGATCTTTTTTTATCGGATAAATTTCTTTTTGTAACGAAATAATTTTGCCAATCAGTAATTTTACGAGAAAAACATTTTGTCAAATGTCAGTTTTTCGAGCAAAATTACTGATGGAAAAATTTTTAGTTAAAAAGAAATTTATCCTTAAAAGAAGAGCTCGAGTGTTTTTTTGTTTACGACCGAATATAAATTGTCTCCATATTGACGCTTTAGTATTTTTTGTAGATTGCGGGATTGGTTTTTCTATATTTTTTTGTTATTTGTTGAGTCGAAACTTCCCCAAAACGACTCATGTTGTAATGTTTCAGTATCAACTATGAACAATACTTAAATAACTGACAGGGCAGACATTAAAGTGACGTAAGCATACTAGATGTAGGCACTAAAGAGGAACAGGCGTTTTTATCGGTGATAAAAACCGATGCACCTTTTTTATAGCTGTCAAAATGACAATACAGTCATCTTTAAATGACACATTTTATACAGGAGTTAATTTATCTGTATAAAATCTACGTTCAAACTATACCAGAGTATTGTTCGCTTATTTGGAACCCCATATACAATGAATAGGTATAAAAACAACATTGAGAAAGTACAAAAACGATTTCTTCGCTACCTTCACTACAAAACACACGGTGTTTATAGATTTGACATGCCGGACACAGAATTACTTAAAGAATTTAGCTTCAGAAAACTACAAACTAGAAGGACATTAGCAGATCTAATCGTTATCCATAAGATTATCAATGGGAATGTGGACTGCACTCAAGTTTTATCGAGATTACTGTTTTCAGTCCCACAATACAACAAAAGGAACAAATCTATTATTTTTGGTCTTTCAACATCTCATTTAAATTTAGGGAAAAATGCTCCTATTAATCGACTCTGTAACCAAGCCAATAAGTATCTCGACAGCACAGATGTATTTTTTGATAGAATCTCTATATTCAAAAAGCAAATTAATGAAATATTGCAAATGTAAACTTTGTTTGGTGTATCCTATGTACTAAACATACTGGGGAGTTATTAGAAGCTATAACGTTTTCTTTATGTGTGTGACACTCACTAATGTACTAGTTATAAGGTATTGTATTGTAATCTGTAATTGGGCCAAGTGCCTGTTGATTGCAAATAAAATAAAATAAAATAAAAATAAAATAAATCGATCTTTACCGACCTGATAATAGAATCAAACTTATTTTATGATAAATTTCGTTTATTAGAAATTATATTGAAAATGGGTTGCCTAAAAAATTCTGGACAGAATATTTTTAATTATTTTTTGAAAAACAATTTTTCATAAAACTTTGCAACGTCAAGATAATAAGTAATCGGAGTAGCTCTTATACGAAGTCGTATCAAAAATCCAAAATAAACATTTTATAGAACTGAAAATTTTAAGATATATGGTGAAAATTTCGGAGGGGTGGGGGAAAAAAGGGGAGGGGGAATTCTGTATCTCTGACACCTGAAGACCTATCGAGAAACCATTTGGGTTTTGGGCAGTTAAAGAGAGTGAGCGTTCCGATTTTGAAAAATAACCTCCTTCCCCCCACCCTCCCGCCGAAGCTACTTGGCGAACGGGTGGAAATTTCGGAAAAAAACCGGTGGCTACGTACGCAGAAAATGTTTGCGAGGAAAACAGATATTCAGGGGGGTGGGATAGCCCCCCCCCCCAAAAAAAAATTAAAAAAATCACAAAATTAGAAAAAAAATATTTAAAAAAAGAGAAAATACTGTATTGTAGGGAACCGCTTTTGAGTCTTCTTTTCGGAGAGGGAGGTGGAGGGGTAGAAAATATTTGGATTCAAGGGGATGAAATTTTTTTTTTAGATTTTTCAAATAGCCCTAGAGACCATGGAAGCTCATTTTAGAAAGATTAGTAGGAACTTTTTTTTTGATGTGAACTTCCGTTTAGGCTGTGCGCGAGTCCGCGGATTTTCGAAAATGGAAAACTGAAAAGAATTAAAAGAACTAGAAAAAAAATATTAAAAGAAAACAAAAAATATGAGATAGTAGGGGACCGTTTTTGCCTTTTTTTCGGGAAGGGGGGCTACAAAATTTGGATTCAAGGAGGGGAATAATTTTTTAATTTTTTTTTTTAATAGCCCTGGATCATTCTAGAAAGAATTGTGGAAATCACTTTCTTGATGCGATCTTCCGTTTAGGCTGTGCGCTATCACGCGGATTTTTGAAAAAATTAAAAAACCAATAACAAAAAAAAACAAACAAAAAAGCTAGTTTAGCCAGGAGTTGGCTCGGTCTATATTAACGTGTTCACAATAAAATAGCGCTTATGCTGACATACATTTTTTTTATTATCACATAAAGTGAAAGTAACTGGTACCGACATACCTGTTTATACCTGGCAACCTAGTTGTTCATCCAAGTAAATAATAGACAACCCTATGTCTGCACATTCTACATGTTTCATACTTTGAGTCCAGTATAAAATTTTCTTATTATCTAGATGTTGTAAAATTTTATGAAAAATCGTTTTTATTAATTATTAAAAACATTCTGTCCAGGATTTTTTTAGGCAACCCATTTTTAATAGATTTTCTAATATACGAAATTTATTATAAAATAAGTTTGATTCTATTATCAGCTCGGTGAAAGTCGATTTAGGTTCGGATCTTCTACTAAGAGGATTCATGTTTTTTCAATTGAGAATATTTCCCTTTCCAAGTTTTGATTTATTTTCAAGTTAATAATTAGGAAACCGCGCGTTTAAGCACAACGGAAATCGAGTTGTTCTTTGTCAAACATCCTACAAACGGTTGCCACGGCATAAACTAGTTCGTAATCGATTTCAGCTAAACTAAAGCAGACAATTCGGCAGCCACGCATTTCTGCACCATAGGAATTTTGTTAACTTGTATCATAGCAACGATTACAACAGTTTTTCCTAAACTAATTACACTTCAAATTATGCCTTACGGCAAGGGTACACTGAACCCATCAATCCTCAAAAACAAATGTTTCTCATCTTATGTACGAAAGAATAATATATAAATAAAAACTTTCTCGGTCGAATCCACTCAATAAATCTTCATGTTGGCGCGTTGCCAAATTCGATAAAACGGTAATCATTTTGCAGTCGAAACATAATTAATTGAGCAAAGAAAGTCATTAAGAAAACATTTCGAGCCATTCATCAAGCATTCAAGGAACAATGTGCGGATTTCAATGGATTTTGATTGGCATTTGTTGAATTCTAAGAGTATTTTTTGACAACCAATCATCAATGAAATGAAACGGAAGTAGTGGTTGCAATTTTGCGATTTCTTGTGCTATAAATTTCTCTCTTCCCTTCGAGTTTTTGTAAAACCGGACTTCAGTCCATTCGAGGATGTATTGATATTAGACCGGGATCCCACGCCTATATTCAAAAATGATTAATAACAGTCTGAATCTTCCTGAGTAGCTTCATTTTACCGTGACGCCCAACTTTTTCCTCTACGAAAATTCTCGATAGTGGTAGCTAATAAAATGCGCAGGCGTCAATCATGTCAATTTGGTGAGTGCAAAAAAGTCATTAATAACAGAACATTTCAGAGTATTTACTTTCAGGAAGCACTGAAGATGACGAAAATCGAAAGCGCTTTGCATATTTAAGAAATTATACACTTTATACAAAAAAAACCCTCTTCATTTATTCTACGCAAGTGTATTCAGCTTCCCAAATCAATCAATTAATAACAGTCAGTTTTTCATTTGAACCTCGAGATGATTCGATAAAGTATTCGAAAAAACCTTTTGTCCTACAAAATGGATGGAAGGACTGAAGAGTCCCCCCTCCCAACATGTACCAATCATATAAAATCGTTAGTAACCAGCGGATTTTTTCACCGTTGCTTGGTTAATATTTGTATAATTGAATGGTCATATTGTCTTACAAATTGAATGGTAGTTGTTCCCAGTCCTACGCTCCGAAATTGTCAATTCCATGTTAAAAAAAATTATTAGTAACAGGCTGAATCTTCGTGAGTAGCTTCTTTCATTGAGACGCCCATCTTTTTCCTCTACGAAAATTCTCGAAAGTAGTAGCTAATAAAATGCGCAGGCGCCAATCATGTCGATTTGGTGAGTGCAAAAAAGTCATTAATAACTGTTAGTTTTTCAATTGAACCTCGAGATAATTTGATAAAGTACTCGGAAAAACGTTTGTCCTACAAAATGGATGGTAGAGGACTGAAGAGTCCCCCACTCCCAACATGTACTAATGACGTGGTCATAAGAAATCATCAGAACCCAGTGGATTTTTCTACCGTTGCTTGCTTTATATTTGTATAATTAAATGGTCACATTGTCCTAGGTAGATTTTCATCATGGACCTATAAAGTATTGCACTGGACCTAGCTGTTTCCATCCTGGTTTGAAGTCGTGGATGGCCACAATCTGTTGTCGTGATATTGAGTTGGGCGTTGTAACATCTCGTAGGTGATAAGTCTTCATCATAGACAAAATTGTTTCACCATACGTATTCCATTCGTTACCAATCGAAGAATGAAGGATGGTGATGGCGACATTAAAATACAACTTAAACCTGCATTACTTAAAAGTTTTAGAATCCAAACTATCGAAAAAAAATCAGTACTTGCGTCTTCAAATGGTTGTGTAAAGTTTATTGTGTCTGATCGTTTGTCAATGCTTTTAATATCAATGTTTATGTTTTCCACAAAGTAAACTTCTGACAGTTCTCTCATATTCTGTCATTGCCTTTTTGTTTGTATTTTTTCAACTCATTTGTGTTATATAGTGGTAGTATAATAGACAGAGACTCATAATGGTGCAATCTTGTTTGTAAACAATCCATGTGTTCGAACCCGAATATCAGATTCCAATCGTAAGTGCCATAGGTGTTAGGGTGGGGATCAATCTTTTTTTGGACGAATAAAATGAAATTAATAAGTTTATTCGAACCTTTGAATGTGGAGATAATGAAATAGACACCCCCCGAAACATTTACTACTTCATTAGGTATTTGGATGATGCATATAAAAAAAGGTGCCAAAAAGTTAAGAAATGTCATCAAAATTTGGATTTATCTTTGGGTTTCCAGCTGATGGCACAGAAGAAGCGGCTTGGTTGAAAAAGTTGGGGATGAAATGTTCAACTGAATGTGTTCCAAAGTCTGCTAGGATTTGCTGCGAATATTCATTCATTATAATATATATGGGCCGTGGTGGCCGTGCATGGGCCGTGGTGGCCGCGCTGGTAGAGCGTTCGCCTTTGGAGCGAATGGTCGAGGGTTCAAATCCTCGCATGGTCATCGGTCGCGTGCATGTCATCACACGTTAAAGAAGTCTCTCGAAGACTTCTGAGGGTTGCGCGTAGGAGTGCAATCGGTTGACGGAAATAACAAGTAACAACAACAATATATGAACATGTATTAATTGAATATATGAATTGCAATTTTGGTAAAAATTTGATTTACTGGAAATCTGTTGTGAAAAAAAAGTTGAAAGTCGCGTTTGTGGTCCCTCAGAAATGCCCTGTTGCCAAGTTGACCTCTTCGGATTACTGAAAATTTGATATGAAAAAAATAATTGAACGTCTCGATTATAGACCGTCAACCTATTTTAATAGTACTATTTTTAGTTTGCTGAAATGCGCCGTTGGCAATTTTGTTAACTTGGAAATACTGTTGTCTGATATGGAAAAAACAATTGAACATCGCTTTTTTTGTGCCATCAGTTGATTCTAATGGTACCATTTTTCTTTTGCGGAAATGCTCTGTTGCCAAGTTGGTCACTTCGGATTACTGGAAATCTGATATGGAGAAGGATCGAAGTGGACATTATTCTTTTCAATCAGGAGGCTCCTGCTATGAAATTTTAACTTTGCGAAAATGCGCTGTTGCCAAGTTATGGATGTAGAAATTCATTAAGAGAAGATTTATATAAATTGTCAATGGTGATTATTAATATAAACTTTCATCCTATTCTAATGGTGCCATTTTTTGTTTTGAGAAAATACGGTGTTGCCAAGGTAGTCAAATCGGATTACCGGATACCTGGAAATGGGGATTGATAAGAGGACAATTTCTTATTCAATCAAGTGATTTGACATTTTGACTTGCAAATGCGTTGATGCCAAGTTATGGACACGGGAACTCATTCAGAGAAGTTTCATAGACGTTTTGGACACAATCTAACCTAACTAGCCTTGCTATCCAAGTTGCAGGTAATTCGATCACTGATTGATATGAGAAAGTGAAATCGCAGCAGATGCTCGCTGCGCTCGCATTTTGTGAATTACCACAAGGAAGAAACACAAGCCAAAGGCGTGTCTTTTTCTTCGATCACTGATTAGTATGAAGAGGTGCATAGGTTGAGGGTCTATAATTTAGACGTTCAATTGTTTTTTATGTTAGGTTTCCAGTATTCCAGTACATTTCCGGTGTATTTCCGTAAAACAAAAATATTACCTTCCATTAGAATAGGTTGACGGTCTATAATCGATACATCTAACTATTTCATATCAAATTATCAGTAATCCGGAGAGGTGAAATTGGCAAAGGTCATTTCCGCAAAACAAAAATGGGTCCACAATCGCGACGTTGAATTGTTTTCTTTTATTTTGAAAACCTTGTGAATCTAATTTTCTAAGATTGATACTATCTCAGTCAATGAAGTATTGCATGACATCAAGTATGTCATACGAGTTTTACTATCTCACGAAGTCCCATCGGATGTATATTTTATCACTTTCGTTGATATTTTCATCATTATTTCAAATTCAGCATTTTTTTCTAGTGGTTGAACCCAATTTTATCAGATGCGTGCGCTCCTGTCGGTTGTGGGAAGGTCACAGTCTATCGCTACCTTCTCTCTTCCCCTCAGCCCGCGCATCAACAAAAGGAGCGATTTCAAAACAATCCGTGGTGTAGGGATGGCAATGCTGAGTCCATCTGTATTTATACTATATTATACGTTCATGATTTTCACAGTCCTACGTGCCAAAGCCGTAATATACAGAATGCTCCATTATGGTCTTGTACAAACTTCAAATGGTGAATTTTTGACTAGTTACAGATTGAAAAGTTCATATGAACATGTGTCCGCAAATATTTCGTTTAGGAGATACAAGAGACAAGTTGAGACAAGTTGAAATGTTAAATTCAATTATTTTGAATAACTTTTTGAATAAAATTTGGTGAACGGGATTTATTTGAGGTGGAAACCGAAATATGCTATCAATTTTTATGTATAACTCAGAGTGCGCTGCATACGCTCTCATTATTTATTTTAAATCGAAATCTTAATCCTACACTTTTTCTCAGCAGAAAAGGTAGAGTTGTTCATCAACGCTAGTGGCAATCGTTTTTGAGAGATTTGCAAATTTCTGCATCGATGCAGGTTATGGGGTCACCTAGGCGCCAGAAGAAGTTGCTTAGAACTTCACAAAATCTGAGTATGTGATGGATTTCGCTAAAAGAAACAACTTTTTCTTCATCAAGATACACCGAGAAAATGATTCGTTGTCAAAATACAGTGCTAAATATAATATCTTTTTTCGAACTTTTGAGGCCTCTGGAGACACCGTAGAGCAGAGTTTCACAATTCGTCTGACATCTTTGAAAGTTTTCAATTATAAATTTCAGCTCTTCAGACGACGATGTGGTGTTGCAGATTTTTCCGGGTTTCCTGCATCTGTGAAAGCGAATGCGACTTCATTTAAGCCGCCCCGGAGAGCAGATTGATTATTTCAATGTTTTTACTTTGTTATTGTTGTTTTCAATATGTTTATAAAAATTATGAATGCCAAACAAAATTTCCCTCTTTTTTTCATAAACTTTTCACGTAAATTATGGAATTTTTTAATTGAACAAACAATTATAAATTGAAAGTATCATTACTTCACCAATAAGAGTATATTAAATTAGCTAAACCACAATTTCAAAATAATTCGTTATTTTGAATATATTTTGTAGGACCAGCGATACATACCCGTTTTTTTGTAGGACACTGATTTATTAAGGTGAAGAATACACTAACCTTCCATGTGTTATCATTGTCCTTCAGTTACTAATAATTTTTTTTACCATGGAATTGACAATTTCGGAGGGTTGGACTGGGAACACCTACCATTCAATTTGTAGGTCAATATAACCATTCAATCATACAAATATTAACCAAGCAACGGTAGAAAAATCCGCTGGTTACTAATTATTTTTCATGACCACGTCATTGGTACATGTTGTATACTCAGTACACTGTGATTCGAACTGTAAGATATGACGTATGTGGTATGGTTGAACTCAGAAAAATATGGGCATTCAAATTTTGACATAAAAATATACCCTTTCAATTTAAAAAAAATATCGATGACGTCATATCTTGAAAGGTGGTAGGGAAAAAAATTATTTTTTTCTAAAAAAGGTGGAAAACTAAAATACAAAATCGACCTGTCCGAGCTTTTCCTCCGAAAATAATCAACTCGTAAGATAAAAGAGCGTTTCCACACTTTATGAACGCACTGGATATATGATGCCTTAGATAAAAAGAAATCCACCTTATGTATCTTCGTTGATTTATCTAAGGCCTTCGACACGGTCTGTCATGAAAAACTACTCAAAAAATGTTTACATAGGGACTTAGAGGAAATATTTACAATATTAGAAAACAGAGGGTAACAATTGATGGCGTGACTAGTACCTATAAAACAGTTTCCTATGGAGTTCCACAGGGAACGGTGTTGGGCCCCTTACTGTTTAAAATGTATATAAACGGTTAACTCGGAATAAAAACCCGAGGAAATATTTTGAGTTTTGCAGATGATACTGCCATTCTCTATGAAGCAGATACCTGGCGAGAATTAAAGAATCTTGTAGAAGATGATTTTCTTGAAATAGAAAAATGGTTTAGAGGAAATAAACTCACACTGAATTTTACTAAAACAAAATACTTACCACTTTCTTCATATTCAAACGGACTTCCGAATATAGGACCACTTAAAATTGGAGATAGCTATGAAATACCGGAAGATAAGTCAATAAAATACCTTGGCATTGTGATAGATCGGCATCTAAGGTGGGACCTACAAATACAAAACGTGGTTAAAAAATTAAGAGGGTTATTATACAGATTCAAACACCTCAGAGATTTTCTAGATGTTGATCATTTAAGAATATTGTACTACGCTTTGATCGAGTAACAACTATAGTACGGTATAGTAGGATGGAGTGGAGTGAATGATATACACCTGGAAAAATGTGATGTTGTACAAAAATATACAATTAAAATAATGTATCGTAAGGCACGTACGTATCAAAGCGATGATCTTTTCAGAGAATCTAAATTCCTTGATATAAGAGAACTGTTTTGCTTGAGTATACTAAAAAATATAAAAAAAAATATCATTTTATGACCTACCAATCACAACCATGAAACAAGAAAGCCGAATAATACTGTGGTATTACCTTGGTGTAAAAAAACTATAGGCCAACAAAATGCAACTTACCTGGGACCTCTCTTGATTAAAAAAAACTCATTTCTTCCATCTTCACCAATATTTCAAACAATTCTGTTAGGTACTACTTAGTCATCACATTGACACGCATGGATTTACTATTTTTATACTGTGATTTCATTATTATTTTATACATTGAAAATGTATTTACTTTATTTTTATTGAGGTTTTATAATAGAAATAATAAGTTGAGTGTTAAGTGCTATTACTACTATATCTGTTTATTTATATTTTAATTCAAAATTTTATCTACATCGAAAACTTTATATATACTTAAGTTTTAATTATCAAAATAATATGATTATATCTACCTTGATTATCTATTAATCAAAGTCACGCACAAGAGTATATTGGTTTATAACTGATTTACGCTTCTGTAACTTATCCATGTTTATACGTAAAACTTATCGAAATTCTTGTAAACTATATCCATACAAATAAACTTATTATTATTATATTAATACTCACAAAGAGAAATAAAAAAGGAAACACAAAAATAATTTCTGATTATTGTTTTTTCGACAGTGGTGATTTACTAAGTAGATACGAATAGGACGGCATACATTCATCTAATTACTGCAGTATGCCTGCCGTCGGAACCCTGCACCATCGTCCATAGATATACTAATCTATGGACGATGCCTGCAAAGTCCTTGACTTGTGCCAGTCGAAATCTCGAGAACAAAAACAGTAAGATACTCTTCTTACATGACATTTTCTTGTTGTAACAAAAGAAATTGAAATTTACTAATGATAGTTTGATAGTAGTTTGATAGTATCACAAAGCTGATTTTTTTTAAGTAAGTTTCGAGTCTGACTCGACATCAAATACAAGCAGAATATAGAAGTGAAACTGTTTTTGAAAAGTATCCCACTACGGAGAAATATATGGACAGTACCGATCTAACCCTTGGTTAGACAACTGTCTGATAAGTGGTTTTGCCAACCAATTTCCGGCACTGCAAATACCGAAACCGAATGTAAAAACTCATACGGTGTTTTTGATGACAGGAAACAAAAAGGGGCATTTTTATAGGCTCTTCAAACCATTTTGGATGGAAGGCTGTCAGTCCTCGGCATCCTAGGCTGTAAGATTGAGCGGATGCAGGGAAAATATTTTGTAACGTACATCAAACCTTTTTTACTCATCGACAATTCCAGACGTCAAAACTCAAACGTTGTTGAGATCGACTATGAAGGAAGAAACTCCCTCGGGGCACATCCTTCTATGTTCGATAACTGTAACGGTTCACCCTTTCGGAATCTATGAAAAGCTCACAAAAAACAGGAGGGGGTACAATTCGAACAGGCAAACACCAACAAGGCAAATGACGAATTGTTACACGAGGTACGGTGAGAACAAGGAGGAATGGATCAGAACCTAACTGCAAAAATAAAGGCACATTCTAAGGCTCCATATACTGGACAAGTACAAATTGTCGCCTGGGAGGTAAAAACCTTCAATAAATATATGTTAGAGTGTATGAAGGGATACAAAATTCCTTTGAAGACCATTACTTCAGAGGTAATTCTCATCCGCCGAATTTTCTAGAAAGCGGAAATTAAAGTAAAGATCAATTTGTATCCGAGTCATTTCTTGAGACAAAAACCACATGGTATTTTGAACCACAGAAATAAATTTACCACTGCCCCCCATTGATAGCGTGAGGAGCAGTAAAAAACATTTGACCCAAAATTTTGTTTAGGGCCTCCGTTAATTTGAAGGACATATATATATATATATATATATATATATATATATATATATAAAATCAAGTGCGAAGATGTACAACACTTGGATGTAAAAATAAAAACAAAGGAAGTCATCAACAGGAAGCCAACCACACATTTGTGGCTTCGGTTAGAAGACCTTGTGCTTACAAGGCAACAACTAACGTCGCCACGGAGGCAGCTATAGCTACCAGCGTGACAATCCTACCCAGGAAAATACAAATAAGGATGGATTTAGCGAGGGGCAATATATGAAAATATGAGTAGAAAAGTTATTGGGTATAACCCTCAAAATATTCTGCAACCGTAGACACGTGTTTCGAGCTTAAGCTCTCATCAGTACGGTAAAATCAAGTGCGAAGATGTACAACACCGAAGCCACAAATGTGTGGTTGGCTTCCTGTTGATGACTTCCTTTGTTTTTATTTTTACATCCAAGTGTTGTACTACTAAACCTGACATTTCAATCTGGAAATCACTGACGACAGAACAATGAAGTAAACTCCAGCAGGTCTCAGTGTTGAGAGAACCCCAAAGGTATACCCGGTATTTCGCTCGTCAGTCTCAAACCAACCAACCGACAAACTTTTGGTATTCACGAAAGTTTCAAATTCAATCATACAACTTCTTAAAAAGGAAATTTGTATAACTGTCGTTCATTTCGACATTTTATTGATCAGTTACAACGAATATGAATGGTTGCAAAACAATCCAAATAGGTACTTTCATTAAGTATATCACAAAATCTTGGATTGATTTTTGAGAGTACAAAATATCAGTCAGAGCAGAACCTCTGTCGTATACCATATGTAAATCATATTTTCACAGGTACAGCAAAAAACGTTTGAGGAAACAAACTGTGATAGAAAAGAAGCCAGGGGGTTTCGGAAGCCTGATGAATCTATATCTATATCATTTAAATATTTTAGAACTGAAAGACTTTTGGCTCAAAACGTTTGCAAAACAATCCTCAAATCGTCATTTTCTTGCGAATTCACAACCAAACAGCCATTTTACATATACCTCGAATGGAAGATATAATATCCTATGCAAGAATATCGGGGGATGGTGTGAGGAAAGAAGTATCACGGTTGCATACTATGAAAAAAATTGTTTAAATTGTTTAAAATTGTTTTTTCAGTTAACCAGCTGTCGTCCCCTTACGAACGGCAGCCCTCAAAAGTCGAAACTTGTGCGAGCCAAGGAAAAGTCGAAAGTCAATTTCGTGACAAACCAAATTGCAAGTTACATTGAGACTGAATATCACTACAATGTACAGCATTTGTTGTAAGTAAAAAAAAAATGTTTGTGGCTAGGTGCCTCATGGACGTATGAATTCGTCCAAGAAATTCATTGAGTGCGATGGTATGCGTTCACTGGTGGGAACGATTGCAAAGCATACATATTTCCCGTTTCATTTTTCCAAACTTGAGATCAGTGCCAGCGTCTGACATAACATATTTTCAAACTCAGTTTGACTTACTTGTCTCCAGTCAGAGACCCCTACCCATCAGCCAGAGGGACCCAATTTTTTAAATCGTAGGAATTGATTCTCTCATGAAATATTTCTCTAGAGTAAATTCCCACGTGAAACAATGAAACGAGAGAACCGCTATTTTTGAACACCGTAGGAAGTCATTTCCTAGGAGCTTAGTTTTGGGTTGTATTTCTTGCATGCGATCATAGAAGAATTTTGTTTGACTGATAAAAAAATAGGATTTTTGGGGACACGTATTTTAATTTGATGTTTGCAGATACGATTTTTGCTAGGTTTTGTTATAACTTCCTGGAAAAAGACGTCAAAAGATTTCATAAGCAGCGCTCAAAAAAAATTTACGAAAACTATTACACATAATATCGCAAAAGGAAAGTGGGATAGTATTTGCCATTAAATTAAATGCCATTCCTGGGGAACATAAAACTGGGGTTTGCTGGAAAAAGGTATGTTGGTGGAATCATACATGAGAGATGGAGTGAAGCAACATTTTCCTGTCGTAGACTTGGCAAAATCTGAAAAATCATGCAACTAAAAGGAACAGGGTCGCAAAAAATTATAACAAAATTAACCGGCGGAGGGCCATCAATAACATCAACACTGATGATGAATGAATAATAAATTGAAAAAAGAAACAGCGGTCTATAATTTCATCTGCATGGAATATCGAAAGCTATTGAAAGTTAAGTTTATTTTTTCATTGCGAAAACTCGACAGGGAGGTTGCATATCATAGATTTCTAACAATAACTTCTGAAAAGTGTCCTTCCTAAATCTGAAGTGTTTCTCAAACTGTCGTTCACTCGCATTGTGGAACGAATTTTGGTCTCGCAAAAAATTGTAGCCATTGCAGCCTCCAAATTGTTCAAAACCATCCCTTGTACAATAGCCATACCTATATCTACCTGAATAATAATAATTTTATCAATACATAGAAAAAATCTTCGAGTTTCTTTAACCTGAAAAATAAATTTCTAGGAGAATTTTCGAATTCTCCTGCATTGGGTACTTGGATTTCATCTGTCAATATAATATCAAGAGAAATATTTCTCTCGTAATATTTCAAAAATCGGTATTGCTTGAAATTGAGAGAAAATGACGTCATATTTCTCTAGAAAACCAATTCCGACTTTTCAAAAATTGGATCACAGGCGCTATCTTACTTGGGTCTGCCATTTTATCCAGCAATCGCTTACCCATAAAGACGTACAGGATGGTCCATTTCACAGTACAGATATACAGTGAAATCTACACAGCAGCATCTACACATGATTATTCATGACAGAGATTGTTCTTTCATCCAATTTGAAGATAATAATGATATTCCCCATATACACTAGCAGAGTGTAACTAAAGGAATAGCCTGTGCGGGTAGAGGACGGCCATTATTATTAATTCTCGTCAAAAATAGATATGATGACTTTGCTAAGCAAAAGCACGACGAAATAACATAATTCGACATTTTCTACGTGGTGGAGTTTTTACTAAGGTATATAATCCATCAAAGAAGAATTTCGAAAAAGAGAAAAATATATACCTACCGACATTTAAACTGATTTTCTACGAGAGGAAATTTGAACAAATGAAAAGCTCCATGAAGGGTGTTTTCAAAATACGATAAAAATTCTTCGATATAACTAAATATGAGAATCCCACGATGTTTTTGTCCATTTGGAAAAACTCCATTGCTTAGAAAATCTCAGCTCCGAAACGGAGTTCAATAAACTTATTATTTTGTTGACCTTGTGCGTTACACAAATGGTTCCAACATTTTCAAAAAGAAGATTAAGAGACATAAGTATTAGAGATGAAGGAATGACTATTAAAACGGTTCATATCCAGGTCCAAGAGACCACTACCATTACGAGCTTTGTGTAGGGAAAAAAATCTGTGTAGCCTCCACAGATGTTCTCTAAATAACACACATACCCGGCAATCAGGATAGAAAATGATTATCATCAGCATGTTTCCAGTTCTGAGGAATATCAAGGGGGCATAAGTATGGACACATTAGGAACAAATACAGGTTGGCCTGCAAAATTATTTTGTAAATTCTATAATAAAACTCTTATTAGGCAAGAAATACAACTTCATTACAAGTGAATAATTACTATATTTACATGCATACACCATACACTGACTGTGTATACCTTACTAATCACATACGAGAAATGCCAAAATGATCATTACAAAAGCATGAAACCATGAATAAAATTTCAATCAGGTGGGACAACATTTGAATGAACTTCTTTGTTGATTTTTAGGATCGACTTTTCTTCAGATTCTTTGTGATCTATTCGGATGTGACCAGTCGAAGTATAATTAAGGATTAAACGACTTACTTTAAGGAAGTTCAATCCAAATTATACGAGACTGGTCACATCCGAATAGAGAAACACCCTCCCAAGGATACACTTATTTATGTGTGTATATGCATATAAGAGTATATAGTTTTGTATACGTAGACAAGTATCCATTTTTGGTAACCCTACCCCAAAGGCGATCACGTAACTATCATCGCAAAGTATATTGAAGCATATTCGAGCAGCGAGCGGAATGGGTGTGGGGAGACCAGGGTGATTCATTCTTTCAAGTTGCGCATAGTCAGTAAAACAGGTAATACTACATGTGATCTATTCGGATGTGACCAGTCTCGTATAATTTGGATCGAACTTCCTTAAGGTAAGTCGTTTAATCCTTAATTATTTCTCAATGGCTTATATCAAGCTAGACGCTATATTTTTAAGGAGAACGGCATTGCCTGTTTCGGAACGTGGATTATGTAGGGGGTGTTTCCGATGAACGTGACGTCAGCAGCACACTTTCAAATGAGATATTATTACTAAATTAAAAAAAATAGTGGAACTCTTTGTTAAATGGACGCTTCAAACTAGAAACTGTCGATTTAATCGAGTTTTGCAATTTATTTTACGTAAATGTAAAGGTCAATTGCAACTGGTAAAGCAAAATCAAATATATTTGAATTAGATCAGAGTTTCCTTGAAACTGCTCATGGATATTTCAATTCTCAACAAAATAAAAAATCAGACACTTGACAAATGCGTTCCCTTGAAAGTCAAGTTTAATATGTTTATAATGAAAACAATTCTGCTCTGAATGATGCTAAATACGATTTCAAAAATATGTAATTTGGATACTAAAATGGTAATGAAGAAGAATTGTATGATGGAATTGATGGGGGGAATAAGCACCACCAAGAAAAATAAATGTTATTTCCGCCAACCTGTTGCACCCCTACGCGCAACTCTCAGAAGTCCTCGACAGACTTGTGCGAGCCAGGGAAGTCGCAGCCCTTACCTTTTAACGTGTGATGCCATCCACGAGACCAATGACCATGCTGTTAATTGAACACACTACCCTATGCTATACTTCGTCGTGTATTATAACTTTTCATGTCTAAATGGATTATTTCTCTATAAAAGATTGGCATATGACATATTTTTGGAAAGCAAATGATATTTTCTGATATACAAATTGATGTTTCTGAATTAGAAGTTACCCTTTCTGAATTTGAATTCACACATTCTGAAATATAAATCACCTTCCTGAATTACAATTCACTCATTCTGAAATTCAATTAATTACTCTTAATTTCAATTTACACATTCTGAAATACAAATCACCAATCTGAAATTAACATTGCAGTTTCTGATTTATTGATTGAAAAGGTGTAGTATTAGAAGATATTGTTACTTATGATGTGTTCGCTCGAGAAGATGGATGTCTCTCCTAGTAGTAGCTTATTTTTCCATATCTCCTAGTAGGAGAGAAAAATTAAAACAATTAGCAATGGTGAAATAAATGAAAATGTAGAATGAACTCGGGACCTTTGACACGTACTGTATGAGCCATCTCTGACGAATGATTATCTGATTTGTCAGCGATATAATGGAATTTTCGGAAATTTTTTTTTAGATATTCAAGTGAGATTTCGAAATTGTGATTATTGTGTTATTTTTTATTAACCTGGAATAAGTCGGTTGTACTTCCCTAGACTACAGAGAGACTGTGGACTTCTGAGTTTGTAGTAGGAAGAGGCTAGAGTCTCGAAAACGGGATCGCCTGAAAAAGTAAGAGGTGTGGCTCAATGATACCGACTTCACGAAAATAATCGCAAACCCGACTGTGGGACCACTGTTGCGAGAACTTGATTTCCCGACTAGGCACCTTTCATCATCACTATAATGGCGGAAAGACAACCGCATTCCCACGGACCTGAAAATTTGTATAGTTTATTGGCCAATAGATAGATAGATAGTATATTTTCAACTACGTTACATATCAAGTATATTTATGGCAGGTCACAATAGATATTATACAATAGCAAAGTATAAATGAATTAAAATTAATATAACAGATATTCACAATCAAAAAGTATAAAATATTAAAAATATATATAGAAATAGTAATAATCATAATCATCTGCGGTATCATAGCCATAAGCAGTCATAAAGGCACAGAGACAGTTTCATCCATCATATTACAATAATATTCGTTATACTGAAAGCACACATTAAAATTAATTTAAAATACACCTGATTGTATAAGATAAGAAAATAGTATAAATAATCAAAATACATGAATATAAAAATAAACACGTCGTAATAATAGGAATGTGAATTTAAGTTACAGGAGTTAAGAAATAAAACATTAAAATACTAGTAGAAGTACCCTGTCTTCATAGATTATATAATTTTATGGATCAGAAGTAATATATTCTTTTATTGTATAAAAGCAATAATTCAATAAGAATGTTTCAATTCTGGTTTTGAACTCATGAGCATTCAAATGTCTAATCTCAGCTGGTAATTTATTGAAGATATCAATAATTATTGAATTTTTATCTGACTTACCAATCTTTGTCTCGGTCTTTTCAGCAAGTCACCAGACCTAGTTGTTCCTGTGTTTTTATTTTACTGATAAGTTTTTGACTCTGTATGTGAAAGTTTGTTTGACAATTGTTCTAATGTCATTAATGACAATTGATGACAAATTGATGTACTCCGAATAAAATGTATAAAAAGTCGTTTTGATCAAATTTCTGAAGTAATCAGCAACTTAATAATCTTTTCGAAGACATCGACAAGGTTTGAGCCAGCAGATAGCTACATTGATCCTTTGAGCGGGGTTTTGAAGAAATTTGTCGACAAATCTGTTCATCTTAGTCTTCAAGGATGAGCAGCGAAAAAGCAACAGTAGCTGTAAGAAAGGTCCACGATACCAGACTTCGAAGACGAGCGAAAACGTTGGATAACTTACCTGATGATGTTCAGTTCGAAAATGGAATTACGGAAAGTGTTTTGCCAGACATGCGCGGAAGACAGGTAGACATCAGTCAACAAAACTTTTCATCACATGAAAATTATGAAAATGATAAAATATCTATTATTTCTAGTAAGTCAAGTACCAAGACTAATAAATCATCTTCCAGCTTGGCACAAAGGCGGGACAAACTTGCGAATATTGACATTTGTCCGATTTTAACGAAATTTTCACAGGTGGCTTAAAACAGCGAATAATTAATACCGAGATAATGTTTTTTTGCGGAAATCATGTTTTTTTTGTATTTTTTCGATAAAATGTGTGGCAGTACATAACCAGTTTAAATTGAACTAACTGACTGCTTCTGTGCTGTTTATTCACTTCCAACAAATGCCAATAACTTTAAAATGGTCATTCCAAGCCATACAAGAAACCATTCATATAGGAAACGGTTTTAAATTATTATTAGTTCCAATACATTTGAAATTGAGATTCATAACAGTAATATTGATACAAGTGTCAAATGTAAAACAAGCGAAGAGACTAAAAAGAGAACAAAGTGACGTTGCCAGTTTTCTTTTAATTTATGCATACCGGGATCAGTTTGCACGTGATTCTTTTTTGGAAATGTGTTGAAAATATCTGAAAAATTGTTGAATTCGAGGATGTATTTTGTGTTGATGAAATGAAGGAGGAATCTTGAGCGGTTGGCGTGAGAACGTATTTGGAAACATTAGTTTTTATTTTCTTTGCACTCAGATCCAATCTTTTGAATTGAAAGAAAGTGGTGTTGAAGAAAGTTACTCACGATTCTATCACTTTTAGGCGTTTAAATCGTCACTGCGCTCATCGTCATTATGCTCGCTTCGCTCGCCACTATTACGTCCAGACCTTTTAACGTAGACAGATCTAACCTTCTAACGTAAAAGGGAAAATAACCTAACCTAACTTTGGCACTTTTGTTACAGACGTTGCTTTCGATCTGTTCACTCTTTAGCTTTGAAACCGTTGAAAAAGTTGCTCGCTGCGCTCGCCGTCATTGTGCTCGCTATTCTATCCCGACAACTGCAAACAGATTCAATCTTTTTACGTAAAAGAAGAGAAAACCACCTAACCTAACTTTGGCACTTTTGTTACAGAACTTGCTTACGATCCGATCACTTTTTAGCGTTGAAACCGTAAATAACCGTAAATAAAAATATTCGCAAATTTTTTGCGATTCGACTCATACGACGAAAAAATAACTGTTATGTAGTAATATCTAAGTTATCTAACTCCAGATTCTGAAAAATTACACGTTATTCATCATTCAGCGCAATTTTTTCGCCGTGTAAGTCGAATCGGAAGAAAATTTCGAAGATTCGCAAGGACATGAACGAGCCTTTAGGAGGTGGACGCACGCTAAAGAAGTCGAAGTTGGCAACGTTGTATTTGCATGTATACCATCATGTTCATGAGAGCTGTCATTGAATTTGTCAAATAGTTTTGAAAATCGAGTTTAAAATTTGAACTCCGTAATTCCTTGAGCTTCATTCAGTCAATTAATCTCCTTTATACTTCTGAGAGTTGATGTTTACAGTTAATGACCAGTTATTTGGATTGGAAATTACGTAAATTGTCTTGGACTGGGGAGTATTTGTGAAGAGACCACTATGAAGGATTATCGCCAAAAAAAGGTTCTCACAGACATTTCCGCGGAAAAATTTTGATTGGTAAAGTAATTTTATCATGTTTTACACAATCTGTGCAAGTTTCATGAAAATCGGGCTCATGTCCTCATTCGCAAGTTTTACCCAAAGGCGTAAGACTGAAATGGAGTTGATAGCAGAAAGGGAGATTCTAGAACTAGACAAAAAGTCGATGATGAAGAAATTGGCCATCGACAAATTGAGAATACACGACGACAATACAAGCGTAGTTGATTTCAACGAAAGCGTAGGTGTTTTCAATAATAGCGATGAAAATAGAAATTCGCCAAATGATTGTGTCAAGGTAAGAAATTGGTTGCAATTTTATGACAATTCTGATGACAAGGAGGTAATGAATAATGGAGAAGGAAACATGACCAACATGAAATGCTATCTCGAGACGCGGGAGATGTACATGTGGTCATGAACTGTGATTTTCCTCATAATTTTCATAGATCTGACATCGATTTGGGGGAATAGCAGTACGCAGACATGCAATCGATAGATCGCTGCCAGATTTTAATGGAAATCTATCTGAATGGTTAGTTTTTATTAATGAGTTTTATGAAACTACAGAATTGTGTCATTATTCTGATAGTGAAAACTTGATTCGTCTCAGGAAATGTTTGAAAGGTGGAGCCAGGGAGTCAGTGAAAATGCTTCTAATTTCACACAAAAATGTTCCTGAAATTAATGACACCTTGAAAACGTACTACGGGCGCCCTGAATTGATTATTAAATATTTAATTGAACAGGTACGAATTACTCCTTCCCCAAAAGACTATAAACCTGAAACTATATTTAAGTATGCCACCTCATTAAGTTAGTAACTGCGGTGAAACATCTCCAGAATGATATTTATCTCAAGAGTCCAATACTATTGGAAGAATTCATAGGTAACTTAACTGTCAATTTGAAGCAGCAATGGGCATTTCATGCTGTCAACTGAAAGAAGTGACATTGTTGAATTTTCGGACTGGTTGAAAGAGGTAGGAAGAGCTTCTAGTCTTCTTTGTAATACTAGGCATGAAAACGATCACTCACAGTTACATAAAAAATCGGAGACGGTTTTTATGTCGGACGAAAAGAAATAAAAAAACTAAAATTGCAAGAATTGCTTAGGTTGTGACAAAAAAAGCATAATTTAGAAAGATGTCTTAAGTTTCAAAAAATGACTGTTAACGACCGTTGGGCTTACATAACCAAAAATAAACTTTGCATTTCTTGTCTCAAATCAAACCATCGTATGAATTCATGTTTTAACAAAAAATGTGTGAAAAAAATAACTGCGAATTTAAACATAATAATTTACTACACAAAGATATCGAAACTGAAATGACAAGAGAGGTTTCAAACGTCACAGACGATACTTTGCCAAACAATATCTCACCGGAACCCGTCCAAATTCACCAAAAGTTCGTTTCGGACATTATACTTCGAACTATTCCGGTGAATATAGAAGGTCCTCATGGTAAAATATTTTTATATGCTTTACTAGATGAAGGTTCTACTGTGACATTATTAGACAATGACTTAGCAAACGAAATTGGTTTGGAAGGTCCCATTCAACCCTTTTGTATGCAATGGACGAATGAACAGACACAAACGGACGATAACTCACACAGAGTTAACTTGCGAATAAGTGGCACTTATCCAGGTGCAAAATCATACAAGTTAACGGACGTTAGAACATCCAGTCACATGAGTTTACCCATGGAATCTTCAAATATGAAATCATCACCAATGATACCAGGAATGGGAAACCAACCTGTCGGAAGAACGTCACCTATCGTGGATTAGACTATTTTCGCCTTTCGTGGATTAGACTATTTTGGACCGTTCCAAATAAAAATTGGACGGAGACGAGAGAAGTGGTATGAGGTTCTGTTCAGGTGTCTCACCGTTCGTGCCATTTATCTCGAGATAGCTAATTTCTTGACGACAGATTCTGCGATAATGGCAATTCAAAGGATGTACGCAAGAAGAGGTTGTCCAGCCGAGATTTTCAGCGACAACGGATCGAATCTGAGAGGAGCAGACAGAGAACTACTGACAGCAATCAGAGAATGGACCAAGGGTAAATCACAAATAAATTATCTCTGAAAGGTCTCCGGTAGAATTTCAATCCTCCTACAGCCTCCCATATGGGTGGAATATGGGAACGTCAAATACGATCTGTCAAAACTCCCCTAAAGACGATAATGAAAGAACAAGAGTCCTCCATGAAGAAGTCCTTCACACACTATTTCTGGATGTTGAGAATATTGTCAATTCTCGACCTCTGACAGGCATATCCTTGGATAGTATTGACGAAGAAGCCTTGACACCAAACCATTTCCTACTCTGGCCATATTAAAACAACTCGGAAATAAATATCTTGGAGAATTTCAATCCAGATGGGACATTCCTGAAGAAACAGTGTATATTCGTTCAAGATTTGAGCAACAAGTTCTGGAAGCGTTGGATGAAGGAGTACCTTCCCATTCTCCACAAACGTAAAAAGTGGTATGATGAAAGCGAAAATCTTGAAGTCAACGATATCGTTATTGTGGTTGACGACCAATGCCCTCGAAATCACTGGCTGAAGGGATTAGTCGTGGCTACATTTCCTGGAAAGGATGGACAAATACGGGTCGCAGATGTAAAAACCACAAATAGTGAATTCAGGAGACTAGTGTCTAAACTATGTGTCCTCGACGTGAGACGACAACAACCATGAAGAAACTTCATTTCCTCATCGGGGGAAGAATGTTCCTGTATTTTTATTTTACCGATAACTTTTTGACTCTATATGTGAAAGTTTGTTTGACAATTGTTTTAATGTCATTAATGAAAATTGATGACAAATTGATGTAGGTACTCCGTAGAAATATATATTATATATCTACTCTAGAATGCTAATCCCGCCAATTTTCACGGCGAAAAGCATGCTGCGCATGCGACCCGTTTACGATGTGCGCATGCTCGTCATCAGTGTAGTTTGGATAGATCGTTGCCAAGTTTGAAAATAATTAGAATTTGAAATAATTGAGAGTTTTTTGTTATGAGGCAATAAAACACATGTCAGTTGAAAGAGAGAAATTTGACAGCGCATTTAGAACTTTTTAAAACCGAAAAGAACCTTTTAGAGATAGACAACTCCGAATTTTAGGCGCGAAAGAAACTTATTTAAAATAATAATCTACCCTACTGTAATTATAATGACCGTGCAAAAGTGCTTTTTCATCAACAGAAAGACTTGTCACTAAGATCTGTCACTCTTGTCAGAGATCAGAGACGGTTTTAGAATTTCAGATCTTCTCTTGTCGTTTTGTGTGGTGTTTGTTGTCGTTGATTGTTCTTTCTTTATTCGTGAATTTGCATTAATCTTGTTCCTTTAAAGGCAATTTCTAATAAAGCCGTTTCTTCCTACAAATAAACAATGAACTGTTTAGTGTTGTGTAAAGGAACAATACCTGAAATAATTCATTTTTGGTAGATAATGAAATTTTTTATGTACCTATATGCTTCGCTCAAAATAGCTTGAACATTATTTTAGCTTGACAAAAAAGGCATGATTTTTGGTTATTGTTGTCAAGAATTGACCCCAGCAGAACATTTGAGTGAGAAAATTGTAATTTGTGGTAGACATTTTCCTCATGAAGATTCATGTGAAAACGACGATAGAATAATTTGAAACCTAGTGCAGTACCAATACTGTGTCTGCGTAAGCATGCATGGCGAGTGATACAACTTTCTGCCACACCGCTTATATTATGAGTTCTAGATTCCTACAAAAAGTACTCAATATACACAGAATCACAATATAGAAAAACTCGAGGTCATCTCCACAATTTTTCAATATGTCATCTGGTGTAGTGTGATGGCGAAGCCATCAATCAAAAATCAGTTTATCGAACATGTTTCGAACCTGTATAGGTTCATCATCAGCGAATTAGACAATTATGGGGAAGAAAATCTGATATGGATTTATGAAATTTAGTGTGTTTAATTATGGAGAGGAAAAATACATAATTAAGAACTACTTATTGAGAATTAAAAATCACCACATTCTACCAGGGTTGTTGTCACTTGGACAAACCTTTTAACCCTGTCACCATGTTCCCCATTGTTGGTAGAATGTGGTGATTTTCATTTCTCAATAGTTAAATCTCAATCATGTATTTTTTCTCTCCATAATTTAACCCACCACCATCTAATTTTGTTGAAATGTGGGGACACTTAATTTCATAAATCCATATCAAATTTTCTTCTTCATAATTGTCTAATTCGCTGATGATGAACCTATATAGGCTCGAAACATGTTCGATAAACTGATTTTTGATTGATGGCTTCGCCATCACACCACACTAGATGAAATATTAAAAAATTGTGGAGATGACTTCGAGTTTTTCTATATTGTGAATCAATACCACTCCACTTCGAGATACAATTAATGTCAATATGGAAGTGCTTTTCTTTGATGGTAAGGAAAATGCTTCTGGTCTCAATTTTTCATGCACCCCCATTGTGGAAATTGCACTAACGTAATAAAATCAGAAATACTCGTAGAAATAGCATGTTTATCTCTTCAAATGATTTAATTTAAATGGAGTTCTAGAAAAAAAACCTCGAGATTCCAAGCATCCAATTTTATAAATCCATAATTCGGGTTGGAATTATTTATGACATTAGCTGAAATGAATTTTCATAGTTTTTTGTTCTTTCAATTTCATTTTCCATTGCAGTGCTTCCTTGAAATTCGCACCGACGATTTGGGGTGGTTCCGTAGGTTTTTGTTGGTTAACTACAGCTGAAAAGTGCATGTGATACCAAAAATCAGTCGCTTTCATTGCGATAAATAATAATAATAACCAAATAATAATAATTGAAATCAGCTAAATACAAATAACAGGTATAAGTACAATGAGGTTTCCAACCTTATTCTCCGAGATTCAGAATTAACGTTTGTTAATCTTCACAAGTACCATAATATTTTACTAAAACCGGGCCTGTTACAAAAATCACTAATGACGCGCATGCGCATTGTGGACTAGCCTGAACTTTTTACAACACTTTTGACATGGGGATTAGCATTCTAGAGTAAGTATATAATAGATATTTCTATGAGGTCCTCCGAATAAAAAGTATAAAAAGTCGTTTTGAACAAATTTCTTTAGTAATCAGCAACTTATTGATCTTTTCGAAGACATCGACAAGGTTTGAGCCAGCAGATAGCTACACTAGTGGGATATTGGTGTCTAGTGGATTGATTTTCATAGCTTCCCCTTTTGCCATGAATTTCTAACAAGGTTAGGTAGATGAAAATTATTGGAAGGGTCATTATTCCTAATTTCTTAAAGAGTGGACGACAATGATCTCAACCCGCTCCACTAATGATTCGGATGACTTTTTTCTGTTGCATAAATATTTTATGAGAATGCAGGAACTTCCCCAGAGTAGTAAGCCATACATTACATAACTATGAAATAGTCTGAAATAAGATGATATGAACACGGGAAACCCAACTATGTTCTTCACTCGACGAATCAAAAAAATAATACTGGATGGTTCGCTCTAATTGATCAATGGAGAAGACCAGTTGAGTTTGTCATCGATTACTATGCCAAGTAATTTCACGCTACGTCCAGTCGATATGTTAGAATGAGAAGATATTATTATGGTTTGATTTTTGTTTGTATTCAGTGTCAATTTATTTGTTGTGAACTATCTTTTTCCAAAGTAACTTCCGCTGATTTGGACAAAGCCTGTAAGTTTCCATCAGCATCAATAAGAGTAGTACCATCAGCGAAAAGTACGGTGGTCACTGGGAGCATGTAATGATAAACCGTTTATATAAAATATGAATAACAATGGACCCAGAACTGATTCTTGGGGAACGCCGTAATAATATTTTACTAGAGACGGTTGCATGCCATTGCCCGAAACACATTGTGATCTATTAGTGAGGTATGATTTGAAGAATTGAAAGGGCACACCTCTCACACCATAATACTGCATTGTTTCCAATAAGATATCTTGAGAAACACAGTCAAACGCCTTAGGTAGGTCACACATAGTTACAAATGAGTGTTTACCTCCCTCAAGGCCCTCCACTATATTTCTCATGACTCTCAAAATTGCTTTGGTTGTCGACTAATTTTTCCTAAAACCAAATTGACCTGAACAAAGGAGAAAATTTGTTTCTAGATATTTAGTCAACCTATGTTTTATTAAGATTTCTATTATTTTAGCAAGAATCGGTATTATGGATATGGGTCTGAAATTTCCTAGTAAACGTGAATCACCTTTCTTTAGTAAAGGTAAAACAACTGATATTTTGAATGCATCTGGAAAAAATCCCTGCGAAAAACATTCATTTATGATGAATGCAAGGGGATCCGCAATTATATCATCTATTCCTTTAACGATGTACGATGTCAAATCAGAAATGTCTGGACAGTTTTTCAAGGATTTTATTCATCGTTTCAATTATATCTTGCGGTGTGACTGGAGCAAGAAATAACGACGATACAGGTACATTCATAGTTTTTTTTTTTAATCGGTTGGTTTGTGACTTATATCAGGTAGAGACGAAATTAACTTGCTGGCTATTCTACAAAAGTAATTATTAATATAACCTGACCTGACTAACCTTATGTAGACAGAATAACCATCCAAAATTGGTTATTGGCTTTGGCCTCCAGAGGCGAATTTAGACTCAAACCTAACCTGAGCAAGCTAACTTGGTACAGAACATAGTCAATAAGCCACACCTCCTCGGGATTTTTACTTTTTCATGCAAATCCCGTGTTTGGGACTCTAGACACTTTCTTTGTGGTATCTCCCAGGAAGTATTTACGGTGACGAGGTAAGGGGGTGGGAGGTACGGCAGGGAGGGTGGTAAGGGGGGTAATTACACCTCTACGAATTTTCTCGAACAAGTAAAACATAACACTCATCTAACAAAATGACAACAATAGTCACTAAAGCGCTTTTCATGACGTTTTGAAGATAATTCTGCGAATAAGGCAATGCTGAATTTCAGTCAAGAGAGGCTGATATTATACCATATATCCAAACATGGAAAGAGCTTGTAGAAGAATCTCCAGAAGGGTAATAGTCTTTCCTCAAATAATGGGATTAAAACTTGTGAATCAAGCAGACCAGTACAGTATGCAAAAGAACGCAATTGGAGGAAATTTTACAATAACTTCAGTCACAGATAGTGTCACAAGCAGATCTAGGAGTAGAAAAACATATTATGTATTACAAATTCCGAGCAAAAACTAGCAATCCTCAACCCGTAAGAGGGGAAGGAATTCCTAAAATACACCACCAGAGACCAGAGACAATAATAAAACGAATTTATATATCGCACAGAAAATAATGCTAACAGACGCAAACCAGGAGAAAGAAAATTACACTAATCCAGTAATCACGGGTAAGTTCAACACGGTGGATACAAATCCAATAGATGCAAATCTGGAGTCCGACCGGTACAAATTCCCCACGAATGAGGTTACCAAGTAGGATGAAACTCAAATTGCTTCATCTATGGACAATACACAACAAAAATCCAACAAATACAAATTTTGATGCTGAACCGGATTAAATTCATACAAATATAAAAATGGACACAGACGGAAACAAAACCACTATAACGTGGAGTAACTCTGTGATTGAAATAGATCAGAACGATACAAAGAAAAAGAAGACAGAATCAAAGCAAAAGAGCTTGGGAACAAACTTATATTTGGAGGATTAATTACGGAGAAAATGGCAGAAGAAGTAGTATTCTTCTCAGAAAACCCACCTGCACACACTCCAATATTTCCGCATATCTAAGGCCCCATATTGCAACACAGTTAAACATAACACTCACCGCCAAACTATCGAAAAGTTTCATTTTGAATTTCCATGTAACCATTTTACTTTTAGCAATTACTGGAATGATTGCACCAACCGCTTGCTTTCCTTTTATAGCAGAATTTTACGCCATTTCCCTGAATAGAGAGGAAGGCACAAACGGAACTCCATGATAAGTTTATTTTGTAATCATCTGAACCTTTTTGCTTTCAAATAAAAATGTTTCTTTTTCGTTCATTCCAAAGCCACCTCTTGAGAAAGACATTACTTCAGTTTTTTCTGTGTTGACAGTCAGATTGTTTAACTGGGTATACTGTTCAAGTATTCTCAGTTTTCTACCATGATCAATTTGGGATTCAGCCAGTATGACAAGATCATCAGCGTAGCATAACATCAGCAAATCAGTTTTGTTATCAATACTGATTCCATGCACTCCTTTTTTTCAAGAAAAAATCCTCTATATCGGATAGGAATAAATTGAATAGAAGAGGGCTCAAAGACTCACCCTGAAGAACTCCACTAGTTATATCGAATGACGTAGTCCTTTAACTTTCAGTAAGGCATTTGCATATAAATATCTGATGAGCTGAGTCATGTTTGAACTAACTCCAACACTGAACAATTTTTGCCAAAGTATATGGTGAGTACTTGAGTCAAATGCCCTTTTGAAGTCAAGAAATAGAGCAACTATTTTACTTTTTCTGTGCCGAATGTGTAGTTGTATCACAGACGGAGGAATATAGATATTGTCAATACACCCGCGATTCTTACGAAATCCAGATTGTGATTCAGGGTGTGCGCTACTGTCGTCAACCCAACACTCGAGGCGTTTGAGCAAAATTTGAGTGAATACTTTGGCAACACAGTTAACCAGAGCAATTCCTCTGAAGTTGGAAGGATCATCAATAGGCCCTGCTTTATTAAGTAAGTGAGGAGACATGATGCGATTTTATGGATTATGTTGACAAAGGAAAGTTGTATTCACCTCGGAATTTTCAATTCTCTAGAATAACTGCATCATAGAAAAAATGTTCTCCTCCACCAAAGTCTATAAAGGGTTTTTTCACAGAAACACGCTCTTGAGACTGGATGCAATTTGATGAGACATGTTGAGGAAAAAAGGTATTCACCTTCGAATTTTGAATTCTTTAGAATACCGGCATCATAGAAAAAAGAGCTCCTCCACCAAAATTTAAATATTTTTTGTTGCGGTATACATAATGTGAATGCTTCAAGGATGTATATTCCTGCAATCGGTAATATTTTCATATTCTGAAATTCTTCCCTACAAGAATCTTTGGATCCCAACTTATTAATTATCCTTATAGCATACTTCTGAATTATGAACAGTTTGCCTATAGCGGAGCTTGACCCCAGTTTAAAATGCTATACCTGGATAAGAATTGAAATTTAATTTCCATAATATAATGTTAATAGAATTTCTCGACTGCAATAATCAGAGATATACCTGATAGTCCAAGATCCCTGCCTAATCAGAGAAGTACTTAACAGCATTGCTGACTATGCTGACTTTTTTATAGTTTTTCTAGTCCTCCTCTAATGCTGAATCCCTAGCCACTTTGTACAAAATGTCCCTATATTTTATTTATTCCATGATGTCTGTAAACCATACTTTCAGTTTGGAGTTATGGAGCAAGATCCCAGAGCCGTCAAACGTAACTTATTTTTAAACGAACGAAATGTGTACGATTGAGTAGTGTTAGTATGTACTATGTTCGCATGCCTACCTGCTAGCTTGGCCAGATGACCATTCTTCAGATATTAGGGAAACAATGTACGTAAAAACATTACTTACTTTAGTTGAATCGCCATTATACAGATTCATATCTATAACGCCTGATGGGTTCGTGGGCAGGGTCACAGGCAACCACCCCGGAACTCTGAGTTCAAATCTCGTTTCCGACAACTTTTTTTATTTAAAACCCATCCAAACACGTCAAACTAGGCAGCCATCTTGGTTGGAAACAGCTCGACTCTGCGAGGATATTTGTTTAAAAAGAAATTTGACATGAAAACAGAATTTTGGTAAATAAGAGATTTTGTTAAGATTTCCTCATAAGTAAGATCCCAGGGCCTTCAGACATAACTTATTTTTGAAAAGATGAAGACTCACGTTCTGAGTAGTGTCTCATGTACTTTTAATACATGCGTGCTTGTGGAGTTCGCTCTGTGACACCTGGGCAGGTACCAGGTGAGAGAGGTAACTAAAAATGAGAGTTACTTAACTTAACTTTGTCCTGGCCCATGGATAGCGTCTGACACTTTTGAAATTACCTAAGAGTGATATTCTACAAAATATGTATAAAAATCAGCCTTACAAATTTAAGTTAGATAACTCTTATTTTTAGTTACCTTTCTCACCTGGTACCGGCCCAGGTGTCACAGAGTGAACTCCACAAGCACGCAGGTATTGAAAGTACATGAGACACTGCTCATAACGTAAGTCTTCATATTTTTAAAATTAAGTTATGTCTGTAGGCCTTGGGATCTTACTTAAAAGGAAATGTTAACAACATCTTTTATTTACTAAAATTCTGTTTTCTTTCAAATTTCTCTTTGAACAAAAATCTTCCCAGAGTCGAGCCGTTTCCAACCGAGATGGCTGAAAAGTTTGACGTATTTGCCAGGGTTTGAAAAAAAAAATTGTCGGAGATGAGATTTGAACTCGGAGCTCCGGGTAGATGACTGTGACCCTGTCCACGAACCCATCAGGCGTTATAGATATGTATCTGTATAATGGCGATTCAACTGAAGTAAGTAATGTTTTTACGTACCTTGATTCCCTTATATCTGAAGAATGGTCATCTGTCCAAACTAGCAAGTAGGCATGCAAAAATAGTACATACTAACAGTACTCAATCGTACACATTTCGTTCGTTTCAAAATAAGTATCGTCTGACGGCCCTGGGATCTTGCTCTATGAGAGAATAACAGACACTTCCTAATTTTTTACAAAAATTATCTTTGGCATCAATTGCAATCTGTTATCAAAAACCACGCCTAACATTTTGGTTGCTATTGTTGAAATCAATTCCAAATCAGTAGTCTCAAACAGATTGTTGACCTTTTCCCATGAACTGAAACATATCGGTTTTTGTTTCATTCATTTACAAATTATTCTTTTCAGACCATAACATAACTTTGTTGAAATTGATTTCAGCTATTTCTCAAGGAAATGAAGTCATCTTCGATAACTAATATATAAGTGTCATCGGCATAATATATACATAGACCAAGAGCCCGTGTTACCATTTTTGGTAGTGATAAGTTTACGCCCATCGACCACTGAAACTTGTATTATCGATGTCGACGATGCTAAAGAGATTCTCGCCATACATGATTTCCAGGGCGAAGTTAGGGTAGGGGGCTTACCGATCTGTTGCAAAAAAGTGGGCAAAAGTTATCGTAAGTATACGACTGAGAGTATTGGGAAAGCAAAGATTTCAGGAAAATAATTCGACGGTCGCTGATTGTCAGTCGCCTACATCGTGGCGTTCACCCGCTGCAACCCTCGAAATATGTAAGAAAAGAGAACAACAAAAAAATATTCAGTTTACAACTCACAATAGGGGGGATCTTACCATTAGCATTTTAATAACACAAATTTCGCGGGCCAGCCGTTTTCAATGGGAAGGGCGCTGGGCTCACCTGACAGTGAGTGGAGGAATTTTCATTATTCATATACACTAACTAATCATGGCCAAAACTAGATATGAAAATGTCCCCAAAATGGATCCCATCAGCGATATGCTTTTCAGAACTTATATCTTCCCCAATTTTTACTAGGTACGTGTCTCCTATTTTCCAGGTAGGAAGTCAGTAAATTAAGCGGCATCTCTCTATCTCCGTATCTCCACATTATTTCCAGCAAAAGGCTGTGATTCACGAATTCAATGAACATTTAATTTCATATAATCAAAACATTGTGGAAACTAAATATGGAATGATACAGATTGCAGTTGTAAGTTGTTGCTATAGTAACTAAAACCATTTAATATACGCAACTAAAACGTTGTATTCCGCTTATTTCGTATAAATGTGGAATGTTTATGAGACATGACACAGGATGAAAGGCTTTCGTTGAAACCTAGTGGAGCTTCTAGGAATTCAGCGAATGCAAAATAATATAACGTTATAACTAAGGAAACTCTGTTCAAATATTAGTAGATAACTAATGAGAGAGACCTGGGAGGAGCGCCACGGCAAATAATAACAATTATGACCAGTCAGCAAAAACCCATGAGAGAGCAATGGGAGTCAAGTTCAATGACCTATTTCAAGGTTAATGAATGTGTTGGATATCAAATTACTTTGAATTTGCTGACGTCACGTTACTGACCAGTCTCGACAAGTAGGAGAAGTCCGAGATGGGTTCAATGACCTCTTTCAATAAGTGCACGTGTCAGGTATCAGATTACATTCGATAACATCCGGTGAATGAAATTTAATACAGGTTCAATGACCTTCAATAAGTGCACGTGTTGGATATCAAATTACTTGGAATTTGCTGATGCCATATTTCCGGTGGGTGTAATTTGATACGGGTTCAATGACCCATTTCAAAATGAATGCACGTGTTGGATATCAAATAACTTGGAATTTGCTGACGTCATATTTCCGGTGGGCGAAATTTGATACGGGTTCAATGACCTCTTTCAAAATGAATGCACGTGTCGGATATCAAATTACTTGGAATTTGCTGACGCCATATTTCCGGTAGGCGAAATTTGATACGAGTTCAATGACCTATTTCAAGGTTAATGAATGCACGTGTCAGGTATCAGATTTCATTTGAAAACATCCGGTCACGTGTCATCAGCAGAATCCAATACAGGTTCAACGACCTCTCATAAAGTCAAAACCTATGAGAGAGCAAAAGGAGTCAAGGTCAAAACCTATGAGAGAGCAATGGGGGTCAAGGTCAAAACCTATTATATAGTTTCATTTGGAAAGTCCTGAAGTCGGAAACGATACAATAAAATGGAAACTTGGAAGCACACATCTTTGTCAAAGATGATATGACTTGAAGATAACAAATGATTTTCAAAAAATCACTTTGCTTCCCCTCCACCGCATTTTTTATATATTACTATAAGAAAAGTCTATCCAACTCCAGTTTGCGTGAAACGATCAATATGTTCACAAATCTTATCATTTTACAAGCCATTTGGCAAGGGTTTCTCTTCATTCAACAGCCCAACAACGTTTGTGAAGTTTTCATATGCTTTGATATTGATGGTACATGGAATGAAACTTGGCCCTCCAAGTGGGCGAGGATGATTCCGTTTGAATTCAATGATGTGGAAACTCTAAAAATTTCAATACCATCCAACAGCATAGAATACAAGTTAATAATGAGGAAATATAATTCAACTGAACGGACAGATAGGATCAAGCTATACCCCTCCCCACCATCAGCTAATATAAGAGATGATTCAGAGTCTACAATACTTCAATCTCTGATTTACTACATAGCTTTCTGCTCTTCAGTAACAGTGCTCACTTCATTGGTGGAAAGATTTCAAAAAATATGGAGGGAACTCACTGCCTGATGGATCTTATAACCAAACATGAGAAGCTCAAACCTTTATATAAATTCACCGAAGATGAACTACGACAATTTCCACTACAATATTTGATTCATAAGGCTAGACCTCAGGAACTTCTATTGGTATGGCACAAACTACCAGATGAATATATGGGAAACTTTGAACTACAGGTTCAGCTACCTTGCTTCATTCATCACAATCGACCTGAGTGGATGGAACATGTAGATGGTCCGGCTCCTTCACAATCAAAATGTCATTCATGCTTGGGAAGTTTAAAGTGATATGTTTTTAGGGTATTTGAATAAAAAACAATTTTTTCAATATTTTCGTTTTATTCGATAACAATTACAGATCCAGAATTCATTCATCTATCAAATTATCTGCCATTGTAATGAGGAGATCCAACATTGCGTCATTATCTTTCGGATTCAGTTTATGATGGCCCCAAGCTAATGTTTCCACATTATTGGGCAAAACAAATCTTTTGTCGTCACTAGATGATAACGCAATCTTGTTTCTCAATTCCGTGTAAATGGTATGTAAATAAGAAGTGAAAACATACATTTTGCGTAAGATAGTGCCACCTCTTTCAACAATTCGAATATAATCTGAAATTTGGAGTGTATTTTCTGTCACATTTTTGGAAACTCCTTTCGCCTTTTTCATCACTGTTGTGCTCTTGATACAATATGCCTTCGCACCTGTCCCATTAAAACATTCTACCGGTGATCCTGAAAACTCGTCTTTCATCTTACCGACCATTGATACTGTTTTAGGAACGTTGTGAATATTGTCAAATGTAAAATTAGATGTATCAAAGTATTCTATATTTTCTCTCACATTTTCTGTGAGTATCTCCAGAATCAGTGAATCGGTATCAGTGTAACAGAGGTTCGCTTTCTTACCATACTTTGTTTTAATGTATCCATAATAAAAATCATAAATTATGGTTTTTGAAATATCTAAAATTGAAAACCCTACGTAAAGCGGCTTGTCATAGGTAACTGTTAATTTCTCCATTTGAACAGCTACCAAATTCTCATCAAACAGTGAACAGGATTTGAAATGAGGTTTTGCTATGAATCCTTCAGCTCCCACAGACCCTGGCATATTTTTCCAGTGACTGCATAGTTTTATGTCTTGTCTTTTGTCCACGTTCTCCATAGTTTTTCCAAATATCGAGTTTATGATGAATTTGAAGAGATCACGTTCAAATTCATTTCTGGCAGAATTCCGAAGATTTGTGTTTAAATCAATATATTGCTTCAGCCATGCTGACTGTGTGAATTCCAAAACCCTGTGTACCTTCTTCAATTTCAATCCATATTTCAAACATTGCTTCAAATTTCTGTAGTGTATGATGACATCAAATTTGGTGTCAACTTAGAATAATTGCTTCCAGGAGGTTTAATATTCTCTGGACAGAAAGGGAGGTCATTATGATCGTCATGTAAATTTGGTGGATAGTCCAAATCAACTTCTAGTACATACCCCTTCAAAGATGTATTCTCAATTTCGAAACAGACAAAATTTTCTAGCTCATACTGCTCAAGCCATCTGAAATCTCGCATTGGAAGACATTCACTCATAGCAGCTCCATACAAATTTGTTGCATCAAGATATAAAATATATGAGTTCGGTTTGGAAGGATTATAAGATGGTATAAACTGATTATTAGCTATAGCCTTTCTTTTACTGCATTGACTAACACCACCTCGAATTCCTTTTTTTTAAAAGTTAACCATATCAATATCAGTTAGGAGCTCTAGTTCAACCTTAGTTAAACGTAGCATAGCATCCCAACTGAGGGAAGGAGCTGTCACGTACTGGGCTGGATCCAATTTATATTTTTCCAAACATACATCTCTGAAATTTTCGAAGACATCTGCCAATAGTAGAACATCTGATTTTAAGTAAACATCTGAGTATTCTCCTAGAGTTGAGCATCCGAATTCATTCCATACTTTAGAAGCTCGATAGTAATCCTCTTCGGAAATTTCTCTGCCTTTCAGAATATCGAAGAATTCAGATTTACTTGGTAATGTATGCTGCTCCAATTTTTCATAGGAGTCAACATATGAATAAGGAAAAACGCCTTTGCGTCTTATCATATTGAACTTTCTATCATCATGAAAATATTTCCTCGCCTCTCGACATTGAGATGGCTTCAGTGTTTTACTCAGATTATCTAGAGATTTGGATAAGAAGCGGAAAGAGTCTGTAAATCTCAGAGAGATGTATTTGTCTCTTATTTTGCGGTTTTCTGATTTTTCAACCAAATATGATTTGGTGAATGAAATATACTTCTCTTTGTTTTGGGCAATCACTGAGATATTCTCATTATTCGAAGCCAGTTTTTTTATAAACAGATGACAATCATAATTTGTTAAATTATGAAAGAAAACAGGAATGAATTTCACCACTTTATACTGTAAATTACATCTGGAATGAGCGCTTGCGCGGTACACACCTGTCAAGTGACAGTGATCTTGGACTTTAACGTCTTCAGGTTTATAGGCGTTACCACAAATATGACAGTGTGTAGAATTCTTAAATTCACTGTCTTCTTTTGCTGAAAGAGGAAGCATTTCTTTCACTTGTTTTAAATGTTTGTTATATAAATCCGGAACAAGGTCATCTAACATTCTAACAAACATCTCGGCACAATCACTTCCACGATATTGTATGAACTTCGAGTATTTGTCATCAAAATTACACTTCACATAAAAAGCGAATGAATATGGCTCGTGTTCATACGATTTCAATGTGAATGAGTGCTCATCAGATGGTTCACTATGATGAATAGGTTTCAACAAACTCTCAAAATCTGCATATATCACAAATGGAACTGGAAGCTGTTTTTCGAAATTGGTGGATTTGAGAATATTTCCAGGCACCATCTCACCATACTTGTTGATAATCATATCTGGTTTTGGAAGTAAAACACACAGATGATTACAATCATACTGTTGATGAGTCATCAATTTTTCACTTGTAGAAAAGAATTGGAGACAACCATCACAAATATATACACGACCATTATGCTTGGATTTTTGTCGTGATACCAATCTTGACAGATCTGTAATGAGGCAATAGTGGCTATTTTCATCCAAATCAGCTATGAGAAGAAGATTCACATGAGTTGCAGATCGATGTGTTGTGAAATGTAAGGGCCCCACGATGTTGGTAACCATTTTACCCTCCTTGAATTGTGTATCTATTCCAAAAACATTGACAGATATATTGTTCATTCTTTCAAATTTGGAAACATCCTTCAATTTCATTGGAAAATCAATGCCTTCAAAATCAAGTAACGTAGTATAATGTGGATACGAAGATGTGCTCGATGGATCTCCATTCGAAGGAAAAACTGCTGCCATAATGGACCAAGCAAAACAAGCACTATCCGAGTTCTTCACATTCAGAACAGCTTGCTTAAATTTAATTGTTTTGGGTAACTCGACATACGACGAAGCTGATAATGGATGATATGTGTTTATATTCACATCGAGATACCAAATCTTTTGTAATGACCAACCTGAGTCTCGTTCCTGAAATTCGGAAGCTTTTGAAATCATCTCATCTCTGAATTCCTCATAAATGTAATCCAAATCAGTGGAACAAGTGATGATTTTGTTTTTTGTATTGAAGGATTTCATGTCACTTAATTCTTTCTCAGGTATAATGTAGTGTCCAAATAGTTCAAAATTTATTTTCAAATTCATGTGCTCTTTCACATATTCCGAGATGATATTTAAAACTTTCGATTTAACTTCTTCCATGAAGTTGACGTAATCAACACATCTTCCACTACTTTTAAATCGATAACTTGCTATTCTATTCTTGAACGCGTGTTGAAGTTTTTCGATACCGTCTTCCAGTTTCGATGAAATATTCGCATGCAACCTCTTCCTCGACTGCTGAGCGCTGGTAGATGAATCAGTCAGTTTGATTTTTTTTCAACTGTGGAGCACTGGTGACCCTTCCTGCTAGTTCACCATCAGCTTCTTTGAAGAAGCACCTCTTTTGCAAGTGTCGGTTTAGATTATATTTTGTTGAAAAATTCATTTTACATATGTCACACTTCATGATCAATCAACCTCAGAGGTACGAATACTAACTGTAATTGTTAGAACAACTCCGATTAAATAGATAAAATCCTCGATATACGCTTGCGCATTGCTGTTTCTATAGCAGTCAATGACCTTGTGGAAAACATCGGCTGACTAGACAACCGGATGCTGTAAGTTCAATGACATGTCGAGTCATCAATCTGATTAATTGCGGATGTTACAAGGTGAATGACTTCAAGGTGGAAACATCTGGTGACTAAACAAACGGACACTTATTGAGACATTCCTGAAGTGCTCTTTGACTCGTTAAATCCTGTAATGAAATCTCAAAAATAAAGTAAATTGTTTTGGGGTATTTTTATTAAGATATATCCATTATAAACATTTGATATAGATAATAAACATTTGAAAGTGCACATATACAATTGTCTTTAGTATGATAGAAACAACTTGCTCCAGATGCTTGTAAACCGGGTTGTTCTTCAAATTCTATGACTGGCTGCTGGGTGAATTTTTTGATATATTCTGCTTTTTCCCTTCCTTTGACAAAAATAGTATCAACTCCCTCAGTGAGCCTCTTCATTATATTTCCAAATTGATGTAATGGTGTGAATCCATCATTCCAATGTATACAATGATGATTGTGCATCAACCAAGTGGCCTGACTATGGAATTTTGGTGGGAGCATGTTTAATGGAAATGGAGGTTTGAACACATAGTGAGAAACTTTAATTCCATCGAATGTAGCCAATTCCTTTGTTATAAATTTATCATTTTCGATAGTGAAACCTTGCACATCTATTACCAATATCATATTTTCAATTTGATAAGTTTTCTTATTAATGATTGTTTCGAATTGTATGACTCAATCAATTGTTTGAGTACTTTCAGGTTCTTCGATACTCCGATATCATTTTCGAACTGATATTTCTAACATGCAAGTCTTTATATATAACAACATGCGGAGCATGCGCATTAATATTGTTTAACAATTTTCGTCAATGGATTATATGAAAATTCTTTCTCGTGTAGAATAAGGTAGTAGGCAGTTACATCTTTGGGTGTGGTTTCAGCAGTTTCAATTTCAATTCTAAGTACGATGGAACCGGTCTGAATAGCTTCTCTTTGACGTGAACAGTCGATGTGGACCAGAGGTGCCTTCACTTTGAATTCATTTGGATTGAAAATAGGTTGGTTTGATTTATGTTGATAGTAACTCTCTTGGAAGTTGGCATACATTTCATAGAGTTTTGCGAACTTGTTATTTTTGAAATCAAGATTCAAGTCATTGTAAGGATATCGTTCGGAATTCAGAAATACTCTCAAATTGCTGAGATTGCAGTGGTCGAATGTACTCATATCAGTGGCGAGCTTTCCTTTATTACCTTGTTGAAATGCAATAATAACATGTCGCGGAGTTTCAACCTTCGTAGTTGTTTTCACAGCCCAAGTATGTCTTGTTGTTTCATTCAGAGAAGGGTACTCAATCAATTCCCAGCTTCTGAATTTCAGAGGAAGTTCAACATTGCTATTTATTATTTTATTCAACTCTAGTTGTTCCTGAATACTTAGTGTCACGTGAGGGACACACCAACTCAGTTTGCTTATGCTCACTTTCGGTTTTTCAGAATCATCTATACTAATCACAGCATCCAAATCATGACTCTCACGAATCAAAACTAGTTCTTGTCTCATATTGATCACAATTTTTCTGAAGTCTTCAAAAAAGCCAGCCCATAGCTTGAGCGGAATACACACATTGAAATTCCCATCATCATCAACTAATATTTTATCTCTCGTCCCAGCATTCACATCATCAAGTTTAGGAAACCAACCAGCATTTTGCATAGGTATACTTTCATTTTCACTCATGGATAGGTAATTTTTCATCGTTGATACTAGTCCAATGTTTCTGACAGAGTCTACCACCACACCATTCAGCTCATATCGGAGTTCACGAAATAAAAACGATATTGCATTGTTGATAAATTTTACTTTCGTGATTGGCTCCCCATCCGGTCTTGTGAGTTTTCCCTCTATATAGATATATGAGTTACAAGGTGATGTATAAGCGTCCAAGTCCTGAATTGGAATTCTTATTTCGTCATTATATTTGATTTCACTGGTGATATAAGGTTGATATGTATGAAACTGATAATCTTCGATTGCATTGTCACTGAATGGTTCACTCGTGATTTGTAGCAATTCCATTATATCAAGAGTTCCAATCCCAAAGACTTCAAGTACTCTTTGTGTTTTGGTGTTAGTAATTCGGCAGCTGCTTTCATACTATATTTCGAAGGTTGCTTAACCTTCTTTTTATAGGGTTGCTGGAATGCTGATTTATCAAATCTCCAGACCATTGTTTAAAGAGTCTTCCTTCTCAAGTGCAATCTAACAGTAACTTCTTCGTTCCGGAAATCAATTAAATTCAAATTTTGATCGACAACTCTCACCGTTATGTTGTTGATTGTCTTGATAGTGACGGGGAAATACAGAATATTCAATGGGGTTTCTACTATTTTATACCCTCTTGGTACTGTCGGAAAGAATTGATGAATCATGTGCACTGGATTGCCATTCAAAAATGAACCCATCGCAATATTGCAATCAACACAAATTGTATTGATTGAAAGAATTTTCACTTCATGATCTGATTTGTAGATGTTATTTGCATTGAGGATTCTTTTTTCGAAGCCTAATAATTGACCAATGGAATTTTGTACTGAAAAATTGATTTTGATATTGGTCCGAATGACCACTTTTGAAGTAGTCCAATTTGGGTCGATGGATACCTCAACATATTCATTGTTACTGGTCATCTGTTTAATGAGGATATCGAGAATATCTGTTACATCATAAAATCCTTCAGGAATTATATAACTAAATTCATCTCGTTCCCCCCATACCAAAACATTGTTCAATTTTGTTATGTTTGGAATAACATTGAAAGAATCGAAATTTGCCAAGCCTATTTCATACTCCATATCATCATCCAGATAAATTGGAGGGTTGAAATTATAACTCAACACTGAAGATGAATCACTCAATGTGAAAGTAATAGACATAACTTCCTAATGATAGTTTATTGATTAGTGAAGGAAATACATCAGAGATACTGATTATATAAAAACAAAAGACAGTATTGCCCACACTGATAAGAATTAAACTTCTGTAAGGAATCATAGTTATATTTGATATTTTTAACGTCACCAGCGCCGAGGAAATATTTTATCAATTCCTTTGGTGGTTTGAGATTTCCATAACTATCGAAATATATAACTTCATCATTATTCTTGAAGTATGCCGTCCAATGAGTTCCTTCTCCTACGTCAGAATCAAGATTGATAATGCCGCACTCCTTGCTCTTTATTTTTGTGGGAAGTTTATCCCTCATGAAAACACCTCGAAAGTAAGGAATCCTCAAACGTTTCGCATTCTCTATCAAATCGATATTGGTTAAGGCTCGGCGTGGTAACTTCAACAGTTTTTTTGATACGGTTGAGCAAACATTCCATAACCTTTGCGTGGTTTCAAATATAAACCTTTTCCTTTTTGTTCCATCGCTAAATCATGTCTCTTTTGCTCAATGAGCCTTTGTTTCTCAGATTTTGCTTTGTTAACTGCTGAAGCAATAGATGCTGCCCCGCCTCCTACAGCACCTAGCGCCCCTAGTAATGGTAGTAAAAATGGGAGAAATCCACCTTTCTTTGGAATTGGTATGACTCTTTTCTTCTGTTTATTCTTTCGTTTCTTGGCAAGTTTCAGTTCACCACCCTTTTTTTGTTTCTTCGGTTTTTTTATTTTTTGTTTCAATCCCATCCCCAACTTGCTCTTAAGATTCATGATATTAGATACACCTAATGCTGTTACTTTTTCCCCCAATTGTGCATTGGATGATTTTAAACGTTCGGAAGCAAATGTTGCCAGTTTCTTGTCTGCAATATTTCTTGATTCTATATCTTCAATTCTGGAATAAGCAATGTCGTGTTGCTTACAAGCCTCGTCGAGTGGATTTACGCCTTTGTCCCCTCTCAGTAATCTCTTTTTCAATTTGGTACCAGGACCACAGTAATTATAAGCAGGGACATGTAATTCTACTGGAATTTTATTGATCAAAGTATTCAGAAAACCTCGACCTTTCTTTCTTGTGTTTCCACCTGTACTAACGACTGATTTCTTTTGCTGTCCCATTATATTATGTTTTGATCAACTTAGATACACGTATATATACCTATTCCATCTGCACTAGTGTTAGTTTAAAGTTTATTTCAATATGATGAAGACCGAAAACAAAAGGTGTTGCTTCCGGTTATTAATCATGATGAGATCAATGTAGAGAATAATGTTAGAAAACATGGTACGCTATTTGGAGGTCAATCTAAAAGAGGTTTACTCGTTGGAGCAAGTGGATCGGGCAAAACTAATGTAATGTTGTCTTTGCTGGAGCAACCCAACGGCCTTCGTTTCACGAATGTATACTTATTTTCAAAATCATTATATCAACCTAAATATAATTACTTGAGGATTTTGCTGGCACCTATGAAAGAAATTGGTTTCCATGAATATAAGGATTCCGTTGAAGTAATTCTTCCTGAAAATATACATGATCATTCAGTCATAATATTCGATGATGTTACTACATGTGATCAAAATATAATCAAAAATTATTTCTGTTTCGGCCGTCACAGACACACGGATTGTTTCTATTTATGTCAAACTTATTCTGCCATTTCCAAACAACTCATTCGAGATAATGCTAATTTGCTCATGATCTTTCAACAAGATCTAACAAATCTGAAGCATATATATGATGATCATGTCAGTATAGACATGTCCTTGCAGAATTTCAAAGAACTATGCTCTTATTGTTGGAAAGACAAATTTAGTTTTCTCGTTATCGATAAAGATTGTTCCTTAAATGAGGGGCGATACAGAAAGGGTTTCGATACATTCATTTATATATAAACATCAAGATTGTGGTATAGTTGTCAGTCATCATGAATAGTCAATTAAATGAACAACTATTAAGAGCAAGGAAGGCTTTGAGAAGAAAATATAAGACATTGAAATCCGATATAGCAAAATCTCATTCACATTTAGAAAAAACTTATGAACCAATCACTCAACCTTTGAAAGAGTTTTTGTCTGCTGTTCAACAGCCCCTAACGTCTCTCAAGCGAGAATTGAAACATGAAATTAAATCACCTCATTCAAGTTCTCAGTCGACACCCCAAAAATTGCATAAATCAACACCTCAAGAGTTTTATCAACCAAAATCTCAAGAATTTCATGAACCGACACCTCAAGAATTTCATCAACCAACACCTCAAGAATTGTATCAAGCAACACCTCAAGAATTTTATCAGATCACTCCTGATGAAGAGACATTTCAACATGATTCAACCGCTCCAAAATCCGACTTCGATGGAAGTTATTTCGAGGAAAGTATGCGCCCTGTACTGAATCCACAAGAACAATACTTACAACAGTTTGCGATTCCTTTGCCCCGTGCATATATAGAAGACAAAATTTCAGATACGAAAAATACGTTTGATGACACTTTTGGAGTATATTTTGAACCGTCTACGGAAAAATATGCCATAGGTAACTCCTCTGTTGATTTTGATGGTGCCGATATTGTTATTGATAACAAGTTCAAATACAGTGGAACTGCAGGCTTATATGAATTGCTGTTCAAGAAACAACCCCTTGGGTATAGAAATAAAGATGTTGATTCATATATCGATATAATGAGAAGAAGTAATGCACATTACCTCCATTATGATCCTGCAAGGGGTTTATCAACATCACATGCATCAAAGTTTGTTAATATAATAGAACCACGAATAACAACCTTACACTCTTTGGCTAAAGAACGAAATCTTGAAAAAACTCAAAAAGATACCAGTTTATCTCTTCCCAAATACAGATCAAGAATTAGTTCGGCCCCAGGAAGGACTTCAAGGAGTAAAGTGGGCTCAGGGCTAACTATGCTTGATTTCAACACCATACCGGTTGAATATAAATATTTTGATGATTTCAATGAGCTAGTGGAGCGATTGAAACTCTTGATTGCATCACAATGTGCTGGAAATACCAGTGTGAAAAACGAAATTACAAGCATATTGGAGGAACTTCGCGAGGCAGGAATAATAAAATAAAAAATCTCCAAGATTTGACATCATTCGGTGTTTAGCCGTGACATCATGCCAATCGATAAATTCGGAAGACATTTCCTGAGAACATCTCAATCACCATATGCTAAACCAGAAACACTTTCAAGAGCCTCGCCGATCAATACACCTTTCTACATATGGAATCCATCTTCGTATCACACGAAATGTGTTCTTCATTTGAGGGCAACCAAGGATATCAGGAAGAGTGTTGGTTTTTTTGTGTTGGAAAATGATGTGACGTCCTATGAATTTCCTGTTTCTGGAAAAATTGAAAGCATCAATTCTATACCAAATGATGTATATATATCACTAGGAGAAGAAGATGCAGATACTGTTCCGTTAATCAGCCTCATAGGAAAGGTTTTAAATAAAGGTGATAAGATCACTTTCTTAGTCAATCAGCAGCAACATAATCAACTGTATGTCGAAATTGTACTTCAGTGCCCGATAAAGGCCAATTCCCATCTAAGCAGCATCGAGCGGCGCAGCGCAGAGCAGAGCAGCGCAGCACGAAGCAGTGTTTTCTGGCACCAATTCCCACCTAAGCAGCACGAGACAGTATACACAGTGCAGCGCAGCACAGAATTTTCAGTTTTTGTTATTTTGTTCTGGTCGTCAAGATGTCTTCATCTTCATCAGACGATTTTATGTTTCTTGCAGTTGCTGTATGTCATGAATTGAAAAAGAAAACTAAACGAAAATATTGGGTCCATGACATATTTCGTGCAAGATTGAATGAGGGTGAATTCCATACACTTTTCGCGCGTCTCCAGCAAGATGAACAGAAGTTCTATAAGTACTATCGAATGTCCCCACAAAAATTTAATGAACTATTCGATCTTTTGCGCATTCCTTTGACGAAACAAAATACTAAATTTCGGCAGAGCATCAGTCCACAAGAGAGGCTAACTGTTTTTCTAAGGTAAGCAAATGATTGATTTAATTAGTCCAAATATTTATTTTTAAGTGATATGAAAACACAATTTTTTATTTAACGCAACAAAATAAACTGATTTTATGTTTGATAATATGATTGTAAAAATAAACACCAGTGAACAAAACAGTCCTAAGGAAACACATAGAAAAAATAAACTAAAACACATATCTCTTCACAAAAAAATGGGCAAGATTAGTGAAGTGTCTATGAGTGAGGTAATTGAGTTGCGAATTGTGAATAGTATGTCGAAGTTTCCCCGAAGAATGTAGACGATTCATCTTGTACAGAGCTTTGTTGTTGCATTGGCGGTCGAGTTTGTACAGATGGTGGATTCTGCATAGGTGACTGTATTTGCATTGGTGGCTGAAGTGGAAATGTCTCATGACTTTGGGAGGGTGTCTGAGTGTGACCCAGAATTTGACACTCACTAGAAGTTTGTGTTATCAAAGAGGAGGACTTTGATAACATTTCCAATTCGTATGAATTTACTATTTGAAATACTTTACTTTTCACGGTAGCTTGCCATAGTGGGGGAAATGTAGCCGTTGTTTTGCCCATATTAATAAAAAAATCTATTAGTGGGCTATTTTCATTTCCTGATGGTTTTACAAGATCTTTGGTCTGCTTTTCTAAACGACTACGTTTTTTGTCATCAACATATTCTTTTAATATTTCCGGTATTGACTCATCATTTCTGACTGCAGCTTTCAATGTCTTACAACGCTGGACACTTTTGACATTTGTAACACGAGATGATGGTCTTGATGGAGTCTCTACGCTTGAAGAACAAGATGGTGTGTTTGGCTGTGACACGGAAGACGGAATATCTAAACTATTTTCGGCATCATAATCTTCACACAATATGTCTCCTCTTTGGCTTTGTGTATTATTTTCTACTCGAGTATCAACTTCATCGTCGTCACTAATATCTTCTTGCTGTATTTGGCTAACATTTGAATGAGTTCTAAAATAAATAAATCACTGGTTAATAAGTTCATAATGATAGCATATGAAAATATTTTCATACTCTCTGCCTTTAATATGAAGCTGAAGAAAAGCCATGGCATCCCAGTATTTCCATTTCTTGTTGCCTTTAGCAGCTTGTCCACTTTTTGTTTGGTTGTTTTTTGCTGCTCTCTGAAAAGCGTCTCTTGAAGTTTTCCATCTCTGCTTACAAACCTCGGCTACAAAAAATGTGTAATAGTATTTAACCAGTTGTAAAAAAATATATTTTTATATAGAATACATTATTAAGTATGGTGTTCTTTTTCAGGTTTTTGGCAACAGGGGTAGACTACCAGACACTTTCTTTTAACTTTAGAAAAGGACACTCCACAATACACAAGATTATAAATCATACCGCCAATGTTATTTGGGAGACTCTAGGACATATTGTAATCCCACAACCCACAACAGAGTTACTTCGGTATTGTGCAAACAAATTTGAAAGTACTTGGAATTTTCCTAATTGTGTGGCTGCGATAGATGGCAAGCATGTTACTATACAAGCACCTCCCAGAAGTGGATCCTTGTATTTCAACTATAAGAAATCATTCTCAGTAGTGTTATTGGCGATGGTAGATGCAGAATACAGGTTCATTGCCGTGGATGTTGGAGCATACGGTAAAAATAGCGATGGTGGGATATTTACTGCTTCGAATATGGGAAAAAGTCTTAACAATGGAACATTTGGAATGCCTAAGGATCGACCAGTTACTGTAAATGGCGAACCTTTACCACATGTAATAGTGGGAGACGAAGCGTTCCCTTGTAAAACTTATTTAATGAGACCTTACGCAGGACGCGGATTGTCACAAGATAAAAGAATTTTCAATTATCGTCTCTCCAGAGCTCGTAGAGTCTCCGAAAATGCCTTTGGGATTCTTTGTCAAAAGTTTAGAATATTCTTAAATAAAATACAGATTCACCCAAAAAATGCAGATAAATTAATTTTATCTAGTCTTTGTTTGCATAACTTTCTTAGAAATGACAATGTCTTCTTGACCGTACTAGAGCAAGAGAGAACAGACAATGAAGCACCAGTTTTTACAAGTATATCGAACATTGGTGGAAAATGCTCCAATGAAGCAATCAAAATACGAGATGCATTTAAGGGATATTTTAACTCTGATTCAGGGGCAGTTTCTTGGCAAGAAGATGCAATTAATATAGGAAATACTTAAATTAACTGTAAAGTTATTTTATAATTGTATGGTAATAAATAAAGTAAATTACCCGTTACTTATTAGTTTTCAAAATAGTGCCTGTAAATGTCATTACTAATTATATCTTAACTAGGACCCATCGTAACTATGAGTACATTGTATTAAATGGATAGTAACAGCAATAACAATTTATTATAAATTAAATAATTAATATAAATACAATAAATTAACACTTACCCTTTTCATTAAGTTTGTTACCAATTTCCGTCCAAATTATTTCTCTCCTATGTTGGTTAGGTTTTTATGAGCCATGTCATATAGCTCACTATATTCAGCTACAAGAACGATAAGTTTATCAATTTTTTCTCCGTCCATAGTTAACAATCACTTCAGACTTTTAAAAATCAAAACAAACAAGTTGGAACAACTTGCTGCCTGCGCGCGAATCTTCCAATTCCCACTTGTCCGTCAACAAGCAGAGCGGCGAGTTTACGAGCGACATTCTGCATGCCAATGCTTCGCGGGAAATTAAAATTTTGCAGCGCCGCGCTGATCTGTTCGGCGCTGCAACGCTCTGCTTAGGTGGAAACGACCCCAATTGAATATACGTATCCAATTGTAAGCAGCATTTTGCTGCTCTGCTCTGCTCTGCGCCGCGCCGCGCCGCTCGATGCTGCTTAGATGGGAATTGGCCTTAACTGAAAATGGATAAAGTCAAAGAAGACATTGTAGGAGAATTGCACAGAAATTCACGAAGACGATTCAAAAGAAGGCGTGTTATCATCAAAGGTTTGAATGATCTACTCCAAGCTGATTTAGTTGAAATGATTCCTTACTCCAAAACTAATAAAGGATTTAGGTACATTCTGGTCGTTATAAACGTATTTTCCAAATATGTTTGGTGCGAGCCCGTTAAAACTAAAAGTGCAGGAGATGTGACTGATGCCATGCAAAAAATATTGAGAGATATGAAAACTAAAACCAAGAATTTACAAACTGATATGGGAAAAGAGTTCTACAATGGAAAATTCCTCCAATTTGAAAGCTAGTATAGTTGAAAGAGTAAACAGAACTTTGAAAAATAGAATGTGGAAACAATTCAGCCTACAAGGAAGCTACAAATGGTTGGGTATTCTACCAGATATAGTTTATAACTATAACAATTCCGTACACAGCACGATAGGAATGAAACCCAAAGATGTAAAAAAAATCCATGAGAAGTATTTACTCAATAACATCTATGGCCATCTCAAAACAGTGGATCCAAGGAAACGAAAATTTAAACTCAACGATCATGTAAGAATAAGTAAGTATCGGGAGGCATTTGCTAAAGGGTATACACCAAACTGGTCCAATGAAATTTTCACTGTGAGAAAAGTCTATCAGTCAAATCCTGCTGTTTATTTTCTCAAAGATCAAGATGATGTTGAGATACAAGGTGGATTTTATGAAGAAGAACTCCAAAGAGTTAAACATCCCGATGTGTTTCTAGTTGAAAAAGTTCTAAGAAAAAAAGGAGACAAACTCTACATCAAATGGTTAGGCCTGAGCAATCAGTACAATTCGTGGATATCAAAAAATGATTTTGTATGATATTTTTCCAAATAAAACTATGAAATTCACAAAACAGTTTTATTTATACAATATTTACATTATAAATTATTCACAAAATCTTTGAATCGATGATATTCGAAGTTTCTGTTATTCGCCTCTCAAAGCGCATTCTATCGATTGCTTCATAAGTCCAATATGTTTTCCGAGAATTCTTGTATGCAAATTTCCATGTGAACATATAATAAGTTTTATTACGACTTTCATCAATGACCACACTCCTATTCATAGTTTATCAGAAAACTCAGCTAAGAAAACTTCTGGGTAAAGATGGATGAATTCCAGAGTTAGACTTATATTTTCACTATTGTGGTTCACCCTTGGTTGCAGCAGATTTAAAGCATTTTGCAACACATCACCACTCAGCTTCCACAGTCCATTTTTCAAAATTTGGAAATATTCTCCATAATGATATCTTTTCAAGATATCTACCCTATAATCAATTAGGGGTTGGAGTTCCCATAGGTTGCAAACTGTTTCGAACCCCAAGTACACTGAGAAGTGGTCTTTTATGATTTTGACTACTGTTCCGTTAGTAAATTGGCTAAACTCAATGGTGAATCTATCGTCTTCAATGGTCTTCGGTTGATCTGATGAGTACAAATAATTGGTGATGATTCCTTGGTGTGTCAAAAACTGCTTCCACTCGTTTTCTGTGAAAATCACTCGGTCTCCCTTATTTCCAGTAATTTCAATACATGGAGTGAAATTCAAATCATATGAAAGATTCACAACAACAAATTTACATTTGGATTTATTCAATGGGAATTTTCTTTCACACAAAACCACTTTTGATTTTTCTTTGCAAAAGTATTCTTTCGACAAGTCAAATTTGAAATCGGTATTTCTCATTTTGATAAGAGAATGCTTGCTATAATATTTTCCCCGGTTTATATATTTTTATCAATATAGTAGTGGGGAGGATTTTTTCGAGAAGACTTGAATCCCTATGCTCTCTCATAGTTTGGACCTTGACTCCTATTGCTCTCTCATAGGTTTTGACCTTGACTCCCATTGCTCTCTCATAGGTTTTGACCTTGACTCGTATTGCTCTCTCATAGGTTTTGACTTTATGAGAGGTCGTTGAACCTGTATTGGATTCTGCTGATGACACGTGACCGGATATTTTCAAATGAAATCTGATACCTGACACGTGCATTCATTAACCTTGAAATAGGTCATTGAACTCGTATCAAATTTCGCCTACCGGAAATATGGCGTCAGCAAATTCCAAGTAATTTGATATCCGACACGTGCATTCATTTTGAAAGAGGTCATTGAACCCGTATCAAATTTCGCCCACCGGAAATATGACGTCAGCAAATTCCAAGTTATTTGATATCCAACACGTGCATTCATTTTGAAATGGGTCATTGAACCCGTATCAAATTACACCCACCGGAAATATGGCATCAGCAAATTCCAAGTAATTTGATATCCAACACGTGCACTTATTGAAGGTCATTGAACCTGTATTAAATTTCATTCACCGGATGTTATCGAATGTAATCTGATACCTGACACGTGCACTTATTGAAAGAGGTCATTGAACCCATCTCGGATTTCTCCTACTTGTCGAGACTGGTCTGTAACGTGACGTCAGCAAATTCAAAGTAATTTGATATCCAACACATTCATTAACCTTGAAATAGGTCATTGAACTTGACTCCCATTGCTCTCTCATGGGTTTTTGCTGACTGGACATAATTGTTATTATTTGCCGTGGCGCTCCTCCCAGGTCTCTCTCATTAGTTATCTACTAATATTTGTTTCGCTCATACGGAATTGATGAGAAATAGTACATCTAAGAACTTGCTTTGATTTGAATTGAGTGGTTCCAAAGGGTTCGAAGGATATAGAAAGCAGATGAACGTACAAACACTGTAACGACCCATCTGTTATTAATTGAGTTTGCTTTTCAAACGATAAAATAGTATATTATTGAACGAACCAGAAATGTAGCACTTACTTATGAGAATGAAGTTTTTCTATGACAAATCAGGAATATTTGAAAATAAATTTCTGTGGAATGAAAAAATCTATAATTATATTTCGAAAAATTTCATATGCTCCAAACAAAATAATTGTTTGTTAATGAAATTGATTCAGGGTATTTCAAAATTCAGTAGCAAGATTTGAGAGGTCAAAATAAGACTTCCCTTTCCATAAACATGTGTCTGCGAACGCTTTGTTACCGATCTACAGAGCGATAAAGTTAGATTTTTAAATTGTTTTCTTCATATCACTTTCAATTTTTGAGAAACTGATATCAAGATTGAAACATAGTTTATGGTTTAGGGCTGACATCATCCAGTATGCCGAGTGATTGTGAAAATTTACAGGGAGATATTTTTTCAGGGGTGGAACAAATTTTCGTCCCATAAAAAAATTGTGGTGCGCCACTGGTGTATTCTGAAATCTGAAATCAATTTTTCGTTGTGTTCAAAAACACGCATCTGACGAAAAAATAAATAGCACTATGCACTTTTCTAGATGCCGAAGGAGCCTTTGACAATACATCCTTCGGAAGTATGGTCTCAGCGGCCAGGAGTAGAAGCGTTGACGAAACCACCTGCAGGAGGATAATGTCAATTCTCCAAAATCGACAGGCCCATAACAACATGTTTGAAGACTCCGTGAAGCTTGAAATTGCCAGAGGAACCCCACAGGAAGGGATACTATCCCCCCTACTGTGGGACATGGTTGTAGAAGAATTTCTGGAATCTTTAAACAATCAGGTATACTACTCCCAAGGTTATGCGGACGACATAGTGGTCCTCGTACAGGGAAAGTATGTTCAAATATCCTCTGAGCTATTGCAAAATGCACTGAGGACCGTAGAGGAATGGTGCAAAAGGGAAGGACTGCGGGCAAGCTCCAGCAAAACCACACTCATTCCCTTCACCCGCAACAGGATTCAGGGGGACTTGAAGTCACCCAAGTTCTTTGGCGTAACACTACAAGTTGCTGATCATGTCAAATATTTAGAGCTGTTCTTAGATAAGAAACTAACCTGGAACATGCATCTACAACATGTAGTCAACAAAAGCAAAGCATCGTTCATGATGTGCAGAAGAGCTTTCGGAAAAATGTGGGGACTGAAAGCGAAAGTCACGCACTAGCTTCACACCGCGATCATAAGACCCAGAATCACATATGGCTTACTTTTGTGGTGGCCCAAGATGAAACAGAGACAGTCGAAAACCAACCTTGGTAAAATATATAGGCTCGCCTGTCTGTGTATCACGAGTGATGTGAATAGCACTACATCCGCTGCTATGGAAATTACCCTAAACCTCCCACCTTTAGAAGTCACAGTCATGGGGGAGGCGCGGATGAGTGCATACAGACTTAAATAAACAGGTAATTGGATAACTCAACCACAAATTGGGCACAACAAAATCATCCATGAAGTCAACATTACCAAACTGCAAATGATATCGGACCACATGCAACCACAATACTCATACGAAAAACCTTTCAAGGTGCAGCTCAAGTGGAATGAATGGGACTCGGGAGTATAATCACTATCATCTGAAAACATTATCTGGTACACAGATGGTTCAAAATCAGATGTAGGAACAGAAGCAGGAATATATGGGGTGAGGCCAAAAAGAAACCTAATAGTCCCTCTTGGCAACAACACCGCAGTATTCCAAGCAGAGACACATGCCATAAGGATATGCATACATATAAATCTAGTAGTAGTGAGTATGAAAGAAAACACATCTACATTATATCTGACAGCCAGAGCGCTATTAAAAGTTCTGAATTCAATACAGATAAAGTCAAAGCAAGTATGGGAATGCCTTCAAAGCCTCAATGTCAAAACACAACAAGATTACACTTGTATGGGGGCCCGGACATAGGGGAATCGAAGGCAATGAAAAAGCAGACCAACTTGCAAAACAAGCATCTGAATCACCATTCACAGGCCCAGAACCAGCGTTGAGCGGAAGAAATCAAAACACGAAACATATTGGGACCAAATCGAAGGGCATCGACACAGCACAGCCATGGTGAGGCACCTGAGCCAAACACTGACGGCTGACACCCTCAACGTCAACAGATCTAAGATACGCACGATCACCGGCCTTCTAACTGGACACTGCGGCCTAAGAAAACACCTATACACCATGGGAATAAATAGAGAAACCGTGGACTTTAGACTCTGTGGTGACGAGGAGGAAACAGCCTCTCACATCGTCTTTGAATGCGACGCGCTACTCAACAAGCGCAACAGATCAACCTAGAAACAGGCATGAATCTGAAACACCTAGTAAATAGACTACTATACCTAGTGAAAAACACAGGCCTATTTAACTGAGAACCACTGACAACAGAACAATACAATAGACGCCAGCTGATCTCAGTGTTGAGGGAAACCTCAAAGGCAAACCTGGTATCTTGCTCGTCAGTCTTTAACCAACCAACCAACCTGAAAAATAAGAAACCTAACTAACCTTGATTATTTTATGAAAGGTGCTGGAAATAACCTCATCCTTCTGCGATACAACCCTCATCTCTTTTTCTCATAGACTGTCGTACGCGTTATGAAATGCCGGGAGTGTTTCTTACGGTTTGTAAGGCATCTATAATTCGATCAGTAAGAACTTTGATAGAAGGCACTGCTTCTGCACCATAAACTAGTCCATTTGCATGTCCCTATAAAAAGGAGTCCAGTGGGTTACAATATGGAGACCGTGGGGTCCAAGCAAATGTAACTGCTCTGCCAATCTACCGAATGAGAATTCAAAACTGAAGGGGGGACCCATCGTGCAGAAACTTCATTTGTTGACGAAGTTGTTAAGGCACGTCTTTCACTAATGTGAGCAATTTGTTTCATAGGAAGTTTAAAATGTGTCACCATTTAAAATTCACGGTAAAATAAAAAGACCAATTCCTGTCCAAATGTTTACGCTGAAATGTTCCTGGTGTTGAGATTGTCTGATCAGGTATGGATTTTCTAGTGACCAAACATGAACTTTGTGGTAATTCACTACTCCGTCGCGTGTTAATTGAGATTCGTCGTTAGAAAGGATACCAGATGAAAATTCAGGATCCCTAGTACACTTGCGCAGTATCCTCGTGTAGAACTCAAAGCGCCGTAAAATATTTGGAGGAAGCAAACCTTGGACGCGCTGGATTTGATATGGGTATAGCATGTTTTCGTATAAAACCCTCCAGACATCGCAATCCCGAGCTATTTGTCGAGTACTCAAACCAGGATTTTCGTCGATAACATTTGAAATCTCTTCATCTATTCCTTGGTTGCGTGCTCGTCGCAGTCTTCCAGCATCGTGCCTTCGAGACTGAAATTTGCCGTATTCCCGAAGATGCAGATGGGAATTTATGAAAGTTCTATACTTGGGAAGCTGGCGATTAGGAAATCTTGTGTACAACCTCTGAGCTTCAAGCCCGTTACCATTAGCCAGAGCAAGAACAAAATGGATGCCAGCCAGATGTTCAAATATATAAGATTCTCATGCCATTTTAATGTTGGATAAATTTAAAAAAAGTAACGGTTTCATTTAAATCAAGATTTTTCCACAATATTCATTTAATACTTCATCGAATCATGTATGTATTCTTTCGCCACAGATCTTGACCTTCACCCCCCATGCCTCTTCAAAGAAGTGATGTCTCCACTTGGATCCACTACGGAAGGTATGTCCAGTATACAGTGTGTCTCACTTTTCATGGAAGCACCCCCGTAACTTCCGTAATTATCAAGGTAGATTGATGAAAATTATGGAAATGCACCTAACGATTCGATGGTGATGGCCTGAGTGATATACACTGCCCGCCAGTCGCGATGGAACCAACTATTTTTCTATCGCTGCTGGCGGGCAGTGTATATCACTTAGGAGTTTCATCATTCTACCTTGATAATTACGGAAGTTACGGGGGTGCCTCCATGAAAAGTGAGACACACTGTATAGTTCTGAATTTGGAAGTTGAGAAAAATGTGTCGCGATTTGTTTTCCCATAGCACCGAAATAATTTTTCCAATTCTTCTATGGGTGCATTTACCTTTCGGATAATAAAAGAAATGTGTTAATATATATCGGTCGTAGCGTGATATATTTAATACAAATATGGTAAAAATACTCAGTCGGCTTATGGAGAAATGGGCTCGTTGAAATTTCATGTATCGTTAGTATATTGTAGTTGACGACTCTCTGAATAATGGTGTCCAAGGGTCCAACTCAATCCTATGAATACTTTCAGAGATACAGGGTGTTGAAGTAGGAAAATAGCAATTTCTTAAAAGCATGTATTTCTCATTTTCTTCGAAGTATCAAGAATTTTTCTCTGTGATACTGTTCTAATGCCACTAAATATCAGTCCCTCATCAGAAAAAGTTTCATTTGCTACATGGGTACTCAAATATTGAAAAAACGGAACGTTGACTTGAAATATAATTTAACTTTTAGGCATTTCAATATCTTGCTGGATTTGCTTCTGGTTGGTTTATAATAATAAGATATACAAACAATTTTTACAAGGCGAGTCAGAAAGTTGATCGCCCCTGTATCCTATATTTAATAAAATTGTATATACTTTTTACTGCATGTTAGTGGGTGACATTGAGTCATTTCGAAATATACAGGGTGTTAATTAAGTACGTTGACAAACTTCGGGAGGTGATTCTTTGAAGGTTTTCAGGACGAAATGTTCATATAAACATATGTCCCAAACGGCTTGGTTTTCGAGATACAGGGTGATAAAAATACAATTTTTTCAAGATTTTTTAGAGTTAACTTCGACATTTTCTACAATAATCAGTTCAAATTAGGCAAGTACAATCCATTCAATAGTACGCACGATACAAAATAATGCATTTCTCAAATAATTCACAGGGTCCTCCTTTTTTCAGAGTCAAGCTTTGTTCAACCCTTCAGAATTTTTTTTCCGCCGCCACTGACATATTATGAGAAAGGAATAATGAATGTTGTTTCATTTAACATCTTTTTGCTCTCTTGATGTTTTTCATTTACTTGTACGGTTCAGGAGTTACAATGAAAATATTAACGCAAACATTTTCCAGTAACGCATAACATAAAGAAATTTGAGAAGCAAGTAGTCTAACAAACTTGAAGGGTGATTCTTTGAAAGGTTTCAAGATGAAAAGTTCATATAAACATGTCCCAAGCGGCTTGGTTTTCGAAGTACAGGGTGATCAAAATACATTTTTTAGGAGTTTTTGGAGTTTACTTCGAAATTTTCGACAATAATCGATCCAAATTAGTTCAAATTGGACAAGTACAATCCATTCAATAATGCGCATGATATAAAATAATTCATTTCTCGAAGTGTCATTGCCACTCTCCAAAGATTAGCGCGTGACGCAATACGTCATTTTGTTCTCATTACACAAATAGCTATTTTCTGCTCGTGTAGAGAAAATTTAATGTTATGGAGCTCCCATACATTTTTTACCATAACTCAGGTTGAATATGTATTGCACAAAGTTAATTATGGCAAAATAATTTTGGACATTTTCAATAGTGAATAACTTTATTATCAAATACTAGAGCAAAGTAACATAAATTCCCTAGGAATAAAATTAAGTTCAGAAAAGGACCATTATTGAAATTGATATGTCAGAGCAGCTGCTGGAAATGGCCACCGCCAACTTCAATGCATGCGTTTATGCGCCTAACCATAGACTGGCGGACACGCTCAAAAATACCAGGAGTGTTTCTTATAATTCCGCATGACTCCTGTATGCGACTCCTCAGGTCTTCTTCACTTTGAACTGGAGTTCGGTACACTAATGATTTAAGGTGCCCCCAGAGGAAAAAATCAAGTGGATTCATATCGGGTGACCTTGGTGGCCAAAGTTGTGGCCCACCACGCCCAATCCAGCGATCGGAATAATTCTCTTCTAAATATTGGCGTGCAACCAATCTGAAGTGTACTGGAGCACCATCATGCATAAACCAAATTCCAATTCTTTCCCTCAGTGGGATCTCTTCTAGGAGTCCAGGTAAGATGAATTCAAGAAAATGTCGATAATGGTCACCATTGAGTCTATGAGGCAGAAAATGTGGCACGATAAGGAAATTCCCTACAATTCCAACCCGAACATTCACAGAAAACGTCTCTTGAAAATGGTTTTCAATCACGGCGTGTGGGTTTTCATCAGCCCACATATGATTGTTGTGAAAATCAATAATGGCTTTACGGGAAAAGCATGCCTCATCGGTGAATAACACTTGAGATAAAAACCATGGATTTTCCTACAATTTATTTCGAATCCAAGTGCAAAAAGTTAATCTCTTTGGAAAATCCCTTGGCAGAAGAGCTTGAACACGCTGTATGTGATAGGGATAAAGTTGTTGCTCTTTTAAAATTTGCCATACCAATACATGGGTTACATTAAACTGTGCCGCAATTTGTCTTGTACTAGTGTCTGGATGCTGCTCAATTTCGTTAAGTACAGCTTCTTCTATCTGAACTGTTCTAACTCTCCTGGGTCTTCCTATGAGAACAGCAGACCTCTTGAAAGTACCCGTTTCACGAAGACGGGAGTGAATATTGATGAACATTTTTGTGTGCTGGGAATATGACGTTGTGGAAATCTTTCTAGATACATTCGTCTGGCGGCACGAGCGTTACCATCAGCCATTCCATACATTAAGTGCATGTCTGCCATTTCTGAATTTGTATATTCAACCATTTTATCCAAAGGAATATTGAATGAATCTGCTTTATAGCTTGCACTAATGAAGAATTAACAATGAGACAGTTTCTCAACTTTCGATAACTGTCAAGTTGTTGATATTTAAATAAATGAATTAATATCAAAGCCCACTTTGCTATTTTTATGAATTCAAATTGATTACAAAATTTCTGCGTTACTGCAGAAGAAAAAACAAACCGAAATTTCTGATAAAATAATGTACGGAAACAAAAATTTGTTTGATTTAGTTTTTCGGAGTTATGACCAGAGATTCATAAATGAAAATCAAATGTGTAATGATCTGCGACTATTAGATAAACCCTATTAACTATCTTCCATTACAGGATTACCTTTCGGAAGTTTTTTATGTTGAAAAGGAAACGTTCAATTGAAAACTAAAAAATACCTTTTTTTAAAATAACAAAAAATTTGTATGAGTTCTCCATCAAGACTGATGGGTAAAAACATTTTTAATCAAATATCTCAATGAAAATGCACATTTTTACCATCAGAATCTTCAGGTTGAAAGTTAAGGTTTTCCCAATATCTGTCAGATCTAGTTTAATATCCAGCGTACCGCAGTGACGGGGAGATAGTAGTTTTCTGTTAGATATCACAAAAACTAACAAACAATTTAATAAAAGTTGAATTTGACCCACTCTAATACTCCGATTAATTTGAAATTTGGCAGGTTTCCGTAATTCCGGTGACAATGCATTAAAAAAATGTTTGTTAAAAAACAAAATGGCGGCTCCAATATGGCGGACGAGTTATGTGATTATGATCCGATTCTGTTCAAAATTGGTATGTGATGGTTTTTGGGTTGGAGATTTTCAGTTTCACATAAAAAATAAACTAAAATGTTAAAAATGAAAATTATAAAAAGAAAACATTTTAAAGTTTTTATACAATACACTGAAAAGGAAAAAATAATTCATTTCATTGTTTCATCTTGTACAGAAAGATTTTGATACTCACAGAATAACCTACAAAAAATGAAAAAAATTGTTTTTTCATTTTCAGTGCATTTGTATAAAAGCTTGTCTTTATATTTTTTATTGTATAATTTTTATTCATCGTAAATTTTTCTAATTCTGAAAAAATTAATTTTCAGATTTTCTAATATTATGCCACACTGGAAAATGTTTAAATTAATATTTTCATTATAGCCCCTGAACCGTACAAGTAAATGAAAAAATGCAAGATATCAAAAAGATGTTAAATGAAACAACATTGATTATTCCTTTCTCATAATATGTCAGTGGCAGCGGAAAAAAAAAATTCTGAAGGGTTGAACAAAGCTTGACTTTGAAAAAAGGAGAACCCTGTGAATTATTTAAGAAATGCATTATTTTGTATCGTGCGCCCTATTGAATGGATTGTACTTGCCTAATTTGAACTGATTATTGTCGAAAATGTCAAAGTTAACTCTAAAAAAACTTGAAAAAAATGTATTTTTATCGCCCTGTATCTCGAAAACCAAGCCGTTTGGGACATATGTTTATATGAACTTTTCGTCCTGAAACCCTTCAAAGAATCACCTCCCGAAGTTTGTCAACGTACTTAACGTACTTAATTAACACCCTGTATATAATTTATATATGATATACAGAGTTATTCGAAAGATATGTACTGATGAAAATCCGAATATCGTTTTTTTTGGAAATCTCCCTGTAATTAAATATTTCCCTGGTGAATTTCTGTGATACTCTCATAACACCTTCACTTTGAGTTTTTTGGTTGGATGTAGAAGTTTTGTCAACTTGCTATGATCAGTTTTTTTATCCCAACAATATGATTGCAAGCCTATCATTATTTCCTTCAAATACGGGTGTCCCGTGAAGACCACGTCAAACTGAAGGAGAATATACCGGGTGGCTACGGAAGTATTGCCTACGGAATATCTCAGTTATTGTATGAAGTAGGTTTGTGAAATTTGGAGCGTCGATATAATGACATAAGAGCTAGAATTTGAGCATATTGACATGTCGAAATTAACTTCCGTTCTGACCGGAAGTAACATCAACTTTCTTATTTTAAATAAAAATCCTATTTTTTTTTCTTTTCGCTTTATTCAGCATTCAATTCCCTTTCTAATGACATATCACAAGTTGGTATCTAACCAGAAACTAGATCAGAAAAAAATTATTATTGAAATTCACCGAGTAGGCCGTGGAAGCAAAATGAAAGCCAAAAATTGAAAAGTTGGCTATGGAAACCATACGTCACTTGATAACAGTTGCTACTACTGTGATATTTTATTTTCATTCGTCGGCGTTATAAAAAGCCGCCAAAAAAAATATTGGAAAAATTTGGAAAAAAACAATACTCTGTAGGTCCATAACTTAAATAGGAACATACAACTTTTTCTTGCCTGTACTATTCAGCATAATCATTCATTTCTAATGATTTAATAGAAAATGATTTTTTGAACTGAGATACCGAAAAATCCAATTATTATTCTTCAAATAACAAAACAGATTATCGCCATACTCAAAAATAAAATTAAAAATAATGTGGAATGATAAATTATATCCTGTAGTAAATAGGAACATAAACGTACTTGGTCTGTGCCATCGTCCATAGATATTCTAATATCTACCTATGGACGATGTTTGTGCTATTCAGAATAATCATTCCATTGCAATAATCATTCGAACCAAAATATTAACAAGTAGGCTGATAAAGATGTATTTTGGAATGAAACAAAAAAGAAATGAGAGCTGTCACGAACGCTGCTATCCATATTATTTTGACATTCGGAGTAGTGTTTTTGATTCTGCCATTTTGAAAGGGTTTGGAAATCGAAATCAGTTAGTGGAATATTCAAAAAATGCCCCGTTATTCACGAACCGAACAAATTGACATGCTTCTCATTTATGGTGAATGTTTAAAATATTCTTATGCCGCTGAACGATTGTATTTAGAGCGATATCCAGGGAGGCAGCAACCGTCAAGAAGGTATTTCCAGTAGCTTGAAGAAAAATTAAGAACTGAGCCTGATGTTCACGAAGACCAAAAAGCATTTGTTATTAATGAGGAAACTGAAATTAATGTATTAGCTTTAGTACAATATGATAGCACAATTTCCTCAAGGCAGATTGGCCCCGAATTAGCTATAAGTAAGGACTCTGCTAGGAAAATTTTGAAAAAACATCGATTGAAATCCTTCAAGTATCAGTTGCATCAACATTTGTATGAAAATGACGGTGAAAGGCGCCTGGAATATTGTAATTGGTTTCTTCGACAAAATGCTGAGAATCACCTATTTAACTATTATTTCTTGTTTACGGACGAGTCAAGATTTACCAACAATGGATTATTTAACAGAAATAATACAAGGTAGGTACTGTACTTTATTTGGATTATTGTCGATAGTCGAAGTGTAACGTGCTAAAAGTGTGAACGGTCTTTTGTTCCAGATACTGGGCGATAGCTACCGAGCACCGGTTTCGACAAGGTGGCTTCCAGGAGAGATTTGATGTGAATGTTTGGGCAGGAATAGTTGGAACTCATATTGTTGGCCCCATTCTTTTTCAAGGCCAACTAACCGGAGAGAGATACTTTAATTTTTTAACGAATGAAATTTCGGAATTCATTAACAACCTACCAGCGGAAATAACTGAGAGAATGTACTTCCAGCAAGATGGCGCCCCTCCGCATAATTCAAGAATAGCGAGAAATTATCTTCAAAATCGCTTTCAAGAGAGACTTATAACAACCCATGGTCCAGTCAGGTGGCCACCAAGGTCACCTGATCTTACTACGTGCGACTTTTTTCTATGGGGGCATCTTAAACATAGGATGTATTCCACACAGCCTACAACTCTACATGAGCTAGAAGTAAAAATTTGTAGAACTTTCCAAGATATCACGCCCCAAATGTTGAGAAACGTTGTACATGAAAATATCACCAGAGTCAATAAATGTATTGACGCTGAGGGAATGCATTCGACCATTTGTTTTGAATTCATTTTATCTTTAATCCTATCAATTTGAATTTTTTTTTTCGATAAATCTGTTTTTTCGTTATTTGAAGAATAATAATTGGATTTTTTGGTATTTCATTTCAAAAAATTACTTTCTATTATATCATTAGAAAGGAATGGTTATGCTGAATAGTACAGGCAAGAAAAAGTTGTATGTTTCTATCTAAGTTATGGACCTACAGAGTATTGTTTTTTTCCCAATTTTTCCAATATTTTTTTTTGGCGGCTTTTTATAACGCCGAAGAATGAAAATAAAATATCACAGTAGTAGCAACTGTTATCAAGGGACGTATGGTTTCCATAGCCAACTTTTCAATTTTTGGCTTTCATTTTGCTTCCACGGCCTACTCGGTGAATTTCAATAATAATTTTTTTCTGATCTAGTTTCTGGTTAGATACCAACTTGTGATATGTCATTAGAAAGGGAATTGAATGCTGAATAAAGCGAAAAGAAAAAAAAATAGGGTTTCCATTTAAAATAAGAAAGTTGATGTTACTTCCGGTCTGACCGGAAGTTAACTTCGACATGTCAATATGCTCAAATTCTAGCTCTTATGTCATTATATCGACGCTCCAAATTTCACAAACCTACTTCATACAATAATTGAGATATTCCGTAGGCAATACTTCCGTAGCCACCCGGTATATCAAATACTTGCTATGAAAAACTCTCCCGTATAAAAGTCTCCTGTTTTCGAGACATTTAATTTTTATAAAAATTATGAATTTTTACCCCTCTCAGTAGTTTTTTGTGCTGTTGGTACCATTTTCCACTTTTCTTTGCTATTTATATTGTTAAATGATTATTTTACCTTCTACGTACGTTTCGAAAATACTGAGAACAATTGAGAAATGTTTTTATTAGAAGTTTTGGGAGTAGACTTTTTTCATGAAGTTTAGCCATCGTAGTGAAAACAAAATATACTGGGCTACTGCTGCACACTACATCAATGAATTGCCTATTTTATGGTGATTTCAAAAGAGATTTGTAATCGTAAAAAAAGTATAATGGTTAAATTCAATAGCCAAATTCTTGAAAAATACAATTTCGATACACCGTGCTGCTAATATGAAGGAATAAATATATTTCATCCCCCAATAACCATGCCTGGTACATTATTATGTTGGGATTATTATCCGCTTTTGCTCTCCAAATATTCGTATTAAATAGAAATATAACGTTTCTAATCCAATTTTAATCAATTTATTTGACAATAGATCAAATTATCAAAATCCAAAATCATTGTTATTTTTACATATCATAGCAACATGAAGGTTCTTAAAAATTGAGTTGAATACTGTATGTTCAGCCCAATAACCACCTCCAAACATTAAACAAAGCTTGAACATTCCCCCCACCTTGAAAGATTATTTCAACACAAAGTGAAATGGAAGGGGACATAATTTTGATATGGCACGTTTAAGTTCCCCACTTTGGGTTTTCACTGTTGAAACACGAATCTTGTTGTCAGGTCCAGGAAAAACAGCAGTGACTCTTCCTAAACGTCAGTGAAGACTGGCCAAATTGTCTTCTTTGATGAGGACCAACTGTCCAATTTCAAGGTAATTCTTCTCTTTCGTCCATTTATTTATTTGCTGCAGTTCCGTCAGATATTCTTTGGACCATCTGGACCAAAAATGTTGAAGCAACATTTGGATATGTTGGAATTTAGATAGACGGTTCGTAGGAATATCTCTCAGATCAAGATCTGGTAAAGTAGTAAGGCGTCGTCCAATTAAGAAGTGGGATGGGGTGAGGACATCCAAATCGTTAGGATTTGATGATGATGGGAATAATGGTCGGGAGTTGAGAACTGCCTCAATTTGTGAAAGTAAAGTTGAAAAACCTTTATACGTCAGTGAAGCTGTCCCCAGTATTCTTTTTAAATGATGTTTGCATGAACGAACTCCAGCTTCCCACAAACCCCCAAAATTAGGTGAATTAGCTGGAATTAATTTCCATGAAATACCATCGTTCGCAAATGTTGAAATTAAAGAATTCTATTGACTTTGAAGAAATTCACCTAATTGCTTCAATTCTGTGTTGGCACCAATAAAATTTGTCCCATTATCTGAAAATACTTCAGCTGGTTTGCCTCTTCGAGATACAAATCTACGGAAACAAGCAATGAATGCTTCCGAAGTCAAATCAGATACAGCTTCCAAGTGTTTAGCTTTTGTTGAAAAACATATAAATAAACCTATCCAACACTTTGAAATCTTGGCACCACGTCCTTGAATGTGTTTTATAAAAAACGGCCCAACATAATCAACACCAATAGTATGAAAAGGAAAGTATCTTTGGGAAGTAGCTTTGGGAAGTATCCCCATACATTGATCAAGTGGCTTAGAGTTTGCTTTGAAACACAATACTCACTTATGTGTTACTTTCCTAGCAAGATTCCGCCCTCCAATTACCCAATAATTTTCTCTTACTGTACTCAATAGTAGCTGGGGGCCACAATGAAGTAATATTTTATGTTCATTTTCAAAAAGTAAAATAGCTGATAGTAAAATGGGGTGTTTGTTAGAATATGGCAATGAGGATAACTGATACCCCCACCCTGAGCAAACCGTTATCATCAATTAAAGGATTTAGTTTCAGAAGTACTTTATTAGAAATTTGTTTTTTCTTTTGTAATTCCAAAATTTCATATTTGAAAGAATTTCTTTGTGAGATCACAATGAGTGCAGTCATTGCTCGATTCAAATCATCAACAATCAAGATATTCCTTTCCGAATTATTTCCACGTTTAACTTTATACAACCATCTAAAACAGTGGGCTATAGTTCTTTTCAAACGGTTCAAATCACTGAACCGATTGAAATCTAATTCATCGTCATTCATAGTAACAAGATGGCAAAGTTTTGTTAAAACTTTCAGTTCAGGGACTTTATCTAATTGATTTACCACTGATTTAGGCCAATCTGATTCATTCGATATGAGCCATTCAGGGCCTTTCCAACATTTTTCACAGGAGGTCTGCTGGATTATCCTCAGAACGAACATGATTCCAATTTTTCACGCAAGACAAACTTTGAATTTGAGACACCCTGTTACTTACAAATGTTTGCAATGTATTAGGAGCCCAACCAATCCACCCTAAAACAATTGTAGAATCTGACCATAGTTACACTTTATTAAACTGCACAGTCATTTGTTTAACATTTTCCACCCACTTCACAAGTAATAAGGCTGCACAAAGCTCCAACCTCGGAATTGTAAGTGATTTTAGAGGAGCAACCTTTACTTTTGAGCAAAATAATGACACCATTGTAGTCCCACATACACCTACACTCTTCAAATACACACAATCACCATAAGATTGCATGGATGCATCAGCAAATCCATGAATATCAATTTGTACAGGATTAGGGCATAAAACGTGCCTCTGAATCATCAAATCATCGAAATAGATAAACTGCCCTCGTAACTTTCGCCACTGTGTATCCAAATCCATTGGCAATGTTTCATCCCAAGTCATTTTCTCACACCATAACTTTTGTAGTAAAACCTTAGCTATCATTACAGAGGGACCTACTAAACCCAGAGGATCAAAAATTCTGTAATTCTTTTTGAATACTTTGAAAAATCAATTGAAAACATCAATTGATCCTGCCTAAAACACCAATAGAGTCCGAGAGTTTTATTAACATCCTTTTCACCAAAATGAAAATTTTGACCATCTAGAATTATTTTTCCAAGTTGTTCCATAACTTTTGCATCATTTGATAACCATTTTCTAAGTTCCATACCACCACTTTTCAGAATAATATCTACCTCATGATAAAGAGTAACAGCATCCTCAGACGAATCACAACCTGATAACATGTCATCCACATAAAAATCAGTCAGAATAGTCTGTGATGCCTTTGGATACCTATCTGAGTAATCTAACCCTAACTGTTTCAAACATCTGATTGCCAAATATGGAGCTGATCGAGTACCATAGGTGACAGTGTTCAATGTATATTCCTGTAACTCTTCATATGGTGAAGACTTCCATACTATTTTCTGAAGTGGCCTGTGCTCTTCACTTACCCATATCATACGGTACATTTTGGCTACGTCTGCGCACACGACCACTGCATGTTGTCTAACTCTAAGTAAAATATGAAAAATGTCATCTTGCAATTTTGGACCAATAAATTGAAGATCATTTAGAGAATACCCTGTGTCTGTTTTGAATGACCCATTGAAAACAACCCTCAATTTTGTTGTTTCTCTCTTCTCGTCTAATACTCCATGATGTGGTAAGTAATAAGATATTTGAGATGATGATTCGTGACAAACAGACATATGTCCCATTTTCAAATATTCACTCATGAAGTCCACATACATTTCTTGCAATCTGGGATTTTTCACTAACCTTTTCTCTAAATTCAAGAACTGATTTATAGCAGGCTGCTTTGAGTCTCCCAACTTAGTGAAAGAATCTATAAATGGAACCTGAACAACGAACTTACCATCTTCGCATCTCCTAGTAGTTTGACAAAATATTTGTTCACATTGTTCGTCTCCAACTGAGAGAACATTCCCTAAAATAGGAGATTCTTCCACCTCCCAGAATTTTTCCAGTTGTGACTGAATGTCACTAAGTGCTAAATTGCGTTTTACAGGAGAATTATTATATTTGCTGAGCTGAACAGAACCTGTAACAATCCAACCTAGACGAGTTTTCTGTAATGTTGGTTGACCCTTGCCTAGAGATATCTGACCAATACACAGCAAATTATAAAATAACTCTGCCCCAAGTAGCAGATCTATTTTGTTTGGCTCAGCAAACTCTGCATCTGCCAACTTCAGATGGTGTGGTATATCCAAATTTACCACGTCTAACCTCTTATTTGGAATAGAATCACTAATCTGAGGAATAACTAAACAAAATACACTCTTTTTGAAATTACTGCACAGTGATTGAAATGTAATTTTGCACCCAAATTTCAAATCAGTCACTACTTGATTTATTCCAATAATCGGAATATCTAGGGCTTCCTTGTTTAAACCCAATCGATCAACAATATCACATGTTATGAAGTTCGATTGTGACCCACTATCAAGCAAAAGTCTACAGTTATATGGAACTTCATTCGAATCAAAAATATTTGTACCAATGCCGTTGATAACAATACCTCGCCAGAATTCATAATACCAGTATCCAAAAAGAAAGACTTCATTTGAACTGATTTTTCATCTCCAATAGAAGTTTGTTGATTATTGGAATCACTTGTACTAGCTAAACTAGTATTATTACCTGATTGTTGCTGCCCACCAGTATCAGTCTCACTATTTTTGTAGCTTTCTGACTGGTGATAGTGTAAAAGCGTATTGTGCTTCGATCCACATCTCCTACAGCCACTCGATCCACATTCTTTACTGATGTGGTTGCCTTTTTTCAAACAATTGAGACAAAGTATCAACTTCTTTGCCTGTTCATACCTTGCGTGAACATTTAATTTTATGAATTCAGGGCAGTAATTAATATAATGTTTATTTTTACAGAAAACACAAAAAGGTGGTGCAGAAGTTGATACCAGTGATTTATGAAATCGATTTCTATCATGATGCCTAACTTCTACTTTACTTTCTTCTTTCTTTTTATTTATTTCAATACTTTTCAACATATCAACCCTGTCTTTCAAAAATTCTTTGAAATCATCTAATGAAGTTAATTTTCTTGTTCGTCTACGTTCCTCCCAAACACGAAATGTATTTTGATCAAATTTATCTGTCATATTGTATATGATAATTGGATCCCATGTGGTTGTTGAAATATCAAGTTTTTCCAAAGCAAATAACGTTTTTATAATTGTATCTAACATATTTCGCAAATCTGTAGCTGATTCTTTGCTCATCGATGGAAATTTTATCAATGATTTCAAGTGAAAATTTAACAAAGTGTGTGTGTCATCATATCTTTCACATAAGAGTTTCCAAACTATATCATAATTTCCATCAGAAATGACAAAATGACTTTTTGTGCTTCTCCTTGAAGTGCACCCTTTAAATAATGAAATTTCTCAATATTTGAGATTGAAACAATTTTATTTACGAGAGATTGAAATGTATCTCGAAATTCCAACCAATTATTCAAGTCACCACTAAAAGAAGGTATAGGAATTGATGGTAAATGAGGTCTTGCTCGAAGAGCCATCACAGAATGAGCACTTGATCTGACAGAATGAACATTTGATCTGACAGAATGAACATTTGGTCTGAGATAATGAACTCCACTTAAATCATCATCATTAAAACTATGCATGCTACCACAATCTTGAACCTCAGCTTTTTTGTTTCTGATGTTCAAGATCTGTAAAGCCTTAGTAGACATTTTATAAAATATTTCTTCAAACTCTGTTCTACATTGTTCTTCCATTTTCAGATCATCATCATTAACCAATAACTCAATTTCTGCTTGAATTTCCTCAAATTCGTCAATAAAATGTCATCAACAGTTAGAATGTCTTCTGAAATACTATGCAAAAACTTTGAAAAATTAGTTAATTTTGATTTGAGGGTGCCTCTTTTCCGAATGAGTTCTTTTATTCTACGATCTGACATGATTATTCAACAATACCCACACAAACAAAGGATTGATAGGATTTAAGGAACAAATTGAACGACTCACAGATGATTGCTACCTCCTTTGCAATAAAGCTTGTTTAACGCGCTCCCTTAGGACTCCGCTTCAAAGTCTGCCTCCAATAATTGTCTCCAAGTATATTCGCTCGATGCCCAATGCAGCTAGAGCGCCAATAGTACCAGTGATTACTACTTCCAAGTCAGCGACCTATATATTTTCCAGTTTTCCATCCGACTACTGAAGGACCATTTTGTTGGGATTATTATCCGCTTTTGCTCTCCAAATATTCGTATTAAATGAAATATAACGTTTCTAATCCAATTTTAATCAATTTATTTGACAATACTGTCGTGATATCGAGCAATGCCATTTGAATCGTTTTGGTGCACTGATCTATTGTTTCTTGTTATTAATTGATTAGGTCATGATCGCAGGTCATTAACAATTGCGGGTTTGATGACTAGCAAATTATATGACCGTGACAGTGCACACCAAATAAAAAATAAAACATTTCTATCTATATATAAATATAAGGTGATTTGCATCAGGGGAGATAGTTAGTAATAGACTCCTACAGAGGAAAGAGCCCTAGTGCTCAGTTAGCCTCATTGGCTAGGCCCTTTTGGCCTTAGCTGTAAGTATCAGTTAAGTGATAGTTTTAGGTAAGAGTTATTTGTTCCCTATTATATTATTGAATGCCCCTTATGTTACAATGTGTATATAACTTTCCCCCGTATCCCAGTTGTTATTTAATAAATATTTATGTTCTGTTACTACCCCTTGATTTAATATAGCTACCACCTGTAGCTACCCCCCAAGTCGCATTTTGTGTAAGGGAAGCAACCCCTTATACGGCTCAGGATGCTACCCTAGTAGCCCTAGTCGTGACATATGGTGGAGGTGCCTTGCTAGTCCCGGGGGGGTTGATTCTTCATAATTAACCCCACCCCATCCCTTATTCCGCCAACCATAGTCCAAGGACTATGGTGGAGGCGCAGTGCTCGTCCTGGGGGGTTGATTCTTCATAATTAACCCCTTCCACCCCCATAAATACTCCACCCATAGTCCAGGACTATGGTAGAGACGCCTTGCTCGTCCCGGAGGGTTAATTCTCCATAATTTACCCCATTCTGCCCCGTTTCACCCCAACCATAGCCTAAGGACTATGATGGATGTGCCTTGCTCGTCCTGTAGGTTTGTTCTACAGAATTAACCCGATTCAGAATATGTCTGTACAAAATGTTTCACGGTATCTTCCTCTCAGCCAGGAAAATATAAATGTGAATACAGAAATTGAAGTTTTCAGAGTTACTCCAATTTTTTTTAGTCCATATAGAGTAAGGGTTTATTTTTTCTTCGTATTGTGTAGTATAACTTATATAGAAGTTTCATGAATATTTGGACAAATATTCAAAATGAATTTGAGTATTCAGGCCTAATTTAATAATTTGTTGTAGTTCATTATAGAAATGAGAAAATTTTTGCTAGTTTTATGCATTTTTCCTGCCACAGGAATTTTATACTGAATTGAGGAAAGTTAGTGCAATTCCGAAAAAATCAAAATGAGTTTATCTGAGTTTGTCCCGACTCAGGTATACTGGTTATTTCATTTATTTATATATTATTTAATAGAAGGTTTCCAATATTTTTGATAAATTTCACTATACAGAATTCAGAGTAATGTTGTATCAAAAACCTTGCACATACGTCCTGAAGATGGATGCATATGAAAACTGTTTATTTTCTGTGCAAAGGTACAATAACCAATGGAAATAATTATTTTGTTGTTTATAATAGAAAATGATTTATTTTTGTATATAGTAGGAACCGTCGACAACAACAAAGACCAAGAAGGACACTACGACTACGAAAAGTTTTGCAAGTATAAAAAATAATAGAATGTAAATGAAAGAATGGAAAGTAGCGAGATGATTGTTTGAATGAATATGGGAAAGTAATGTCGAAAGTATGAATAAATGTGCGAATATTGATGTCAAAAATACCTTCATGAGAAATATATGTCACTGTGTAAAAATGCGAGTTGTATTGAGAAAACTGGAGAAAAATGTAGATGAATGCCCGAATGAAAGGGGCATGTTGAGAAATGTTGAGTTGAATGAAATATGGAAGCTGCATATTTGCCTGGAATTTTTTTTAATCTTCCTTGAAAGTTTTGAGGATGAGGAGTTTGCCTCAATTGTTGTGCATTATGGTTTTGAGTGAAAGTAGTTATATGAAAGAGTTGAAGGTATTCTTGAAACACACTTAATGTGAAGATTTTTTTTTGACAAGAATAGGGTCATATTTTTTAATTGAATTTTGAATTGCTTCACTTGTAAATGACGTTTTTTGAAAAATATGTTCTGCTTTGCATGCTCTTGGAATTATGCTCATGACGTCTTCGGGTGCAATTGGTGTATGATCGACTTTTGAATGAAATATCGTGATATGAGAATATTTATAGGGTAATAGGTTACCTATGTCTATAAAGGAGTTATAGAAGAATTGAATGACGGCCGGAAGAGGCTGTAAAGGAGTTTACAGGAGAGACGTGGGAGAAAATCCTCAAAGTGGGATTGAGCGTCTATATGCAGGATCTTACTCTTGAAGTGTTGCCAAGAGTTTTGAGATTTTTTGGTAAATGGTATATAGTGATATACATGCTCTTGATGGTTTTCCAAGAGAATCATTGATGAATGATGCTGTTTTCTTCTCGATGTGTTGCCGAGAAAATAGGTGAATTACGATAATGTGAGATGTCGATGTATGAGAGAAACAGTTGCACGCAGAAAGGTTTTTGTATGAATGAGTCATGAGGAATTGTAAAGAGTGTGAATACGAAATTTAAAGTATGTACTTGAACTGCAAAACAGAACATTGAAGAGATGAAAATTATGGGTGTCATAAAGGTGATCAAGAGGTCTAAATTGCTAATTTGAAATTTGTCATATAATGTGATTGACGATTTGTATGACTGACCTAACCAAATTGATGGCATACCAGTGTTACACTCAAGATGGTGATCAGGAGGCGTGAACTGATATCTAACATTCACAAATTGATAAATTGTAATTTGGCCATCCCCATTACCTCGAATGATATTTTTTCTGAATCATATGAAATCAATTTCTCATTTACAAGTAGCGTAAATATCTGAAATCAAACATAAGTTTGCAATATTAAATAGTGAAATGAATGATAACAAAAAATCGTGTTTCGAAAACACCTAATTTGTTTACGAATTATCCAGCCGAAGTCAATACTTTTGCAATGTAACGTTTTCTGTCCTCAAATTCAATACAACATTCAGTTGATTTTATCGTAAGAAATAAAACGGTTTTGATTAACATTCCCAAACTGATAAATAATACTTTGGCCATCTCGATTTTCTCGAATGATTTAATTTTTTTTGTTGAATTCCTTAAAACTCCCATTGTCGGTATCTTCTATGAATATATTCGGAATTTTATCGAAAAATGCAATACTGAAAATATTGAATGAAATGTGATGACCAATTGTGTTTTGAAAACAAAGTCGAGTAATACGTTTGCGATTCAGCGTTTTATATGGCCAGTAAATAGTCAATTGATTTGTCGTAAGAAACATTCGACGGTTTCCTTTTGCTATTAATGTGATATATTTGTTGATAATTCGGAACGAACTTTGAGAATAATTGGTCGTGTGTGTTTTGAAAACAATCGAATGTTTGCATACAAATTTTCAACTGAAAGTTTTTGGCAATAAAGCATTTTTATATGGCCCAAGTTTATGAAGATATTCATTCAATGAGAAATATTTGACGGGGCATTTTTATCTCAAGATGGAAAAAAAAAGTTGGTTATTTAAATTAAAGTTTGAAAAAATTCTCAAAATCCAAAATCATTGTTATTTTTACATATCATAGCAACATGAAGGTTCTTAAAAATTGTGTTGAATACTGTATGTTCAGCCCAATAACCACCTCCAAACATTAAACAAAGCTTGAACAACAAACAGCGCAGGAAATATTAGATCAATTAGAAAAAGTTAATATTCTACAAACAAGAGTTCAAGCAGAAAACCTACATTTTAGACTTTATTAAACCACTTGCACGCACCTGAATTTCCTAGTTTGGATTTACATTATTTGAAACAGCTGACGGGAATTTATCATGTTAACTTGGCAAAAAGTTATATTCACGACAAACTTCAAAGAGAAGAAACAAAATAAATATTCTTCAATTCGATGAAATGGTGAAGGAGCCGAATATTTTACGAATGCGAGTTTACTCCAGGTTTCGTAATTCATGTAAATACATGTTGTGGATAGCTTTCACTGTTGAAGATGATATCGAAAATCAACCTTCGGAACTTCACTGTTATTGTACTTGTATGGCGGGAGCTAAAGCTTTAGGTACATGTGCTCATGTGGCCAGTGTTTTAAAGTTTTTGGATTATGCCAGATACCAACAGAATGTGAAATATCCATCTACTCATCTCCTAAATGAGGTAACTGATGCAGCTGAAAGGATGGTACCAGAAAACATAGATTATATACTGTTGACCTTTAAATTCCTTAAGTAACTTCAGTTCGTTTCGACATGTATATGTTTATTGTTTTTTCCGATATCAAGTTTTGCTTGTATGTATTTTATTTGTTTTCATTTATATGTCAATCATGGTAGAACATAAACAACATCGAAAATACCGAAATACAAATATGAAGAAAATATTGATAGGCTTGTCGTCATATTGTCGGGATAAAAAACTAATCCTACCAAGTTGACAAAACTTCTACATCCGACCAACAAACTCAAAGTGAAGGTAATATGAGAGTATCACAGATATTCACCTTGGAAATATTTTATTACAGGGAGATTTCCGAAAAAAAATCGATTCTTGGATTTTCTGCCATACATATCTTTTGAATAGCCCTGTAAATCATATACAAATTATATAATAATAATAATAATAATAATAATAATAATAATAATAATAATAATAATAATAATAATAATAATAATAATAATAATAATAATAATAATAATAATAATAATAATAATAATAATAATAATAATAATAATAAGGGCGGGGATTAGCGCAGTGGTTAAGCGCTCGCCTGGTAATCGAGAGATTGCAGGTTCGATTCCCAGACGGTGCGATCTTTTTTCATTTTCAGATGTGAAAGTCTGAATGACTGAGGCTCGTGTCGGCTGGGAATAATCCTCCACGATTCACTGTTGCGTTAAAAATTAACAGTGCTGCTCCTAAAGTGGCGTATGGAGTTAGTAACAAGGCCTATCAAGAACACATGGCTAATGACCATAGCAGTCGATGCCAAAACACCAAGGAAAAAAAAAAAAAAATAATAATAATAATAATAATAATAATAATAATAATAATAATAATAATAATAATAATAATAATAATAATAATAATAATAATAATAATAATGATAATAATAATAATAATAATAATAATAATAATAATAGGCAGGGGGTCAAACAACACCTAAGGCCCTGGTGAGTAGCGACACCACCTACCCGAGCAAAGGATGCAAAATCGGACCGGCAGCTCATGCGCATCCGGGAGGGAAAAAGCAACTTTCTCTCCGGTGTCGGCCGTGGGTTTACTGGGTTAACCCCCCAGTAAACTCTACTACTCGGTTCCCAACAATCGAGGAAGAGGCCCCCACAACCGACCCCCTCGGATTAGGGGTCAAAGGCAAGGTGGTGGGGCCAACGATGATTTGCCATATGATGACGACCGCGATAACAACGGACGCTTTGAGCGGACGGACGAATTAAGAGACGGACTTCTGCATTGCTACGAGAGCAGTGAGCCCGCCCGGAGAGGATACATGGCGAGAATGCATGCTCTGTGGTGTGAGAGACACCCAGAGCATGCAGCGTTTTCCGCACAAAATCTCAGGGATTATGTATCCCATCTTCGGGCTCGAGGCTACGTTAGAGCTCCTCCTCAGCCGGTTATCGAAGTGGCAGATATGACACGTGTCGGTTTGGCTGTGGAGGACAATCACATTGTTCCTCTGATGGAGGATATCAGAACCCGCAGGGCGCTTCACAATATGAAGCCCCTGAAGCCGCAAGAACTGGCACGGGTGGATGCGGAGATTGGCGATGTTCTTCCAGAAGAGGCTGACATCTGGCAGATCAATTCTGTCGTGTACGACGCCGCTCATGCTCTATCCCAAACGGAGAGGAGGGACACCACCGCTCTGGTAGGGAGGCATGAACGACGTGTACACAAGATGGAAGCCAAGATCAAGTCGGCGAGACAACACGCGTCTCGTATCCAGTGTGTGGTGGACTTCGTGGCGGCCAATAGGCCTTTCACGCCCGCAGTGCGGCGAATTGCCGCAAAATTGAGACGAGCTCACCACACATTAAATCAAGGTGTGCTGTTCACCATCAAACAGCACTGCCTTGATAGGATACGAATGCTAGTGGCTGCAAAGAAGTCACTAGTGAGGCGGGCGAGAAGTATCGCGGAAAACATAAAGTTCCGCGATAAACCTTCTCGCTTATTCGAAGAGCCTCCACGTGTTGTCGATAACCCGCCGGCTGCAGATCGGGTGGAAACATTCTGGAAGAATATCTATGAGTATCCGCAACCACTCAACGTAGATACTCCAGCCCTAGCGCAGTTCGAAGCATTTTGCAGGAGGCTTCGGCAGCCTGAGCTCAATGATCTGCGCATTCCGATAACCACGGAAGAAGTACGGGGGGCCCTAAAAGGCTCTAAGAATTTCGCTGCTCCAGGCCCTGATGGGTTGAATAACTATTGGTGGAAAAAGTTTCCAACAACCCACCGCCATCTGGCCAGAGTTTTCAACTCATGGCTAGATGGGGAGCAGCAGATTCCGGAGTGGTTTGTCGAGGGGCGAACCGTGCTCATCTCCAAAAACGGAGATTTGTCAGATCCAAAGAATTACAGGCCGATAACATACTTGAATGCGTGTTATAAGGTGTTTACGCGCATCTTATACACGAGCATTCTCTCCGCAGTTGATCCGGTGTATGAACGGATAAATGAGCAAAGAGGGTCAAAGAAAGGGATCGCCGGGTGCAAGGAGAACCTGCTCATCGATAGATGTATCACGCAGGACTCCGTGCAGTATAAGCGTAACCTTTCGATGGCCTGGATCGATTACCGCAAGGCATTTGATACAACATCACATGAGTTAATCATGCATTTGCTCAGATGCCTTGAGGTACCCGGTCAAATAGTGGGATGCATTGGACAACTGATGCCGCTCTGGAGGACTCGCTTCACCATAAGATCTGGTAGAGACATAGTCCAAACAGAGCAGGTCATCACTAGAAGAGGCGTGTTTCAGGGAGACTCCCTTAGCCCTCTTCTCTTCTGCATCTCACTATTGCCATTGTCCGTTGCACTCAGGAATACCCGTGGGTACAACTGCGGCACCCCCAGCAACCGGAGGCATAATGTCACCCATCTATTTTACATGGATGACCTCAAATTGTATGCCTCTGGAGAGAGGGACCTACATCAGTCCCTTAGGGTGGTGGAAGAATATACGCATGCTATCGGTATGGAATTTGGGATCGACAAATGTGCCACGGTTCATTTCAAAAGAGGACGATGCGAGGAATACGGAGAGGATGTCCAGCTCGTAGACGGAAGCATCCTACATCATCTGGATGCCGGAGAGACTTATACCTACCTTGGGGTGGAACAACGCCGCTTCCAAGAGGTATTCGCAGTTAAAAACTCTCTCCGCGGCAAGTATCAGCATAAACTCCTACAGATCTGGTCATCAGAACTGTCGGGGAAGAACAAAGTTGCTGCAACTAATATGCTTGCCGTTCCGATCCTTCTTTACTCTTTCGGAGTGATGAAGTGGACTAAGGAAGAGCTGCGACAACTTGACGTTAAGACTCGCAAAATGATGCATCTCAATAGGAGCTTGCATCCTAAATCGTCCGTTCCACGTTTATACTTTCCCAGACAACGGGGAGGCCGTGGACTTTTGAGTTTGGAGTGTCTGCATAACAGAATGGTTTTGGATGGGGCCTGTAAAGTCATCAGGAGTTCAGATCCCCTTCTCTGCATGGTCCGCGACCATGAGAAAGCAGGGATTGAAGCATTCCTTTTTAAGGCAGCAACCCGTGCGGCCGATGAACTTGGTCTCGTTTTCGACACTGAACGGGCTAACCCAAACTCTGTCACCGAGTTGGGACCCGTTCAGCAAAAAGCTCACATAAAAGCTGCGGAGACAGAGGTCCTGCTACAGCTACTATGGATAAGCCAATGCATGGTGTCTTCTTTCGCAACATCGAAGACCTTGGCATATCCAAAAGCATGACCTTTGACTTCCTCAGGTCGAGTGAGCTAAAGTCGGAGACCGAGGGATTCATATTGGCCTGCCAGGATGGTGTCTTCAACACCCTGGTCTACCGTAGTCGCGTGATGGGTATAGACGTCCCTGACACCCGATGCAGGGCATGTTGTGGGGCACCTGAGACCGTAATGCATTTGCTATCAGCATGCCCATCTTATGCGGTTTCAGCCTATATCCACAGGCATAACGCGGCGCTACGAGTGTTGTACTACCACCTACGACACTCGTACGGTATAGACGAGACACCGGTGTAGCCTTATGTTCCGGGGGATATTGAGTCCGTGGTGGAGAATGAGAGATGCCGAATCTATTGGAACTACTCATTCCCCACCCTCAGGCAAATACAAGCCAATAAGCCTGATGTTGTCCTCCTCGACCACCAAAGTAGAACGATATTCGTCATGGAGTTTTCCGCTCCAGGCGAAATGAATATCGTTCGAAAAGAGGAGGAAAAACGGACTAAATATCGAGATCTTCTCTTTGAACTCCGCAGGTTATATCCGGACCATTCTGTCAAAATGGTGGTTCTGATTATAGGAGTCCTTGGTGGAATGATGGACACACTGCTCTCTAACTTGAAGATAATACCGGCTTGCCGTAATATGGCAGAAATCTTAGCAGCAAGAATGCTTAGAAGGCCGTTATCCTTGGTTCGCTCCGTCTACTCAGGGCACACGATTCTCAGACCCAATAGTCACTCACCCTGCGGACGTAGGGTGTGGTTATTGGGGTTAACGACACCAGCGCGCCCTCCGGATGGGTCGGAGCACCGGAGACAGGGCCTGACTGGTACACTCCTTAGGAGAAAAAATAATAATAATAATAATAATAATAATAATATCAATAATAATAATAATAATAATAATAATAATAATAATAATAATAATAATAATAATAATAATAATAATAATAATAATAATAATAATAATAATAATAATAATAATAATAATAATAATAATAATAATAATAATAATAATAATAATAATAAAAAGTTTCCAGCAACCCACCGCCATCTGGCTAGAGTTTTCAACTCATGGCTAGATGGGGAGCAGCAGATTCCGGAGTGGTTTGTCGAGGGGCGAACCGTGCTTATTCCCAAAAACGGAGATTTGTCTGATCCAAAGAATTACAGACCGATAACATGCTTGAATGCGTGTTATAAGGTGTTCACGCGCATCTTATACATACGCATTCTCTCTGCAGTTGATCCGGTGTATGAACGGATATATGAGCAAAGAGGGTCAAAGAAAGGGGTTGCCGGCTGCAAGGAGAACCTGCTAATCGATAGATGTATCACGCAGGACTCCGTGCAGTACAAGCGTAACCTTTCGATGGCCTGGATCGATTACTGCAAGGCATTTGATACAACATCGCATGAGTTAATCATGCATTTGCTCAGATGCCTTGAGGTACCCGATCAAATAGTGGGATGCATTGGACAACTGATGCCGCTCTGGAGGACCCGCTTCGCTATAAAATCAGGTGGAGACATAGTCCAAACAGAGCAGGTCATCATTAGAAGAGGCGTGTTTCAGGGAGACTCCCTCAGCCCTCTTCTCTTCTGCATCTCACTATTGCCATTGTCCGTTGCACTCAGGAATACCCGTGGGTACAGCTGCGGCACCCCCAGCAACCCGAGGCATACAGTCACCCACCTGTTTTACATAGATGACCTAAAATTATATGCCTCTGGAGAAATGGACCCACATCAGTCCCTTAGGGTGGTGGAAGAATATTCGCATGCTATCGGAATGGAATTTGGGATCGACAAATGTGCCACGGTTCATCTCAAAAGAGGACGATGCGAGGAATACGGAGAGGATGTCCAGCTCGTAGACGGAAGCATCCTACATCATCTGGATGCCGTAGAGACTTATTCTTACCTAGGGATGGCGCAACGCCGCTCCCAAGAGGTAATCACAGTTAAGAACTCTCTCCGCGGCAAGTATCAGCATAAACTCCGACAGATCTGGTCATCAGAACTGTCGGGGAAGAACAGAGTTGCTGCAACTAATATGCTTGCTGTTCCGATCCTTCTCTACTCCTTCGGAGTGATGAAGTGGACTCAGGAAGAGCTGCGACAACTCGACGTAAAAACTCGCAAAATAATGCATCTCAATAGGAGCTTGCATCCTAAATCGTCCGTTCCACGGTTATACTTTCCCAGACAACGGGGAGGCCGTGGACTTTTGAGTTTGGAGTGTCTGCATAACAGAATGGTTCTGGATGGGGCCTGTAAAGTCATCAGGAGTTCAGATACCCTTCTCTGCATGGTCCGCGACCATGAAAACGCAGGGATTGGAGCATTTCTCTTTAAGGCAGCAACCCGTGCAGCCGATGAAAGGCAAGGCTAAGACGAGCTCACCACACATTGAATTAAGGCGTGCTGTTTACCATAAAACAGCACTGTCTTGATAGGATACGAATGCTAGTGGCTGCAAAGAAGTCACTAGTGAGGCGGGCAAGAAGTATCGCGGAAAACATAAAGTTCCGCGATAAACCTTCCCGCTTATTCCAAGAGCCTCCACGTGTTGTCGATAACCCGCCGGCTGCTGATCGGGTAGAAACCTTCTGGAAGAACATCTATGAGTTTCCGCAACCACTCAATGTAGACACTCCAGCCCTAGCGCAGTTCGAAGCTTACTGCAGGACGCTTCGGCAGCCTGAGCACAATGATCTGCGCAATCCGATAACCACGGAAGAAGTTCGAGGGGCCCTCAAAGGCTCAAAGAACTTTGCTGCTCCAGGCCCTGATGGGTTGAATAATTATTGGTGGAAAAAGTTTCCAACAACCCACCGCCATCTGGCTAGAGTATTTAACTCATGGCTAGATGGGGAGCAGCAGATTCCGGAGTGGTTTGTCGAGGGGCGAACCGTGCTCATCCCCAAGAACGGAGATTTGTCTGATCCAAAGAATTACAGGCCGATAACATGCTTGAATGCGTGCTATAAGTTGTTTACGCGCATCTTATACACGCGCATTCTCTCCGCAGTTGATCCGGTGTATGAACGGATATATGAGCAAAGAGGGTCAAAGAAAGGGGTCGCCGGCTGCAAGGAGAACCTGCTCATCGATAGATGTATCACGCAGGACTCCGTGCAGTATAAGCGTAACCTTTCGATGGCCTGGATTGATTACCGCAAGGCATTTGATACAACATCGCATGAGTTAATCATGTATTTGCTCAGATGTCTTGAGGTACCCAATCAAATAGTGGGATGCATTGGACAACTGATGTCACTCTGGAGGACTCGCTTCACCATAACATCTGGTAGAGACATAGTCCAAACAGAGCAGGTCATCATTAGAAGAGGCGTGTTTCAGGGAGACTCCCTCAGCCCTCTTCTCTTCTGCATCTCACTATTGCCATTGTCCGTTGTACTCAGGAATACCCGTGGGTACAACTGCGGCACCCCCAGCAACCGGAGGCATAAAGTCACTCATCTGTTTTACATGGATGACCTCAAATTATATGCCTCTGGAGAAAGGGACCTACATCAGTCCCTTAGGGTGGTGGAAGAGTACACGCATGCTATCGGAATGGAATTTGGTATCGACAAATGTGCCACGGTTCATCTCAAAAGAGGACGATGCGAGGAATACGGAGAGGATGTCCAGCTCGTAGACGGAAGCATCCTACATCATCTGGATGCCGGAGAGACGTATACTTACCTAGGGGTGGAGCAACGCCACTCCCAAGAGGTATTCACAGTTAAGAACTCTCTCCGCGGCAAGTATCAGCATAAACTCCGACAGATCTGGTCATCAGAACTGTCGGGGAAGAACAAAGTTGCTGCAACCAATATGCTTGCCGTTCCGATCCTTCTCTACTCTTTCGGAGTAATGAAGTGGACTAAGGAAGAGCTGCGACAACTCGACGTTAAAACTCGCAAAGTGATGCATCTCAATAGGTGCTTGCATCCTAAATCGTCCGTTCCACGGTTATACTTTCCCAGACAACGGGGAGGCCGTGGACTTTTGAGTTTGGAGTGTCTGCATAACAGAATGGTTCTGGATGGGGCCTGTAAAGTCATCAGGAGTTCAGATAACCTTCTCTGCATGGTCCGCGACCATAAAAACGCAGGGATTGGAGCATTTCTCTTTAAGGCAGCAACCCGTGCAGCCGATGAACTTGGTGTCGTATTCGACACTGAACGGGCTAACCCAAACTCTGTCACCGAGTTGGGACCCGTTCAGCTAAAAGCTCACATTGAAGCTGCGGAGACAGAGGTCCTCTTACAGCTGCACACGGATAAGCCAATGCATGGTGTTTTCTTCAACAACATCGAAGACCTTGGCTTATCCAAAAGCTTGACCTTTGCCTTCCTCAGTTCGAGTGAGCTAAAGTCGGAGACCGAGGGATTCATAATGGCCTGCCAGGATGGTGTCTTCAACACCCTCGTCTACCGTAGTCGCGTGATGGGTATAGACGTCCCTGACACCCGATGCAGGGCATGTCGTGGGGCACCTGAGACCGTAATGCATTTGCTATCAGCATGTCCAGCCTATGCGGTCTCAGCCTATATCCACAGGCATAACGCGGCGCTAAGAGTCTTGTACTACCATCTAAGACACTCCTACGGTATAGACGAGACACCGGTGTTGCCTTATGTTCCGGGGGATATTGAGTCCGTGGTGGAGAATGAGAGGTGCCGAATCTATTGGAACTACTCATTCCCCACCCTCAGGCAAATACAAGCCAATAAGCCTGATGTTGTCCTCCTCGACCGTCAAAGTAAAACGATATTCGTCGTGGAGTTTTCCGCTCCAGGCGAGATGAATATCGTTCGGAAAGAGGAGGAAAAACGGACTAAATATCGAGATCTTCTCTTTGAACTCCGCAGGTTATATCCGGACCATTCTGTCAAAATGGTGGTTCTGATCATAGGAGTCCTTGGTGGAATGATGGACACACTGCTCTCCAACTTGAAGATAATACCTGCTTGCCGTAATATGGCAGAAATCTTAGCAGCGCGAATGCAGAAGGCCGTCATCCTTGGTTCGCTCCGTCTACTCAGGGCACATGATTCTCGGACCCAATAATCACTCACCCTACGGACGTAGGGAGTGGTTAATGGGGTTAACGACACCAGCGCGCCCTCCGGATGGGTCGGAGCACCGGAGACAGGGCCTGACTGGTACACTCCTAGGAGGAAAAAAATAATAATAATAATAATAATAATAATAATAATAATAATAATAATAATAATAATAATAATAAGGCAGCTACCCGTGCGGCCGATGAACTCGGTCTCGTTTTCGACACTGAACGGGCTAACACAAACTCTGTCACCGAGTTGGGACCCGTTCAGCAAAAAGCTCACATAAAAGCTGCGGCTCTACGAGTGTTATATTACCACCTACGACACTCGTACGGTATAGACGAGACACCAGTGTTGCCTTACGCTCCGGGGGATATTGAGTCCGTGGTGGAGAATGAGAAGTGCCGAATCTACTGGAACTAATCATTTCCCACCCTCAGGCAAATACATGCCAATAAGCCTGATGTAGTACTCCTCGACCATGGAAGTAAGACGATATTCGTCATTGAGTTTTCGGCTCCTGGCGAAACGAATATCGTCCGAAAGGAGGAGGAGAAACGGACGAAATATCGAGATTTACTCTTCGAACTCCGCAGGCTCTATCCAGACCATTCTGTAAAAATGGTTGTTCTGATAATAGGGTCCCTTGGCGGTGTGATGGATTCATTACTCTCGAACTTAAAAATCATACCGGCATGTAGAAAGATGTCAGAAATCATAGCCGGAAGAATGCAGAAGGCTGTCATCCTCGGTTCATTACGTCTGCTCAGGGCACACGATTCCCGGACCCAATAGCTGCTTACCCCATAGTTTGGGGAGTGGTTATTGGGGTAATGATGTTGCCAGCGCGCCCTCCGAATGTATCGGAGCATCGGAGACAGGGTTCGACTGGAGAATTTTAATTCAAAAGAGATAATAATAATAGTAATAAATAGGCAGGGGGGTCAACCAACACCTAAGGCCCTGGTGAGTAGCGACACCACCTACCCGAGCAAAGGATGCAAAATCGGACCGGCAGCTCATGCGCATCCGGGAGGGAAAAATCAACTTTCCCTCCGGTGTCGGCCGTGGGTTTACTGGGTTAACCCCCCAGTAAACTCTACTACTCGGTTCCGAACGATCGAGGAAGAGGCCCCCACAACCGACCCCCTCGGATTAGGGGTCATAGGCAAGGTGGTGGGGCCAACGATGATTTGCGAAACGATGACGACCGCGATAACAACGGACGCTTTGAGTGGACGGACGAATTAAGAGACGGACTTCTGCATTGCTACGAGAGCAGTGAGCCCGCCCGGAGAAGATACATGGCAAGAATGCATGCTTTGTGGTGTGAGAGAAACCCAGAGTATGCAGCATTTTTCGCACAAAATCTCAGGGATTATGTATCCCATCTTCGGGCTCGAGGCTACGTTAGAGCTCCTCCTCAGCCAGTTATCGAAGTGGCAGATATGCCACGTGTGGATTTGGCTATGGAGGAGAATCGCATTGTTCCACTGATGGATGATATCAGAACCCGCAGGGCGCTTCACAATATGAAGCCCCTGAAGCCGCAAGAACTGGCACGGGTGGATGCGGAGATTGGCGATGTTCTTCCAGAAGGGGCTGACATCTGGCAGATCAATTCTGTTATGTACGACGCCGCTCATGCTCTATCTATCTAGGGAGGCATGAACGACGTGTCCACAAGATGGAAGCCAAGATCAAGTCAGCGAGACAACACGCGTCTCGTATCCAGTGTGTGGTGGACTTCGTGGCGGCCAATAGGCCTTTCACGCCCGCAGTGCGGCGAATTTCCGCAAAATTGAGACGAGCTCAACACACATTAAATCAAGGTGTGCTATTCACCATCAAACAGCACTGCCTTGATAGGATACGAATGCTAGTGGCTGCAAAGAAGTCACTAGTGAGGCGGGCGAGAGGTATCGCGGAATACATAAAGTTCCGCGATAAACCTTCTCGCTTATTCCAAGAGCCTCCACGTGTTGTCGATAACCCGCCGGCTGCAGATCGGGTGGAAACATTCTGGAAGAATATCTATGAGTATCCGCAACCACTCAACGTAGATACTCCAGCCCTAGCGCAGTTCGAAGCATTTTTCAGGGGGCTTCGGCAGCCTGAGCTCAATAATCTGCGCATTCCGATAACCACGGAAGAAGTACAAGGGGCCCTAAAAGGCTCTAAGAATTTCGCTGCTCCAGGCCATGATGGGTTGAATAACTATTGGTGGAAAAAGTTTCCAACAACCCACCGCCATCCGGCCAGAGTTTTCAAATCATGGCTAGATGGGGAGCAGCAGATTCCAGAGTGGTTTGTCGAGGGGCGAACCGTGCTCATCCCCAAAAACGGAGATTTGTCTGATCCAAAGAATTACAGGCCGATAACATGCTTGAATGCGTGTTATGAGGTGTTTACGCGCATCTTATATACACGCATTCTCTCCGCAGTTGATCCGGTGTATGAACGGATAAATGAGCAAAGAGGGTCAAAGGAAGGGGTCGCCGGGTGCAAGGAGAACCTGCTCATCGATAGATGTATCACGCAGGACTCCGTGCAGTATAAGCGTAACCTTTCGATGACCTGGATCGATTACCGCAAGGCATTTGATACAACATCACATGAGTTAATCATGCATTTGCTCAGATGCCTTGAGGTACTAGGTCAAATAGTGGGATGCATTGGACAACTGATGCCGCTCTGGAGGACTCGCTTCACTATAAGATCTGGTAGAGATATAGTCCAAACAGAGCAGGTCATCATTAGAAAAGGTGTGTTTCAGGGAGACTCCCTTAGCCCTCTTCTCTTCTGCATCTCACTATTGCCATTGTCCGTTGCACTAAGGAATACCCGTGGGTACAACTGCGGCACCCCCAGCAACCGGAGGCATAATGTCACCCATCTATTTTACATGGATGACCTCAAATTGTATGCCTCTGGAGAAAGGGACCTACATCAGTCCCTTAGGGTGGTGGAAGAATATACGCATGCTATCGGTATGGAATTTGGGATCGACAAATGTGCCACGGTTCATCTCAAAAGAGGACGATGCGAGGAATACGGAGAGGATGTCCAGCTCGTAGACCGAAGCATCCTACATCATCTGGATGCCGGAGAGACTTATACCTATCTTGGGGTGGAACAACGCCGCTCCCAAGAGGTATTTGCAATTAAAAACTCTCTCCGCGGCAAGTATCAGCATAAACTCCGACAGATCTGGTCATCAGAACTGTCGGGGAAGAACAAAGTTGCTGGAACTAATATGTTTGCCGTTCCGATCCTTCTTCACTCTTTCGGAGTGATGAAGTGGACTAAGGAAGAGCTGCGGCAACTTGACGTTGAGACTCGCAAAATGATGCATCTCAATAGGAGCTTGCATCCTAAATCGTACGTTCCACGGTTATACTTTCCCAGACAACGGGGAGGCCGTGGACTTTTGAGTTTGGAGTGTCTGCATAACAGAATGGTTCTGGATGGGGCCTGTAAAGTCATCAGGAGTTCAGATCCCCTTCTCTGCATGGTCCGCGACCATGAGAAAGCAGGGATTGGAGCATTCCTTTTTAAGGCAGCTACCCGTGCGGCCGATGAACTCGGTCTCGTTTTCGACACTGAACGGGCTAACCCAAACTCTGTCACCGAGTTGGGACTCGTTCTGCAAAAAGCTCACATAAAAGCTGTGGAGACAGAGGTCCTGCTACAGCTACATATGGATAAGCCAATGCATGTTGTCTTCTTCATAACATCGAAGACCTTGGCTTATCCAAAAGCATGACCTTTGCCTTCCTCAGGTCAAGTGAGCTAAAGTCGGAGACCGAGGGATTCATAATGGCCTGCCAGGATGGTGTTTTCAACACCCTTGTCTACCGTAGTCGCGTGATGGGTATAGACGTCCCTGACACCCGATGCAGGGCATGTCGTGGGGCACCTGAGACCGTAATGCATTTGCTATCAGCATGCCCATCTTATGCGGTCTCAGCCTATATCCACAGGCATAATGCGGCGCTACGAGTGTTGTACTACCACCTACGACACTCGTACGGTATAGACGAGACACCGGTGTTGCCTTATGCTCCGGGGGATATTGAGTCCGTGGCGGAGAATGAGAGATGCCGAATCTATTGGAACTACTCATTCCCCACCCTCAGGCAAATACAAGCCAATAAGCCTGATGTTGTCCTCCTCGACCACCAAAGTAGAACGATATTCGTCATGGAGTTTTCCGCTCCAGGCGAAATGAATATCGTTCGAAAAGAGGAGGAAAAACGGACTAAATATCGAGATCTTCTCTTTGAACTCCGCAGGTTATATCCGGACCATTCTGTCAAAATGGTGGTTCTGATTATAGGAGTCCTTGGTGGAATGATGGACACACTGCTCTCTAACTTGAAGATAATACCGGCAGAAGATAATACTGGCAGAAATCTTAGCAGCAAGAATGCAGAAGGCTGTTATACTTGGTTCGCTCCGTCTACTCAGGGCACACGATTCTCGGACCCAGTAATCATTCACCCTACGGACGTGTGAATTATAACTACATTATAATTATAATTATAATTATAATTATAATTATAATTATAATTATAATTATAATTATAATTATAATTATAATTATAATTATAATTATAATTATGATTATAATTATAATCTTTATTGACCTTTGTTGCCATATTGAATGAACAAGGTACGTCAGTTAATAAATATATAAAATTGTTGTATATAGTACAATACCACAAAAATAACAGAAAATAGCGTTAACATGACAATGACATGACATTATAATTGATATAAATGAAATATTCGAGAGAAATCCAATATATCAGCTGCTGGACACATGTTCCAAGAATTCGTCTATTGAATAGGACACGTTATTAACCAAATATCGCTTTAGATCTGTTTGAAAACTTTTTAGTGATCCGTGATTTTTAAACATTGGGGTAATTTATTATAAATGAAGGAACCAGCATCGACAGGTGATTTCTTGTAGTTGGTATGATTGCAGTGTGGTTGGTGTGAGTTCTGGGCATTTCGAGTATTATAGCCATGTACATCACTGCTTTTCAGCAATTTATTTGTTTTGCCAAAAATGAACGACAAGAGTTTGTATACATATATTGACGAAAGGGTTGAAATCCTGTTGTTTTTAAATATGTTGCGACAGCTGTCTCTGTATTTATTTCAAAATGAGCTAATGTCACCTACTAACTTGCAGCGAAAAGTATATAAAATTTTATTAAATATAGGACACAGGGGTGATCTACTTTCTGGCTCGCCCTGTAAAAAAATTTTTGAAAACATTATTATAAACCAACCAGAAGCGAATCCAGCCAAATTTGTAAATTCCTGAAAGGTAAATTATATTTCAAGTCAACGTTGCATTTTTTTAATTTTTGAGTACCCCTATAACAAATGACACTTTTTCTCATGAGGGACTGATATTTAGTGGCATTGGAAAACTATCACAGGAAAAAATTATTGATACATTGAAGAAAATAAGAACTACATACTTTAAAAAAATGGCTATTTTCCAACTTCAACACCCTGTATCTCTGAAACTAGTCATAGGATTGAGTTGGGCACATGGATACTATTGTTCAGAAAGTCGTCAACTTCAATATACTAACAATTCATGAAATTTCACGCAAGCCCATTTCTCCATAAGCCGGCTACCTGGTCTATTTTCGTATTGTACACCAAGCAATAGAGCATAAATTGCGTGAGTTTTAAACAAAAATACTAGTAGGAAACCGACTATGCCATCACATGGAGGACAGTCCGTAGTTATATTCTGATATATTTTCGACTCGCAACTGTCATTTACTAATTTGTTATAAAAATTTAAATAACAAAAAACGTAATTTTTAAAACTGTTTTGCTTATAAAATGAAAACTAATAGAGCATTTTGGTTGCTCAAATGGAAAGAATTGTGAATAATTGAAATACAATCAAAATAGGATGTTTTATGACCCGGTCCGATCATTAGCAACGGAGAAAAACTGGAAAAACCGGAAAATTTTGCTATTTTTTGAAAAATTCATAAATCCGCCATTTTTCAACAAGTCGGATTGGCCATTCTCCTGAAAGTATTGAATTATGTGTAGTTTATGTGTGCACAAAACAGGCGCTATCGGATCATTAGTTTTGGCACAATTGCAATTAAATTTTTTTTGCACTATCTTTCAGCTTGCCTGGATGCTCTAGAGATAACTCGATTTCAATTTCTCAAACAGATTATGAAAGTAGAAGTATACTTCTACAAATCGTATATTATCATTTTGCGCTACAATGATGCGAAATGGGTAAAAAACGAACGGGTTTCGTGATAATACGCTTCCCCTCATCTCCCGCTCACTCCATCCACTCGACAGCTTCTACCAGCTCAGCCGTTTTGAATCATGTTTGCAAGCATTTTTCACCTATTTCGCAGCATTTTAGCACAAAATGAAAATATACATTTTGTGGTACTGTACTTCTACTTTCAAAATCTGTTCTAGGAATTGAAATCGGACTATCATTAGAGCATCCAGGCACGCTGCAAAATAGTGCAAAAAATTCAATTTGCAATTGTGCCAAAACTAATGATCCGTCAGAGCCTGTTTTATTGTTTTGTTAAAATTGTTTTGATGATCCGATCGGGTCGTAAAACATTCCATTTTGTTTGTATTTCAATTAGCTACAATTCTCTCCATTGAAACAACCAGATTATTCTCTATTATTATCTATTAGTTTTCATTTTATGAGAGAACAATTTTAAAAAACTCGTTTTTTGTTATTTAAATGTTTGTAACAAATCAATAAATGACAGTTGCGAGTCAAAAACATAACAGAATATAACAACGAGATGTCTTCTATGTGATGTCACAGTCGATTTTCTACTAGTATTTTTGTTAGGAAAAAATGCTCTATGATTGGCCTATTGGTGTTTGGTATGGTGAGTAACATAGCCTATCCAAGATCTAACAACTCCCACATTTTCATGGAGATTTTATTTGCTAGACAGACTCTCATGATTCCCATGATCGATGCAATATAACAAAAAAGATGCACCAAAAATATTTCCTATTTATGTTTTTTATTCTATTTAAAACAATTAGATTACTTTTAAATAAGTAGTTGGAAGCGAAAAAAAAATCTAACCGGCGTGATTCGAACCCATGATCACTTGATCAACAGTCCAGAGCTTAAGCCCTGTAATACAAAAAAAAATAAAAATATAGAATTATAGTCCGAGGTAGTCGTTAATGGGCCATGGTGGTCGTGATGGTAGAGCGTACGCCTCTCAATCATAGGGTCGTGGGTTCGATTCCCAACATGGTCACCGGGCTCGTGCATTGCATCACACCTTAAAAGGTAATGGGTGCGTCTTCTCTAGCTACACAAGTCTCTTGAGTACTTCTAATGGTTGCGCGTAGGGGTGCAGCTTTGGCGGTATTACCAATTTTCAGTATGGAGTAGACACCCTGCGCCTTCTGTCGTCAAGAGGTGCTATCAGTAACGGCTTCTCAGGTTCCTATCAGAGGGACAGGTGAGTCGTTCCTGAAAAAGTTGTCGGCAAATAATCGGGCACTAATTCGTGTAATATGCCTGGTTAGAGAACTGATAAACTACTTATAAAACTTGTAAACTCTTTTAATTATGTGTTCTTGGATAGACGTGACATTTGCGTTGTCAAGAAGGTTATCGAGTCGGACCCTGGTTTACCGAGGTTCCTGGAGATTACCGTGATATAAAGCTATTTGAGTTCCTAACTACTGTCATTTTGTTGAGTGAACTTTTGAGAAAATATTAATTTCTTACCTTTGTCGCAAGATATAATATCTCGTCAGGTGCTTTGTTTATGAATCAGTTCATTTCATCTGGGGTGAATGTTTGGCTCAAGTTTCGTTTAGCCGAAATCAATTAGGGAAAAACTGTTGCAATGGCAACCGTTGCTATGGTAAGGAGAATACAGAATCCGGATTCCAATGGTGTGGAAAAGCGTGGTTGCCAACCGAATCCAATATTTGCGTATCGGTCGTGTGTCGTTCAAGACTTTTAGTATTCCCGCTGAAAGATTACATTTTGATTCCGATGAAAGAACAAACCACGTACCTCGTAATTCTACAGAAAAATCCCAACATCGTGTTGTCACGGAACAGCTTAACAATATCACAACAGTGTTATTAACAACGTCAGTTTTTTGTGTTCGCGAGTTCGCTTTAACAACGTCCATGGATGAAATTGAAGAAATTGAGGAACAAAATCATATTTCTTTAAAAATATTGGGAGAATCCTGTGCAGCGAGTGTTGATTTACTGCCAAAAATAACTCAAGAGCGATATCAAAGAGAATATGAAAATTTTGATGAGTGGCGTAAAAGCAAGAATGTAAGGTGGTTAATGGAGATGTATTAAAAGCCTATACGAAAGGAAAATCAGAGGTTGATTCCCCTAACTCGTTGTGGAACAAGATTTCAATGTTGAAACTTGCTTTGAAAGTTTATGACAACATTGACATTTCAAGGTTAGTTATTTTAAAGCGTACACCATATTAGAGTATTACCTGCAGAAATGGTATTTTCAGATTTGGAAAATTATTTTTGTTCTTGAGACGAAAGTCTGATGGATACACACCAAAGAAAATAAAAATTTTGTCTAAAGTACCTAAGTTTTTGTTGGAGACAGATGATCATACATGGTTGCTTGAGACGGTTGTATTAATGTGTGGTAATTTTGGCGCCTGTAGAAGTGACCAACTTGTTAAGCTGACTGTGGATGATTTTGAAAGCATCAGTACCAGAGTTTTGGTTGCATTGAGGTATACTAAAAACAAAAATAACAGGGTATTTGTCATTCCCAAAGAAGGACTTTCTTTTGATGCCTATGGTTTATACCAAAAATTCGTAGATTTGCGACCTTCAAATTTGGAAATTCGGCGATTCTTCATTGGTTATAGGAATGGTAAATGTGTAAAACAAGTTGTGGGCATTCATACTATTGGAGCTGTTCCAAAGGAAATTGCAGCATTCTTAAAATTGGAAAATCCTCAGCTCTACACAGGGTACTCGTTTCGCAGATCCTCGGCTACTATGCCTGTAGAAAATGGTGGCGACCCACTATCGGTAAAAGAACTTGAAGGTTGGAACTCCTCTGCGGTGGCGGAGTCGTATATTGAAAATTCAGTTTCAAAGAGGATGAAGATAACCGGACAACTATTTCATAGTAATGAGGCCATACCAACAAGTTCAAATACTGGTGCTATAGATGGAAAATCTCTCATCCATGGAATAGGCATTTCAAATAATGGCAATTGTCAAATTAATTTTCAATTTTATATATAGTTAGTATGATTATATGTTATTGTTAGCAGAATAAAGTTTTGAAAAGAATATTTCAACAAGTGATTTCCTAACGGCGGCATTTATGTATTTTAGTTCAGAAAGCACCTGTAATTGATAAATTAGTTCCGTTATTTTCAAGTTGACCATTGGGCAATCACGCATTTCTGCGCGACAGGAATAGGATTGTCAAGGCATGGGCCGTGGTGGTCGGCTGGTAAAAGCGTACGCCTCGCAAGCGTGGGGTCGTGGGTTCGATCCACCGATTCACCGGTCTCGTGCATGGCATCACACGTTAAAAGGTAAGGGCTGCGTCTTCCCTAGCTCACACAAGTCTCTCGAAGAGTTCCGAGGGTTGCACGTAGGGGTGCAATCGGTTGACGGAAATAACAATTTTAACAAAAAAACAATAAACTTTTTCTTAACTGATTTCAGATAAACTAAAGCAGCCAATTTGGCAACCATCCATTTTCGCACTATAGAAATCGGGTTGTTGTTCACTTGTTTTTCCATAACTAATTTCAGCAGAACTATAACTAACCCAACTTGGCAACCACGCATTTCCGCAAAACGGAAATAGGGTTTTTGTTTATCCTTCTCCCTAACATCGGTTATCATGGTAACCTCTTTTTCATGGCTGATTTCAGCTAAACTGAAGCAGAGAACTTGGCACCATCGATTTTATATACACTAGATCATGCATATCTATTTTAAACGTGGAAGCTTTGTGTGGCTCTATAATAATGAAAACAATTTACAATTTTCCTACGCAACTAGGGAATACCAGCCCACTAGCTATTGACAGCTCCAGCGGCGGTTAGAGACGGAGAGAGGTCGACCTTCACCAATCCGTTAACTGGATGAAACATATTTCACATGAAGTTTCAAAATGTGGTAATGGCTATCTTTAATTTAGTTAAAAAAAATTTCTGTGCTACACCCATTTGTTAAACGAATCAATTTTGTTTCAACCTATAGTTTAAAGTATTAAGAATATGCCTTGGTAGTATTTATTGCCAACTGATTTCTGATTATTACTGCCTGTCAAACAGCTAGGAACATGTAATAGATTGGGAGATGGTGACAGATTTCAGGTGACGATTTTCTCGTTTATGCCTCATAGTATGGCAGCCCCCGGCGGTGCGGTTTTTCTAAAAAATTAAATTTAATAGGAAGAAATAAGAAGTGATTGATTCATAATATTATTCTAATTATTCCTTCTAATTATTTCTTAAGTATAAAATACTCACGATAATAGCAATATTTATAAGTAAAACTGTTTGTTTGATTAGGAAATGTTTGAAGTTGTTTAACAAACTTCCTTCACAATATTTTATTCGACAAGCTATAAATACACGGTGTTTCCGAAATTGGAGCGTACTGTTCCATCAATTTCAAGAATCAAGACCCTGTCCTCAGTCGGTTTGTTCCTTCAACCGGTTTGTCTCGACAAATGTTTGTCGTTAACAGTACTTCATTATCAATTCCGTTCGTGTTATGAAATGGCCCGTTTAATTCAGTGTCTTTAATTCGATTGAATCAAGCCAAATATGATCACTGATAAGGTTGAGGAAATAACAATGAACTTTTGTACCCGAAAATTTCTACCGACTAACGATCTCTTCTCAAATTCTCTTGGAGCCATCAGTTTTGTAATTTTTAAGTAGTTATCCGTGAAACCGTGGCAGTATAAAACTGAATGAACAAAATTAGCAGTTCAAAGAACATGAATCTGAAGTGATTTTCATCTTAGATCATAGTGATGTCTTTATGGGGAATGTATTCTGAACCATGTGAAACGAATCTTGTTAAGTTGAATAAAAAACCCTGATGTTTTCAAGAGGTTTCCAAAAGGAAGAAAATTGTTCTATTTCCATGCCAGCGACTCGGAAGATAGAAAAAGTCTCAAAACAAATTGAGTGAAAAGCATTTGAAACAAAGAATTTGAAGATTCATAATTTTTTTTTTTCATGATATTTTCCTGAATAGTGGCCATTTTCATAGTTTTGCATTATCGATCGTTCTACCATTTGTTATAGGAGCCTGAGAACATTTTTTCAAGTTGGCTACAGAAAAGCACCAAGATTAAATTCCAGAAAATTATTTGGGAAATCTGTAGAGCATGTTCAATGTTTTCCATAATTTTTCTTTTTCTCACAGATTCGCCATCATCGACAGTTATGCCATTTCTTTCAGGGTCCTAAAATTACTTTTTCTAGGTACCTGCAAAATTGCATGAAAAACAAAATGGTGAAAATTTTTATACAATTATATGCAACTTAATAGCTTATGCCTCTTTTCGGATACTTTCAACCACCATGCCAATTTTACATAATAAACAATTCATCATAAACTCCATATAGTTTCAAAGGTATAAGAGATGATGTCAAAAACCCTTTGAAATTTTCACAAAATTTTCCGGCACTTAACTTCACTTCGACATCCGCAAACCTTACGCCAATTTTTTCATGGGATATTCATGATGGAAACTTCCATTATTTCAATTGGCAGCAACGAGAAAATCGTCTAAAATTTAATTTTTTTTTCACAAGTTCACGGCATCATCGGTACTCTTTGGCCACGTGCAACCCTTATGCCTATCATTTTTTCGTTGCTATTGTCTATTGTAACATACCGTTGGTGTACATGGCAGCGGCGATAAAATCGTCCCTGAACACATATTTTTTGAGCAAATGAAATTTGAATTCTTTATATGAAAGCCACGCGGCGACCGCTCAAATTTTTCATCATTCTTGTAAGAATTTTCAGGTATACACGAGAAAATCGTCACCTGAAATCTGTCACCATCTCCCAGTCTATAAGTGAATACTCACTTATTCTAATGTACCTATATATCATTATTGAAATGTAATTATTATCTAACGGAATAAATTTGATTTGATTTGATTTTTGAATATAGGTAGGTAACTTCACTGATCTATTAATCGAAATATATATCAGAAGGTAATAATTTGATGATAAACGGGATGGTATAGTGTTGCCTGCAATAATAAACCGTTCATGAAATAGTATTAGAAAGTTATTGCAAACTGAAATAAGTTTACTTAATTACAAGAAACTTTAATTTAGTATCTTGTATTGTGATTTGTGAATCTGTTTCGTAATGGTGTTATTGCAACAACCTTCTATCTAGATATTTTTACTTAAACTTTATTTTGACAAGTACGTCAAAGTTCAAATCTTTTCATCTATTCATCCCATTCACCATTTCATAACATCATTGGTCTAATATCATTTGTATGTGCTGCCGAACAGTTTACAAAGAAAATTACTTTTGAATCAACTGCAGCATAAGCATATATTTTTTACTCCTTCCCAAACAGAGCATCCATTTGCAATATGCTTACAAGGCACAACTTGGAGAACAATAAAGGTTTCTACTAAGATGTCTAAGAACCATGGTGTGATAAAACGGGAGACAATTCGTCAGCTTGATTAAGAGAAAACAAATAAATTCGTGACCTATTTCTCAAATATTCCGCATTTGCGTGTACCGCCACGGTCGGTTTTCCTGTTAGGGTAAATTTACAAGCACAGAAGTTTTCAAGTATTGTCGACGTATGAACTGAATAAAGAAACCTAATTATTGAAATTTACTGAATCACAATCACCAATCAGTTTTGTTTGTTACATTTTCGACTTATTTTTATAATTTTTTACTGAAATGCAATTATCTACAATAATAACCATTTGGAAGTATCGAAATTAAGCTTCATGAAAATTCACCATTAGAACCTGTCAATCTTGTGCTAATATAATCAGGACTGGCGGGATTCCGTGAGATATATTCGTGCCATTATTTTAAAATGTTTTCTAATAATACAAGATACTATGTGATAATCTTCATAATATGGTGGTACTCACTTTCTGTACTGGATATAGATGAATTATTTTGTTTGTCTCTCTGGATTGCCCACAAATGATACAAAAACGGAACATGTTCAAACTATTATTCTACAGACTACACAGAAAACGATTAGATATTCACATATTTCATTCAATGTTTCGCCAACACAGCAGCTTCTTATTCACTGTCTGATTGAATAAAGTTTGTGGAGATCGAATCGTTTCCTGTGTATTTTATGAATGGATCTTCATCAAGTAACGGCCGAGTCAATCAGACAAATGGAATTATTATTTAATGAATGAAGAATTTTTAAGAAAATATACAGCAAAATGGAGAAACACATTAATAATAGTCTTCAATACAAGAATATTGCACAATGAAATTTAGATTCCGTCATTTCTGAATAGTATTTGAAGTTTGTTGAAATTCCATAACATTTACAACAGTCATCAATCACCATATCCCTGGAATATTGACAGGACTAAAATTCTATAAGAGCGCCATCACTGGAACCGACTAAAGAAGCAGACCACTATTTCATTTGTTTATTTGTGTTCTGAAAAATCAAAACAAAATCGAATCACTCGACACACCAGGGTTTTTATACATCTTAGTTTCTCCAAACCAACGCTTGAACGCGGGACGAGAGCGGGAACGGGATGAACGCGTTGCTAAATTCTATAAATATGCATACCGATGGGATTATCAGTATTCCGAAATGTAGGCAAACAGCGAAATTTGTTTGGTTTGCTCCGTGCACTGTTTTTCTAGCAATTCGCACAGTTCCCATTTTCCGTTCCCGCTCCAGCTCCCGCGTCCCGCTTTGGTTTGAGGAAAACCATTGTCATCGTACGTAAATCTGGAACGTTTTTTCTTCTCTTCCCTCATAATAACCTACTTTGAAATCACAATTTTCTCACATAAAAGCTACTACTAAGATTTGATGTTCACTGCAAATTTATAGGTTACGAGTTATGATTCACAAAAATTTGGCAGACATGTCAAAATAAAGGCGACGACTTAAATAAAAGTTTCGATTCCTTTATTTAAATAAAATACGGGATGCCTGTATTTTAATAAAAGAAAATTGTAACTGACATTTTGAATATTTGTCAAATAAAGGAAAACTTTATTAAAGTATCATCACATTAGAGGTTGCAATAACTTTCTATTGTCTGGCTTTAAAGATTCGCGAGCTAGAAAGTAGAGCGTCCAAAGTGTGTGTAATAGGAGAGGAGGACATAATGTAGCAGCTGCGTATGACACGTCTGTTATATCATTGTTTAAATAGAAGATAGTCAATGCCTGTGGAAAAGGTATTGGACCCAAACGCGAGTGTTATCTAGCGTGATTAGTTACAAACACGAATATTTGACGTCATTTTAATGCAGATTTCTTCAAAAAACCCTGATTTAAATGATGTCCCATTGTTTTAATCAAGTTATGACATGACTTGGAGGCCAGATCACTGAAGTTACGACATGACTTGGATGTGAGATCTCTGTCGCCATCTACATGTCGCATCCATTTGAATCCAATATAAATCCCATAAGGTTGGCTAACTATCTTACTTCTATATAAACAATTGTTTTATGTAAGAGACTGCGCATGCCCTTTTCACATGCGATTGACAAAGACAGCATTTGTTTACTGTTGACAATTGTTTTGGAGCGATTAACAATGTTCTTAATTTCAGATATAATTTTTATTTTTTGTGCTTTATGGCACAATTCTTAAATATTTCATCTTTAAAACCAATAAAAGAATTTGTTGAATTACTCAAAATACACTTCTTCTACAACAGTGCGTAAACTAAGCTTTAACGCACTGCTGACATTGCGAACAGTAATACTTTGTACAAGTGCGTAAAAAAATCACCTGTGCGTAAAGTAATTTTTTTACACACTGTTCATACATTTATGCATTTTTGAAAAATGTATATTTATTTGATAATACGACGACAATTCATATCATTAAACATTCAAATTAATGATATAATTGCTACAATTTGGCAATATAATAACTGTCGAAGAAAAAACTTTGTATGAAACACTCGGCAGCGCCTCATTCAACAAACTTCATGCTCATACAAAAAAGTCCTACTATACGAACTTGTATCATAAATAGCTATTTTCTTCATTTCTGTTTCACTTCCTAGGTATCTTAATTAATAACTACTACCATTTTGGTGCCGGAGATTTTAGACCTGATTTTGAGTATGTCTTACATGGCGAAATCAAAAATGTTACCGGTTTTTTTCTGTCAGCTCTATTCCCGAGATAAAAAAATAAACTTTTCACAAAAAAAAAAATTATTGACATTAAACATCAAGAAATTGCCTTTTGAGTGATTTTCTCGAATGAAACTGACTTGGGCAATCTCGCATGATTCCCCAGCAATAGTCGGCCATCATATGAGTGTCCCACCTTCCTTGGTATCTCTTCTCCATCGTTTTTATGTCTTGGTGGAAACGTTCTCCTTGTTCTTCGCTTAGATCTCCTGAATTGTGTTGGAATTGATCTAGATGACTATTGAGATAGTGTAATTTTATACTCATATTACAGCCTAAATCTTTGAATCGAATCAGCATTTCCTCTACTAATTCTATATAGTTGCCAGCCTTATGATTTCCTAGAAAATTTTGTGCAACTGCTACAAAAGATTTCCACGCAAGCCTTTCCACATCACTCATAGATGTATCAAAATTACTAGTATCTTTCATCAATTGACGTATTTGAGGTCCATCAAAGAAACCTGCTTTCAGTTTTTCAGTACTCAAACCAGGAAATTTCTGTGAAATAAACTGATAACATTGACCATTGCTGTCGAGAGCCTTAACAAATTGCTTCATTAGCCCTAATTTTATATGCAATGGCGTAAGAATGATTTTTTCTCTTGAAACTAAGGGATCATTTATGACATTTCTTTCACCAACATCTCTCATTGGCCAATTTTTTTGAATCCAATGACTTGATTTGGCTCGACTGTCCCATAGACAAATAAAGCATGGGTATTTAGTATAACCACTCTGTTGACCCAATAAAAAATTATCCATCTTCAAGTCTACGCAGATCACCCAGTTATGTTCAATATATTTTATTTTCTGCAAGAGAATTGAAATAACCTCATATTCTTCTTTTACACATGTTGAGTGAGCAATTGGAACGGGAGCATATTTATTTCCATCATGTAGAAGAACTGCTTTGAGACTTCGTTTACTGCTGCCAATAAAGAGACGCCATTCAGTGGGCTGATAGGTCATCAAATCCATGAAAGTCAGCAAACCATTCACATTACAGCAATACACAAAATTTTCATCAGATGAAAAAAACTGCAATAAGTTTCGTTCTCTCATGCGATATGTATAAACTCGAACATCTGAGAAAAGGCAATTTTTTCCTTCAATCTTGATGCTAATAACTCAGCACGCTCCTTAGAAAGATCTAAGTCTCTCATGAGGTCATTCTGCGAAAATGGTTCAGGATTTGATGTTTCTCCGCAGTATTCGAAGTCATCATCTACTCGAGAAGACATGGGTATTTCAGCTTGATCCTCCTGAGAATGCTGCACTTCCTGGTGACAAGCTGGTATTGGAACATTTTCTGAATGAGGAATAGGTCTTTGTGCTGAAGGAATATTGGGGTATTTCCATTTATGCCGATTGATTTTGTTGATGCCCACTATATTAGTTATACAAAATTAACAGTCAAATGATTTTTTTGTTCTCGCCATATCATGGGTACTCCAAACTTCAGAGACTTACGTGTTCCTTTCTTCCATTGTCGCCAATGTTCAACGCATATTTTGCATACAGTATGAGGTACCCACACTTTATCTTGGTTTCGAATTTCAATACCGAAGTAAGCAAAATACAAACGACTCACAGTGTTTGTAATCGATTTACGCTGATCTTTCAGTCTGTATTCACCACAAACAAATGTATCAGGATTATTAACACAACATATGGGCGTACTAGCCATTATTGAAATAAATCAATTTATTTATAGGTTTTGAAGTAACAGTGGCAGTTTGAGAACAAGACTTATCAAAACAATTGAAATGAGGGTAGTAGGTAAACTAGAGCTGATGACTTGAAATGACATTTGTCAATATATTTGTATATTACCCATTTTATCGGCCATAGTCACAAACAGATCTGCACCAAAAACAAATTTTGTTTTGTAGGCCTGTGAATACATAACCCACTCTCTAACACTTAACTGATATGTCAAGCGCAGCAGGTCCTTCTCTATTCACAGGCTTCGGACGCTACTTTCTCTCTCGCACATATTTGCTTGCTCCGATTTTCATACTTTGAAGCCTGGCAATACTATTTCATGAACGGTTTATTGCAGGCAATATAATACCATGGCGTTTATCATTGAATTATCTATCTTCTGATACACAGGGTGTCAATTTGAAAACTTCCCACCCTCAATATCTTCCTTCTAGTAAATAATATGGGGAATCGAAAAATCAGGTCAATTTTATTGCCTAGGAAGGGTAGATGTTACCCTTAGAATCTTAAATGGGAAGGGGGGTCAAGTGGCACATCATTTTGATTGACGTTCAATTCTTCTTCAATGAAACCCTGGCGTTTTATTTTTTGATGAGCAGTTTCCGAAAAATAACGTTCTAAACGTATACATGTAATAAGAATTTGCCTGTTCTGACTCCTTTTAATAAAAATGATCAGAAAAGTTGGTGGACCCGTTCCAACCCAGGAATAAATTTATTACGCGTGGGATTTTTCATTTGTTGGTTATTTTCCTTTTACAAAATAAAATTTAATTTGCGAGATAGACATTTCAAACATAAAATCTACGTACGATTATCTTATAAACTATTCGAAATGTAGTCCATTTTGCTCTAAACAGTAATTAAGTATGTTTTCGAACTCCTCTCTGACATTACGAAAAATTTCACTAGGAATTGACTGGCATGCTGCTGTAAGTCGTCTTTAAGTTCTTCAATATCAGAACGTTGTGTTTTATAAACAACGGATTTGGGATACCCCAAAGAAAGACACACTAATAGCACCATGAAGTCCGATGGTAATCCATAAGACATCCTCTCGGGACGTTCGGGGCGTCCCTCGGACGTGCAGAATTAGTACCGCGGACGTCCATTGGACATCAGTGGGAAGCACCAATGTCTCGACTTCTCATCAAAATTGGACGTTCTATAAGGATATCCAGTGGACATCCACCTGGGATGTTAATTGGACGTCCCCGAATTACATCAATCGAAAGTACATCTGGGACGTCCTTAGGACGTGCAATATTGGTACGTTCTTAGGACGTGCAGTATTGGTACCGCGGACGTCCATTGGACATCTGAGGGAACTACCAATGTTTCGACTTCTCACCAGAATTGGACGTTCTATAAGGATATTCAATCGACATCCACCTGGGATGTTCATTGGACGTCCCAGAATTACTTCAACAGAAAGTACATCGGGGACGTCCTTAAAATGTGCAGAATTATCAGATATGTTTGTTTGTACATCTCTTTCCGGACTGAGATCATGATATTGTTGTGGATTACTGAAGATACCAATTTGGATGGAACCAGATGTACTTACTAGGTAAGCTCAGCACTCTCTCAGAGTCATTCAATTCGGTTTTGAAAACATCAGATACATCTGAGTCAGTCGAGACCTCTCTATTTAAAGTTTCTGACAATTATTTAGCGATTCTATTGCGCTGGCGTTTTGATATATTTCGTTTTCCTTTGTACATGTTTGAATAAGGATACACACAACTCTACTTACGAAAACACCTTTTTCAAAACAGTGTTAAATAGGTTAGTAATAACTATTGAATGGTAGAACAAAACTTTTATTTTCATTTATTGATATAACTATACTGAATGAACACAAAATAACTTTCACAACAGTCACTAAACTAACTAATCACAAGAAAAGCCGCCATAGCAGTTAACTACTCAACAATTGTCTGTCGATTCGTCAACACTTCATTTGAACACAGAACACAAACCACAGAAAACAACTTTATGCACGGAATCCATACATAGAGGAATTGTTCGGTTTCAATTCGTATACGAACAAGAGAGACAAACATACATTTTTCACTTTCATTGTTGTATTGGCATACGCACAAACTCGAGAATATGGCCCCTGACGACCTTATTGTTAGTGAAAAGGGTTTTATTTCAGATGGGTTGTTTTCGCTATAATGTTTAGCCCTATTGTAAATATGCGATCCATTTTATACCTCTTCTGTAAAACTACTAGCTGGGATATATACACGGGTACTGGGCACACATGAAGGCCTGATTATTGTAACTGTTTTCGAATTTTGTTTTATTTTTATGATCATCCATCCTTCATCTTTGGATGGATGCACCTAGGAAACATTTCGAAAAATTTTCAATCCAGGTCATTCCAAGGAAGTCCTCGCAGGGAAATTTTCTGAAATTCACTGATTGGGACGTCCGATGTACATCCATCAAGGACGTTCCAGAATATCCCCATACCAGGACAACCATAGAAAGTCCTTTCGAAGACATGCCAAATACATGCCAACCAGGACATCCAATGAATATCCTAGAAACTTCTACAAAGTATATCCGAATATTACCCGATTAGGACGTCCAATATTCATTCATGCGGGATGTTCCTGAATGTCCCATACCAGGACAACCATGGGACGTCCTTTCAAAGACATGCCAGAATACTTACTAACAAGGACGTCCGATGGATATCCTAGGAGACATTACAAAATATATTCGATCCAGGACATCCCAAAGACGTCCTCGCAGAGACGTTTTATACGATGTACCGATTGGGATATCATTGGGACATCCATAGAAATTCCTTTGAGGAAATTCATGAAAATGCACTGAATCGGACGTCCCAAGGACAATGATTTTGAGGCCCGGGACATGGTGTGCTATTAGGGCATCTGAAGGTGTTAAATCCGGTGATCTCGAAAGAAAATAATGAGGCGGAGCACCGTCCTGCTGGAAATGTAACAGATCTTCCTGCAAAAGTTCATTGTCTTCTACATCAATTTGAGTTTCTAGCTCGTGAGTTATAAGAGGTTCGATAGTCTCTTCAAGCATTTTGAGGTACAGATTGCCAGTCAAGTTTTCTTCCAGAAAAATGGATCAATAATGGCATTTCCAAGAATACCAGCCCAAACATTAACTTTTTGTGGGTGTTGTGTATGCCCTTTCCAAAAAATATAACAGCCGTATGCATAGTCAATTCCAGCGACTCGCCAGAGTTTCGCCGCTCGCTATACAAGAACTATAATGCACAGTCGAGCTCCAAAAAAGTGGTACATCACCAGCGTTTCGCCAAAAAGTGACTTATTGCGTAGTTGTCACTTTTTTGGAGCTCGACTGTGCATTATAATCCTTGTGTAGCGAACGGCGAATCTCTGGCGAGTCGCTGGCGATTGACTATGCAAACGGCTGTGAGGGTTTTCGCCACTCCAATAGCGACAATTTTGTCTATTAACATTGCCATTTCGAAAAAATGAACACTCATCGCTGAAACAGATGTTTAACAGGAGATCAGAGATGGTATTGACTCGATAAGACATGATTTCACAAAACTATTCTTGTATCATAATCATCCTCGTGGAGCTCTTGAAGAATCTGCATTTTATATGGATGAAATTTATGCATTTCCAATGCTTTTCTCACAGTCTTGCGTGACATTCCCGTCTGTTCTGATACTGATCGTAAGGAGCTCGTGGGCTCTGCAGAAAATTTTTCCAAAACAATTTGTGCTTCTTCATTTAGTACTCTGGGGTCATTTATTTTTTCATTTGTCACTGAACCAGTTTTGTAAAACTTATTCACCAAATCAAGCACATACCGATGATTTACATTACAATTTGGATGTCTTTCTTTAAAAGACATACTCGTGCGCACTTTCCAACTTCTCCATAAAATACAATCATTTCAATTCTGTCTTGAACACTTTTTTACACTTATCAAAGTAATCCCTAAACAGCCCAAAGGGTAAAACTGTATTCACAATACTACCACAATTTTTTGCCTGAAAACAGAAACTTTTTACAGCAGAAGTAGTAAAATTGGAAGGCTATCTGTACACTTTCTGCGATGAGAATAAAAAATTCAGCATTTAATTAACACAACTTTACTTTACATAAAAAAATGTTACATACAGATGGGTGAAGGTCGACCTCTCTTCGGCTTCTGTACTACAAGTAAATCCCACCAGAAATTTGTAGTGCGGCAAAAATAACATCTTCAAATCAAATAGTTGAGGATAAAGTATAGTATTCAAAAAACATATAATGGCTATTACCCACTCAGATGTTACAACACTCGCCCATAGCTTATTATGCAACTTCATCTTCGTGGTTGATAGCCATCAATATACGCTTGTTACAGGATTTTACTGTTATTCTTAGCCACAGAACGAACTTGGGTCTCTACGGTTGAACAAGAACCAAATGAAACAATTTACCTATCACCTACTTTTTATCACTATTGTACTACAAAATATCGATTTGTGAATTATTGACTGCTAAGAAATGATGTGAAGTGGCTTGCCGAGATAAAGTGATTATTTCCTTGGTAATTAAACAACACTGTATCGATGTGATTAGAATTTCTGTTGCGATATTCGCTAGCTTCGATATTCTGCTCTGGCTAACCGTTAACAGTTCAATTAGAGGAGCTTTCATGTCCCATTAACAAGGAATTATATCAGAAGCGATAATATATTGAGTGTTTTAGAGCTCTTATAGTAGGTCCCAAATATTCGGTAGTAAATTGGAGTACTATTTTTTATTCATTAATTTTCAGTGCCATAGCAGTAAATATCAGCTTTCGAAAAATTCTAGTTTATTTCCAGATATTTTACATACAGTGGGCACGTAAAGGTGGGAACACATTCGTTAAACGCTTGATATGGCCTTTAGGGAAAATAAGCTCAGATACGTCGATTTTATTTTTCGGTGGCGCATTTTTTGGCCTACTTATATTTTTGATGACGTCATCACTGTTCAAGTTATGATGTCATCATATTTTTTTTCAAATGGCAATACCCTATTTTGATAATACCTTAAAAAAGAACGCATTTTTCTGTGTATGGATGTCATATTTTTTCTTATGTTACATAACCGCATGTTCGAGAAATAAAAGATATTTCATTATTCACAATAATGTAATATTACGTCTGTTAACGTGAACTTTTGATTTGAGGTATCCCCATAAAAAAAATTTAGTGGAGTTAGATCAGGAGATCTAGCTGGAAACACTAAAAATCCTGCGATCGAAATAATCTTCATTAAGTTCATGAATTACTTTCACTTCATATGGGTGCCACTTATTCTTTTTTAGTCATTTTAAAACAGAAGTTTGACACATTGATTGCTCCAATGCAACTAGACACTGACTGGATGATAATAGTTAGCTATCAAATAATTGTGGTATAAATAAGTTTTCGACACCATGCGAAAAGCGAAAAATTACGCAAAGATATTTTAAGGATTTCAAGTTATGGGGTTAAGACTAGTAATCACGATAGACCTATTACACGTTCGACAGCGATCAAAGTCGAAGCAAAATTTAGAAATTTTGACAATGTAGGTGATAATTATACGAAAGGTCGTCCAGGCGTTACGGAAGATCAACAATTCGATGGATTACTATCATTTCAAGAAAATACTCATATGAATCATGAACTTAATGAAGATGATTTCGATAGTAATCGATGATTTTTAGAATAGCCAGCTAGATCTCATGATCTAACCCCAGTAGATTTTTTGTGGGGATCCCTTAAGTCAAAAGTTTACGTTAACAGATCGAATATTACATTACTATGAATAATGAAATATCTTTTATTTCTCGAACATAAGGTTATGTAACATAAGAAAAAATATGACATTCATACATAGAAAAAGGCGTTCTTTTTGAAAGTATTATCAAAATAGGGTAATGCCATTTAAAAATATATATAATGACGTCATAACTCGAACAGTGATTACGTCATCAAGAATATGATTAGATCGGAAAATGCGCAACTGAAAAATAAAATCGACGTGTCTGAGCTCATTTTTCCTAATGGCCATATCAAGCGTTTAACGAATTTGTTCCAACCTTTACGTGCTCACTGTATAGATGGGAGCTTAATGAGCCTTGTCTACAAAATCGCTATGGTACCTATACGTATAGACGTTGATACAAATTATGCTTTCTGCATTATGAAGTGTCATTCATTTTTCAATGATATCAATTACATTAATGCATTTGAAAGCATCCAGTATATGTTTCGTCGATATTTACCTGGTTCATGAAAAGCTTTCAAATAGATAGTGTACACTTGCACTTAAAATACAAGAGAGTGTCTCTTTTCCACTTATAGTTATTGTCAATATGCACTACTCTGTAAGGCTTACTGGGAACAACAGTGCTATCACGTGAACTATCGTAATCTTTTTTTTCTACTCCTATGTTAGTAAACATTGTTTTACAAACAGTTCACTCTATAAGTAAATCCATTCTTACGCACAACTGTGCGTAAAGAATAAAAACGCACAACTGTGCGTCATGATATGATGGCTAGTATAATAGGTAACAATCAAGTTGCCTCTTGAACCACTCAAATCGTGACATTTATCTGTCTTGCGTTTTAAATATTTGACAGTGACATTGTCACTTTTTGAGATTTGAAGTTCAAATCGATACTTCATAAATTATAATCCGATCTTTAATTTTATATCTACAAATATGAGCAACTCCGATAATGAAATGAGCGCAACGCCACCGGAAATTGTTCTTCAGGCTGCTTCTGCTATGGAGAATATTCTGCCGCAAAAATCAAAGGATAGATATGAAAAAGCCTATCAAAAACTTATGGAATGGAGTATGGATAACCACGTGAGTACGTACTCCGAAAATGTATTGCTCGCCTATTTTAATATATTGACCAAAACATTTAAACCCTCCTCGCTCTGTTCATCATTTCTATGCTATATAGTACAAAATTGTATTTTCTTATATTTAATTTGTTGTTGTTGGAAATTAAACCATAAACTGCGTTAGTTACCTTCATTTTTTTATTACTTAAAGCTTAATCAAACGCACCATCCAGTATATAAGAGTCGTAGAAAAAGTATAGTACGTATTACGTGTTGTAAAGCAATTACGCACTCATGTAATTACCGCACTCACCGCTACGCGGCTCGTGCGCAATTTTTCCATTCGTGCGTAATATGCTTTTTACAACACTTGATACGTAATATACTATTACAAAACATTCGTTTATCATTGCAACACTGGAGAAAATTTAGTCAAAAAAGGCTTATATACTCCCTGTTTAATAACCACATAAACCTCAATCAACTTCCACTATTGTTTGAACAATCAACTGTCGTTGAGTCTCAAGATTAGGTTTTTATATTGTTGATTCTAAGTTCTAGAACATCCAAGAAATTCAACAACAAATGTGAGATTGAGAACTGTCTTGATTATGAGTTTTCCTAAGAATCGGAAAAATCTCAGAAAAACACAAAATCGGGACAGTTTTCAAACCAACCAAGAGAATTCAACAAAGTGTCACCTCAGCCAAAGATAGGAGGCATCCTCTTTCAGCTGCCGAAGTGTATCACTTACCTTGCATATGTGGATAGGTGTACATATCGGGACCACTAAAAGATCTATGGATACGATGCTGAGAGAACATGAAAGAAACTGCAGTTTAGTCAAACAGGCAAATTGGTAGTAAACTCTTTGCAAAACTGTGGGATGAATCGGGAGACATTCGCCAGCTTGATTAAGAGAAAACAAATGAAATCGTATTCGGTTTCCCAGATATTTCACAGTAATGCGTGTCGCATCGGTCGGTTTTCTTCTTTAGGGTAAATTTACAAGAACAGAAGTTTCTAGTATTGCCTACGAATGAAATGAATAAGGTAACATAATTATTGGAGTTTACTGATTCACTGTCACCAATCAGTTTTATTTGTTACATTTTCGACTTATTCTGCCCAAGTATAGAGAAAGGCAGAATCTGCAAAATTGTGACTTCATGACAATCAGGCTAAAACTTTTCCATATCACACAATCTGTTTTTGGATGTCCGATTTTATTTCCACAGCCACTTGAATGAATGAAAGGGTTATAGTTTAAAATATATTCACTCATAAAATATATAAGACAAATATCATGTTAACAGAAAAAAATACAGAATCTGCCTTTTTCCTGTTCATATTTTGTTGATAGCGCAGTGAAAAACTCAGTTCACTATTGAAAAAATAAATAAATGAATGCTCTTATTAGATTAATGATTTAAATCTTTTATTAGTTTTATTTAAGTATAACAAACACAGCGTGAAATAATTTTTTGATACGCAAATTCAACCAAAACTCCATCCATCAGGTCAAGAAGATTTTTTTATGAGTGATGATTTTTTTCCTTCGGAAATCCCACACTGCCCTTCCAAATGAACTGGTTCTGGTAATGTTTTTTCTTATAACGTCCTTTTTCAAAAAGTTCAACGATCTTTTTGTTCATCTTAGAAATTACATTTGCTAGTAGGTCAGAAGATTCACGAACTATCTTTATGTGAACGATGTCAGCTAAAAATATTTTTTCTACAAACGTCAAAAAATAACAAGGTTCGCGCATTAACAACAGTATGCGAAGTGACCCTTTTTTTCATTTTCATTCGTTACCATGACACCGTGCGCGAAGTTGTGTGCGAAATACTTACTTCGCAAACTGCATGTAAACTAAATGGTATTTTTATATTTTAACCTTTATGGTCCTCAATCAAGCAAAAATCCAAGATATCATTTATTGTCAACAAATACCATTTTATTTCCATAGTTACAGTGAGTTCTTGATTTGGAAAAACATTTTAAGCCAGTTCAACACTATTTTTTGTATTAAGCTAATCATATTACTTATTTTAAAACAATAATTTTTGACGTTTGTAGAAAAAATTTTGTTTGCCATTCGTGCGCGACATACTTTGGTGACCTTGACTATATTTTTAACTCGGCTCTTTGAAAAAAATCAATTCTTGATCACCAAAGTAGCACTTCACGCACTAGATACAAAAATAACTATTTTCATTTCCTCTTCCGTTTATTTGGGAAGGTTCTGAAAAGTCCTTAAAATGGAAAAAATCAGAAGATGACATGGTGTTTACTGATACTTTTTCGTTTTTTGATTTTTGCACTGCTGTCACGAAATCGGAGATGTCACAAGTCTTTTTTTGTCTCTTCTATTTGATGGTGCACGGAATTCGCATATGTAAATGTATATCATGGCACGAAATTAATTGACTTCTATATAGACTACAAGCCCATATAACGATTTTGGGGGGTCATTTTATACAGCATGAAACATATTCAGAATGATGCTGCTATATGAAAAAATAACTTTGGGCACTATGCCGTCAATTTTTGGTGGGACAAATGACTGTAATAATAATAATAGTAATTTTTCATCTGAAGATGTGCTCAACCGACAAAATATTCTTGTAGGGCATTCCTCACGTTGGTGGATTATGAAATAATAATCTCATAGAACCTACTGCCGTACAAAAATAATGAAACCAAAATCCAGGATTTTTTTTTTTTTTTCGGAAATTGAAAAATTTTCCTGGCTTTTGGTTCCATTATTTTTGTACGGCAGTAGGTTCTAGGAGATTATTATTTCATAATCCACCAACGTGAGGAATGCCGTACAAGAATATTTTGTCGGAAGAGCACATCTTCAGATGAAAAATTACTATTATTAATATTACAGTCATTTATCCCACCAAGAATTGACGGCATAGTGCCTGAAGTTAATTTTTCATAAAGCAGCATCGTTCTGAATATGTTTCATGCTGTATAAAATGACCCCCCAAAATCGTTTTATGGGCTTGTAGTCTAATAGACACAACAGCAACTTTTGTCGAATTGACTATCTACAGTGACATTGAAAAAGTATGCAATAAATGGAAAAAATCTTAATTTGTGATCTTTCAAAAAAAAAATGTCATCAACTTAGGCTCATAATGAAACCTATCACCTATACTGAGCGAATTTCAGTTTCTTAAAAAAATACATTTTTCAAAATTATCAAAATCTCAAAAGTTATATTTTTCCGATAATAAATAACATTCGGATGAAATTTTCCTAGATCTTTGTATGAGCTTTTTAAACAATGCGAAGGTGAGAAAATTTTTAATTTTTCCTAAAATTCTACAATAATCGATTTTTTTTTTAGTTTTACCATCTTTTCATTCAAGATCCCAAAGATGAGGATAAAATATGAAACATCCTGTAGACTTCAATATATTTATTATTATAAACGTGACTTTTCGAACGAATTTGTCGAGATGATGGGAACTTTTCCTTTCAGCGTGGGATTCGCAACTATCTCCCAGAAAAAATACGCTTTCGTAATTGCTAGTTCAATTCCTTCCATATTTTATCATGGTTTACTCGTCTACGTCTTCTCATCCTGTGCCCCAAGAATGTCGAATGTAAGATCAAAATGTCAGTTCCGATTTGACGTCAAGGTGATTAATATTTATCAGGTAATTTTGCGAAATTGGTTTCTAACTGAATTGGTATGAAAGGTATTTAATATTAATTCCAACATGAGAGATTGGAGACTGAAGGAATGAGGTGGCCTAGTTTCGTTCACTTCCATCAGAACAGGGGAGTAGACAAGAAAAACGATTCAGATATTATTCCTCACAATGATAATAATAATAATAATAACAATAACATATTCATTAGCATCAGCTCTCAAGTACCGAGTATATATATTTTTTTAAAATAATTACACGAACCACAAATGATATCGAAATACTATAAGTATAGATATTAACATGATGGATTTATAAGCCTTTTATATATTTTATACACTGGCTTTTTAATTCACACAATGATGAGCATTCTTTTAATTCTCTTGGTAGTGAGGTGTAAAGCTGTAAACCTTTGATGAATACTGAGTTTGAAGCAGCATTAGCAGTACTGATATAGAAATCATTGAAAGCATGGGATCTGGTAGTGTGACTATGTATTCCTTGAAGATACATCGTTTCTTCGGTTAGCTAGGTTGGTAAGCATTCTGATTTTATTTTATACACAAACTTAAGCATATTATAAGTCGCTCTTTGTCGACCATTTAATACATTCAGGGATTCCAACATGTACCTACGCTATTGATGTTCGTTTTCTAAATAATAAAATGGCTCTCATAACACGATTTAGTATTTTCTGTAATGTCTCAATTTGTTCACTATTCATCAGATATATGAATCTTTCACAGAAATCAAGATGGGGAGATATTTTTTTTGTTTTTTTACGAAACTCCCAGATTTTCGGAGAAAACCCTTCACAAGCAGAGCTTCTGCGAGCAAGGGAGATCCGGGACCTACAGTTTGAATAAAAGTGGAATCCGAACCACTTCAGCTCAGTGACAGGCGACCGGGGATCGAACCCGGACCGCCTGGGTGGAAGGAAAACGCTCTAACACCACGACCTTTTGGCTACTATTATGGTTTTATAATATAGTCAATTCAATAAAAGATGATACTTTATTATTCAATCTATGTTGGAAATACATTTTTCTTGCCATTTTCTTCTTAATATACTCACAAAGTGATTTGAGATTCAGTTCATTCTCTATCATGAATCCTGATTGTTTCTTTACTGGTATATTATTATCTGCCAGAAATTTTAGCAGCTGATCCTTTGCTGCTAATTCTAATATTTTCTCATAGATAGGAATTGTGTTAATTGGGTGGAATTCCGAAAAAGTGGTTGTATCAGACACTTTTTGAAAATGCACCATTGTGGATACTTTCCATTTTTCAGGAAATTGTCCTGTCATCAATGAAGTGTTAATCAAATATAATAGATGATTAGCTGCTACTTCAAAGGTTAATTTTAATATTTCCAAGTTGATGCCATATATATATTTCTTCATTCTGTTCATTATAATTTTAAGCTCATTCATTGTGAGTGCTTCAAATGTGGTAAACTTCATTTGGTTTCGACGCAAATTTTCAAGATATAATCGGAGTTGTGAACAGGTTTGAAGTCGATTACAATTTCCAATATACTCTCTATTAAGTATGAATTAAATGAATTTGATATCTCTACGTCATTTTCTTTTCAGTGATCACCAAACTTTCTTTTAGAAGGCCTGTTTTGAGGTTTTCCATTTATTACCTCTTTGAGAGACCTCCACATTGCCTTTGCATATCCTTTTTTTGATCAATTCTTCCTTCATATTTTTTGTTTCCTGCCTAATCAGTGAAGTACTTAACAGCATTGCTGACTATGCTGACTTTTTAATAGTTTTTCCAGTCATCCTCTAATGCTGAATCCCTAGCCACTTTGTACAAAATGTCCCTATATTTTATTTATTCCATGATGTCTGTAAACCATACTTTCAGTTTGGAGTTATAGAGCAAGATCCCAGGGCCGTCAAACGTTAATTATTTTTAAACGAACGAAATGTGTACGATTGAGTAGTGTTAGTATGTACTATGTTCGCATGCCTACCTGCTAGCTTGTCCAGATGACCATTCTTCAGATATTAGGGAATCAAGGTACGTAAAAACACTACTCACTTAGTTGAATTGCCAGTCTACTGAATGACTTCGATAACCCATGGTGGATCAGTGGACAGAGTATCTAGCTACCACCCCGGAGCTCCGAGTTCAAATCTCGTCTGCAACAATTTTTTTTCTTTTTTTTTTAACCCAGCAGACGCATCACACTAGGGATAGCCATCTCGGTTGGAAACGGCTTCGACTCTAGGAGGATTTTTGTTCAAAAAGAAATTTAAAAGAAAACAGAATATTGGTACATAAAAGATTTCGTTAAGATTTCCTTATGAGTAAAATCCCAGGGACTTCAGACATAACTTATTTTTGAAAAGATGAAGACTTAGGTCCTGAGTGGTGTCTCATGTACTTTTAATACCTGCGTGCTTGTGGAGTTCGCTCTGTGACACCTGGGCAGGTACCAGGTGAGAAAGGTAACTAAAAATAAGAGTTACTTAACTTAAATTTGTGCGGCTGATTTTCATGTATAATTTGTTGAATATCACTCTGAAGTAATTTGTGGAGCTTTAAAGCGTTTGACAAAAGTTCTGGTCTATGGAAAGCGTCCTACACTTTTGAAATTACGTAAGAGTGATATTCTACAAAATATATATAAAAATGAGCCATACACATTCAAGTTAGGTGCCTGCCCAGGTGTCACAGAGCGAACTCCACAAGCATGCAGGTATTAAAAGTACATGAGACACCACTCAGAATCTAAGTCTTCATCTTTTCAGAAATAAGTTATGTCTGAAGGCCTTGGGATTTTACTCATAAGGAAATCTTAACAAAATCTTTTATTTACCAAAATTCTGTTTTCTTTTAAATTTCTTTTTGAACAAAAATCCTCCCAGAGTCGAAGCCGTTTCCAACCGAGATGGCTTACCTTAGTGTGATGCGTCTGCTGGATTTAAAAAAAAAATTGTTGGAGACGAGATTTGAACACGGAGCTCCGGGGTGGTAGCTAGTTACTCTGTCCACTAAGTTAGTAGTGTTTTTAAGTACCTTGATTCCCTAATAGCTGAAGAATGGTCATCTGGACAAGCTAGCAGTTAGGCATGCGAACATAGTACGTACTAACACTACTCAATCGTACACATTTCGATCGTTTAAAAATAAGTAATGTCTGACGGCCCTGAGATCTTGGACTATTATGAATGTTGTAAATTTTTTCCAAGGTGCATGTTCATCTAGCATTTCTACTATGTTGTTTTATGTGAATGTTCTCAAATTCCTAAAATATAATAATATAAGAACTCATATACTCAAACTGAACTGAATTACTTACGGTTGCCTCTATAGTTCAAATCTATTTCCCAAAAATGATTTTTGTCGATCAATTTGTGATTTGACATTAATTGTCATTCATATATTGCCAACACAGTATGTTCGCAATTTTGGTATATAGAGACAACTCAAAGTCGAACAATATGCCATAGTTATTAACTTTTATAAGTGTATTTAAATGACGTATTGAGTAGGTATCATATTCTTCACAATTATAAACGAAAGTGTCTGCCAGTCTATTCACGCCAGTACTATTTGTATCCCAATCCAGATCAAATATTGATTTCAGACTTAAAGTTTCTTTTGACAATTGCTGTCTTTGGATTTAATTTCACCTTATTTCTTATCAGCGAGATAAGAATATTAGAATAGTCGGATAATCAGATAATTTGTTGATTGATATTTTTATCACTTGTTATCACATAATCAATCAGTGTAGATGAATCTTTAGTAATTCTTGTACATTCTTCAACAATTTGATACATTCCAAATAAGTTCAATAGCTGCTTAATCTTTTACAATACTTTCAGATCTATGATAATCAATATAGATTTTTCTTCCAATGAAATCTCAATATTTCCCTCCAAAAATATGCCTTCAAAACAATTCCAGAAATTTTGTATCATATTAATTTACATTCACATTTTATCCTTCCTCTCAATCAAATGTTCAAAAAAAGAAATTTTTTCAATAACTTTTTTCCCTACGAACAAGTCTCCCAAAAAATGCAAGGGGCCGAAATTTCATTGGCAACTCAATTGTTATGTTAAAATTCGAATTTTTTCACACGTACTTACCTAGATTTATTTACACACATCTCTTCATTTATGAATATACCTATTCACCAATTATTGATTAACCTTCTACAAATATTTTTCACTGTGTGAACTGAGAATATAGTTATTTATGCAACAAGTGCAAAAAGTATTCATTGCACTCGATGTGAAATTGTTCGACGAGGTCGTCAGGCCGAGTTAGATAACACGTCGAGTGCAATAAACAATTTTTGCACGAGTTGCATACAATATTCTTTCTACGTTTGTGCAAAAACCAAAAACTGTTTCATATACAGTTGCCAGTCGCGATCGAACAACCCATTTTTACGGGCGACTGGCGTGCAGTGTATATCACTTAGGCCATCACCATTGAAGCCGTGAGTGCATTTTCATAATTTCCTTCAGTCCTGAGAGTTTCATCATTCTACCTTGATAATTACGGAAGTTACGGAGGTGCTTCCATGATAAGTGAGACAAATACGGATTTTTAGGACTGAATTTAAAAAAAAAGGAGTAACTACCATTTCATGGTATACGCGGTACCTCATGGGAATTATTTAAATCATACCTGAATGGCAGGAGACAAGCTGTACTTATAGACAACAGCTATTCTGAAATCTAGAACATTCATTATGGGGTACCTCAAGGTTCTATCCTTGGTCCACTTTTAATCATCGTCTATATAAATGACATATTTCATTACATGTGTCCAACCAAATACATTTGTTATACAGATGATTGCTCCCTTTATGCATCTGACAAGAAACTAGATTACTTGGAAGAAACTTCACAGAATTTTTCAAGAAAAGCCGAAACATGGTTCGTTTCTAATTGCTTGAAACTCATTAAAAACAAAACTCAAAATATTGTTTTCTCAACCAACAATACGATTGCAATAGCTCAGAAGTTGAATTACTTGGAATTGTTATGGACGACAAATTAAAATGGTCAGCGCATATTGAGCACCTAAGTAAAAAATTAAACTCAACTTTCTTCATTTTGCGGAAACTCAGCAGATTTGCTAACCTTACAGTTTTGAAAACAGCCTACTTTGGCTTATTTCACTTCCACATTAATTACGGTATTATGGGGAAACGCAGTAGACTCTGTGAGAATCTTCAGACTCCAGAAACGAGCTTTAAGAATAATATCTAAAGCCAATTTTAGAGACAGCTGCCGCCCCATATTTGCAAACCTAGAAATACTCACCTTACCATGTATTTACATTCTCAATTGTTTGTTGGATATTCATAGAAATAAAGAAAAACTTCAAAGTAGTAATTCATTTCACAATTATAGCACAAGAAATTTTAATTTGATTCGACCCCTATTGACTTCTGAACGCAATACCTTAGACGTGAAGTTATATAATAAATTGCCAGTGCACATTAAGGAATTACCCATCCATAAGTTCAAGATACTAATTCGAAGATATTTGCTGTCGCAGTGATTCTACTCGGAGGGGGAGTATTTGGAGGCTGGTGTGAGTTAATGGGAAACTACAGATAAGTCATAACAAATATATCACTCCAACACAAGCCATTGAGGAGCACTCTTTACCTAATTTAAAATTATATATATACAGGGTGTCCGGTAAACCTCGTACTATATTGAAACTGGTGATAGACCAATGACTGTTCAGAATATCGCAATTTCACCTTAGTAAAAAACTCACTGTTTTCGAGATAATGAGCATTTTTTCAATTTCTGGAAAATCACTACTTCACCTTGGATTTTTTTAATGCCATGTATACAAATTGGGACGAATTTAAATATTTTTGCTGCTGAAGATTACTGATGAGTGATGCTTCCAGATGTATGAAACAGTTTTTCAGAAAACAATACAAGAAATGAGGGTAAAATGACAGATTTGAGTTACACCAATTTTTTTAACAACAGTTTGACATTATTGTTTGAAAAAACATAACCAAGTGGAACTGGATATTCATTACGAAAGAATGCCCATTTTGTCCAGGCACTATGGTATGAAACATACGATCATTAGTTTTGGAAGGAGTAGAATATCGATAATATTAGAGTGTGATGTTATTCTGAGCTAAAATCAACTCCATTAAACTTTGTCAGTAATGTCTTTTATTTTTATCCTATCAAGATGAAATGATAAAATAATTATGAGCAATAACGAATCAACTGCTTAGAAGCATTCAATGAGATGAAATGAAGTAAATACTAATTCAACGTTTTTTTTTTAAATCAACATACACTATAAACCACAATAATGATTATTCAACATCGCACTGAATAATATTACAAAAATGTTATTTTCCATCCACTCGTACGCAGAGACGACATATTTTCAAGAAGAACCTTTTAGAATGCGTTATAGGTTATAGCCCCCAAATCAGCGATTTTATGAGTGGCATTGTGCAATCGGATATAGTTCTGCATAAAGCGCTGCCGCAGCAGTAGCACTACCTCCACATTGACCATAAATGTTGTGCATATGCGCATATTCTCGGGGAGTATAACGTATGTATGGCATGACAAAGAAATAAATACCACTAAATGAAAGAAGCGGAATAATTTCAAAAAACTACGATAGAGGTCAGAAGTTGTTCAAACAAAAAATTTTAATTTTCGACAAGGATATATCTCTTAAAAAAGGTTGCACTTATTTGGTTACACCCTGTATATCTGTCGGTCTCTGAAACTTGGTTGGAATCTGGAAGTTGGACAATTGCGACATTCATCACAAGAATTCGTATTAATCGGTGCCATGTCGGATAATCGACATTTCATTTCGATAATTTAAAAAGGCCTAATTACATGAAGAGTTAATTTTATTGTCATACTATTTAATGCCACCAAGCAGTCTATTCTTTATTATTAATAATTATTTCCACATTTTATCTTGATAAAATCTAAATAAAATAATTTTTGGGCGTAAGTATAAAAGTTTATCAAATAAATGAATATTTTGGAACCTTTGGTGTAAATACAATTCAAGAAAAAAATAAAATACCCAAACACCAAAATTACGTCACAATCTTAAAATCTTAAAATCTTTCAGCTCCTGAAGATGCTAACTTTGTTGGCGAAACGCGAGTCGAGTGTGATTGTGGCGCAGTTTTGGTGTTGGGTGGTTTCCTTTTTTTTCTTGAATAACAGTTGATAGAAGCCTAGATGAAAACCACGCCTAATTCCAAGGAAACCACTTCTTTCAAAAATAATTATAGTTTGTTTTATACCATGGTAGAGTCTGGACAAAATGAGCATTCTTTTGAAATGAATGTCCACTTCCATTGAAATGAATGTCCACTTCCAATTGGTTATGTTTCTTTCAGATAATAATGTCAAACTTTTTTTAAAAAATTGATTAAACTTAAATCTGTCATTTTACCTTCAATTCCTGAAAAATGTTTTCACTTTCTGAAAAACTGTTCTGTATGTCTAGAAGCATCACTCATCAGTAATCTTCAGCAGCAAAGATATTTGGATTCGTCCCAATTTGTATACATGGCACTCAAAAATCCAAGGTTAGGTAGCGATTTTCCAGAAATTCTTAAAATTCCCATTATCTCGAAAACGGTGATATTTTTAATGAGGTGAAATTCAGATATTCTGAATAGTCATGACCTGGTCTATCAGCAGTTTCAATATTGTACAAGGTTTACCGGACACCCTGTATATATATATTTTTTTTAATTTTAAATTTTAAAATTTTAAATTATAAATTGCAGTATTGTAGTATTGTATTGTATTGTTTTTAACATATATTTTTATTGTATTATGCTATGTCCTGGACCAACCACAAATGGATTTACTATTCTGTAATGTGGCTGAATAAACTAACTGAACTGAATCTGATGGAATTTTGCTTCTATTTGGACCCCTAATATGATTTACCGTAATAATTAGTTGTTCCATAGCGACTGGCGGGCAGTGTATATTACTTAGGCCATCACCATTGAACTGGTAGGTGCATTACCGTAATTTACTTCAGTCCTGAGAGTTTCATCATTCTACCTTGTAGGTGGTACTTAAATATAAGGAAGTGTACAGCGAAGTGGTCGAGGTGTTAGAGCGTTTGGCTTCCACCCAGACGGTCCGGGTTCGATCCCCGGTCGTGTGTCACTGAGCTGAAGTGGTTCGGATTCCACTTTTACTTAAACTGTAGGTCCCGGATCTCCCTTGCTCGCACAAGCTCTGCTTTTGAGGGGTTTTCTCCGAAAACCTGGGAGTTTCGTAAAAACAAATTTTACAAATTTTTACATTATTTGTTCAAATCTAGCTGCTGAAAGTAATATAATAATATTCAAAGAAAAATAAAATAGCATTTTCTTGTAGTGTGTAATCACAGTATGTAATGAATATGGTTGACAATAATATAAAATATTCAACTGTTTAAAACGTTATACAATCTCATAGAAAATGGGCTATATATATGGCGTCGATTTGACGTTTATGTTTGTAATGATGACAGAACGCTGTAGCAGAATGACAGATGAGTGCAATAAAGAACCAGTTTTTTCACTAAATACAGTTCAATAAACTTTTGTTTTTTGCATGAACGTAGAAAAAATTACTCATTATTTCAGTAACCGTGCCATAATAATTGTGAATTTTATTTAGTGATTCTTAACAAATTTGGCAGGAATAAACATTTTATAATTATAACTGAGAATTTTATTTCACTGTTGCATATCATCTTTCAAATGATATAAATGCGCCATGTGAATTTATTGCAATAGATGTCGTCCTCCAATTTTTTTCTTTATGAAATTCAACTAGAGTGGAAACAACTCATTTTTTGCTCAAGCTAGTTCTGTCCTGTTTAACCTTCATTATGATATTTCTTGTTAGGAACTACAGGAGTTTTCAATAAGAAAGAACGGTAGCAATCGAGTTAATGGAGAGTTTTATGAGTCGTTATCTCAAGTGGGGGATTAGTATGCACTATCTTTATAAACGTGTCCATTTCCTGTTCAGGAAAGTGGTTTCGAAAAACTGTCATATAAATGGACCATTATTATGAGGCTATCGTAAACTATGAAAGTGATCATTGTGCGTGCTTGTGGCTCCGAAAAGGTTGACATAAAAGCAGAGTTTATAACAACGATGATGGATCGATAATGTCACGCCATTTTTATTATTCCATTCCTACTACACTGAAATCACAAATGTATACCTATTGTACAGGTTGAAGAGGAAGACTGGATTATGGATTCATTTTTCATTTTTAGATTAATTGTCTTCCACCAACGTTGTTCTCACAAATGAGAAGTTTACATGACTTTGTTATGAAAAATTTGATAACTTCAATAAACTAGGTTGTGTAGGGGACCCTTTAGTACCCGCAGCAAGCACTGGCAAACCCAATTACTTTCTGCCCCCTCAGCTTTCCTGTCGAGGCATCATATTCTGCTAGTTCTGGTGGTTCAGCTCTGGAGCTCTTTGAGTCCGATTTCCAAACCGTCTGACTGACAACGGAAGGGGAATCTCTACCAATGCCATACTAGATGTTCTGCTTGATTATTGCGATCTACAGCAGTCTTCCTTACTCCTAATACATTGTTTCTTAAAGCCCTCTAATTGACTAGAAGTAAGATCGCAACGCAGAAAGTTAAAAGTTGGTTACTTTTGCCTTACCTTGCTTTTCATACCTTACCTTGCGTTTTATCGGGGGTAATACCACAAGAGCTCAGATTTAGCCGGATATTTTTTGTGGTTGTTTTCGAATACTTACTTTCATTGGCAATTTAACGAGAGTGATTTTGCCTGAACAGATCGAGTTAAATTGCCAATGAAAGTAAGTATGAGAAAACCACCGGAAAAAATAACCTGCTAGATCTGAGCTCGCGTGGTATTTGGTAAGACAATCCCATGAATAAAAAAGTCAATTCAATTAAACTTTATTTAACAAACTAAATGAACAATGAGTAGAAACATAATGTTTAGAAAGAACAATTGTTAAAAATACATTTATTATATACAATTGGACCAGTAGACATTTGCTCCTTTACTGATGTAGACTTTGTTGTTGACATTGACATGGATGTTGTTGGCACTGTGGCTAATTCATTATTCAAAGCTTTATCTCGGAGATTTGTCACAAGATGCGAATGATGCTCATTATCAAGTTGTAGATAAGGCTTTATAGACTTCGAAGAGGAATGTCCAGTTATTTTAATTAATTCTTGTTCATTAATACCTGCCTTGGCTAAAGTTGATACGGCGCTTGAGCGATGAGAATGAATAGAAATTTTTTTATTCTTTGTATCCAGTCCAATTTTTTCAGCTGAAATTTTTGTCCACTTAAGAATTTTGTTGACTCCTATAGGAACATTTTTGTACCAACCTTTTGATGAATCATTTTTCCAAAACGGATTGGGAGTTATAAATAATCTATCAGTTGTAATATGGTTCGGTCTATGTGATAATATTAAAACAATGTCACTGGGCATATGCTAGGGTTTTCTATGTTCTTTATTAGCCATTTACTGACATGTCTTGGAAAAAACTGTATTATATTCAATGCGACCAGTTAAATCACCATTATTTGATTTTTAGTGTACTTTACACTTTGCAGCTTCACCTCCTCGCCAAGCTGATTCATATGCAGCGATATGAAAAAATCTTTTTAAAAGACCTATAGGACTATTCTCATCCCATATTAATGCCATTTTAACAATTTCACTTTTAGTTAATGCTGTTGAACTATTTTTACGTTTTTGTAAATTACCTTGTAAGATCTTTCGCTTAGAATTACGTGCATCACGGGATTTCTTAAATGCCAAATCAGTGAAAGGGTTGAAAGTAACATTAAATTTTTCGAAATACGTGTTTTGCAACATTTTCGCTGTTGTGTTCCACATTGTTTTCACCACGTATTCTTTATAATCTTCTTCATTCTTTTCTTCATATTGAAGCCCCAGTCCATCAATATTTCTGCCACATTTTCCACTGACTGTTTGGTTTCCAAATTGAAGTTTCGTTGTTCACAAAATTCACTAAATTGATTCCATATGGAGGAATGAGTTTTTTTGGTATTTTCTGGAGTTGATTTTTCAATCTCCCTTACTATTTCTGCCTTGCAAATATTTCCAAATCTCGACATACTTTTTGGAATTGTTATATGCTGTTTAATTCTTTCTGTTTTTGACATTTATAATTGTCAAATTGACGTGCATTGCTTGGTAAACAGACAGTACCTAAATGCTGGGGTTGCTACGGTAACGTAATTTATCCGATATTTTTATCCACTTGCAAACTCTCTTCCTTCCTATTTAGCCGACAGCAAACTACGATTTTTGTATTCACAAATGGGAATTATTATACATGAATGGGATTGTCATGAATAACGTGTCTACACGATTCTAATAGTTCAACTTTCTTCGGTTCTTGCGTTACCTCACCTCATGTTTAATGAATGTAGACTGTACGATATGTATATATTTATTGTCAGACGTATCCTGTATCATTTTTATGATCGCAATGGTTTTAATGAATTTCATTTATTGTATTATTATTTTTTATCATGGTTGGTGAAAGTCAGATGAAAGAGGAAGAAGGAAGGAACCCATCGAGTTTGAGGTTATGTGGATGGTGGGAGCTTGAGTTACCTTTTCTGTCATTTTATTTGTAATAGTTTATATATATGACTTAGGTGTTTTTTATTCGATCATACAAAGATGAGATTGTGTTTGTATATCAATAGGGGGGTCGATTATTCACGAAGGTATGCCTTTCAAGGAACATGAATATTAAGTAGGATTATCGGAAAAAAAGTGGTTTGTTGGATCGGTACCAAGTCACCTATCCTTCGAGTACGGCTAAATTCACCCACCCAAACTGTATGCAAATGTTATAACATTGAATGATTGGTCAAAATGAAGGGTTTAACCAAAAAGCACCCTTTTGTTACTAATCTGAGAAAACTGTCGGTGAAGGGTTCCTTCCGATCCGTATGCCGCCCTTGGGGACCGACCTAAACGTTTGAAAATTGGCTAGAGCCCGGTTCATTTGCTAGACCCGATACATTTGTACAGCTGGTTCTATAATAACATTTTCAACATTGCTTTCAACCAGAAGTTGATTGAACAGAGAGCGGGGAGACCGGGTACCGATCCAACAAACCACTTTTTACCCGATAGTCCAATTTAATCTTCATATCCCTTGAAGATAATCGACACTTCTAGTGTCATGGGCCAACGGTCTAAATGGTATTTATTTATTCTTAACAATTACGTAGTATCTGGCTACAAACCCAAGATATGTTAGCTTCCTCCTATTTTCTGTTCTTTGAATGTGTCGAAAGGACAAAATGAATAAAACCAATTTTCAATATAAGTAGTTACAACTGGTAGAAAAGGTAATTTTAAGTTGAATACCTTTTGAGCAGCACAAAACAAAATGCAGTATTTACAATGGATCACAATGATAACAGGAGTTCAAAAGATCAAATAAATTGAGATGCTTTTGTTTCATATTATAGTTCTATTACAATGCATTTGTGTAATAATATATACCTACTTAAAAAATTTTCCTCAACCTTCACGACACCTTGTTGAATGAAAGAATCAGGACAGCCCGTTGTGTACTTTGCAATGAACCGTCGGCGTCGCGTCGCCAGTCCATTACTCAGTTTCAACGCTACGCTGTTCCCTAATCCCCCTAGAGGGAGACACTTTTGGAATGGTCCCTCACGATGATAGTGGGCAGTTCGGTAAATACCACAAAACAAAGCTGGTGTTGGGCAGAATCCACGCCTCCTGCGACGCTCATGAGTCGTGGGTATGCGGTTATTCAATACAGATACTGGATGAACCTAATCGATGTGGCAATGAAATTACAGAGATTACTACTGGAATATCAACTTAAATATTCCTGGGATATTCTCATACTCGTAGAGAATATTTCAATGATCATAGAATAATCCATTGGATAAACATACCAGTAACGCAGTAACAATATCTGGCATAATAATTTAAAAAATAACACGGATTATTTCAATTATGATGAAATAGACCAATCAGACACCACCATTTTTCGAATTTTGTTTTGTTTAAATAGGTGATCATTTCATAAGAGCTGTTTAATAACGATTAAATTTTCATCCTCCATATTGGTTTTGTGTGGTCTTTCAGGGATTCTTACAATTCTTGGCAACAGTTTATAAAAAAAACAATAATTTCTTAATCGCTCGAATGACCTTAATATTGATTTTCATCAGTGAAAACTCCATTTTCGACAAATATTTTGACATAAGGCAATGAAAATACGTCAGAATTTGAAATGTTTATATGCAAAATTTGATTCTGAATCGTCTCGTAATTATTTGTTGTTGGTTCCAATCTACCGCATTCAAAAAATAATCTTGTCGTATATCACACGACCTATACATTTTTATTTTTCAATTGTCCATTACTGCTTTATAATACCTTGGCAACGGTTGCTATTAACAGACCCATAACGCCCGGGGTGTTATGGAGGGCATTATGAATCATAATCCCGCTAAATTTTCTTTTCTGTAGTTCAATAAATTAATTACTCAGAAAAGTTCAATTTATAACTGTACATAAAAGAGGGACTAATTATTTTCTCTCAAATAAAAATTACAATTTTCAAATGTTCCTGAAAAATTAGTACAAAGTTTGAAGTTCTGTTAGTTGACCGATGATGAACTTCTCAATGTGCATTCGGTTTCGTTCGGAACGTTAACATTTTCTTTTTCGGAAACGGAATGGGCTATCGTTGTAGAAATTTTGTTCTTCGAGGAGATACTTTCTTCAATACCTACCGTACTACTCTTCCACTTTCCATGTAATTTTAGTGTTTCAAAGGAAGCACCACCTTGAATAAGAAGCGTTGACGACGTTCGGCGTAGACAATATCCGGTGTAACCTTTCGGGTTTTCCAAATTAAGGTATTTCGCGGGCGTATTCTCCTCGCACCAAAAACCCATTCCTACATGTAAAAGCAAGGATGTACGATAATCCTATAGGTAATCTCCGCATCAAACTGAAATTGAAGGGACAGGTAATTACATTAAATAAATTCCTTTTAAGATATATAATTCATATTCTGCGCACTCCAGTGTCTACGTGAGGTTAGTTCGTTCTGGTTCGATTATACTAAATAATTTCTTCTCACAAAATGTGTGTATTCAATATCCACACATTCAAATGTCTACGTAAGGTTAGTTCAATCTGGTTCGATTATACTAAATAATTTCTGCTCTCAAAATGTGTGCATTCAATTTCCACGCACTCGAATGTCTACGTAAGGTTAGTTCGTTCCGGTACGATTATACTAAATAATTTCTCCTCACAAAATGTGTGCATTCAATTTCCACGCGCTCGAATGTCTACGTAAGGTTAGTTCGTTGTGGTACGATTATACTAAATAATTTCTCATCTCAAAATGTGTGTATTCAATTTCCACGTACTCAAATGTCTACGTAAGGTTAGTTCGTTCTGATTCGATTATACTAAATAATTTTTTCTCACAAAATGTTTGTAGTTATTCAATTTCCACGCACTGAAATGTCTACGTAAGGTTAGTTCGTTCTGGTTCGAATATACTAAATAATTTCCCCTCACAAAATGTGTGTATTCAATTTCCACGCACTCGAATTTCTACTTAAGGTTAGTTCGTTCTGGTTCGATTATAACAAATAATTTCTCCTCACAAAATGTGTGTATTCAATTTCCACGAACTGAAATGTCTACGTAAGGCTAGTTCGTTCTGGTTCGATTATACTAAATAATTTCTCCTCAAAAAATGTGTGTATTCAATTTCCACGCACTCGAATGTCTACGTAAGGTCAGTTCGTTCTGGTACGATTATACTATACAGTGCGGTCCAAAGGTATGGAATAAATTCATTTTTAGCGTTATTATGTATTTTATGAAAAAATCCTGAAACAGGTCAATTTTTATTGGCAATTTGACAATTTACAGTATGAAAATATTACCCCCTTCTTGCACCCCCTCTGAATTATGAGCACCCCCTCAAAAATTTCAAATGAGAAGGGGGGTCGTGTGGCATCTTGTTCGAAAGGGATTTTCATTATCTGTTCAGCAATACTAAGTTTTTCATATTTGGTGCAACCATAACGAAGAAAAATTTTTATTAAAATTTAAAAATATTGACACTGTAAATTATGTATCCGTTGAAACAACCTGAAACAGGTCGATTTCTATTCTCAATTTGACAATTTATAGTATGAAAATATCACCCCCTTCTTGCACCTCTTCTGAATTATGAGTACCCCCTCAAAAAATTTGAATGAGAAAGGGGGTTGTGTTGCACCTTTTTCAAAAGGGATTTTCATTCTCTGTTCAGCAATACTGAGAAAATTTATTCTGAATATGTAAAATGTTGATAGACTGAAGGAAATAATGTAACATAATGTTTAGGAAGTATATTTCAATTTGTTTTACAGTTAAATTAAATGTTCAAAATGACCACCATTCACTTCTTGACAATAAGCAAGGCGATCTTGGAATTCTCGTAGAACATTTTGTAGGACCTCAGGGGTTATGTTGTTAATTTCTTCCGATATCCTAGTTTTTAAATCTGCAATATTGTCTGGTCTATTGAAATATACTTTTGATTTTAAATAACCCCATAAAAAGTAATCGAGAAGAGTCAAATCGGGGGATCTAGGCGGCCATTCAATCGTTCCACGTCTGCCAATCCACCTATTGGGAAAAACTTCTGTCAAATAATCTCGAACAATACGTGTGTAATGCGGTGGAGCTCCGTCTTGTTGATACCAAATTGATCTATCTATTCCATTTGGATCATTAACATCGGGAAAAAGTCTTTTTAATGTAGGCACTAAAAAGTTCATCAAAAAACCTAGATAAACCTCACCATTAATTGTGCCTTCAAAAAAATAGGGGCCAATAATTTTGTTTTTAATGATACCAGCCCAAACGTTCACTTTTTTGGGATATTGTGTGTGAGCCTCACACATCCAATGAGGATTTTCTCTGCTCCAATATCTACAGTTTTGTCTATTAACCGTTCCATTTAAATAAAAAGTAGCTTCATCAGAAAACACAATTTTGTTTATGAACTGCAAATCTGCTTCGATTCTATCCATCATCAGTTCACAGAATTGTTGCCTTCTATCAGGGTCATCCTCATTTAACTCCTGAACCAACTGAACTTTATAAGGATGGTATTTTTCTTTATGTAAAGCTCTCAATATCGATGATTTACTTACATCATTGTCGGCGGCAAGTTGTCTACTTGTCATATGCGGATTTTCCTCAATCGCTAACAGCACATCTAACTTTTTCTCCTCATCCAATGCAGCATTTCGACCTGGTTCTTGACGAGTTTTTACATGTCCAGTTTCACGGTATTTTGTTTCTATTTTGCTAACTGTAGATTGTGATACGTGTTGACCAGGGTATTTATTATTGAACATTTCACAAACTTCCGTTTGAGTTCGTGTTTTATTACCGCATCCAAGCATAATTAAAATGTCTATTCTTTGAGTTTCGGATAAATGAGCCATAGATGAATCGAATACACACAAAAATATTTTTCAATACACCGACGTCTGCCAGCAACTCACAAATATCAAAATAACAGTAGTTTACTAGATTGACATTATATTATTTATGGGTTTTGTGAATAATTTTTTGGTGTCTTCAACGACTTTTTCCTGACTTTTTTAGCAAGACAGATAAGAAAGTATAAATTGTCAAATTGAGAATAGCAATCGACCTGTTTCAGGTTTTTTCAACGGATACATAATTTACAGTGTCAATATTTTTAAATTTTAATAAAAAAATTTCTCAGTTATGGTTGCACCAAATATGAAAAACTTAGTATTGCTGAACAGATAATGAAAATCCCTTTCGAACAAGATGCCACACGACCCCCCTTCTCATTTAAAATTTTTGAGGGGGTGCTCATAATTCAGAGGGGGTGCAAGAAGGGGGTAATATTTTCATACTGTAAATTGTCAAATTGCCAATAAAAATTGACCTGTTTCAGGATTTTTTCATAAAATACATAATAACGCTAAAAATTAATTTATTCCATACCTTTGGACCGCACTGTATGTATACTTTAATACTTTGATTCAGCAATAGTTCAAATATAAACAGAATCACTTCAAATCGATCGTGTACGGCATTCCGACACACTACACATAAAAAAGGTCCCCTTATCGCTAAACATCTGTTAAAAATAATATAATTCTAATCGTGACAATTAGAATGAATGAAGCAGTGGTAAAGAAACTGTTGGAAGAAGCTACGAAGGAAATATTGAAAGAAATCCAGAAAACCAGAGCGGATTTGAAAAATAGAATTGATTCAAGTGAAACTAGGGTGGTCTTGAAAATCGAGGACCAAAATATCAAAATAAAAAAGCTGGAAGAAGAAAACAACTTGCTGAAGGAGAAAGTTGAATCTCTGGAAAGGAGCGACAGGAACAAAAATATAATAGTGTTCGGTTTAGATAAAGCTATTCAGGAAACCACTCTAGAATTTGTTTGCACCGAAATAGAAAATCTTGTTGGAGTAAAACTGACGGAATCTGATATTAGCGATTTTTACCGACTTGGAAGGTCGTCCAATGCCCCCCTAAAGATAGAACTCGTTACGCAACTAAAGAAAAAAAGTATATTGAAAAACGCCAAAAAGCTGAAAGGGACCGGAATTTCCATAGCAAATGATCTAACTTCAAACCAAAGGGAAGAATATAAAGCATTGAAATATTATCTATCTCATCACCGGAATACAGGAAAATATACAAACTGCTTTATCCAAGGCGACAAGCTGGTATTGGATAACACAAAATATTCGGTACAGGAATTATTAGACCTTGATCAAGTAAACGAAATAGGACCAAGCAGCGCCCCCTCTACACCCACCTACCCATTATTCGATGCACCGGATTTCATGAAAAATCAGATACAACCTTCAGTGGAAGACAAAAGAGCAGAGACACCGAAAACAAAGAACCCATCCAGGAAACCAACTGAGAAGCCACTAGAAAAAACCATAGTGAGAACCCGTGCTGGCTCGCGTTCTGGAAATCAGTCTCAACAATAATACACCCTTTTTTTTCTCTTATTTTTGTCCAAAGAACATTATCATATCTTCTCCTGCTACATTGAGAAAAAGTATTTATGTGTTTTTACCTTTTACTTAGTATAGTAGTATTCTGTTAGTTTTAGATCACAATTTATCATTACGTCGAAAACAATTAAAAAATTAAAATAAAAAATTATCTAGGCTTTGAAAGAATATCAAGAATAAAGAATTAAGGCAATAATAAAACAAAACGAAATTATATTATGGAATGGTTTATTCAAAATCAAATTGGGAAAACCTTCAACACAATTGAACATGACACAATCGATGATATGAATAATAAATTAAAAAAAAGTAACGCTAATTCGAATAACGCATTATCATTCTGTAATTTGAACATTTGTAGTATCAACAAAAACCTCGTTCAACTCGAAGTGTTGCTTTCGCAAATTGATTTTCTCCCTACCTGTATTGTTCTGTCTGAAACTTGGGAAATAAAAAACAAAGAGTTATGTCAGATCGAAAATTATGATATGATTCACACAGATACCCGTCTGAATCAAAACGATGGGGTGGTAGTCTACTTAAAAAAAGGATTACTACAGAGTTATAAAAATGTCCAAATAGGCTCATCTAATGCATTAAATATTGAAATTGATATAAATAAGCATAAAATTAAACTAATTGCAGCTTACAGATCCCCATCAACGGATCCAGAAGAATTCACAAACAGTCTATCCGTTTTATTAGAGAATCAAAATTTCAACAATTATGATTATACATACATCATCGGAGATATAAATATCGATATACTCAAAAACAGTAAAGAATCTGACGACTATTTGAATATGTTGCAGGAAAAGGGCTTCATCTCCTTAATAAACACATACACCAGAGTTACCTCCGATACGAAATCTTGTCTGGATCACGTATTTATAAGGGGAAAAAATAAAAACTATGATGAAAACAACTATTCTGTCGTGCTAAAAACACTAATTACCGACCACTATCCAACCTTCGCTTTTACCAATATGGGAAAACACACGTCGGCGCCAGCCGAAAGTGTACTCACATATTGTAAAACTGATGAAAAAAAACTACTCAATATAATAAAATTAAAAAATTGGGACAATGTTGAAAATCTCCAAAACGCCGAACAATCATTTGAATTATTCATAACAGAAGTGACAAAAATAATAAAAGATGCAACAAAAACTATTCAAATAAAAGTAAAAAAGGAAAAAAAGCCGTGGATATCTCAAGGACTAGTGACTTCCATTAAAACCCGCGATTCTCTTCATCGAAAACAAGTAGCAGAACCAAACAATTACACACTGAAAAAATATTACATCAATTATCGCAACAAAATAAATAAATTAATAAAAAAAGCTAAAAGCAATTACTTTAAATCTGAAATCGAAAAGAACGTTGGATCAGCAAAAAATATGTGGAAAGTTGTTAACCTGTTCACCAGTAACTATAAAGAGAAAACTAACACTATTAAAAATTTAATCCTGGCAGATGGTGAGGAAATAACTGAGGCAAATGATATAGCAAATGAAATAAATAATTATTTTTCCGAAATAGGTCAGAAGCTTGCATCTAAAATTAAGAAATCTAATTTGAAAGAGCACCACAAAATATCCCCGAACTCTATTTATCTTCGGCCCACGACTGTTACCGAAATTAAAAATGAAATTTCATCATTAAAGAATAATAAATCACCCGGTCCAGATGGGATTAAAAATGAAGAGGTCAAATTGATGGCGGAAAATATATCTGCACCCTTGTGTCATATCTTCAACCTGTGCATCTCCACCGGAATAGTGCCAAAGGCTTTCAAAACTGCAATTATAATACCAATATTTAAAGGTGGTGATAAATCAAGTGTGTCAAATTACCGACCGATTTCACTCACATCGGTATTTTCAAAATTATTTGAGAAAATAATCAAAAAGCGACTTATGGAATACCTTAACCTCCACAATATAATTTCAGACAGACAATACGGATTCAGGGAAAATCGAAGCACCCAGGATGCCATAGCGTACCTCACTTCACAAATATACGCTGCTGTGGATAGTAAACAGCCTTGTTTGGGTGTTTTTGTAGATTTAGCAAAAGCTTTTGACACGGTAAGTCATGAACTTTTGTTAGAAAAGCTGGAAAATCTAGGCATTAGAGGAATTTCATTTGAACTCCTTAGAAACTTTCTCATAAACCGCGTACAAATGGTCAAAGTAAATGGAAAAATAAGTGATCCAAGATCAGTTTCCTGTGGTGTACCACAGGGCACAGTTCTTGGTCCTATACTGTTCATAGTATATTTAAACTCCTTGCTCACTTCGGAAATTGACGGGGAAATAGTCTCGTTCGCTGACGATACGGCCATCATTTATGTTGCTGATTCGTGGGCTGAGGTGAAGAAAAAGGCCGAAGACGATTTGGAAAAAATTAATGATTGGTTCAAATTGAATTTGTTAACGGTAAATGTCACAAAAACAAAGATAATACCCTTTTCCTCATATGACACCAACTTACCAACATATTCTATTGTTTTTGATGGACAAAACGTTGAAACGGCTCGTAGTGTCCGTTATCTTGGAATATTCATCGACTCCTGTTTAAAATGGGACGTCCACACAGAAAACCTCAAAAAGAAAATCCGTTCCCTATTGTATAAGTTCTACCAATGTCGATATATACTTCCACTTCAAAAACTGAAAGAGATATATTTTGCAATCGGAGAGTCGTTATTGAGTTATGGTATAATCGGGTGGGGAGGGGCACGAAAGACTCTGATGGAACCCCTGCTGGTACTCCAGAAGAGAATTCTCAAAATAATATCTTTCAAACCATACCGATACCCATCCGACAAACTTTATAACGAACTCGAAATATTGGATATCAGACAAATATATGTGAAATCAGTTCTGATATTTATATTCTCAAATAAGTCATCTTATCTGAATAAACCTGACCATTCTTATGATACACGGAGCACGAGAATAAAAAATGCATATCCACCGAGAGCCAACAAAGCGTTAGGGCAACGATCTCTAACGTATAATGCACCAAAACTATATAATACCCTCCCGGAAAATATAAGATGTATAGAATCAAAACTGTTCTTCAAAAAAACTTTAAAAAAATGGATTTTGCAATGTGGAAGAGCATACTTTCATTCGATTATTGATTGAGTCATGAACAAAATTATCTCAAATTCTCATATGGCTAAATTCTTTCATTCTACTTATTATACCTATTACTTATATCTTGTAGACTAAGTTTACTTGTTTATTTTTTAATTTATTTATTGTTATGCTATTTTAATTAAAAAAAAAAATTGTAACATTTTAATAAGGTACCTACTAATGAGCTATGAAACTAAATCAGGCTTTTTTATTAGTACACGCATAAATTCATGAAAGCAAATAAACATAAACCACTCCATAGACAGTCCTTTCAAGGACTACATGGCGTTTTTGTTTATTTACTCGGTATTTATAAATGTATATTGTTTTGTAAAAATTTTTTTTCATCTGTTACCTTGTGAATAAACATATATTCTATTCTATATTCTAATTTCTCCTCTCAAAATGTGTGTATTCAATTTCCATGCACTCGAATGTCTACGTAAGGTTAGTTCGTTCTGGTACGATTATACTAAATAATTTCTCCTCTCAAAATGTGTGTATTCAATTTCCACGCGCTCGAATGTCTACGTAAGGTTAGTTCGTTGTGGTACGATTATACTAAATAATTTCTCATCTCAAAATGTGTGTATTCAATTTCCACGTACTCAAATGTCTACGTAAGGTTAGTTCGTTCTGATTCGATTATACTAAATAATTTCTCCTCACAAAATGTGTGTATTCAATTTCCACGCACTGAAATGTCTACGTAAGGTTAGTTCGTTCTGTTACGATTATACTAAATAATTTCTTCTCACAAAATGTGTGTATTCAATTTCCACGCATTCAAATATACAAGTCAAAATATAAATTGGTGCGGAGAATACCTATGGGATTAGCGACGACCCTTAGTTTTGGTGAGGAGAATACCTATAGGATTATCTGACCCGAGCGGTTGGTGAGGTGTTTACCTCAGGTAACATAATGCATTTATTATTTTTGTAGGTTAAAAAAAAACCTATTCAGTACATCGCCCAAATCATAACACTATGAATCGTAGTCGGCGATAGTTTTCATTTTACGGCGTATTGCTATTGGCCATTGCTTATTGCATGACAGTGCAGCCACGCCTTGCGGCGAAATCTTGTCTTGTAATATAAGGGTAAAGACACCATCTGATTTCCATGAAGAGAGTGGTGCTTGATATGATAGGTGGATTGCCGAGTTTAGTACCAAGACTTGCACTAATTGGATTGTGTGTTACACTTACCTCTCTGCAAAAAGATACATTAATCGGAAAATAATTAAATGTCAACATAACAGTTTTGACAAGTTTAAAGATAGGAAACGAAAATACTTCAGAATGAGGGATAAAGAGTGCAATGCCAGCATTGATATTCTTTTTAATAAAATCAACAGGAATGCGATCAAGAACTACGAACTGTTGAAAAGTGGATTTAATGTTTGTATCAAAGTAAGTAAATATTATAATTTGGTCTCGATATTCTGTGAATCCCGGATCAATTGGTAGACGTAAAATAAGACCTGGCCTTACGAATTCAGTCTGGAAGATCGTCGAATCAGGAAGTGGCAATTAGTAAGAAGCTCAAACGAAATCTGGAAAGAAGCATTGCGGAAAATATGCCAAATCACACAGTAGAAATTAATGTTATTTCCAAATATTACAGGATAATACTTCAAACTATGAAATAAATTTAACTCGTTCTAAAACTTAATAGATTTTTACGTAATAGTATTAACGCAGTTTCAAATATATTCCACTTAAAAACAGATATTCTTACTTCTGTAGTTCCATTGGATTTACAAGAAATACATATTTCATTCCATTATAAATTGGTACTTTTTCATGTTGTTTGTTTCATTTTGGATCTCACCTTCTTCCTTTAATGATTGATGCAAGTTTTTTTTTTAAAGTAATACAATATTTTGACTTATAAAATTCAACTAAGTAGCTGGAGTGAAGTAAATATTGGTCTTTAAGTAGGACGTCTATATCATTGCCAACATTTACTGCGATCCAGAGTATTACGATTTGGGCAATGTGCTGAATCACAGTAAAAGTTGGCAATCTAAAATACTCGTATTTGCTGAGCCATTGTTCGCTGCGCTTCGGAGCACAGTTGCTCTGTATAATAGTAAACAATGGTAATACGCGGCCGTGACAGCGTTCTTAGTCCACCACGTGGTGTCGACTGTAAATGCGAGTGTCCTGTTTTGACTATCGCCTCGCGAAAATAAATAAATCCATTCAGAATTAATCTACAGGAATGATCCTCTTGTCCTTCTTCGACGTACTTGACTTCTTCTTCTGCTCAATTCACAATCTTATTGCAGTGTCTTCAGAACCTCCTTGGGTGGGTAATCCCAGTTCTTTCGTTCTTCATAAACTAAATCTGCAGCGCCTTTGCATGAATGGTGGATAACTGCACTTTTCTCATTTTCCTTCTTCCAATTTGTGACACAGCGAAGGATCACACTATTGAAATACGTCAGAGTTTTACCAAGTGCTCAAAAACATTATCAAAATGTCGGAGCGCGCGAGACAAATGGCATAACTGCCTAAATATACTCTTTGTGTGGGGATTATCAAAAACGAAATCACTAATCACCATTCACTATCTTCTCGTATGCTCTCGCTCTGTTAAATCGGGAAAACCCCAAGTTTATATCCCAAACGAAGAAATTACTGCTATTTTCTGGCAAATCGAAGGTTTTACATATGATTGAAAGACGTATTGGAAAATCTCCATCACCTCCTCTTCCAACACCTCCTTTGAAAATTGACTTTTCCTCCCTAGTTTTAGGTTTGAAAGTGACTCTTTACCTTCCTAGGAAGAAAAAGTTAATTTTTCTCCTAAACATGAAATAAAGTTTCACATAAATAAAGGTATCTTTTTTGTTTATGTTTTCATTATATTTTATTTCTCAACAAGTACATTAACAAAAATTGACGATTTTAATATTTAAATGTACAGTTTGTAACATTGCTGAAGTTGATTGGAGACGAGAATTCGGTGGATATGTTATTCGTATTGCAGTTAATAGAAGCAGTAGAGGGATAAATTGTCGATGAAGGAGTTGCTTCTGTTGTTGTTGCAATTTCTAGAATATTAAATAGCGGCTGAGTAGGAGTACCAGTTATAATTTGATTTGCAATTTGACTTTTCTTTGACATTTGACTAATCTACATATCCTTCCGCCATGCTTGTCGAGCGTCTTCAATGATAAAATGTCTCCTCCAGCATTTTCCCCATAACCTGTACTGAGCATTTTGACTTTCTATAACTTAAAAAGAAACGACAATGATCATTTTTCGCTGGTCTCATAACAACAAAAAAATCCATTTGTATTTTAAAATCAGAATTCCAAGACCTTTGTGGTGATATAGCAATCTAGAAACATTCTGGTTCCCTGATTATAATCAAGTTTCGATGAAAATCGTGTATAAGCGTTTCACATCGTACTTAAACTTGAAAATAGTGCGTCAAATTATAGAGGCTCAAAGTTTATGTGCAAAGTGAGACGCTCATGTAGCATAATCATTAAAACTTGATCAATATCAGGAAACTTGATGTTTCTAGATTGCCATATCATACACAATAGTCATGGAATTCTGATATAACTGTTAGATACGAACCAATGTGACAGCGAGGGTTCTGGCAAAAATCAATTTTTTCAATTCGGTGCCATCTGGTGCGGAGAAAATGAGAGACTTTCGTCATTATCATCAAAATACAAATGTTTCACTATAGTCAAGCCATTCCGAAAAAAAAAACTTTGATTTTTGTAAAGAGATCGGAAAATATTTCCAAATGTTTCCGATTTATTGCTTTAAACTCAGTATGTAAGTATAAAATAGAATTCCAAGCAACTTTTTCAAGTCACTTTTTTCGATATCTTGTCATCTTACCCCACTTTTGGCCTCTTCGTGGTAGTTTTTTTCAATTTGTCGCCATACTAGTGGTCACGTGACATGTGTCAATATAGATTTTCAGGTTATCGGACATGCACAAACTTTTCCCCAGAAATGTTTTTCCAATACTCTGACAATAAACTTTTTTCCCATTATGGTACATACCTTTTGACGATCACTGTATACATTTATTAAAATTAGTTTTAAATAGATATAGACGTCAAAATTACAGTCAAAATGTTTTATGTTTATTATACGTTACTACGGATACGCATTAAACGTATTGAACCAACCAGGTTTGAATTGTTTTTTTTTCTCATTTAATAATGACTATTCAAGATTTGTTAGTGTGTTGTTTCAAAAGTGGGCGTATTTATTGCATTTATTGAAAAATGTAAGATCGCTCAATATATTTGAAACACTATTTTCTTTGTTACTAATTGGTGGTTTTATGCTGGAGTTGTTCATATATATAATAATATATTGTAACGATATTTCGTGCAGCCAGACGGCGGACGTTACAATGACGCTTTCGGTTATTGTTTTCTGACAGTTCCCGAACACCAGGAACTCATCAGAACCCAACAAATCCTCGGGCGCCAGTTATTTTTGAGTGATATGCTCCACTCTCCCAGACTAGAGCAAGGTGGGAGGCCCAGGGCAGCTACAGATGGAGATACGGTATCCCAGGGGTCAGTTCTTATGACACTATCGATTCCTCAAGAGATTGTAGGCTTTAATTACAATCACTTGTTTAGCAGGAATACCGGCTGCTTTGATGTTATGCTCTATAAGAGGTACGGCGGACAGAATAAAAAAACTAATTATTCTCGGGGATATGCCAATTCCACTTGGCCTTGTGTTGCCTGTTCGGAAATTAACTTACTTTCATGACTTTAAAGTGCTCGTATGTATAGTGAAGTTTTATTGACTACGCCACTGGAACTATTTGCTTTAATAATTCACATTATACCTATCAAGGTGGCAGATGTTATGATGACATGTAACGTCAAATATACATGTAGTACAGGAGCCAAAAATATAGTTCAAATTTATCAATTCAACGAACGTATTTACTTCTACAACCAATACTGAACAATAATCCAACATATTTATGGTAGCAGAGCGTGGTTACTTAGTGGTAAAGTTGTATTACTGAGCTTGTAAAATCCAAAGCGTCATTTACGGAGTCACGCTTGTCAGCAAGACGCGCAGCGCGCTGGTAGCCGGCAGATCCAACAACAATATACGGACATCTACCGATTCTATCCATTGCGAGTTCATAATAGTAGTCAGGCACAAAGTGAGTCCGTTCCTATTTCCAACCTATCCTAATCCTAAACATATTCTTCATTGTTCTGCCTGCTTTGGGACTTTGTTTTCTCCCGATAATTGACGATTGCATGAACATATTTGCATGAAATTAAAATTAGCGATCTTATAAAAAAGCCTGATTTTGATTCAACGTAGGTACCTATTTTGTCGAATAGAGTCTATAAACAAACAATAAGAGGCACAATGAGTAAAAATATCAGAAAACGAGGGTCTTTTTTTAAAGCAAAATTAACATTTTTCTCGAAGTATCTTTGTGACATTCAAAACAAAAAGATATTTTTTTTTATTGAATTTGAGGAAACTCAAAATTTAATCACGTAAAGGCATTATTCAATATAGAAATTTTGCAGAAAGAATCAGCGGACGGTTTAAGAAAAATCATTGATACGATTTCTAAAAATTTGCGCGCCTTAGAACAGCTAGAACAGCCCACAGAGCAGTGGGACACTCTCATTGTCTACTTAGTAACAACAAAGTTAGATAATTTCACATTAAGGGAGTGGAAAAAATCTAAAGCTGGTAATAGTGTGCCTTCATTAGATGATTTTAAATCTTTCTTAAAATCACCAGCTGATTTTCTGGAAACGTTTCAACAAAATAGAACATAAAGTGGTAGTAGTGTCAGAGGTTTTCTTGCCACAGAAAACGAACCGAAACCAATATACAATATAAAATGTAGAGTGTGCAGCGAAGAGCATTATATTCATAGCTGTGACGAATTTCTAAAACTTTCTATCGACAAGAAGTTAGAAAAACTGCGAAAACTGAAATTATGTCAAAATTACCTTAGAGCTGGACACAGTGAAAAGGTATGCCGTAGCGGTACATGCAGAAAATGCGGGTTGAAACACAATACTTTGTTACACAAGGATGAAACAATTTCTAGTGCCTTGGTAACTGATGATTCAACAATAGTTGAGAATGTGACAACACTGTCTCCGCATATTTCTGATCCATATGTTCTTTTGTCAACAGCATATGTCCAACTGATAGATGAGCGACAAGAAGTTCATACTATCAGAGTGTTACTTGATTCGGGTTCTCAGTATATTAAGCAAAATCTATGCTCAAGATTGAACTTGAATACTTCCAAGATGGATATATCAGTCTTAGGTATCAATCAATCGATTTCAAACATTCAGGCAAAATGTGGGGTGAAAATTCATTCACTTCATAATGCATTTTCAGCTGATATTACATGTTTCGTCATTCCACAAATAACAAATGAACTACCAAGCATTGCTTTGAATATTTTAGAACTCAATATTCCTAAAAACCTCAAATTAGCAGATCCTTCCTTCCATCAACCACATCCAATAGATATGCTAATCGGTTCCAACTTGTTTTGGAATTTGTTTTGCATAGGGCAAATTTCATTAGGGATAAACAAACCTGTATTGCAAAAAACAAGATTAGGGTGGATCGTTTCTGGTCCGTGTGGCAAAATTCAATCTCTAGCAACTTCTTGTAATTTTTTGCAAGATGTTTACATTCAAACTCAATTATTACGTTTCTGGGAGATTGAAGAGTGTTCATTTGAAAAACCTTTGTCAGATGATGATATAACTTGTGAAAATCATTTCAAAGAAAACACCAAACGTTCTGATGATGGTAGGTTCATTGTCAAGTTTCCTCTAAAGGATTCGGTTGAAAAGTTAGGTGATTCTTACAAACATGCTAAGCACCGTTTTCTGACTTTAGAGCGTAAATTCCAGAAACAACACAAGCTCAAAGAACAATACGTGAAATTCATGAACGAGTATAAAAATTTAGGGCACATGTCTAAAATTCAAAACTTTGATGAAACGGGTAATGTTTCACAAATTTTCTATTACATGCCCCATCACAGAGTTATAAAAGAAAAAAGTTTAACAACTAAGTTGAGGGTCGTTTTCGACGCCTCGGCTCCTTCAAGCAGCGGCTTTTCGCTCAACAACATTCAGCTTGCGGGACCGTCAATACAAAGTGAACTTTTGGCAATATTGCTCCGATTTCGACAATATCGATATGTGGTTTCAGGGGACGTCGAAAAAAGTTATAGTCAAATATTAATCACACCGGAGCAAAGATGCTTACAACGAATTATTTGGTGTGAAAACCCAGACGATCCACTAGATATATTCGAATTAAACACAATTACTTACGGCACGACAAGCGGAGCTTTTCTTGCAATAAGATGTCTTTTCCAATTAGCTCACGAAAACAAATCAAAACATCCCGAATTATCAAAAATCATCGAATCAGATTTCTATGTTGATGACCTTTTAACGGGCGCAAGTTCCATCGAGGAAGCAGCGCTCATAGCAAAGGGAGTATACGATATTTTGAAGCAGGGAGGTTTCAACTTGAGAAAATTCTATTCGAATGATCAAGAAGTTTTAAAATACGTAAATGAAAACGATTATCTTACGAAGGTAATCAAATTCGGTGATAACGAAAATGCAAAATCCTTAGGTTTAAGTTGGTGTCCTTCCACTGGCAATTTGATGTATGATATAAGAGAAGCGCCAGTTGAACAAAAACTAACAAAACGAGTTATATTATCAAGTATTGCACAAGTTTTTGACCCTATTGGTCTTCTAAGCCCCTGTATTATTCTCGCCAAAATAATCTTACAAGAATTGTGGCTAGAAAAGGTTACATGGGACGAAAACATACCATCACATATCCATTCGTTTTGGACAGAATTCCAAAATAAGCTTCGGGTTCTGAATGAATTACGTATCAGTCGCTACGTATTTTGTAATGATCCACTCCTTATTGAAATGCATGGCTTCGCGGACACCTCTGAAAAAGCATATGGTGGATGCATCTTTCTGAGATCTACAGATCAATATGGAAACGTTGGAGTGAATTTACTCTGCTCGAAAACGAAGGTGGCTCCGTTAAAAACGGTGACATTACCCCGTTTAGAATTATCAAGAGCAATGATTCTAGCGAGACTAGCGAGAAAGGTTACTAATGCACTACGTTTAAAATTTGATGAAAGAGTTTTTTGGTCCGACTCGACCATTGTGCTGGGATGGTTGAAAACATCTCCTAACAAACTCAAAACTTTCGTGAGTAATCGAGTCGCGGAGATTCAAGAGTTAACAGTAACTGATACATGTATCCAGTAAAGACAATCCCGCGGACATACTATCTCGGGGCTCATTGTCTGATGAGATTAAACATTTACAGCTTGGTGGCATGGCCCATCCTGGCTGAAAGACAATTCCTCCAATTGGCCAACTAAAATAAATAAATGTAAAACAGATGCACTACCCGACGTGCGAAAAAATATTCAATCTTTCTCAGTAAAAGAACTTGAACTTTTTCCATTCAAAAACTTTTCCAAACTGATCAAATTGAAACGAATTGTAGCATGGATGCTGAGATTCAAAAATAACTGTCAGGTAGAGAAGGACAACCGTGCCTCAACTGCAATGGAAATCAATGAATCTTTCAAACACCTCGTAAAATTAGCGCAAATCAGTTCATTCGGTGTTGACATCAGAAGTATTGAAAATGGTAAACCATTACAGCGAAGTAGCAAATTATTGAGCCTCAATCCATTTCTAGACGAATGCGGTATTCTGAGGATTGGTGGTCGTTTACAAAACTCAGCATTCAGCATTGATAAAAGGCATCCAATAATTGTGAGTGCTAATCATCATTTAACTAAACTTATTTTCGAAAGAGAACATATTGAGCTCATGCACTCAGGGCCTCAACAACTATTGGTATCATTGAGGGAAAAATTTTGGCCAATAGGGGGTAGGATCCTCTCAAAAAGAGTAGTGAGGCACTGTGTAATTTGCTTTCGAAACAAACCGAAAACTATACAACCGCAAATGGGTCAATTACCTGAGCCTCGACTTCAACCAGGTCCAGTCTTCAATACTACGGGTATTGACGATGCAAGTCCTCTTTTTATGAAAGACCGAAAAGGACGCGGTTCTAGAACCACGAAATGTTACAAAGGACTTTTTTCGCTACCAAGGCGGTACACTTAGAACTTATCACTGACTTGACAAAAGATTATTTTTTGATGGCTTTAAAGAGATTCATGTCTCGTCGAGGAAAGCCAGCCCGTTTATTCTTTGATAACGGCTCTAACTTCATCGCAGCTAGGTCTGAATTGAAAGAATTAGGAAATTTTCTTGTAGAGCATAAAAACTATTTCGGGGGCTGCTTGTCCGATTATAATATTCAATGTGAATTCATTCCCCCATATTCTCCCCATTTTGGTGGAATATGGAAAGCTGGAGTCAAATCTAGTAAAGCTCATATAAAAAGGGTAGTTGGAAATGCACATCTACTCTTTTTCTTGTATATATAAATGATTTACTGAGTATATACACTTCTGGAAAAATTACCTTATTTGCAGACGACACCACAATTTTATGGCATAGTAAAACTGTTAACGATTTGAATAATAAGATACTCAGAGACATAAATACAATCAAATCAGGGTGCGATGCGAATCTACTCTCGTTTAATATAAGAAAAACAAATATAGTAGCTTTCAAATGTATTCTTGATGATATGCCTCTAGAAAATGAGATGATTGAAAATAAAGATTGCTCAAAATTTTTGGGTCTTTTCATTGACAGCAAATTGAAGTTTGAAGGACACGTCAAACAACTGAAGAGTAAAATCTCCTCATGGTGCTATGCAATGAGAGTTATTTCAAGGGAGCTTGGTACTGTCACAGCCATGACCGCATTAATAGAATATCAACTGAGATATGCTATACCTTTCTGGGGAGTGTGTAACTCCAGTCTTCTGAATTCAGTACTCAAATTGCAGAAGAGAGCCATTAGATATATATTCAAATTAGGACCACGCAATTCCTGTAGGCTATTATTTTTAGAGAAAAAGATATTGACAGTAGTGGGTCTCTTCGTTATGGAAACTGTATGTCTTATACACAAACATATTTCAAGATTTGAAAATATTTCATCGTCTCATAATACTCGCCAAAAATCTAAAAATTATTTTAAATTACCCTTACCTTCCTCATCCTTAGTAAAGGACTCCATTTTCCACAACGGCGTCAAGATGTATAATCACTTACCGTCTCATTCTAGAGAGAGTCACGATATAGTATTGAAAGCTTTAGAAAATATATTAAAAAACTACTCGCGAGCAGACCCTATTATAGTTTGCAAGAATTTTACAATGACAACTTTTAATGAAAAATGTGAACTATATTTCTCATTTGTGATTATTATTGTTGAGGCATAATTTGTTTACTCATTTTTATTTTATTTTATTATTACGTCGACAATTTGACAAAATGTTCAAATAACATTTTTATATTGATACTTTGATTTTATTCATTCATTTGTGTGTAACTATATATGTTTGTATGTGTGTATATGTATATATGTTTGTGTATACATATATATTTGTTACTGTGCGTTCGTATTTTTGTATTGTTTATCTTAAAGAGCGACAGCTGAAAAAATATGAAAAATTGACTAAATGTTCAAATAACATTTTATACGTACAATTATTTTATGTATATTTTATATTTTACATATTGTGTGTATCTCATCTTTGGAATACATTTGTATTGTTTATCTTTTACTTTGTCAACAAAAACTTGAATTTTTCGACAATAAAGTATTTTTGATCTCACATTCGAGGAGCTAAACACTGTCCTGGTGCAGGTAGAGGCAGTGTTGAATTCACCTTAATCTCTTTAACCCCGGCTCACTTCCTGATAAGAAGACCTTAGTTGCCGTACCAGATCCAGATTATCGAGAAATTCCGATGAACCGATTGTCCCGTCTACAATTAATTCGACAATGCCAACAACATTTTTGGGTACGTTGGCAGAAGGAATACATATCCGAGCTTCAACAACTGACGAAATGGAAAACAACTCAGGGTGAACTGAAATTAGGTTCCATGGTCCTCATCAAAGATGACAATTCTCCTCCTCTACGATGGAAACTAGGACGCGTAATCAAATTATATCCAGGCAAGGATGGTGTAAGTAGAGTCGCTTCCATCAAGACCACAACAGGAGACATCAAAAGGTCCTACGCCAAGTTGTGTCCACTCCCAGAACCAGACCAGGTTTGAAAGTGCCCGCTCGGGACTTCCAAGGCATGTTCGGAAATTAACTTATTTTCATGACTTTAAAAGTGTTCGTATTTATAGTGAAGTTTTATTGACTACGCCACTGGAACTATTTGCTTTAATTCACATTATATCAAGGTGGCAGATGTTATGATGACATGTAACGTCAAATATACATGTAGTACAGAAGCCAAAAATATAGTTCAAATTTATCAATTCAACGAACGTATTTACTTCTACAATTAATACTGAACAATAATCCAAGAAGAAAATCATTCGTGAATCGTCCGCAAACAATGAAAAACAAATGTGGAAATGACTTGGTTGTAGAGCGTGCTCACCCCTAACTTATTTTGAACTATTCCTCAAAAGAGACACTTTGAAAAACAGAAGAGCTAAAATGTCAGAGTGGCTCTTTGATAATTAACAAACTGTATGTGGACAACTTGATTATTAAGCCACACTTTATGAAGAAGTATATTCTTCTCCAACATTATAGTTAAAGAGCTGCCTATATGATTTACTGACAAGTCAGGAAACCGTCTGCTGGGCATGAAATAGCATTCTTGGTGTTGCCCCAAGTCGCCTGGATGTATTTTTAGAATGTCTACAGGTCAAAGAGGGGGAGGGGTTAAAAATCAGTCAGTTTGTGACCGTTTGCAGCTTCCACATTTCGGTAGATATGGTGCTGAACATACCTTCTGCCAATTTTGAACCGCGTACGAGGTCAAGGTTCAGAGTTATGCCAAACAAACCGCGTGGTTTTTTCAGCAAAACTCTATATTGACATCGTTTGTAGGTCAAACTTGGCAGAAGGTATGTACAGCATCATATCTACCGAAATATGGAACCATCAAACGGTCACAAACTGACTGGTTTCCAAACACCCCCCCCCCCCCTTCATGACCTGGAGAAATTCTAAAAATACATCCAGGCGACTGGGGCAACACCAATAATGCTATTCCATGCCCAGCAGACGGTTTCCCGACCTATCAGTGAATCATATAGGCAGCTCTTTAACTATTAATATAAATGACAATTGAAGTGTCCAAATGAATTGAAAGGTATAAAAATAACGATCAAATTCACCTGATATAGCGTCGTAATATCATTGAACAAACATTGTAGATCAAATAAACCCTTTCACTATGGAAAACTAATTTCTTTACAGTAGCTTCATGCGCAACATTTCGTCAATATTAGCATATCAATTAGCGTATGTTACATTGTGAAAGTCCTGGCATTGAATAAACAAACATATTGAATTATCGAAATATCATTACGCTACAAAATGAACCCCATAACCAATTAAATTTTTTGATGTTTTGTATTCAAGAAAAATAACTATTCTTCATAGTTGTACACCTGTTTTCAGAAGCCATTTTTTTTACTAATTGAGTTGAAATTGCTTCTTGCTTTGCTCGTTCGATGAAGCGGTGACTATTAAATGACAGAACTTGCAATTGCGTCCTCCAGTGAGAAAACATAATCCAATATTCATTGAGGTATTAGCCAGGAGAGAAGTTATTATCTTCCTGATATTTATCTCAAATCATAACTTGTGAAATCAATGAAGACAATGTTATTTCAACTTTCTCGAAATTATGTGACAGATTCCTACCTACCTTCTAAATGATCCACAACGGAGAACACTATGCAAACTTGTACTTCTGACGTGTAAGGGTTAACCACCGATTAGAAAATTTAAAATCAAGAAATTCAGGTTTAATTCAAAAGTATCAACATCAGACCAAATATCAGATCAGAACTAGTGAGTCAGTGTTTTTTTTTTAATCCATCAATAAATGACTGAGATAAACATTATTTAAATTTACGTATTTTAGCGCGGAACGTCTTTGGTCTCTGACTCGTCTGTGACGTCACGCCATATGTCTGAGATCGCCACACCACAAATAATTACGTATTAGATCCTTAGCCGCATCAAGGCACAAATATGTAGTACTTTTAGGTCCAATAAAGTCTCGCCTCATTAGTTTGCACCACTTCTTCCATTAATTCATGTCATTTGGTACATAAAAAACAATTTATTGGGGTTTTTAATTGTCGTGCTTTCACACAGAGGCACAATACAATATTTGTAGGATATTTTTTAATTTCAGCCATCGTGTAATAAACAATACACGACACGAACGGCGCAAGTGATTGTACACCGATAAATTTGTACGCACTCTGCGTATACCAGTCGCCTCGTTAATGTGGCGTGACGTCATATACTAGAGCGCTGCGTACTATGAAATTATTCTTCCAAGCGCAACTTCAAAGTCCCATAACTTTTTCATTTCTAGTTATATTTCAATGATTCTTTCACATTTTTGTTTCCTTTTACTTAAATTTTTAGAATTAATCCATAATAAAAAAATTAAAACTAATCCATTATTATTTGAAATCGAAATTGTCTTACGACTAGCTCCTTCATGTATTTTGAAAATTTTGACTACATTTTCAAAGTTGAGAGCAATTTATAAATTGTGATGAAAAAGACAATGGATCCAAATCGGACAAAAACCCCTCAAAAGCAGAGCAGAGCAAGGGAGATCCGGGACCTATAGCTTATATAGAAGAGGGATTTCTAACCACTCTGGCTCCGTGATAGATGGATCAAACCCCCGGACCATCTGGGTGAGAGGCAGATGCTCAACACCACGACCACTTTGCTTCGCTTTTGCCAGGGTATCCACTATTTCGTTTCCGTCTAGGCCAGTATAAACTAGGATAACGGTATTGCGTTGCTCATGCTGAATGGGTTATTCACCTCTTATATTCCTGCTCCAATTCCCTCCAAGATTTTGAAACCATAGGTAAACCAACATTAATTTACCTTCCATAGTAAAATTCCTTCCCAGTCCAGTCTCATGATGTCTGGGTGCATGCTTGGAATATCGGGAGCTATTTTACCCTCCAGCATCCCCTTGTTATAAAGGATGTATGGTGCTCAGCTTGCCCCTTGTCTTGAAAAATATGGGTCACGTCTGGGAAAATAGGCATTAGCCTGAAGAGGAGGGGAAGATGGAAGCTCTACTTGTGTTTGGCGGTTTTCACGAGCTTTTCTCATTTGTTTGAATTCAACAAACCACTTCCATTCCTATTTTTCCTCCTCAGATATCACTTGCCGAATAGCAGAGATTTTACTGGCTACAAGGCTATTCCCGGTTCTAGCTCGAGACACATTACCCGAAATTACTGAAATATTGTCAGGAGTGCGGGGGCGGTTTTGTTCGCACATTCTCGATTCGTTCATTCTTGAATCTATTTGCAAGTCTGTAGAAATATGGAGTGGACTGGAGGTCCCTGAAAGTAACGTATTACGTTCTAAATAATGCTTCCAAAATTCGGAGTGCCGGTATTTTTCGGAGTTTGAAATTCCCCAGCAGGTTGACCGCCGAAAGTAAAAAAACTAGGTGAGGCCCTCAAAGGCCTGTTATCAAAATTTTGAGCTGAAATTTCCCTCAGACTCAGATCACACCTTGCATTCTGATCAACAGAACAATTGTCTTCATCAGGACAGCCCACAACGAGACTTCTTTTCACATTCACATCATCCATACTACAATGCGTAGGGTTTAACCTAGGAGACGCAAGTGAATTTAAATGAACCGCTTTTTGGGAATCCAGGTGGTAACTAGATTCTGTGGCGTTATTTTCGACACGATGCGATTCAACAACCACTTGTGAGCTCTTTGGGAATAGTGCGTGGGGCCCGCCTTCTTGGACGGCCACGCGTAGTGAAACCCTTGGGTTTCTATTCTCCAAACTAGAGCCAAAAGAAAAGTTATTTTCAACTGAAAATGTACCACTTATAGGAGCAGTTAGGATGGGCTGTAAGGCCGTATGTTTCTCAAACAGAGAACAATCAAGAGCTTGGTTGGATATAAAACGCGTGAAATATTCAGCGGGGTGAAGAACACATGAAGTTGGTTGCACTTTTGTTTGTCTGCGAGTCCTCGGACGTAAATTGTAGGACATCAGGGAAAGGTCAAAAGTGAAGTTACTTTCTATGAAAATAATAATCGCGCACCGTGATTTATATTTAGTGAATTCCCCTAAGTCAGAACTAAATAACGCGTACAATGCTAAACTATATATTCAAGTAATCTCTGAAAAAAATTATAATGGGTGAATATCACCTGTACGGAATTCGCACACAGGCACTTACGCAGGAGCGCTATATAAAACAGTACCCTCAAATATTTACTGAAAATAAAAGGTACAGTTATATTATACGCTCTGTACTCGGGAACGCTAGTGCCAGGAACGCTATATATACATAAAAAAACAAAACCCTCAAACATTTGCTGAAAATGGAAGGTATAGTTAGGTTATACGACCTGTACTCGGAAACACCAGTGGCACAACCAATAGCGCCATAAAAACCCTTAAGGAAATACGCAACACTGCACTGCAATAATCGCGAAACACCAATAATACTCGCACAATAATTAAGCCGTGGCAAAAACTCTGTTTCGTTGATGGACAGTAATTACTCAAAAATAAATGGCTCGCGTATCGTCGCGATAATCTGAAACGTCTCCTATGCCCGTCCCGACCGAACCGATGCACGACGCTTAGTGTCCTTTTTCACCATTTCAAAAGTCTCTCCTGTCCTTTCGAAAGCTATGACCTCCCACACACTAATTTACTAGAACTTTCTGCCAGGCATGAAGAAACCGTTTTGTCTGCCCACCATGTGTCTCACTTTTCCACAGACCTGCATTCAATAACATTACTTGGCTTTCTCTTTTTCTTAACAATCTTCAAAATTCGTGGCACACAGTGTCGATCAGACATAAAATAATATTCTTTAGAACATGTAGGTACTTTCAGACCCCCTGTGAGTACATCATTAAGTCCGAAAATACTCAAATATTGTTTGCCCGCCTTGAATAGCTAACAGATGTCTTAATCTGTTTTTAAAAGCAACCCATTTCGTGTTCTCGTTTGAAGAAGTTGTCAGCTCTCCCTATGGTGACCATAAACCAGTACTGAGATGCGGACGAAATTGTTAAAGTTTTGAAATGCTTGTGAAATGTTTATTGAGTGATTATATACGAGGATATATTGAAAAATTCTTAGCCAACCATAGAACCAAACAAAATTTCAACCGTCAAAATATGTCAAAATATTTTATTACTCAACATATTCTCCTCTTAATTGGATACATTTATTACAGCGAACCTGCAACGTCTCTAGACCTTTCAAAAAAATGTTTCTTCTTGTTCTGCAAACCAGACCTCCACAGCTTTTATTACCTCCTCGCTGGAAGAAAATTTACGACCTTTCAAACTTTTTTTCAGTTGAGGAAAGAGATGATAGTCGGACGGAGCCAAATCTGATTAATAAGGGGGGTGTTCTAGTAATTCAAACCCTAAATCACGAATTTTTTTAATGGCAACATGAGATTTGTATGCAGGGGCGTTGTCCTGAAAAAACAAAACACCTATGGATAGCTTTCCGCGTCTTTTCTCTTTAATTTTTTCCCGTAGATTGGTCAGTAATGTCGAATAGTAATCTCTAGTTATTGTTCTACCCTTATCCAAAAAATCAATCATGATTACTCCATGGCAATCCTAAAAAACTGGAGCAAGAACTTTTCCAGTAGGTTTTTGGACACGAAACTTCTTAGGTGAATAAGGGGGGTGTTCTAGTAATTCAAACCCTAACAGTACATATAAATTCATGTTTTGTGTTCGAATAATGGATGAAAACAAAATGTTGAAACTGCCTGTTTTAGCAATTTGACTATTTTAAGGAAACTTGAATCAATTATGGAAATTGGTGAATATTACGGAACTGTGAAAAAAGAGTAGTGAAACTATTATAAAGGCAACAATTTTCCGTATATTTGGATAAATTGAAAAACAAATTAGTGGTTTCTCACAAATAAGTATGAACCAAGTAAACCAGAAATTCTCAAAAAAACTTGGCACCTCCTAACAGCCAAACTGAACAGCTCTATTGGGAATTTTATATAAATAAAGGGGCCAAATAAGCAACCAATATTTCTGATACTTCGTGAATACACCTGCTGCCTACAGAAGACTGGGACATGACACACGATTTATTTTTTGCCATAGACTTCTGGTAATTGCCATGAGCAAAAAAATGCAATGTTAGAAGAAAACTGTGTAATTGGTTTTTGAATGAAAATTTACTATTTTTTGTTTACTTGTATAACTGAAGGTATCCTCGTATTCCTGAAGGACATTTCAGAGTGATCGCTCATTTCGTTAAATAACTCCCACGCCAGTTCTTTATTTAATTTAAAATCTTTCCGATTTTTTTTTTCAGGAGTCTCGAAAGGGTTGCTGATATACCTCAGCTATCTATTGAATTTCCGATTCAACTCTCTACGGAACAACAGATACGTGATTTACCTTCATAAATCATCATAACACCTTCTTCACAGTTCTTCTAGGATTACAACCAATACGTCCCGCTCGAACTGATCCATTTCCATTGGATTACTATTTAAATTTTGCAAAGGACGAGTGAGAATAATCTTTTTGATGAACACGTCTATTATCGTTGACAGTTATGACAGCTAAATAGGTATCGTCAGCTCAGCGATGTTTTGGCAACGATATATCGTTAAATAACGATGAAGAAACAGATAGTGAATACGATTCTGTAACAAAGTACAGAAATATATATATATTTTTTTTGTATAGACAAAATTTCGAAAAGTCTATCGTTGGAAAAGGGAACCTCATATCGGTTCAGTATCGGTGTTAGGGTCAAATAGGGCAAACCACATAAAACAGAAAAAGAAAAACGCATTAAAATAACGACTTGATACTTTAAAACCAGACTAAACAAAAACCCAACTTTATTATTTAACCAGGTCAAAAGGACACGAACACCATTAAAATTGTTTAGAAGTTTTTCAAAGAAATGCAATAAAGATTCCAATTTTATTAAGGGAGAGGTCGAAGGGCGCTAGACGATTTCAAACATCGTTAAATTTTAAGTACCTCCCAGGCCCTCGAATTGGTTAGCCGGATAGCCGGGCACGAATAATTCGGAAAATTGTACAGATATAGCATAGTCGCGACATCTAGGGTTGAGGGGTAGATATAGCCAACCGTCTTAGTCGGCATGAGTAACAGAACTCTATCGATAATTTCGCATACTTACTCTTCGAGCTGAGGGAGGGCATTAGTAGGACCACAGACTAGAAAATATTCGAGAGCATTTGATTGGCTGTGAAGATTTCTGAAGTGGAATTTCAAACTGGCAAGCTTTGGAATTTTTTGAGAAAAATTCGGGAGTCGGGTACGAACCAGGGTTCCAGTCGGTTTGTTCGGGGTTCAAGCCAGTTTGGTCTTATAGTCGAGACTCGAGTTAGGGAATATCTGGAGTGGATTGAAATACGAGGTATTTCAAGTCACTGTTTCGCGAAGAGGGTTTTGTGTTGAGTTGGTATAATTTGTGGCGGCTTTTGTTAATTTTCGTAAGTCGTAGGAACATTTTGAGTTCCTTAATTTCCGTTCGCAAGATTCGGGAACGTCTAAACTGAAGTGGCTTGTTTAATTGGATTACTTGAAGAGTTCGAGCTTCGATTCGTGTGGTGAGCGTATTTGTACCTTTTTGATTTGACATATACCTGTAAGCTATATTTTTGGGAATTATCGAACAGATTAACAACGAATTGGGTTTCCCTTTTTCCAAATTAGGTTATAGCTAGCAATATATAGATTTATATATATATATATATATACCTAATATACAGGGAGGAGTGTTTAAGCGGGCCTCTTAAAACTCCCTCGCGCAGATAGTTTATTTAGGTTTATATTAGATCTCAGGTAGGGCATACTACTCAAACAATAGGGTTAAGTACTTGAACTAGAGAGAAATAGTCTCATAATTGTTCTTTTTGTTTTGCTCGGGCAATTGATTTTCCGTTTGTTAGATTTTAAAATAAAATAAGATAGAACTTTGATATAACTACTTACAATCAGTGTAAACACATATCCAGATTCAGTTATAATTTGAGAGTAATAACCCTGGAACTGTCTGTTTATTTAAGGAGAGTATTTCGATATTGTGCCCGTTTAGAGAGAAATCGTTCATTAATTTAGTTCTTTGACATTGTTGTCTCAACTTTCCGCCTCATTAGTAATTTAATAAATTTAGTTCGTTAAAACCTGGCTGGTATTATTTAATCCCTTCAAACCTTAGGTAAAGTCCATGCATTTAAGCCGTGGCCGAGTCTACCCTCCAAGGACTTAATTTGTGACATAACCTAGCCGACCGCTAGAAACCACGACACCACTAAATTCTAAATCTGTATGATCCGAACGGATTTAAAACTTTTCTGATCTGGTGGCAGCGAGCATCGCGCTACCTTCTTTTAATAAAAAAATAACTCTCTGTCTGGACGATCTCTTTTGTAGGGGTGTCATTGTTCTGGCGAAGATATATATATTATTATTATATTTCGAGATTTTGAAGAGATCACCCCCAGGTGAGAGGTTATTACAGTGGTGGCAGCGGTGGGATTGTCTAATTGAAGAGGGTTAAAGAAAGGGGTCAAGAAAAAAAAAAGGGCATTTGATGTTTTTTTTTAACAAAGGAACGTGAAAAACACAGGCAACTAAATTTTCTTTAGAGGCCGACAGGAAACATTGAGATGAGGATAGAAAGTAGGATGGTTTCTAAACAATAATAATGAATATATTACCTTTTGTTTAGTTTGCAAACCAAAATTCAAGGTCAATTAATTTTTTTTTTAGGATACAGTAGGAGTTAGAGTTATTAACTATAAGCTCTCTCAGGCTGAGATATATTGCGAATTTCAGGATAGGAAGGGAACCCAAGGTATAAATTAAATTGTGCCCATAAGTATACGATTTTTAATCTGAAAGTTAGCTAGGAGTCCAAGAAGCAGCCGTAGGTCCAGTCTTTTGTTGATAGTTATAATGAATCAGACACCACCCTTACCAGGGGTTGCACCTACACCCGCACCGGTTAGGGTGGCAGCGCAATATTCTTTAGGGATGATCGCGGCAACCCTAGATGATTTTTCAGGCAAAGAAGCGGCGAGGTACTTCGAAAAATTAGAGTTGCGTGCCAACCTGGATAATTGGTCGGAGGACGAAACCCTCCAGTTATTCAAATTTAAACTTGTTGGTGATGCTTATAACCATTTTAAATCGGATGCGCAGTTAGGTACACTAAATTATTCTGAACTTAAGACTAAATTTTTGCAAAGGTTTTGCCCATTTAAATTACCCGGTGAAAATCAGTGGAATTTAAGCAAATGTTTTCAGAGACATGATGAAGATGTATCCTCCTTTTGTACTAGGTTGAGAATTTTAGGTTCTAACTTACTCAAGGAAGATTTAGGAGGAGCTACCGTGGACGAGGAGTCAGGAATAAAAAGAAAAAATAAGGAACTTTTATTAAATCAATTTAAGATAGGGCTACGAAAGGACCTAATGAGAGAAACTGGTGTTTTATTGCTGCGGGAGAATAATTTAGACTTAGAGAAGGCTGAGGCGTTGGTGAAGCTACAGGAGACCACTTTAATGATGATTCAAGGAATAGGTGCAAATATGAGAATTTCCACAGTAGATAAGCAAAGCGGGTGCCAGGTCTGTGGTGGCAAACCGGAGGAGGTGGCTAGGGAATATAGGGGAAATGCAAGTCGAGATAAATATAGTGATTTTAGGGGTTCCAGAGGTTTTACAGGTACAAATCAGCCACCCCCAGGAAGGAATTGTTACTCGTGTGGTAAACCAGGTCATTTTTCCAGAGAATGTCGGAGTGTTCAACCAGGGAACAGGAACAGTTGTTACGTGTGTCACCAGGAAGGTCATTGGGCAAGAGATTGCCCAAGAAACAGTAGGGGTCGATTAGATTTATGTAGGGATGATAGGTGGACTCAACCAAGAGTAGAGCTTCAGCAAAAGTGGAGCCCAGTCAGAAACGAAATTGTTAGCGAAAGGCGCACCGGACAAAACTTGGAACCTGAAATACGTAGAGAGGTGAAGCAAAATACTGGAGCAATACCTAGGCAGGGACAACAATCGTTTTCTCTTCCAGGGCCACACCAGAACGATAGTGGCAATGCGAATTTAAACTTGTAAGGCCGAATTCCCACTGCCAGGAGGAAGGCCATTGGAAAACCGGAAGGCAGAAAGACTTATTTAATTCTAGGGAATCGGAATATTTGGGTACTATTTATGATAATAAAAGGGTAAATCGACGGATTATGATAATACCGGAAGTAAGTTCAGAAAATATTCCGGAAATACCTCATATTATACGAGTGCGTGTGAATGGAGTGTTGAGTTATTGTTTAGTAGATACAGGGGCAGCGGTAACGCTTATTCAAAAAAATAGAGTGCTAGAGAATGAAGTGGACGTGAGAGGAGCGGATACATATCAGTTGACCAGTGTCACAGGACATCCTTTGCGGACGTGGGGTACCACAAATATGTTGATAGGACCTGAAGATGAAGCTTCAAACACAAGATGTACCGCTATTGTTTGTGAGAATGAAACTTTGGGAGTGGTTCAAGTTTTATTGGGGCGTGATTTCCTCTATGCCAACCGGGCATGTATTTCTTACGACCAAGTACCATCAGTCGCCATATGGGGACAGGTCATCCCATTGTTGCATAAAGAAGACATGGATGTAATTATTAAGCATCAAATATCATCAGGGATAGGACACATCGCCAGAAGTAGAGGTAACAAAAATCGAACCGGCAGACCAGAAGCAGGAAATGGCAACAGTTGGAAGAATAATGACGCAATGCGTAGGGAATCAAAATCTGGAGTCATGACTACGTATGCCTCGAGAATTTATAAAAGTAGGACACTTGGACAGCAAACATACTCTCAACAATGGAGAAGAGAAAATAACTGGGCAAAATGGCTCCAAGTGGTGAAAGAATTCTTCGAGAGTCACAGAAGACAAGTTCAAGAGCGGGGGCATCAGCTGAGGACAAAGGCTTGTCAGCCAATTCCAGAAAAGTGGGAGAAAAGAGAAACGACCCAGCAAGCGGAAACAGAGGGGACAGAACAAATAACCGAGGTACCGCAAGCTGTAGAGGTTATCACGGCAGAATATGCAGCGGCCGATTCTACGGAGAAGATGACAGATATAAAGTTTATCATGGAAAAAGCCGACGAAGACATCAGTAAAGAAACCGACTCTGACAAATCAGTTCCTCAGAAATCAGAAAATGGAATTCCCCAAGAACGGAAATTATCGGAACTTAGGAAAACTGTAGGTGCTTCCGCGCCAGATTTAGGAGTGCTATCATCTAACTTAAGGCAGGGTGAGTTTGCGACCCTTCCAGAAGAAAATCAAACTTCATCAGAAGAGCCAACAACAGAATCTGATCTAGTAGCAACGGAGGATTTGGTAATTCCCCCAAGAACAGAAGCTTACATACGAGGAAGATTGAAAGTACCCATAGAAGGTGATGTGTTAGTCTGTGAGCCCTCCGAAATAGAAAATCCTCAAGCACACGTAGCTCGTACCATTGTCAAGAATGAAAAGGAAATCCCAGTAAAAATAATAAATTTATCGTGGAAAGAAGTTAACTTGAAGAAGGGGCAAATACTCAGTAGAGCTATTTTGGGCGAGGAATTACCTAAAAACAACCCTTCCGAAATACAAATATGTAAATTAGATTTTTCCAACGATGACTGGATCCGGACAGGATTTGACCTACAATATTTGGAGGAAAAGAATAAGGAAGAGCTTTTTGAGATAATCAGGAAGTACAAGCATCTATTTCGAGATGATGATGAAGAATTGACCAGCACGACAAAGGTAAAGCACAGTTTAACCTTGGTACCAGGCGCACAACCCATTTGTAAAGCTCCATACCGCATACCCTACCGCCAACGAGAAGTACTCGAAGAAGAAATAAACAGATTATTAAAGATGAAAGTAATAAGACCCTCATGTAGCCCATGGTCTGCACCCGTAGTATTGGTAACCAAGCGATTGCCGAACGGCGAAGAGAAAGTGAGAATGTGCATCGACTACAGAGGACTTAATAACGTGACAAAGAAAGAGTACTATCCACTACCTAATATATCGGATTTAATTCAGGGACACAAGGCCGGTACTAATATGCTATTTTCGGTCATTGATGTAGCCGAAGCCTATCACCAGATAGATATGGATGAGCAAGCAATACCGTTGACAGGATTCAGCACTTTTCAAGGTCACTACGAGTATACGAAAATGCCATTCGGGCTTGTGAACGCTCCTTCAACTTTCCAACGGTTCATGAATATGACGCTCACAGGTTTGACCCCAGAAACGTGTATGGTATACTTGGATGATATCATCATATTTAATACTGAAGGTGGGAAAGACCACATAAAAAAGTTAGAAAGAGTTTTTGAAAGATTGAGCGAGGCTAATGTAAAACTGAAACCGAAGAAATGTAAGTTCATGGCAGAAAAGGTTAAGTATTTGGGTCATGTTCTCTCCCAGGATGGAATACTACCAGACCCTGAAACCATAGAGACCATTAACAATTTTCCATTACCAAAGAATATCAAGGGAGTGAGGTCCTTTTTGGGAATAGTAAATTGGTACCGCCGATTCATTCCCAATATTACGGAGATATCAGCACCCTTAGTCAATCTGACCAAGAAGAATGTTAAGTTCGAAATCACAGAGGAAGTGTTGGAAGCTATAAGGAAACTGAAAAATGTTTTGAAATCAGATTCAATCTTGATTTTTCCCGATTTTGAGCAACCATTTATTTTGGCCACAGATGCTTCAGGGCTAGGAGTGGGAGCAGTGCTAAGCCAACTCAGAGATGGGTATGAGAGACCCATAGCCTACGCTAGCCGGAAATTGAAAAAAGCAGAATTGAACTACACGACGACAGAAAAAGAGTTACTTGGAGTGCTGTATGGAATACAAACCTTCCGTTGTTATGTATATGGAAGAAAATTCACGGTTATAACTGACCACCGGCCACTTAAGTGGTTACTGTCACTAAAAGACCCAAGTTCAAGATTGACACGATGGGCGCTGGCCTTGGCAGAGTATGATTTCGAGATAATTCACCGACAAGGGAAACTTCACGGAAATGCAGATGCTCTCAGTCGAATGTACAATGAGGAGGAAAACTTTGTAGATGTACAATACGCGGAGTTCGAAGAATATAGAAAAAAGCACAAGATACCAAAGTTCAAAAATTTAACATATCGGAAAGAAGATTTTTTCACTTCACCGGAGAATTGGGCGCTAGCTCACTGCGTATCGAAGGATTTAACAATGGAAAAGGGACTCGCGAAGATTTTTAAGGAAAGATATGGATCAGTGGACTCTCTGCAACGACAGGGAAAAGGCGTTGGAGAAGTAGTGACGTTAGTACTCCCGGAAAGGAACATTTATTACCTGGTCACGGAAAGTGCCTACTATGAGAAACCGACCTACCATACACAGTGGGAGTGTCTTAAGGAACTCAGAAGCGGTTGCGAAAGAAACAAAGATAAGTTTCTTGCCATACCCAAGTTGGGATGTGAATTGAACGGACTGGATTGGGAAAAAGTAGTAGAAATGATTGAATTCATCTGGTATGGATCGGACATGGAGATAAGAGTGTACGACGGCAGGTGCACTGTAGAAAAACCAATCTGGTTGGTAGAAGAAAACATAGTCATGGAACCAATCTGGGATCGAGAGACTTTGGAAAATGAACAACGACGGGATAAGTTCTGTCAACAAGTAATAGCCCAACTTGAAGATAGACAAGAGGGGAACCAAGACTTCTACCTGGATAACGACGGAATACTTTATAAAATAGAGGCAGATGGAGAGGAAAAGCTAGTAGTCCCCAAGGGGATGGTAAAGAAAGTGCTTGAAGATTTTCATAATATGCCTATGGCAGGACATCAGGGACAACAGAAAACATTGTGGAGTATAAAGAAGAGATTCTATTGGCCCAATATGAGAGCGGAAATAACAAAATATGTGGCAGCTTGTGATTCCTGCAATAAACGGAAAACCTCACCACACCATGGAAAAGCGCCTCTACAAAAGTTCACAACGGCTTATGAACCCTGGGAATTGACTTCCATGGATATAGTGGGACCTCTAGTGACTTCGTGGGATGGAAATCGTTACCTGCTTACTTTCCAAGACTACTTTACAAAATATGTGGAAGCTATTCCCCTTCCAAATCAGAAGGCAGATACCATTGCTCGAGCCTTCGTAGAACACATCGTATACCGACATGGGGCACCTAGAATACTCCTAACAGATAAAGGGGCAAACTTTACGTCTGGACTATTTAAGGCAGTGTGTCAAGTCTTGGGTATCAAGAAAATCCAAACTTCGAGCTACGCACCAACATCAAATGGTCAAATTGAACGGATGCATCGAGTATTGAAGGACATGCTGTCGCATTACATAGCAGACAACCAGCGCGATTGGGACACGTGGGTTCCAGTGGTATTAATGGCCTATCGCGGAAATGTCCATATTTCCACCGGATACACCCCATTCTTCCTTTTACATGGTCGTGAACAAGTTTTACCTGTGGAGGACTTCATTCGACCGCAGAGGATCAGGTACGACTGTGCAGAAAACTACGCCTCGGAGCTAGCTGCCAGACTGAAAAAGGTGTATACACGAGCTCTGAAAACCTCGGAGAAGGCCAAGGAACAACGAGCGAAACAATATAATAAAAAGACAAAAGAGAGGACGTATGAGCTCGGTGACCAAGTATACCTCTTGCAGATGCACGTCAAACCTGGTGTATCAAAGAAGCTCGTCAAGCCCTGGGTAGGCCCATACACAATAATAGAAGTTATAGGACCAGTTACCTACAGAGTGAAAAAGGTTGGTGGAACAAACGAACAGGTAGTGCACGTAAATCGGCTGAAGTCATACTCAACCTATACAGTTGAAGTGGAAGAGTCCGATGAAATTAGTAACAGCGAAGACGAAGAGGAGAGAAAGAGCAGTTCTGGGAGGAGGTCGAGGTTTGGAAATATGGAAGAGGACGAAAGAAAAAGAGTCCCAATCCTTCCCCAGTGGATTGAATTTCAAGGCCACTCGGAAGAAGAGGAAACTGATGAAGAAAATGTAGGAGAGGATGAGGAGGAGGAAGGTATAGAGGAACCCCACCCTGTGAGGAGGTCAAGTCGTATTCGAAGAGCACCAGAACGACTGAATCTGTGAACGAATGCAACGGAATAAATAAATGAGAATTGAATGAGGGAGAGTGGAATAAATAGATTGGGCAAAAGATTTACTAAATACTAGTAATCGAATGACTGGGATGAATATGAGTGGATGTCGAAGGATGAGAATGCATTTGGACAAATGAGAGGAGTGCCGTTACTTGGAGAGCTCGGGGTGAAACTCTCTTCAAGCTAAGTATTGTATGTATTGGTGCACTAGTGTCTTTCTTTGGCCCGGATCGACAGTAGAAGACCTGCGTGAAGATTTGTTTTCTTCAGTTATTCATTTTAGTAGTATGATATAATGAAAGTATTGACTATTGAACTATTTTAATCGACTAACGTTTGATCTAGGTAGGAGCGTCCACGCAACCCTCGTCAGTTACGGCCAATAAGATGCAGAAAGGCAGCGCGACCTTGATTATTCTAATGATTACTACCTTGCTGGTCATGCACTATTTTGTACCGGTAACCGGAATAATTGCGTACGATTGCAGTGATGAGAGAGTGAACATTTCTACCATATCTCTCAGAGACGTTAAAAAGTGTCCCGAACCAGAATCCGCGTATCTGAATGATTCTATTTCGGTAAAGATAATGCAGCGAAACGAGATTAGGAATCAGCACGTATGGACTTGTTTAATAGAAGTTACCAGATTGATATATCACTGTGGGATGCATAGTCATACCTCATTGGTGGAAGGAGGTTTGTCAAGTTATGTGAACAGACTGGGAGCCGACGATTGCAGATTACTCCATCGTTACAGGACACTGAAGCTCTATCAACAGGACATCGGACAAATACTTATGAATGGCTCAACCACCGCCACGTTAACGCTATTAGGATCGGTAGACAGCACTGGGACCTGCCAAGGATCAACCTATCATGAAAAAGGGCGAACCTGGAAGGATGTGGTTATATTAGCTAACGTAAAGATTCAAGCGAGAGACTACATGGCAAAGGTCAATTTAAATGACAACGAGATAAGTATGCAGGGTGGAATAACTTGTCAGTTCATGAGAGGTTATTGTTTCGACACCATACTTGGCGAAAGTGTATGGGACAGTAATTGTATGACAACCTGTGACAATCACTTGAGTCTTTTATATGAGGGTCAAGCAGAAATGATATCCAGTAAGTTAACGAATGAGAAATACTTAGTAGTCGAAGACGAGCAGAAAATAATAGCGTTAATGCTTACCAAGAGGGAAATGCTATGCAACGTGGAAGTATGGCAGACCGAACACCCAAGGATTGTAGTAGCCGAAAGACAAGCAGGACGGTATATTAGGCCATCGATGAGTATACTTCCAGAAAATACTGATTTGATGGCATACGTAAACAGTAAATTTTTGTATGTGGAGCAATCATATAAAAGAGGCCTGGACAAATTGTACATTGACACCATACATAGGCGGTGCCAAGTACGAAGGGAGATGCTGAGGAATCGATTACTAATGGCTCCCCTCACACCACACGCAATCAGCCAGATCTTGCAAGAAGAAGGAGGACATGTAGGACGAGTTTTAGGAGAGGTGCTGTACATCTTGAGATGCGTACCCAAAGTAGTGACTATTAGGCGAACTGATCGATGTTATCACGAACTACCCGTGGAAGTAAACAATCAGACGAAATTTGTGGCTCCGATAACCAGAGTTATCCAAGAATTCGCCGAGGAAATAGATTGTAATGGACTGACGCCACCGCTCTATTATTTGGATGGTCAGTGGATAGGACTGTCGCCATATCCTACAATCAAGAACGCTCCGCGAGAAATAGCTGTGGATCCTGAATCTCCATTGCAATTTGCCCCAATACAACCCTTAGGAACTAGAGGATTGTATACCCAAGATGAAATTTCCAAAGTACAAAGGACACTCACTTTCGGAAATGAACGAAAGGCAGTGGAAAATATCCTTACTCGACGGATAGCGGGCCTGCAAGCCGAAGGACAAGGCCTCACAACGCTCAATCTGTTCAATGCCAATGAAATGAAGCAGCTGACGAAGTCTACCATGAAACAACTGTGGGGTTGGTTTTCCGACGTAGGAATATACATGAGTGGATTAATTGGGTTTTATTATATATTTCGAGTCATAAAATACACTGCAGGTGTCATCCTAAATGGTGTCCACCTGTATCAAACAATAGGGTGTGGCATATCTTTGCTTGCGAGCTTGTGGAATACCCTGACTTGGTGGGTAATCCAACGGGAAAGTCCCAGGCAATCCCAACCAAACGAACCGAACGGACCGTCACAGTCGCCAATTATCACAGAACCCCAGCAAATTGCCGCTCTCCCAACGGGCAGTTACCCTGTCTTGCCCCAGACACACTGGACTGTGAACAAAGACATTAATCAAGCAGTTTGAGTGACGGAACTAAGAGACTATCAGGAATACGACCCTGATCAGTTAGTGCGGCCAAAAATCGTATGTAGACTGTCGATACGAATCGTATCTATAATAGTGTACCGCTGACCAATAAAGATTAGTATATCATAAATGAATAATCGAGAAGCAGAACTCACCAAAGCGTTGGTAAACCAAATACCAGCGTGTAGATCTTCATGTGCGCTAAAGAAACCGCGGGTGAATATGGTCTTTATTGTGTTGTGATAACAGTACCGCCGTATAATAGAAGATATGTTCACTCCTACTTTTAATTTTTGAACACGATAAAATTTTGTAAAATTAGAATAAGAAATGTTTGGTTAGGAAACCCTCATTATTGTTAGGTAGCACGAAACGAGAAAAGTTGTGGCAATTGAGCCAAAACTTTTTTAAAAGGGGGAGTATTGTAACAAAGTACAGAAATATATATATATTTTTTTTGTATAGACAAAATTTCGAAAAGTCTATCGTTGGAAAAGGGAACCTCATATCGGTTCAGTATCGGTGTTAGGGTCAAATAGGGCAAACCACATAAAACAGAAAAAGAAAAACGCATTAAAATAACGACTTGATACTTTAAAACCAGACTAAACAAAAACCCAACTTTATTATTTAACCAGGTCAAAAGGACACGAACACCATTAAAATTGTTTAGAAGTTTTTCAAAGAAATGCAATAAAGATTCCAATTTTATTAAGGGAGAGGTCGAAGGGCGCTAGACGATTTCAAACATCGTTAAATTTTAAGTACCTCCCAGGCCCTCGAATTGGTTAGCCGGATAGCCGGGCACGAATAATTCGGAAAATTGTACAGATATAGCATAGTCGCGACATCTAGGGTTGAGGGGTAGATATAGCCAACCGTCTTAGTCGGCATGAGTAACAGAACTCTATCGATAATTTCGCATACTTACTCTTCGAGCTGAGGGAGGGCATTAGTAGGACCACAGACTAGAAAATATTCGAGAGCATTTGATTGGCTGTGAAGATTTCTGAAGTGGAATTTCAAACTGGCAAGCTTTGGAATTTTTTGAGAAAAATTCGGGAGTCGGGTACGAACCAGGGTTCCAGTCGGTTTGTTCGGGGTTCAAGCCAGTTTGGTCTTATAGTCGAGACTCGAGTTAGGGAATATCTGGAGTGGAATACGAGGTATTTCAAGTCACTGTTTCGCGAAGAGGGTTTTGTGTTGAGTTGGTATAATTTGTGGCGGCTTTTGTTAATTTTCGTAAGTCGTAGGAACATTTTGAGTTCCTTAATTTCCGTTCGCAAGATTCGGGAACGTCTAAACTGAAGTGGCTTGTTTAATTGGATTACTTGAAGAGTTCGAGCTTCGATTCGTGTGGTGAGCGTATTTGTACCTTTTTGATTTGACATATACCTGTAAGCTATATTTTTGGGAATTATCGAACAGATTAACAACGAATTGGGTTTCCCTTTTTCCAAATTAGGTTATAGCTAGCAATATATAGATTTATATATATATATATATATATATATATATATATATATATATATATATATACCTAATATACAGGGAGGAGTGTTTAAGCGGACCTCTTAAAACTCCCTCGCGCAGATAGTTTATTTAGGTTTATATTAGATCTCAGGTAGGGCATACTACTCAAACAATAGGGTTAAGTACTTGAACTAGAGAGAAATAGTCTCATAATTGTTCTTTTTGTTTTGCTCGGGCAATTGATTTTCCGTTTGTTAGATTTTAAAATAAAATAAGATAGAACTTTGATATAACTACTTACAATCAGTGTAAACACATATCCAGATTCAGTTATAATTTGAGAGTAATAACCCTGGAACTGTCTGTTTATTTAAGGAGAGTATTTCGATATTGTGCCCGTTTAGAGAGAAATCGTTCATTAATTTAGTTCTTTGACATTGTTGTCTCAACTTTCCGCCTCATTAGTAATTTAATAAATTTAGTTCGTTAAAACCTGGCTGGTATTATTTAATCCCTTCAAACCTTAGGTAAAGTCCATGCATTTAAGCCGTGGCCGAGTCTACCCTCCAAGGACTTAATTTGTGACATAACCTAGCCGACCGCTAGAAACTACGACACCACTAAATTCTAAATCTGTATGATCCGAACGGATTTAAAACTTTTCTGATCTGGTGGCAGCGAGCATCGCGCTACCTTCTTTTAATAAAAAAATAACTCTCTGTCTGGACGATCTCTTTTGTAGGGGTGTCATTGTTCTGGCGAAGATATATATATTATTATTATATTTCGAGATTTTGAAGAGATCACCCCCAGGTGAGAGGTTATTACAATTCTGTGATTTTATCGTTATTTAACGGTTTATCGCTTGGTTACGACTACAGACAGACAGACAGTTTTATTGATCATAAAATTTCCAATTTTCATCGGATTGATAAGTCATAAAAATAGAAATTACTGTTGAGAAGTGTTACATATCTACAAGAGTAAAATATCACATATAGTATAGAGGTATATAAATCAATATCACATCATATTTAAAATAAGTAATAGTGGTTTAAAGTACTAGAGTTTTTACAGAATAACACAAATTTATTAGCACGTTTTTAGTTTATTTGACAGTGAGATATAAATTCCTGAATATATAAAATGAATTCGTAATCAAAAACGACTTTAGTCTGTTTTTGAATCTGACCAGGCTTGTTGAACTTTTCAAATCGTTAGGTAAAATGTTAAAGTACTGCACACCAGCGTAGTTTGGCGATTTTTTATAGCTTAAGTATCTCACATTTTGTTATCTGAATTGATTTTTTTGTCTTGTTGGGTAGTCATGGATATCACTATTGAGCTTGGAGTTGTTTTTATTTTTGAAAATATATGGCAACAGTTTATATAAATAAATACCCGTGAAAGTTAATAATTGCTTTTTTCTGAACACATCTCGGCAGGACTCGCGATGGTCTAGTCTGAACTTGGAACGGGTTATTCTTTTTTGTGCCAAAAAAACTCTGCTACTGGAAGATGCCAGTCCATACACTAATATATTGTAACTGATTGCTGAGTAGACGAGGGCATAGAAAACGGTGATTACTACTACTAACGATATCGTTCAAAGATAGTGAATAGACCTGTTAATCACGAATTTTTTGCATGGCAACATGAGATTTGTGTGCAGGGGCGTTGTCCTGCAAAACAAAACACTTTTGGATAGCTTTCCGCGTCTTTTCTCTTTGATTTTTTCCCGTAGAGTGGTCAGTAATGTCGAATAATAATCTCCAGTTATTGTTCTACCCTTATCCAAAAAATCAATCATGATTTCTTCATGGCAATCCCAAAAAACTGAAGCAAGAACTTTTCTAGCAGATTTTTGGACACGAAACTTTTTAGGTCTTGGAGAACCCGAGTGTCGTCATTCCATCGATTGTTGATTTGTTTTTGGATCGTAGAAATGTACCCAAGTCTCATCCATAGTAACAATTCGATTCAAGAAGTCTACATCGTTTTCAAATCGAGCACAAATCGAACGCGATGCTACTACCCTTGCACGCTTTTGGTCAACATTCAAACATTTGGGGATCCATTTTGCATCAATGTTTCTCATGTCCAAATTGACGTGAACTATATGATAAACGCGTTCGTATGAAATATTCAGTGCTTCAGATATCCGCTTTAGCCCAATTCGACGGTCTGTTAAAATCATGTCATGAACTGCATCGATATTTTCGGGGACTGACACAGAAACTGGCCTTCCCGATCGGTCATCATCTTCAATGGAAAATTTACCTCTTTTGAAGCTTGCAGTCCAATTTTTCACGATCGCATACGAAGGACATTGATAACCAAGGGTATTAAGCGTATCTTCATAAATCTGCTTACCTCTTAACCCTTTTAAATACAGGTACTTGATGATGGCTCTATACTCCAGATTTTCTATTTTCACAATTTCGGTGGACATATTTTTTCTTTTAATTCATTGCGTAACTCTGGTTTACTTTTTTGACGTCAAACTTTACACTGACACTTCTAATAAGTTATTGTTTGTTGCTATGGTGACGCAATATTCTGTCTATGCAGGGAACTGGTCTATGCTAACTAGATATCAATACATCCTCGTATTTCAATAAAGTTGACAATCATTCGCGGGTGGATAATTTATATAGATTTCCACACGACACCATTACTCTACCACAATATGCAGAGGAAGCTATTGCTAGATGCTTTTTGTAGTACTTGAAGTGTTAATTAGGGAGGTGGCGAGCATTTCGGTATATGATTAGCACAAGTTTCACATCGAGGTGGATTGCAGTTTAGATCACTTCGAATTTATTTGGTCCAGTCAAATAAGGTCCTATGTCGCTGCGTTTCCGCGTTACAGCGGGTTGAAGTTGCTTAAAAAAGGAGGAGGTATTGAATCATTTTCACATGTCTGCCTCTGGAGTTCATGGTCACAATCGTCCTGGAATCGACGAAAATCGAAGAGGCAGACATTCAGGGCTCTGCATTATAAGGGAACGGAGTTGTAAAAATGTAAAAAAAAGTCAATTGTACACGCTTCTCATTGTGCTCATTCGATTCATTATGACTCCCTAGATGCGATAAAACATTTGCTTACTGATTTTAGGAAATTATGGAAATGCCTGAGAGAGAGAGAGAGAGAGAAAGAGTGCAAAATGAAAGAGAAGGCTATCTTCTGTTACTTTCTATTTACTTTGAATACTACATCACAAATCTGTATACATTTAGGGCGGGTTGTTCAAAACAAGTTCACCACCAGTTCACCGAAACTTATTTCAGTTGCTAAGGAACTAGAAATTTCATTGGCTAATTCCTAGCAAACGAAGCGAGTTTACTCAAACTGTTGTTGAACTTGTTTGGTACAACTCGCCCTTAGATGCACAATACGGAAAAGGTCGGAACTGAGTTACAGTTCTCACTCACATTCCCAAATAAAAGAAGGACAAACTATAGAGTTATTTTATACCTGCAGGGACACAGTTAACAGATTGAGGACGGGTAGTAGGTACCTACAATGCAAGTTCACCAACAGTTCAACTAAACTAAGTTAAGTTGTTAAGGAATTAGAGATTTTATTGGCTAATCCATAGCAACTGAAGCGAGTTTACTTGAACTGTTTGTGAACTTGTTTTGTACAACCCGCCCTTAGGACCCAAATATTTCCGACACGTTTTGATTGATTGAAAAAATATTCGTGTTCTAGAAAAAAATTTCTATTTTTAATTGAAGCTAGAGTCGTGGTATTCGGTAAGAAAATTTCACACCAGAATATTATTAAAAAATACTAGGATAATGAGGGTTTTTCGTTGGTTTTGAAATTTAAATAGTCTTTGTATGTTAATTAAAAAGCAATATAAGGAAGAATAACAAGTATACATGAATAACTAAATGCTTTAGGAGACATTTAAAAAAAAAAAGTTCCAGCAGTGGCATTCGAACTCACTCTTTGAATGTCATTTTAACTATTAACGTCAATAAAATTTCCAGTGTAATTTCATGCTCCTTACCTCGAGGAGGAGACAAAAATTTCCGGAAATTTAATAGGTCGAAAATGTTAGGTGTGGAATTTTCAATAATATTTAGTAGACGTATAATTTTGTACTGGTAACTTGACGTGAGCATCGGGTTGGAAAAAAATTGGAATATCACAGGCCTAGATGTATGCCTCGTCGATTTTCTTGGCTTTTATAAGAAATGTCAACAACAAGAGGCAGACATATGCGCATAATATAGCCTACCTTTTATTATTCTCATTTGTAAAGCGCTGTCAATAGACAACGCAGATGCTACATGCTGGCAGACTATTTTTCTATGGTCCTTGTCATTTTTTTAATCGAACAATTCAGGGGTGCAAAGTTTGCACTATATTTACAGTTTTTTAAATCGTAAAAATAACTCAAAAAATTTAATACTACAACAGTCAGAGCCCAGGATGTCAGCCTCTTTGATTTTCTGTATATACAGGGTGATTGTGACCATCAGCCCCGGAGGCAGACCTGTGCGCATAATATAGCACACCTTTTTTGAAACGCTGTCAATTGAAAACGCAGCGCCACCATGGTGGCAGACGCGGCCCTTGATGTTTCTAAAGGTATAATTATCGCTATTAATAACGTCTGCCACGTGTGCCGATTATATCGTAATTTTACTCGCCACTTCCCTCACTATATAAATAATGAAAGGGCAAATAGACCATTGAAAATGGAGAGAATGCATTTCTCAATATAGGATATACAGGTGAAAACTAAACTTTTTTTTCCATAAGAATGTGTTCTAACTTGCCTCGTTTTCGAGAAACAGAGTATTCAACGTTTTTAGAAAAAATCAGTTTTTTATCAATTGTTTAAAAACCTTTTTGCTGATTTTGATAAAAACAACCACCCTTATTTGCGGTAATAAGGGCCTTCTTTCAAAGTACTTAGAATGGAAATTTTAATTACAGTGGCGTCCCAAAGGGTAATATTTATTGATATTAGGACAAATCATTGTTCTCCACTGTGTATTAATATGTTTAATTTTTTTTAGGATTCAGCAATTAGAAATACAGTTTTTTTTTGTCTGTTTAATTTTTTTCGTATATCACTTCATTCAATTCAAAACCCGTATCCCTGCATGTAACACGAAAAAAGTATCTAAGTAATTGATAATAGGACAAATTTATTCATTTTAATCTATTAGGAAGGTATCGAAATATTTCACAAATCTGCTTAAAATGAACACCATTTTTTTCAATGCAAAGTTCTGATTCTGCAGATGTACGGTGTGATCTCTGGTGCTGCTTGAACAATTCTTTCCCAGAGCGGACCTTCGTCGTTGATGAGTTCAGCATAAACTTTGGTTTTCATTGCATCCTATACAAAAATCCATAGGGGTTAAGTCAGGAGAGCTCACAGGTCAAGGAACTTTGACACCCTGTATCTCGAAAACGAAGAAAATTAGCACACATGATTATAGAAAACAAAAATCTTATTTTTGCCTGAAAAACCAATCCTCAACGTTTGGCGGTTTAACCCTGGGTCACCCTGTATAATAGAGAAAATTATCATAGGAGCCAATGTGAGATCGAGAAAGATACAATTATGAGCTACAAAACAGACAAGAATGTCGGGGCGTGGCGCAGTGGTTAGAGCGTCCGACTCTGAGTTGAAAGGGCCGGAGTTCGAGCCCCAGTTGCGGCTGGGATTTTTTATTTAATTTGACCGATTAAATTATTAAAATCTTGTGGCTCGAATGGGGTGAGTCCTGCATGATTCACTGTTGCGTTACTATTACCAGTGCTGCTCCTAAGGTGGCGTATGGAGTAGTAATAAGGCCTTCCCAGAACACATGGCTAATGACCATAGCAGTCGATGCCAGAATCACCAAGGAAAAAAAACAAAAAGAACAGACTATAAAAAATACAAATTCTACCCGTACGGTATAGAGATGCATAAAGAATTATGTCCAGTTTTGTTTGGGTTCTGGACTAGGTGATTTTTCTTGGTGAAGCTACAAGATGTCACCTTAAAATAGCTGAGAATGTTTACTATACCTTACCAAAAGACTATCGTTATATAGAAATTCCTTCACTACCCACATCTTCTGCTGAATAATTTCTCGAAAATACGATTTCTTGTGAAATTAAGCCTACACTGCTTAAGAATACATCTTCAAAGGACCATCGTGAATAAAAAAAACATCATGCCCTACGTAATTGAAAGAAACCTAAAGTTCAAAAGTATTCTACTAAAAACACGCAATAAATCTTGCCTCTCGGTCCCTATTCGTGTTTCTTATGGCCATTTGAATGTTCCTTATAAACGTTCTCTTTTATTTTAACTTTCTCATGAATAATTTACTCGACTAAGTGAAACACCAATTGAATTGAATGAAGACGGTTTGTTTTTCTAACCTAATACAATGAATAATTCAGGGGGATACAGGATAACTCATCGAACTAAATAACATTTCACAACAATGTTGAATTCAAAGAAGACAATATATCCAAAATGTGTTCTGAAAAGAAAAATTAATATCAGGGGTGTGTTTCTAATTACCATTGAAATAACGAAAGTGTTTATAATTAAAAAAACCTCAGGGTACAATAAGCTGTTCTGAAGCAACGGTCCAAGATATTTTGTAAAATTAATTCTTAAAAGCTGCAGTACTTGGCGTTGCCAGAGTGAAAATATATGATCTTCGCTAACTTGAGTGTTTTTCCAGTGTGTTCTTCCGGAGCTTCTGTTCCGGTTCAATCTACGGTAGTCTCGAATTTTCCAGCACCTTTCAGAAGATTTGAGAACTTTAATGAGTTTTCTCTCTCATATTCTAGACATTTCGAGGAAGATCCATCCCCACACCCCAACTTTCTAGAACTATATTTGAGAGTCTTTGATACGTTCTAGAATCTTCCGGAGTCCATGATTTTCTTGATTTTTCCAGCACCTTTCAGAGGCTTCAATAACATCATAGAGTTTTCTCTCTTATAACTCTAAAAATTACCAGAAAGGTGGTCGAACTTTCGAGAATTTCACCTGATTGTCTTTTCATTACCTTGTAGAACCCAGAGCCCCTATTCAGGTTCATTCCATGGTTTCTTCAAATTTGTTAAGCACCTTCCGGAAAATTAGAAACCATTCTACATGATAGTTTCCGAGTTCTTAGACCGACGTTCATTTTGGGAGGTTGTGAGCTACTCAGTTCACTGTCGATATTGATATCTCGTTGAGAAGTAATACTCGAGCGGCATCAATGATGGACCATGGATTTGTAACGGTTCTGGATACAATTTATTGAAAATTATGTAAAACTACTTTGAAGTATTTTATTAACTTTTGACAACTGGTTGCCGTCATCAACAACCATACAGAATGATATAAAAATAGGAAATAATAAAAATACTACTACAAAATTCCCTCCCAGGAAATTGGATAATTTCCGATAACAACAACGTTATTATATGAAAACGAACCCAGGTGAGGAATTACCCAAATATTAAGTCTCTATACAGGCTGATTCACGGTGGATGGCACATTAGACGTTTCTGGTGAACCAGACAACGGATCACTTTGAAAATTTAATGGAGGGCATATTCGTACATTCTCTAGCCAACTAAAATATTTTCGACAATGCGGTGTTGCCGCTTCTATTAGAAAGCAGTAGCAACTTTGATTTTTCAAATGGAACACTTTGTATATAATATTATTTTTGGAATCTCCAACAATTGCCCGACAACTTTTCTTGATATTTCCCTATACCTATCTGTTACCGTTTTCGAAATAAAAATTAATTTCAATTTTTTTCTTCGAAAATCATGACTATAAATGCAGATATCTTTTAGTTAAGAAGTACTATGATATCGAAATTTGGTTTGGAGTTAGGTGATACTTGGACACTTCCCACACGTCAGCCTAATCTCCGTTACTTCAATACAGGGTGGTAAAAAAATACAGTTTTTTCGTTTGCTTGAAAAAGTTGCTGAAATTTGATTATTTCAAATGGAACACCCTGTATATTATTGAAAATTTGGAAAGCTGCTGAAATTTGCTTTCTTTCTATGTCATACCTATACCTAACTAGTCAAGTTTCGGACTTATGAGCATTTATTTGTGAAAATGTCCCTTCAGAATGGTATTTCCATTCGGTATTTGGTAAGCAGGCCATGATTACTATTTGACAGTAGCGTTGTGACATTCTCCTAATAATATCGACATTTTCGTCACTTCAGAAGTTGCAAATACCTTCAAAACGATGGAACAAAACTATTCAAACGAAGTTCTTATGAATTTGTTTATTATTTTTGGACAGTGTGATAAAATTATCAGCAGAACATGTAGAAACTTCAATGAAATGTATCCGAATCTACCGCCAATAAACCTCAAGAAATTTGTACGAATTCAGAATTTCAATACATTTGGATCAACTTTAAAAGCACCAAGAAACTTGCCTCGACCCGTAACTTCTGAAGACAACCAGATTAATATCTTAGCATATTTTCACGCATTTCTCGAGTCATCGATAAGAAGTGCTGAAGAAGATTTGGGTATAAAATATTCATCGGTTCAAAGAATCTTGCGAAGACATAAAATGCATGATTATAAATTCACCAAAATTCAAGCAATGAAGCCTCAAGACCCTCAACAGAGAGTAGAATTTTGTGAAATGTTGTTGACACGCATTCAAGAAGATCCACTTTTTTTAAATACAATTATTTGGACTGATGAATCGAAATTTTCGAGAGAAGGGATTTTCAATAGAAAAAATCGTCATTATTGGTCCAGTGAAAATCCTCACGTCACAAAAGAAGCTGGATTTCAAGAAAAATTTAGTTTTAATGTCTTCTGCATGTTGATGGACAACAAATTGAGGTACGTGATATACGAGGAGTCATTAACATCCAGAAGCTACCTGAATATTTTGGAGAATACTGTAGAGAGTTTCGTGGATAATCTGGCACTCGAAGAATATCGAAACTGTTGGTACCAACTAGACGGAGCTCCTGCACATTGCACAAGAGAAGTGAGCGCAGAACTGGAAAGACTTTTTGACGATCGGTGGATAAGGCGCTTGGGACCATGGAACTGGCCAGCGAGATCACCCGATCTTAATCCATTAGATTTTTATTTGTGGGGAATGTTTAAAGAAAAAGTTTACAAAATACCCGTGCGTTCGAGAGATGAATTGTTAGAAAGGATTGCCCAAACATTTGAAGATTTGGATCCCAATGAAATCAGATCTGCCACCACGAAAGCAGTCAACACCCGCATTTTAAAGTGCTTGGAAGTGAACGGCCAGCGATTCGAACATATTTTGAAATATTCCACATGATTGTTTTACTTTTTTATAATTATTCATATCAATATTTCCAATTTCAAGTTTCTCGGTGCTTTTTTAAAGTTTATCCAAACATATTGAAATTGTTCTGAATTCGTATAAATTTATTGAGGTTCATTGGCGGTAGATTCGGATACATTTCAGTGAAGTTTCTACATGTTCTGCTGATAATTTTGTAACACTGTCCAAAAATAATAAACAAATTCATAAGAACTCGTTTGAATAGTTTTGTTCCATCGTTTTGAAGGTATTTGCAACTTCTGAAGTGACGAAAATGTCGATATTATTAGGAGAATGTCACAACGCTACTGTCAAATAGTAATCATGGCCTGCTTACCAAATACCGAATGGAAATACCATTCTGAAGGGACATTTTCACAAATAAATGCTCATAAGTCCGAAACTTGACTAGTTAGGTATAGGTATGATATACATAGAAAGGAAGCAAATTTTAGCAGCTTTCCGAATTTTCAATAATTTACAGGGTGTTCCATCCAAAATAATCAAATTACAGCAACTTTTTCAAGCAAACGAAAAAACTGTATTTTTTTACCACCCTGTATTGAGGTAACGGAGATTAGCTGACGTGTGGGAAGTGTCCAAGTATCACCTAACTCCAAACCAAATTTCGATATCATAGTACTTCTTAACTAAAAGATATCGGCATTTTTAGAAGTCATGATTTTCGAAGAAAAAAATTTAAATTAATTTTTATTTCGAAACGGTAACAGATAGGTATAGGGAAATATCAAGAAAAGTTGTCGGGCAATTGTTGGAGATTCCAAAAATAATATTATATACAGAGTGTTCCATTTGAAAAATCAAAGTTGCTACTGCTTTCTAATAGAAGCGGCAACACCGCATTGTCGAAAATATTTTAGTTGGCTAGAGAATGTCCGAATATTACCTCAATTAAATTTTCAAAGTGATCCGTTGTCTGGTTCACCAGTAACGTCTAATGTGCCATCTACCGTGAATCAGCCTGTATAAGCAGGTTTCAACCGGTCAATTGAAACGTTGTAAGGTGTTGAAGCGGTGTCCTAACAGAATCCCTTCTCATAAAAACGTGAGTTGAACTGAGAAGATCTGGATGAGTGAACGTTTTCTTTGAGTTTTGGTGTCCAGTGAAAGTACTTTTGAGCTGATTCATACACAATTTTAACTTAGTGACATATTGAGAAATGTCTTGAGGCGAATGTTCAGCATCAGAAGAGTTCAAAGAATCTCCTAGTAAACGTAATGTTGTGCCATATACCAGCTCTGCTGGCGTACACATTATCGGTTCTTTCAAAGTTGACCGAATACCTAACAGGATTAAAGAAAGGGCATCAACCCAATTAATAGAATTTCTAGTTGCCATGATCGAAGCTTTCAATTGTCTGTGAAAACGTTCGATTATTCCATTGCTGATGGGATGATAGGAAGTTGTTCTTATTTGACGCGTTCCTAAAATGTTCATCAAGTTTTTCCACAAGAAGGATCCAAATTGAGCTCCTCGATCAGTTGCTATTGAAGAAGGTACTCCGAATCTAGATATCCATGAATTCACAATAGTTCGGGCAATTGTTTCTACTATAGGAATTGCTTCAGGCCACCTTGTGAATCGGTCTATACAGGTCAAGATATACCTGTACCCTCGAGACATAGGCAAGGGTCCAATGATGTCAATATGGATTTCGTCGAATCTTGCATCTGGTGGTTTGAAATTGACTAGCGGTGAAATTGTCTTTGAATTTTAGATATTTGGCAGTACATACAATTTTTAACCCAGTCACGTATGTTCGCATTCATTTTGGGCCAGACGTATCTGTTCGAAATCAGTTGTGTAGTGGACTTAACTCCAGGATTATTGAATGAATGAAGAATTTCAAAAACTTTACGTCTATATTGCTGTGGTATGAATGGTCTAGGTACATTTTTTGATAAGTCACAATAATTAAATTTATCTGAATTTGGTATATTGATAATTTGAATGTTGAGAGAAGTTTTTCTTGATTTCAAATATGAACCCAACTCCTGATCTGAATTTTGTAATTCAATCAATTCATCAATGTCTATGTCATGTTCTAGAATACTATTGATTTCAATTCTAGATAAGGCATCCGCTACGTTATTCTTATTGCCTTCAATATGTCTAATGTCTGTTGTGAACTGAGAGATGTATTCTAGATGTCGGAGTTCACGAGGCAAATATTTATCTGAGGATGATTTGAGTGCGTATATAAGTGGTTTGTGATCTGTCAATATGTGAAAATTCCTACCTTCAATCATATAACGGAATTTTTTAACAGCCAACAATCCTTTACTGAAGGTGCTGTATCTAGTTTGTGCTGGTGCAAATGACTTTGAAAAAAAAAGCAAAGAGGTTTCCATGAATCTTCTGAATCTAGTTGTTGGAGGACAGCTCCACAACCGGAGTCGGACGCATCAACCATAATATTCAAGTCAGCATGAGGATTTAAATGAACTAACAGAGTTTCATTGGCTAAAATATATTTTATTGCATTGAAAGCATCTGTTGCAGATTCACTCTATATGATTTCTTTGTTATTTTTATTATGAGTACATAATTAATTTATGGATTGGCTGTAAGACTGAAGCGCAGTTAGGAATAAATATATGGTAAAAATGTATCATTCCTAGAAATTCTTTCAGTTTACGTTGCGAATTTGGTTGAGGAAAATCCAAGATAACATCAATTTTATTTCTCAAAGGTTTGATTCCGGTGGTATCAACGTGATGGCCTAGGAAATCTATCTCACTCACTCCAAATACACATTTATCCGAATTTACAATTACACCGAATGAACTAAGTCGATCAAATAATCCCTTCAAATGTTTTTCATGATCTTCTCAGTTTGGACTCGCTATGAGTATGTCATCAAGGTAGGGAAAACAATTTTCCAAACCTCTTGTAACCTCGTTAATAAAACGTTGAAAGGTCTGACCAGCATTCCTCAGGCCGAAACTCATTTTAGTGTACTCAAATAACCCAAAGGGAGTCACAACAGCCATCTTTGGAATATCGGACGGTTCAACAGGCAGATGGTATGCCCTGACTAGATCTATCTTTGAAAATATTGTTGCATTTGAACAATAAGAAGTGAAATCGTGAATGTGTTGTAATGGATACTTGTCAGGAATTGTGATATTATTCAGTGCTCGATAATCACCACAGGCAGGCCATTTACCAGGAACCTTCTTTGGAGCTAAATGAACAGGAGACGACCAGTTGCTAGAATATGGTCTGATTATGCCAGTGTCAAGTAAATAATCAAATTCTTGTTTGGCTATTTTATATTTCTCTGGTGCTAAACGTCTTACACGAGAAGTCACGGGAGCGCCTGTAGTTTTGATGAAATGTGTAACGTTATGTTTGATGGGAAGATCTTTTCAAAATGGTTTAATTAGTTGAGGATATGTCAGTAGAAGATTACTAAACTCATCATTTCCTTTGTTAATGAAAGAGACTGCTGTAGATTTAAAAAAATACATATCACCAAGAACACTGTGAAAAGTTAAAGCATCTAGGAGTCTATCTTTTTGAATCAACTAATAAATTGAAATGCCGTACGAAATCGGCTCCAACAATACACTGTTTTACATCAGCTATGACAAAATTCCAAGAGAATTTCTTTCCCAAACCAAAACATTTCATATTCACCAAAAGTTCTTATGCTTGAATTATTGGCAGCAGTTAGAACATAATTGAAATTTTCATTTCTTTGTTTGGATTTATTAAATGGTAATAAGCTCACTTGAGCCCTAGTGTCGACCAAAAATCGTAAACCAGTTCTGCGGCCCATGATGAAAAATAAACGGCTTTTATCGTCAGATGCTGCATTCGCCGTTACTGATGCTGCATCTTGAAGTTTTCCGACTATGAACATGGATCCATACATTTTTTAGCTCTTGAACCAAATAACGAATGATACCAGCATAAAACAGGTCCACCTCTTTTGGGCTCCATTGGTTGAGAAAAAAAATCGGTTTGAGGACGATCTTGATACATTCCGTTGATAAGATTCTTCAGCTCCTTTATTTCCTTGGATAAGAGCAAACACTACCTTGGTAAAACGGAAATTCGTTTTAAGCCCACTGTTTTTGTTTGAAATTTTTTAAATTTTTTTTGCATTACTCAATGTTTTTGTGTAAATTCCGGAACCTCAGTGATTTTTGGTTATGATAATTTTTAAGAAAAAAAATTTAAATGACATGATGAATTGAAAAAATTGAGAGTTTCCGGAATACTTATGGGACCACTGAGCCCATACAAAAAATATCTCTTTCTTGAAATCAATGGTTTTTGCAAGAAACGGATTCTACGATCGGGAAATGTATACCTGATTGGCGCTGTAATCGAGAACGGACAGGTGCTGTGTTGTCAATGTTCATCGAGTTCATTATCTCCACCCCCACTCTTGATAAGTATGCGAACAAACCTGAGCTGGAAGGGATGAGGAAGAAATTTGACTTTTCGGTGATGGTGGCTCATAAGTCTATGGTATTATTGGGTATTGAACACAAAGAGTCTTTATTTGAATTGAAACAATCCACCGCAATTTCCATAATTCAATCAGCTTTACATGCCAACTCTTCGATAGGAATATTGCTATCAAGAAAACAAGAAAGCATAATTTGTACATTACTGGGGAGTCTTTGAAGAAAAATTTCACGTAGGAAAGAATGATCAATTTGAGAATCGCCGATGAGTTGTTGCATTTTTCTCCATAGTTGTGAAGGTTTCTGATCTCCTAAGTGTTCACTACTTAATAATTGTTTGAAACGTTTACCTTGAGATGAGGACATTCTTGTTATAAGAGCTTCTTTCTTCTTCTTCTTTTCTTTCAGCTTCTTGTAAGGAGTTTCTTTAGAAGGGGAATTGATTATGTCCCTGACTTTCATAGCAATTTCTGGATCAAGTGAAGCGATGACATAGTTGAATTTGGTTGATTCTGATGTAATTTTCCGATTACTGAATTGTGCCTCTACTTGAGCAAACCACAATGTAGGGTCGGCCTTCCAAAAGTGTGGCAAATCTAGTGAAACTGTAGTTACTTCTGCTGCAGAATTCTCAATCATATTCGTTTATCGGGGTCACCAATTGTAACGGTTCTGGATACGATTTATCGAAAATTATGTAAAACTACTTTGAAGTATTTTATTAACTTTTGACAACTGGTTGCCGTCATCAACAGCCATACAGAATGATATAAAAATAGGAAATAATAAAAATACTACTACAGATTAAACAGAAACTATTAATAGTTATTCATGATACGAGTGTTAAGAGTGGCGTTTATTTTGGGAGTGGGCAATATTGCGAAACGAGCCTTAGCGAGTGGAGCAACCTTTGACCAAAAAAAGTGTTTTGTCAAAAATAATGTATCATGCAAATTATTTTGTACAACTTCTACTGCTAGTAAGAAAAAATAGTTCAAAAGATCCATAGGATTCGAACACATGATTCAACTAAAGTAAGTAATTTTTTACGGACCTTGATTCCCTGATATCTGAAAAATGGCCATCTGGCCAAACTAGCATGTGTAGGCATGCGAACATAGTACATACTACACTACTCAATCGTACATATTTTGTTCGTTAAAATAAGTGACGTCTGGCGGACCTGGGACCTTGGACAATAGTGCCATCAATGGAATGTTTCCTATTTCAGCACACATTTTTGTACATATTCATAGATGCATCATTTTGTTCAATAACAATGAATTTGAATAATGACAGTCGTGGAATGGAACTTCGGTCGTTAACGCGTTACTTGATAGTCAATTCTATTTTTTATATAATCGTAACTGTTATTATCTGTTCAAAAGGTCCTGGAGATTTGTAAGTCACATTCGCAACGGAAAATGGAAATAATACCCTTGTTTTATTGCTCAGGCAATTACTTCATCAACCTTCCAGATATATAAACAATTGTTTTGCTTAGTCTGTAGAGCACAAAAAAGTGTTTCATTATTTATTCATTCCGTAGTTTAGTGCTTGCTTCTTGTACTTGCTGTGTAGTTTGCAAAAGTAATGTCCCATTTGATGTGTGAACTTGGTACTCGATGTGTATTCAAGTGTAAAATTGAAATATATATGTTGTAATAACAAAATGACATGTCTATTGACTATTCCACTCAGTCCTCTACTTCGACAAACACATTACCATGAGTGGCAATAGATTTTTGCATTTTTTTTTTCTAATTTCCAAAATCAATTTCAAGGAGTTTGTTGATTGAAGAAAGTCTTTCCTATTATAGACTGGGAGATGGTGACAGATTTCAGGTGACGATTTTCTCGTTTATGCCTTTGAGACCAGTGAAAGATATGAAAATTCTGACTAAAACGATGAAAAATTTGAGCGGTCGCCGCGTGGCCTTCAAAAAATTCAATTAACCATAACTTTTTTATGGGACATTCATGATGGAAACTTCCATTATTTCTTGAGGCATAAGATGTCCGGAGGACTGCTCATTGCTAATATCCTATACAATAGGAAAAGTTGGGTCGAAAATCCATCAGAAAACAACTACTTTCCTGGGTAATGCCACAACGAACATTGAATTACATCTGATGAAATTTCCGTGCAGAGTTCCTACAAGGTTATCTCTGCAATTGCTTATTAAATGGAAATGTTCATCGAAACATTCGGACCACCTATATATCGATTTCGGGGTGTTGCCCCTCATCAGTATAGGGTAGGTCTAGCAGTCAATAACTAATGACTAATGACTGCAACGGATGAATCGATAACCAAATCAATTTCAAAACCAAAACTGAGATCGCGCCCGCACAGTGGATAACTCCAAACTGCGAGCGCCATCTCAGCGCCGGCCACCCAACTAAGCAATACCCATGAACCACGATCGTCAAGACCGTATAAAACGGAGAAGAAAACTGTAGTTCACAAACAATGAGCTTATGACTTTAGGTATAAAATGTCCGGAGGACTGCTCATTGCTAATATCCTATACAATAGGAAAAGTTCGAAAATCCATCAGAAAACAACTACTTTCATGGCTAATGCCACGATGAACATTAAATTACATCTGATGAAATTTCCGTGCAGAGTTCCTGCAAGGTTAGCTCTGCAATTGCTTGTTGCATGGAAATGTTCATCGAAACATTCGGACCAACTATATATCGATTTCCTATACCTATACCTATACAATAGGAAAAGTTGGGTCTTATTGTATAGGATATTAGCAATGAGCAGTCCTCCGGACATCTTATGCCTCAAGTCATAAGCTCATTGTTTGTGAACTACAGTTTTCTTCTCCGTTTTATCCGGTCTTGACGATCGTGGTTCATGGGTATTGCTTAGTTGGGTGGCCGGCGCTGGGATGGCGCTCGCAGTTTGGAGTTATCCACTGTGCGGGCGCGATCTCACTTTCGGTCTTGAAATGGATTTGGTTATCGATTCATTCGTTACAGTCATTAGTTATTGACTGTTAGACCATCCCTTTACTGATGAGGGGCAACACCCCGAAATCGATATATAGGTGGTCCGAATGTTTCGATGAACATTTCCATGCAACAAGCAATTGCAGAGATAACCTTGTAGGAACTCTGCACGGAAATTTCATCAGATGTAATTCAATGTTCGTCGTGGCAATAGCCAGGAAAGTAGTTGTTTTCTGATGGATTTTCGACTTAACTTTTCCTATTGTATAGGATATTAGCAATGAGCAGTCCTTCGGTCATCTTATGCCTCAAGTCATAAGATCATTGTGAACTACAGTTTTCTTCTCCGTTCCATTATTTCAGTTGGCATCAACGAGAAAATCGTCTAAAATTTTTTTTAAAATCACAAGTTTACGCCATCATTGGTACCATTTGGCCACGTGCAACCCTTATGCCTATAATTTTTTCGCTGCCATTATCTATATTAACATGCCGTTGGTGTACAGCGGCAATGAAATCGTTACAAAACACATATATTTTTAATGAAATCGAATTTTTATATGAAAACCACGCAGCAACCGTTGAAATTTTTCATTATTCTTGTCAGAATTTTCATATCTTTCACTGGTCTCAGAGGCATAAACGAGAAAATCGTCACCTGAAATCTGTCACCATCTCCCAGTCTATTAGGTCAAGACGGAGATGAAAATAAGATGTTCTTTTCACAAAAAAGGAAAGACGCCTTTACTCCTTTTTATAAGATAGTTAGTAAATGAAAACCCCGGTTTTCACCCCAGAAAAATCGCTTTGTGGAAGTTTTTAAACAAGTAATTGTGCAAGAAATTACAACTTTTTTGTTATTTTGCGAATATCTCAATAAGTTTTGGAGGAATTGTTTCACTATCAATAGAATTTTTGTAGGTTTTGAAAAAACCTATAAAATGGTTTCTTATACGACTAGATCGGTGCATTTTTCACTGAGACAATCCGGGAAAACCTCGACAAAGAGACTATTTTTCAAAAATTCACAATTTCTATAAATCTGAAGCTGTACATGCAATATTGCGGAATCTGATAGATAATAACATGTGGTACAATTGTGCGCAAAACGGTTTCTGTCCGATGTATTGCTTTTGCACAATCGCGTTATAAACAATTTAATGCGCCGATTTAAGCGAAATCATCTGATGCAAATTCTGTAAACGGCATTTGGAAGTAGAGATTAATATCTAAATTTTGCATATATTGGATTTTCACCTGAGAAGTGGGAAATGTGTTGAAAATGTCACTGGAAGTTTCTCTAAATGCTTCAAAGTGTACCCGAAGTCGCCCGAACTCAACTTCAATGCGACTTTGGATGACTTCGGACGCACTTTGAAGCGTTTTGATCACCTTTCAGTGACATTTCCAACACATCTCCAACCTCTCAGGTGAAAAGACCAAATATTCAAATTGTAGATATTGATCTCTCCAGATGCCGTTCACAGAATTTGAATTCGACGATTTCCATTAAATCGGAGCATCTTGCAAGATGTTCCCTTAAATTGTTTATAACGCGATTGTGTAAAAACTACACATCGGACAGAAAATATCTTGCGAATAGTTGAACCGCATATTATTATCTATCAGTTTACGCAATATTGTTTCTCCAGCTTCAGATTTATAAAAATTAAGAAACATAAAAGTAGTAATTTTTTTCACTATTTCTTGTTAAAAAATTCTGCTGGGGTGAAAACTGGGGTTTTCGCCAACACACCATCTTACAAGAAGAAGAAGAATCATTAATTAAAAGAGTATAGGCAATTTGCGTCTTTTATTTTGTGAGGGAAAAAACCTCTATATCTTGGTCTATATGCCGAATAGGTTTTCAGGTAACTGGTCTATCTATGATTTTGTCTATCGTACTAACACTAATCGTTTATTTTCTTTTATAATTATTGAAGAATAGGTCTCCATTGACGTTTCTCCTTCATCAGGATAAAACAGACTGAATAATTGTCAATACAACCGTAAAGATATACTGGGAAACATAACCTGTGTGCTATTCAAAAGGGGTCAAAATTCGTATGGTTTAAATAACATTGATCGAATGTAACTTTCTTGTTATGAATGTAAAATTTAAATTCCCGCGTCGAGAATGTCAAACATTAATTTTACTTTAATTGTTATCAATTCATATTTACCCGGAAAAAATGTCTAATTGTTATTGTTTTCAATTATTGGATGTTGTGAGAATCGGGAAAGGTTTTATTGACAATGAGTTTCAAAGCTTTGCTGAATAAAGATGTTCGGCATACATCCAAGCTGGCCATAAAACTGTGGAACTGCTAAAGAAGGAATGACTGATCATAATTTACAAAACCTCTGGCCAGGTTTATATGCATAAATAAAAGGCATATTGAAGTTACAGAAGAGTGAGCGAGTTTGTGAGGGAGGTTAATATGTGCCTTTTATCAAACGAGAGAAGCGGGACTGAAATAGAAATAATGCTCAGCATGAAAGTTATTGAATGACACTTTGAAAGTGAGTTTCACGTGTTGTTTTTCAATGAAAAATATTACAGAGCGTAATACCAATCATCAAAATTGGTGACTTCATTTGCATAATGAGGATGGAAATTGTTAGATTGGCTTTACTAAAGGAAAGAAGTACATTGATTTTGTTTGTGTTTGATTCACTTATCTTGTTGGATATTTATTCTAGAATATTGTTAGATCCATGTTTGTTGCGTTTGTAGTTCATCCCCTCCCCATTCATCATGCTATAAAGAAGCAAGCTACTTGATAAGTACAAAACGATATATCCAAGAAAACAATGATGTGAAAAGGAAAGATGAAGGTGCTGCAGTGAAGTCCTGTAGGAACATAAGCGTTTCTACCACATAAAGAGATCTGGCTTAGAAATAGCAATAGCACTTCAGGATAGTGTACTGACTATACTGTTATGAGTTTTTTCCGCACAATGACAACCAACTTGTCAACATATGAATCCCCTCTTTTTTCTCCAGACATTTTTTCAACTGAAGCAGCTTTTTAGTGACTGCCCAATCGGCCCTGAATAAAATTTTTAAAAAAATTGCGGACTTTCCAAATTTTCAGAAGATTGCTAACTTAGTACGGATTCCATAGAGAGGACTCGCAGGAGTTCATTATGATCTTACTCCTCGTCTCCGTGAATATATCAGGAAAACGATTCGAGACCATGAGTCCCATCGAAAGTCATATACCTGAGATTATCTTTTGCCAAAGAACTATCATACGCATGCGTACCTAGCAACCACAGACCTATCGGTCGTTCATAGAGACCTATAAATGCTGGTGTTCCGTAGGGATCCATGCTATCACCAACACTTTTTCTTCTTCACATCCATCATTTGCTCAGTGCATATTTTCGTGAATGATAGTATCCTTCATACCACTTTCTCTTCCTATGTTCCAATATTGTCGTGAATGCCAGAAATGCCCTTTGAATTGTTTCATTGCATTGATACGTTATGCATTGTTATGCAATAATTCGATCACGATGGAAGTTCATTGTCATATACGACCGACATTGAAATTAGCAAAAGGGCGTAACGTGCTAAAATCGTTGTCCGAATGAAAATGAAAACATTTCTATTATCATATAAATAGAAGATGATTGGAATGATGAGAGATAGTTAGTGATAGATTCCTGTAGAGGAGAGAGTCCTAGCACTCAGTTAGCCTTGTAGGCTTATAGACTGTGACGTCTAAAGGAGGGAGGTTTAGGATAATTTCCATGGAAACGGTTGGAATGCTATTCATAGTACTCGTGATACACAGACAAGCGAGCCTCTGTATTTTACCAAGGTTGGCTGCTTCATCTTGGGCCACCACAAAAGTGACCCAAAGGGGATTCTGGGTCTCATGATCGCGGTGTGAAGCCAGTGTATGACTTTCGGTTTCAGTCCCCATATTTTTCCAAAAGCTCTTCTATACATCATGAACGATGCTTTGCTTTTGTTGACTACATCTTGTGGATGCATGTTCCAGGTTAGCTTCTTATCCAAGAACAGCCCCAAATATTTGTAGTGTTACGCCAAAGAACTTGGTTGACTTCAAATCCCCCAAAATTATTTTGCGTGTGAGGGAAATGAGTGTGGTTTTGCTGGGGTTTGCCTTCTCTTTTGCACCATTCCTCTACGGTCCTCAGTGCATTCAGTATTGGTGTTGGTACTTCCTCAGTCTATGTGATGCATATTTGGATATTAGAATCAGCATGGAAAAGGCACCTTGAAGTCAGAGAAAACTCATTCTGTCCTTTCTTCTGCTACTGTTGGACCGTAAATTACTGAGTGGTATACGCTTCCACCTTATAATTCACACCATCTTTCGCAAGACTGCACTTGCCACTCTGCTATGATCAACACTAGGATTTTCGGATTCTATATTATAGAAAGTTGCAGGGTTTTGTGTGATTTATGGTATCATGGAGTTGACCAGTGCTTGACAACCTTTATTTATAATTTTATGGAATTTAGGATTTCGGAACGATTCTGTAAACCAGAAAGATGTTTCCAGGATGGCGCAGATATTCCATAGGACTCATACTCCGCATTTAGTTCGCTGAAACAACATTGCATTCGATTTTTTTGTAACAGCGGATATGATTGCATTTAATTTTTTCTGTATCCGGTCTTTTTGTCCCTGATTCAGTTATCCTTCAGATATCCCCCAGGAGCGAGGGAGAAGTAGGTAGGAATAGGTGTTTTTCTAAAATTTCTGAAACACTTCCCGATGAAGAGAGTTCCAAAGCTTTGCAGCTCGTTTAAAGAACGCCCTGGGAAGTGGAGTCAAAGGAATGTGAAGACTGAGCTAGACGGGTCAGTTTTGATGGGACCACTAACGGTGGAATGATGATATTTCAGAAGAGCATCGTCCATAAAAATATATATAAAACAGCGACAGATCGCCAACGTTTCCGCGGTGTTCCGAGAAATAAGCGGGCTTGTAAACGCATCACCACCGACGGGACAGAACTTCTACTTCCAAAATCTTTTCGAGAAATTGAAATCGGACTATCATTAGAGCATCCAGGAACGCTGCAAGACAGTGCAAAAAAAATCAATTTGCAATTGTGCCAAAACTAATGATCCGATAGTGCCTGTTTTGTGCACACATAAAGTGAACATGATTCAATACTTCCATGAGAAGGGCCAACCCTATTTCTTGAAAAATGGCGGAGTTATAAATTTGAAAAAAAATCGAAAATTTTTCCAGTTTTTCTCTGTTACTAATGATCCGATCGGGTCGTAAAATATTCCATTTTGTCCGTATTTCCATTCTCTACAAATTGTTTCATTGAAGTAACCAGATTGCTTTATTAGGTTTAATTTTCTACAAAACAATAAAAAAACACGTTTTTCTGCATTTGGGTCAAAATTCCGAAACTATGATATTCGATGTCGGGCGTCTTTAAGAAAAATCGGCAACTTTTAGACAAGTATAATTGAGGTATACAACCCAGACATACATTCCCGATCTACCCATTCAGAAACTTTCGACAAATTTTGACTATAAATATTTTAATTGGACTGTCACTGTATTCTGTATTAAACCTATATAGTATAATTTAGCGTTTACTGTTGAAGACACTAGTAACTTTCATATACGTCAATAACTAGAAGCACTGGAATATAAAGCAAACAAACTTTGAAAATTATTTCACTCCTTCATTTTCAGATTTTTAGTAAATTAAATGAGAATCAATGTCCCTGGCTTTTATCGTCATTCCTCTACCACAATTTCAAAATTCACTAATGGTACATTAGATGAAGACTTCTCAGTTGTGGCTGTGACAGAAGGCAAGTTGAAGTTTCATGAGTTGGAAAATAGGGTTGTTGATAAAAGTAATTGTAGTGGTTGTTTGTTACTGGTTGATTTAGAAGGAATCGTTGCCAGTCACACTCAAAAATATCATTCCTCCAATAGTTCTTTGAGGAACATTAAAATTATTCAGTTTCCGTTCAAACATTATAGAGAGTTTTATATCATTCTCGTGTATTTCCTTATGCAAAAAGTGAGATTATGGAATTAGGAGGTGGTGAATTATTTCACGGAAATATTGAGAATCGTCATTCCTCTGCCGTATTCCTCTGGCTCCTTGTCAGACAGAGAAATTATCCCAGTAAACACAAGGATATCCATTGGATGTCCAATGGATATCCATTTCGTACATTGTGGATATCCATTGGATGTCCTTCGATGGACAAAGGATGTCCAATGGATATCCCATGGACATCCATCGGCCACTAACTTGGACGTCCATATGATATTCATTGTGGACGTCTAGTGGATATCCATTTTCGATTAAATATGTACCTATTTTGAACGTGAATTGGACCTTCAATGGACATTTTGTGGACCTCCAATGGAGGTAGACTGGACCTGTTAATTGACATTAACTGGACCAGTGATTTATGTTGAATGAACCTATAAGACACACAATTTACATTATGGAAAGGCTTATTCCAAGAATAATAGCACACTTTTGTGTATCCAATCAGCAACTAATGAAATCACTACTTCCTTACGTCCTCAGTTATCCACATAAATGCGTTCTTTTTTTTTTGTAATAATATTCTTTCAGAATCTCCAGTTTTCTAGTTTTTGAGACATGCCTTGACATAGAAAAATAAATAACATTTCTTTTCAGACGTATAGCAATACACTATAGATCGTCATCATTGACATTTTCAATGCAAGAACTCATTTATAGAATAAAATTCGATTCATATAGACAATATATTCAAAGACGAATATGTTTTAAAAACAGAACATGATATAAAAATGTTACTATAAAATGAAAATGTGATTGTAAATCAAACTGAAATAATGAAACATTCTTTTTATAAAAAAATAAATATCTTTCTGATATTAAACTTTGAATTCAGGTATTTTTTTTTCTTTTCTTCTTGGTGACTCCTTTCCTTTGGTCTTCTTATCCATTTTTTATTGACTCCTCTGAGGGCTTGGTACTTTCTTCACATGCCCCTGTGGATGAGTAAATAATATCAATAACTTGTCGATTCTATATTTCAAGAATATATGTAATAGTAAAAAAAAAATCAAAATGATAACAATTATTTAAATACACAACCAAATAGAATCATCGAATCTATAAAAGGCCAATGAAAAAACCAAATCAAAAAAGCTATTTTTTCAACTAGTCTACACAAAAAATATAGATATTGAATATAGGTAGGTATATAAAAAAACATGTACTCTCAGAAACTGAAATAAACAAAAAAAAAACATTGAAAGAACCACATGATAAAGAGCAGTTATAGTTGAAAGAATTTGTGTAAGGCCATATAGTGTTATGTGTGCGCACCATGAAGTTTGTGTTGAAACTTGACCATTGAATGAAGATGATATACTAGCAGTTTTGCTTCATTATATGAAAATCACCACTTACCAATTAGCACCTTTGCTAATTTCAGGTTGCTGAAAGCTTTTTTTCTGAATTCTGCAGCATATGCATTGAATCATATTGAATTCAAACATATTTTCACCAAATCATATACATATGGCTGCCTCCCAGCTAGGATAATTCATTAGAGTCTTGTTAGATGGTGAACTTACACTTGCTGTACAGAGGTAGAAATTTATTTTATAATGAATCATAACCTATAAGCAATTTGGCCAACTTCAAATTTCCAAACACACTCTTCTTTTTAGCTCCATGCTAGCTGAATAATGGGCGAAAGGAATTTGATATTGTCACATTCAGACATCTTCTAATGAAATCATACAGTTCCAAACTAGTTTAGAAAGTTCGTCAACCTTAAAACCAGAAATAGGTCATATTTTCTATCGATCTATATTTTAATAAAAATGTTCAGTTTTCATAACTACCTGTGTTACTCACAGTTCCGTTGAAGTTTATTTTGTTCTCTAAGTGCATCACCACAAGAAATAGGTGTTCATGTGTATATATGGAGAAGTTGACTGTTGAGAGATACAACTATTGATTCCCTTGTTTCCTTATTGTGTGTCAGTTGTTGAGGGACCTTCAGTTTCCAAATTTCATCAGGAGTTTGAGGAAAGATATGTTGCATTTCCTGAAAAACAATCAGTAATGAGTTGAGCATTTAAAACAAAAATATTTTTTCAGAATTTTTTGAGTTGAAAAAAAATGTGCAACAACAGGACAGTTAATCACCACTTCGAATAGATGTGGTAGCTATGAATTCCTATTTTGCTCTTCTGTAACATTTCTTAAAAATTTTATTTCTGTTTTATTTTTTACTTTATCTTACTCAAACGCACTCCACCTTGGATTCAAACGTCAATCAGTTTCAAAGCCTCTCAATCTCCCAGGAATTTGCAATCAGTTATTGTTACTTTAGCGAGACTTACCGTATTTATTAATATTTCTATGGACTCACCTGATAAATACTGCGAGTCAAAATGAGTATTGAATAGTCAACTAAATGAACGTGAACACTGTAATAAATAAAGCACTTCCGAACACTATACGAAACGAATTTAATCCCAAACAATCAAAAATTGTCCTGTTTCTTTCTCTTGCAATTAGCCACAAAAAAAATTGTTTATTGTTTTTGTTTTGTGCAACGGCGTCAAGTGCCATTTTTCTTTGCTTGGTCATATCATATTTGTCATTGCCTGCATTACCGATTTCGGTAGTTGCCAACTGCGACAAGGACATTGGTACCAACATGCGAACAACGTAGAACAAACCATGTGTTTAGGCTGTGACACAACAAATACTAATTAGGATAGAATAACACAGTCTAACAGTATTTTGAATGGTCATTTATATTTCACATATATTTCATATGTTTCATGAAAACAACAATAGGTACGCTAATTTTCCGAAATTGATTCCCTCTTCGAAATTACCATATTTATACATTAACTCATAACATTACACTTACACTTTTCAGAAGTTCAGTGTTTGGTCCGAGCGAAGGATGTACAATGGACGTCCAATGGACATCCCTTTTTTAAACTGGATTTTCAGTCAATTTGGTCAAGAAATGGATGTCCATTGGATGTCCTCAAACGGATATCCATTGTACTAGCAGAAATGGACATCCAATGGATATCCATTTAACGTCCTTGTCCACAAGGACCAATTATGGACATGAAATGGATATCCATAGGATATCCTGTATTTACTGGGATGTTACTATGACCTAGGTCTTTTTTGTAGTAAATATTGGGAATTGTTTGAAGCTCAGAAAGACAGTTTAACAGATCATGTTGCAACTGTAATTACCATATTGCTCTATTTTTGGCTTATTCGCCTTTAGTTCAAAAACACTGGCAGTAGTGATTTCAACTTTGTCATCATAATTTGAAACCATTGATTAGATCCAACTGCTGATACCATTCAAAGTGATAGATTATTTGAAATTGGTAAATTCAGTTTTACCCATTGTAACAATTCGTTTTTTCAACAATTAAAGTTTTTAAAAATTTACTGATGAAGCTTTTTTCAAAACCACGTATAAAACTCGAAAAATCGAAAATTTTGAATAATCCGTATGTGATTCCTATTACTCAATAATAAACAATTATAACTAATATAAAATTCAGCCGACACTGCAATTCATGTTACAAATAACATAGTTACAAAATGTTGACCCTTTTAAATGTTTAAATTAATAAATTACAGTTGCAATTGGAAAACATGACAGAATATAACTACGGACTGTCTTCCATAGTCGGTTTTCTACTAGTATTTTTTTTTAATCACTCATGTCATGCTCTATTGATTGGTGTATATGCCGATACATTTCTTTCGTTTCTATATTATAAGGCACCACACGATATAAAAGTTGTGTCCCAATGATGTGCGTCTATGAAAATCACAAGTAATATAGAGGATTTCATGTTGATCAAAACCGTTTCTCTGTTACCCATGCAAATTTGGAGTAAACGAATTTATTCCATTCTCATTCATGCTCTTCGAAGTATCACACGGTATGAAAGTTGGAAGCCAATGATGTGCTATCATGAAAATCACACGTGGTAAAGAAGATTTCATGGAGATTGAAATGGTGATAACCGTTTCATTCTCACTCATACAGATTTAAAAGTAAATGACATCACACGGTATGAAAGTTTGAACCCGATGATGTACGGTCATGAAAATCTCTTGAGAATTTGATGTAAATCACCATGGTGGAAACAGTTTCTCTGTCATCCATACAGATTTGGAGTAGATGATTTTCTTCCATTGAGAAATATCCTCTACTCATCACACAGTATGAAAGTTGTATCCCGAGTACCTATGTGCGGTCTTATCTCATGTGATTTTCATGTTCGCACATCATCGTGTTACAACCTTTATACGGACGTGTGATATCTGAAAAATATTTCTCAAAGCAAGTGAGTTAATTACTTCAAACCCCTATTGAGTGACAGAGGAACGTGTTTCATCATGGTAATCTTCATGGAATCCTCTACTTCTCGTGTGATTTTCATGATCGCACATCATTGTGATGCCTTGAAGATATTTCTCAATGGAAAAATTACTCCAAGTATGTGTGAGTGACATAGAAACGTGTTTCACCATGTTAATATACATAGAATCCTCTATATCTCATTTAATTTTCATGTTCTCACAACATTGTGTTACACTCTTTATATCGTGTGATGTTTCGAAAATATTTTCAATTAATGAAAACCATTTACTCCAAATCTTTATGAGTGATAGAGGAACGTGTTCCACCCTGTTGATCTACATAGAATCCTCTATATCCCATGTGATTTTCATGATCGCACATCATCGGGTTACAAGTTTTATACTGTGTGATGCCTTGAAGATATTTCTTAATGAAAGAAGGCATTTTCCAAATCTTTATGGGTGACTGAGAAACGTGTTTTCGCCATGTTGATCTACATAGAAAACTCTATTTCTCATGCGATTTTCATGATCGCACATCATCGGGTTACAACTTTCAGACTGTGTGATGTCTAGAAGATATTTCTTAATGAAGGAAATCATTTACTCTAAATCAGTATAGGGGACGAATAAACGGTTTTCACCGTTTTAATATGTGTGAAATCCTCTATATCTCGTGTGATTTTCATGAACACACATCTTCGGTTTATAATCTCCTACTGTGATAAAGAAACGGTTTAATTGGCTCTCTATACAATGATACTTTGATGATCTCAAATTCATCTAAGTTACATAACTATACCGAATATGCATAATTGGATTTGTTTGACTGAAATGTAATGTTTTCTGTATTTGCTTGCAGCGCCAATAAATTATATACGTACGTATACACCTTTCCACAGATTTTAGTCTGGTTATTTACTACTGAATTTTCATCAACATGTGTGTCTAGTAATCTGTGGGTAGCTTCACACGAATGGAGAAAGACCCTATTCCATACAGCCTATTGTTCAAGTTCATAGTACAACAATGATAGTTATTATGAAGTCATTAGTCACTAATTTCTGAGAAATTTGTGTCAGTAAGTCCAAAACATGCATCTATTTAATTTATACGTTGGGAAGAGCAGATTAATTCAAATTAGGCAATGATGATGCTAACTTTGTTTGGCGAAACCACGTCGAATGGAATTTACGTAGTTTTGTTGCTGGTGGAATTTTATTCATACCAACAGTTCCAAATATTCATGTATTCGACTGGCATTCACGTGGTTACAAAATAATATTATTATTCATCTACGAATTATTCGTGACTTCACAATGTATGAACATAATTGACTAAAACTGACTTTATAATATATTTTCTTCAAAAAATATACTATGTTTTGCTGCTGACGGTATAGATTTTATTGAATTCCTAATAGATATCATTGGGCTGACCTGAACACTCACTTTTTCAGAGTTTTGAGCTCTCAAGTCATAATTATTTATTTATCTAGTCGTTCTAGACGACAACCAAACACATTGTGGGACCTTATTTTTGATAGTGCTTGTGTTCAGTGCAGTGCTTGTGGCAGCACAGTGTTGTTTGTGAGGTGCATGCAAGTTTAATCTCTATGGAGACACAAAAACTGATACCATTCCCTGTGGATTGCAGATGCACGGGTCAGCCGGACTCCATTCAGCCATGGCTATCAAACGGCAGAGAAGGCTTCGAGAACAAGCTAAGAAAAAAGCTGCCGAAAGAAGAATGAGCACCAGAACGAACAGCATGGACAGTATGGAGCATGTTCCTAGACGGGGAAGTTTCCAGCCGCCCAAGGACCACGCCCTTGCCACGTCCATAGGCATTCTTCACCTCGGAGTATGCTTCGTGGTGCTGGGGCTCTTCTTGGTAGGCTCCGGCCTCCTTCCAGACGACTTGGTTACTTGGAGAGGAGGAGGGTACTGGAACGAACTCGTAGTCACTGGTATTTTTGTAAGCGCTATTGGCATATTCCTCATTATTCTGAACAAAGTGGTGAGCAAGAGAGAAGAAGAAGAGCTCCAGGACTACGTAGCAAGACAATTGACTCGCTCACGAAGTGGCCACAGATTAGAAAGGGATGTAGAGACTGGTTGTTTGACGACGAAGAATCATAGAAGACTCCTTGATAAACAGCGAGAAGAGAAAAATAGAGGGATTTCCGATATAACACCTACTCACTCGCCTCATACAAAGATACCACCTCCAAATGCTATCAATGGCGAAGTCTACCTTGAAAAAATCTTAGAAGAAGATATAAATGAAAAAGAATTGGGGGAATTTCGTAGGCTAGACTTGAAGGAGACTATATCAACAACTACCACTGCTAGTTTGAGTCCTGGGACCCCTTCCGAAACGCGGGAGTTGCTAGTCAATGGGCGACAGTACAGCTTCAACTCAAGGCAGTATTAGGAGCGATCAGTTCAACACAACCGAATTGATGTTTCTGGGTGTGAATCAGCTACCCATAAGTTGATGGATTTTGATTTGATTGACTGAGAGTAAGATGAAAGAATAGTAGTATTAATCAAACCTTTTTGTATCCTTACTTCTTATCAATGGACATTTCCAGCAAATACGGTTTTGCATTAAGCTATAGAATGAGACTACTTATCGAAGAATTGAAATAACAGTCCAATTCAGAATACTGAAAATCAGAGTTTATTATGGACCATATAAAATCTGACAGCTGATACATTTCTACCTTTGATTCACTGTAATTCTTCTGAAGTGAGGGTCTTAAGTGAGAGTTGACGTGTCTTCATGAAACTTTTCCAAACTATGGAAGATGTAACTTCACTTTGCTTTGAAACAAATAGTTTACATAAACATTGGTCAGGAAATCCTAGCTGAAATATTACAAGTTTCTCTCTCAGAAAGTTGAAATTCGTATGAGTATATGTTTCAATTCGTGAGCTGTGTATGTAAATATCTAGGTCTGATCGGTTTTAACCTTAGAAAAATAAAAAGAGTTTCTAAAAATAAATGAACATGCATAAAGAAAAAGCAGCATCGTAATATATATCTTAATCGGTGAAACAAAAAAACTTCATGGGTGATTCAACGAGGAAACTCTTCCATTCATTTATGAAATACGCAGAACTTCAGCTGCAAGAGGATTCAATATTATTCATCCAATTTCCCAAGTTAGAGAAAAAGTGAGTTCCGATGTGTTCGTGAAAAATCAGTATTAACATTAGAGTCCTAGATCTTTGGCTATATGCTGAGGAAGATAAAATCAATTTCACTCCAAGTGAAATATATCTGATGAATGGTTTGAAAAAATAAATAAATATCAAAAATATTTGCAATCATTTAGACCATATCACTCTTTCGGGTGGTTTGGCAGTAACTGATTTCGATCGTGGTCTAGTTTCAATAGCTTGTATTTCTAATCGAAAGCATTATAGGGTCAATATTCTAAAATATGCTAAGAACCCTGCAAACGGAGTTTGTCGATTTTATTCTGACTCGTTCTGTATATAACCGGATAGGCGCCACAATGCAATGTAATCAAATGATATATAAAGACTGAAGATTATTAATAAAAGAGACATCATAAAATAAAAATGAATTGCTTTTATCTCAGAATGTCGTAGAGGGAATTGGTTTTTGTCGCCTGCGAAAATTAGATTCTGGATTATTTTCATTGTTATATCTTTGACACATTTCTTTTCAGAACTGTGATAAGTGAGACATTTCCAGAGTTAAATCTGCCTTACAGTAAGGAACAATATTGGGGTGAATAAAACTGGGTTATGTACTGGTTTATATCAGATAATATTCTCTGAAACTACTTGGTCAATATGGTTACATGGCCATTGTCAAGTCTTTTTCGAATGCATATATACTTTGTTATAGTCGCTAAATCGATATCTGAGAACAAGCAGCAATGGCATCGAATAACCTTCATATGGATAACTTACTTTGGCGGACATTTAAGATAATTTTTGACAGAGACAAGGATCACAAGTTTAGACGTACTGTCTGTCGCCTTCAACAACTTCCCTAAGTCCTAGGAAGAATTTTGAGGAGTGTTCATAATTTAAAAAAATTCATGTACTATATAAATTTGTATTCAATATTCCACTTTTCTTATTATTACGTGTAATTGCCCATGGCATAGATTCACTCAACAGCAAAGCTTGATGGTGATCATTTTACAAATTTAAACTGGTCATTTATTGGTTTGTTGGTACTGATAACACTCGACAGATGGCAATAAAATGAGTATTAGCTCCTAAACTCATCTATTTGATGTACTCATGTGAAATGCCTATCAAAAAAATTAATTGTTTCAGAGCAAATTATGAATTCCTGTGAAGACAGTTATTGTTTCAAAGAACCCTATTCATTGCAGGTTTCATTAATGGAGTAATCCTTGGATGATTTCAGGAAAAATTCTTCATATGAACATAGGTCCGTAACAGCGTCATTTCTGAGATACAGGATGTTGAAATTTAACAAAAAAATCAGTTCTTCCCCAAACCGCTTTGCTTTTTCTTTCACTTTTGATACATGTCAAGTATGCATAAAAATACATTTTTTCCATGATGAAGGAGTTCTTAATTTTCATCAGTGGCATCCCTGTTAACATACCCTGTCATATTTTTCATCAAAATAATGATACGCCACTGTCTTTTTTCCAGATAAATGTCATTTTTACAATTGCCCTTTATCTTCTCATAAAAATGGTCTCTTGTCTTTTTTCGCCTGGAGGACGGTTTTTGATTTAGAAAATAGAATACATTCATTTGCTTGTCCCTATTCGATTTTTTCTCTTAGTCTTAATTTCACAATTGTGGTACCCAAAAGATCTAAGCAATATTTTCATAATTTTATGGTAACTATTATTGAGTTTTTGTAATGAATATGCATACATAAAAATACATTTTTAGTTTTAAAATTAATTATGAACAAAAAATACCAAAATCAAATTAAGTGTTCAAAATGGCCAACTTCTGCAAGTATGCACGTTTCAGCCCTCCTTCTCACAGACTCGCGTACTCTTTGGAGTATTCCTTATGGTATAACAGGAAACTATTACGCGGTTTCGCAATTCTTCCTCCGTTTGCATTGGTTGACTGTACACCAAAGTTTTAAGATGTCCCCAAAGAAAATAATCGAGACTGTTTAAGTCTGGGGATCTAGCTGGCCATGATTCTGTTCCCCCACGACCTATCCAGCGATTATGGAATTTTGGTTTAAATATTCGCGTGCCAGAGCACTAAAATGAGCAGGTGCACCATCGTGCATAAACTATATGCGATTTCGCATTAAAATAGGAACATCTTCCAACAGAATTATCTTCAAGAAATCGGCGATAATTACCCTAATAGCACCATGAAGTCCGATGGTAATCCATAGGACATCCTCTCAGGACATTCGGGACGTCCTTAGGATGTACAAAATTGGTACCGCGGACGTCCATTGGACATCCGTGGGAAGCACCAATGTCTCGACTTCTCACCAAAATTGGACGTTCTATAAGGATATCCAATGGACATCCACCTGGGATGTTAATCGGACGTCCCCGAATTACATCAATCGAAACTACATCTTGGACGTCCTTAGGACGCGCAATATTGGTACGTCCTTAGGACGTGCAGTATTGGTACCGCGGACGTCCATTGGACATCCGTGGGAAGTACCAATGTTTCGACTTCTCACCAAAATTGGACGATTTATGAGGATATTCAATCGACATCCACCTGGGATGTTCATTGGACGTCCCCGAATTACATCAATCGAAAGTACATCTGGGACGTCCTTAGGATGTGCAGAATTATCACATGTGTTTGTTCCTACATCTCTTTCAGGACTAAGATTATGATATTGTTGTGGATTACTGGAGATAATAATTTGGATGGAACCAGATTTACTTACTAGGTAAGCTCAGCACTCTCCTAGAGTCATTCAATTCGGTTTTGTACATGTTTAAAGGATACACACAACTCTACTTGTCTCACGGAAACATCTTTTTCAAAACAGTGTTGAATAGGTTAGTAATAACTATTAAATAGTATAACAAAACTTTTATTTTCATTTAAAGATATAACTGCACTGAATGAACACAAAATAACTTACAGAACAGTCACTAAACTAATTAATCACAAAAGACGACAGAAAAGCCGCCATAGCTGGTAAATACTCAACAATTGTCTGTCAATTCGTCAACACTTCACTTGAACACAGAACACAAACTACAGAAAACAACTTTATGCACGGAATCCATACATAGAGGAATTGTACGGTTTCAATCCGTATACGAACTAGAGAGACAAACATAAATTTTTTATTTTCATAGTTGTGAAACAGTGAATCTTATTGGCAAAAGCACAAACTCGAGAATATGGCCCCTGATTACCTCAATGATAGTGAAAAGGGTTTTATTTCAGATGGGTTGTTTTCGCTGTAATGTTAAGCCCTATTGTAAGTATGCGATCCATTTTATACCTCTTCTGTAAAACCACTAGCTGGGATGTATTCTTTGGATGGATGCACCTAAGAAACATTCCGAAAAATGTTCAATCCAGGACATCCCAAGGAAGTCCTCGCTGGGACATTTTCTGAAATTCACTGATTGGGATGACGTCCGATGTACATCCATCAAGGACGTTCCAGAATGTACCCGTACCAGGACCACCATAGGAAGTCCTTTCGAAGACATGCCAAATACATGCCAACCAGGACATCTAATGGATATCCTAGAAAATTCTACAAAATATATCCGAACCAGGACATCCGAAGGAAGTCCTCGCAGGGAGATATTCTAAGATTAACCAATTGGGACGTCCAATATTCATTCATGCGGGATGTTCCTAAATGTCCCGTACCAGGACAACCATGGGACGTCCTTTCAAAGACATGCCAGAATACTTACTAACAAGGACGTCCGATGGATGTCCTAGTTAACATTACAAAATATATCCAACCCAGGATATCCCAAAGACGTCCTCGCAGAGACGTTTTATACGATGTACCGATTGGGACATCCATAGGAAGTCCTTTGGGGAAATTCATGAAAATGCACTGATTCGGACGTCCCATGGACAATGATTTTAAGTCCCGGACATTCGGACATGATTTGTACCAAATAGGGACGTTCCTGGGACATAGTGTGCTATTAGGGTATGTCCATTTAATCTCCGTGGTAAAAAAAAAGGTCCAATTAGGTAATCTCCAATAATTCCAGCCCAGCTATTCAATGAGAACTGCTCCTGGTGATGAGATTCCACGATTGCATGCGGATTTTCATCGGCCCAAAAATGATTATTATGAAAATTTCTGATCCTGTTTTTGGAAAAACTAGCTTCGTCCATGAATAAAATATCTCTGTCAAATAAAGGATTTTCAGTAACTTTCAGAACCATTGGCAGAAATTCACTCGTAATGGAAAGTCTCGAGGAAGTAGAGCCTGAACCCGTTGAATGTGATAGGGATATAACAAATAATCATGAAGAATCCTCCATACCAGACTATGGGCATTATTCAAATTATTGGCAACTTGCTTCGTACTTATTTCAGGATTTTCGTCAACTGAATTAAAAACAGCTACCTCAACTGCTGGAGTTCTTGCAGTCCGATGTGCTCCTTTCAAGTGATGCATTGGCTCAAAACTTCCTGTTTCACATAACCTTCTGTGGGTGTTTGAAATCGTTCGAGCATCAGGAACCATTCTATTTGGGAACCACTCTTGATACAGTCGCCTGGCTTCATGTGCGTTCCCGTCAGCAAGCCCATACAGATAATGCACGTATCTAGCTAAAGAAGTGTCAAAATTGTTTATGTTGAAAACAACGAAAGGTGTTCTTAGCATACTAGATGTTTCTAGCCCACAAGATAATCCTAATAGTCCGGGAGCCAGTGACAGATTTCCATGACCAAGTTCCTCTCATGCTAAAATTAGTGGAATACAACAGAGAGTTATATTATAAAGCTTCGTGAACGTCAGCTGCGGTTCCGTGGAGGGGATGAGCGGTGGTAGCCTCCCACGCACAAAGAAACGGAAATGTATTCAATTTTGTTTTCCTACCTAAAAACATGTTAAATTATCGCTAAGCAATATCTTGAAGGAAGACAAAATCAGCTGACTATAGCATGGTGTATTATACGACAGCTAGTTGGTCGAACACAAAAAAAATTGTACCTTCTATGATATCCTCTCAAATAAAATTTTACCTCATATTCGGATTGCGTCAAATTAACATGTTTCCGGGAAGGAGGACATAATTGAATATATTTTTTTTCTTCGTGCGTAGGAAGCTACTGTGCTGATCATCCCCCCCCCCCCAACGGAATTGCAGCTGATGTTCACGAATCTTTATAATACGACTCTCTGATGCATTCCACTAAATATCGCTTTAGAGGAAATGACTGACTAAATTTTTACCGGGCTCCTGGACTATAATACTCTTCAACTCGAAAACCGTTCGCCGGACGAAAAAAAGGCAAGAGAACAATTTTATGAGAAGATGAAGGACAATTGCAAAAATTACATTTATTTGGAAAAAAGACAGTGGCGTATCATTATTTTGATGAAAAATATGACAGGGTATGTAAACAGGGACGCCACTGATGAAAATTAAGAAATTCTTCATCACGGAAAAAATATATTTTTATGCATACTTTGCATGTACCAAAATTGAAAAAAAAAGTCAAAGCGGTTTCAGAGATATTGGGGAAGAACAGATTTTTTTGTTAAATTTCAACATCCTGTATCTCAGAAATGACGCTGTTACGGACCTATGTTCATATGAAGAATTTTTCCTAAAATCTTCCAAGGATTATTGCCCTTCAGGATCAGCATTCAATTATAAAACACCCTGTAAACATCGATTTTTCAAGTTCTTTGGGGGTGATGGATCCATGGTACTTGAAAAAACTCGTTTCTTCTGAGTTGAAATGGATTACTACGAACATTAATGGTTGATTTATAAACTAAACTAAATGAAATATACAAAATTTACAATTGAGAACTAATAATTAGCAATTAAGAAGGTATTCACAAACATCAACTAAGAATTGGGAATTATGTTTCAAGTGTTTCGGGATTGACGTTCATCAGAAGTTTTACAAATCAGTAATATGGAATTCGAATCATGATCCTTTTCAATGAAGAATAAAAGGGTCACTTTATGCTTACAATTTGGAAACAGTGCAAGCTTGAGTAAAAATAACAATAAAATGAATAATTTTGCAGCCAGGAACAACACTGCACACAACACATCAAAACCTTTTTTAAATTTTGAAATGTAGAAATATCGTATGCCCATGCGTTTAATAGCTTACTTGTTATTCTCAGTTGAAAAGCTGAAAGATCTTCCTAGTTGCAAATTCTTAAATTAATTGACTTATTTTGTCGTATTCATCTTTCTTGATTCCTAGTTGTTGATTTGATTCTTAGTTTAGTTCAGTTTATAAATTCACTATTAGATACTCAAACACAGCAGCCATAACAATTGAATCAAATATAATTGATGTAATTTTCTTCAGGAACATAATAATTGATCCTAGCTAAATATTATCTTAGATCTCCAAACTCCTGAAAAGCTTTCTATATCAATTGTTAAGTATCCCTGATGAGGAATAATGTCACAAAATCTGTAAATGTCCTTGTTTCATATCAAAATTGTAATCAGACCAAATCAAGAAAGAACTGTAAACTAACTGTCCTTATTCGTATGTGATGAAAGCTTTTACTGATGAAAGTTATTCCAAAGGCTCCATATTTCCTGGAGATCATATAAATATCCCGAAAAGGAAACCCTCCATTAAGCCTCTCACTGAGATAAAATGAAGTGTAGTGGAAACAAGAAAGCACTCTCAGAAGCTTTTTATCGGTTACGAAGCTTTTAAGCTTTCGTGATACTTTGGCGATACGTTGCTAATTTGGCGAATTTACTTACTTCGGTATAACTTTCCAGATTCTTGGTAACAATGTTCGTAATGATGAAATTTTATTATTAAATTTTTCTCTTCGAGTAGAACATTATCTTGTTATTTCAATTCTTTTCTTCGTTACATGGAATACTGGAACACAATTGTTCAGTGGGTGAGGTGATGTATGAATATGAGTCGAATAAAAATAAGATTGTGATATCAAAGCGATGTCTTCGTAATTTGGAAGATATCATCAGTTTTTTCACGAAATATTTCTGTCTAGAATAATCTTACACAAAACAGTGACAACAGCTTCTGCTTGACTTTGTCATACAATTTTGTTCACTGAGAATTCTGAGATGAAAGAAATATTTTATGGGCAATTTAAAATAAGACCAATATATTCATAAATTTCTTTATTGCTGTTAAGGAAGTATCATCACATATCTAACCCAGCTTTTGTCGATAAGATATATTAAGTTTATTATTAATTCACATTTTTGGTGTATAGGAATGCTCTCAAATACATTTTTGGTGTTACTTGCAAAAAAATTGAGTAGCAAGAAATTTTAAAATACTACTGAATTCATATACAGAATCGGTCCTTTAGGAACATTATACGTTGGAGTTTCTGAATATTATAATGACGAATAGTTTTTTTTTCAAATGTAGTGAAGTGAAGCATGCAGACAATACAAAAGAAAAAGCTGAAATATTTGAATTGTTCCCACGAGTGGAGAAACATAAATATGTCTAAAACTTTCAAAATGTGAAGCTTAGTTTAACAACAAGTCAGACAGGGCATCAGCAGAATCGAGAACGTCGACTAGTCTTTGGTAAATATACTTGAGTACTTCACAACAATTGTGAATAATGATATCATTAATTCAGTCAATCTGAACATTTTCCAAATGGTACTCCCACAAGTATTAGGTTGAGATGGGCGCAAACGCCTTATGGAATTTGGGTCCCAGTGGATTTTTTTGAATTTTTGGTATGATGTAGTCCATGTAATTCTCAACCAATGTTACCATTGCGCCAACTCAAAAAAATTAATAGTTTTGCTGCTAGGGGGCGTTGAAATCACCCCTTGCGCAGATTAGACTATTTAATTTTTAATTTGGTAACAATATTTTCAATTGTTTCATTGTGGCTAATGTTGCACAATATTGTGCTGTTTTATTAAAAAAATTCCTACCCCTCCTTCTACCCCCAACTTCCATTACGAAACGCAAAAAAAATATTTCTGGAGTGCCTGTAAATGTATCGTCGAATGTTTAAATATGCCTCAATAAGGGAAATAGCAGCTTGATATGATTATCCCCCCTCCCCCAAATGACACAAAACGAAAAAAATTCGGTGAATTTTTCTGAATTTTTAATATGATGCAGTTCAAGTTATTTTCAATAGAAATTAATTGGGTGATAAACCCCAAAAATGAATAGTTTTGATGCTACTTTTATAAAAAATTTATAAAAAATAACACAATTGGTCAGCATAATCTGAACTAAAATACGTAGAGATATTGTTTTCGCCTATAATAATGAATAGTCTATTCTGAGCAAGGTACGATTTCAACGCCCCCTAGCATCAAAACTATTCATTTTTGGGGTTTGTTACCCAATTAATTTATATTTAATATAACTTGAGCTGCACCATATTAAAAATTCAAAAAAATCCACCGAGGGGGGATAATCATAAAAAACTGCTATTTCCCTTATCCAGGCATATTTAAACATTTGACGATACATTTAAAGGCACTCGAGAATTTTTTTTTGCGTTTCGTAATAGGAATTGGGGGGAAGAAGTGGGGAGGTAAGAATTTTTTTTTATAAAACAGCACAATATTGTGCAACATTAGCAATAATGAAACAAGTGAAAATATTGTTACCGGGTTCAAAAATAAATAGTCTATTCTGCGCAGGGGGTGATTTCAACGCCCCCTAGCAGCAAAACTGTTCAATTTTTGAGTTGATGCAGTGGTAACATTGGTTGAGAATTACATGGACTTCATCATACCAAAAATAAAAAAAAATCTACCTGGACCCAAATTCCATAAGGAGTTTGCGGGGTCCTTTGTTATTAATTTTGAAACTTCTACTACGTTTTATATCTTCCAAAGCAGATTTTACTCAGCATCACACAATTTCTCAATTGATTCAATCGTCATGTTAACTAGCAATTTTGTAAAATTTGTTTTTAAGTATCTCTCAGGTTTTCGAAGAAAACCCCTCATTTAAGAGCTCTTCGGAGCGAGGGAGAACCGGGACCTACAGTTTACGTGAAAGTCGATTCTGAACCACTTTAGCTCCGTGACAGACGGTGGAATCGAACCCATGCCGCGAAAGATAAAATTATTCGTTCAAGACAGATTGGTTCATAAGATAAGATATTTCATTTGACGCCTTCGTAGTAACTTACCATTTCAAAAATTGTATAACTTTTTTCCCTGTATGTTTCATTTGTAGTAGAACCTTCATTGATTTGAAATAATAGGTCTAATGATCGCGTGACGTTTTTCTATTAAAAACCTAAATGTAAGAGAGGTTACATAATTTGGTTATTCCCCAATCAATTATAATGCTGCTTATAACAAATTAACAAATTATTTCAATCAACTGACCACAGACTGCACACGCAAATTCTGATATCGACTGATATACCAAACAGAACAAAAAAACGTTCGCTTCAATTCGTCAATTCTTTTTCATGTCGGTATCTTTGGTATTTCATAACTTTCTCATGCCCAAAACTTGGAGAAGTTCGTGTTCATCCAAAACTTTTCTTGCGAAGGACCACGCACACATCTTATGAGAAAAAGCCTTTCGGTGAAAATGGCTGGATTTTTGATATGTTGTAGCTGAAACCATTCAGAGTAAAAGTCTCCATTGGCCCAACTCGATCGTGTGACTAGATTCGGCGCTAGAGGGCGCCAAATCATGAATTTTGTGACTTTTTGAGAAATTCAGCTGATTAAAAAAATATGAATATCTCATTTTTGATCAATAATGTGTGCGACTGAGCATTCCTAAAGTCCGCGAGAAATATTTTTCTATAATACAGAATAAAAAAAGATCGAATGAAGAAACGCCACTGTTTTTCTACAGGGTTGTCAACAAAATACTCAATTCTTCAGTAAATGAATTCACCTACAAGGTTATAAGTTTATCGAGTTTATCATTGAGGATCGATCAGAGTGGTTTGATTATCGACCAAAATATAATAAAGCTATGAATACAGAGTGTTTGAAATAATATTATAACATATAATTACTCCAAATTACGAATTTTATCATTTTTGAGTGAATTCAGATAAATATAAAACATTTACATATTATTTGTAATCTATATTCAACTGTTGTTCAACTGAGCGTTCAGAAAATCGTGAATGATCCTTCTATGAAACAAAAATAAAAGATTTTCTACAGGGTAGTTTCCAATATTTCAAGGTGAAAGCATTCGCCTTCGAGACTATGAGTTGATTAAGTTAATTATTATTGATGGTCGATCAGAATGGAATTTGATCTGTCAAATCAAAATTCAAATGAAAATACATAGTGTTTCATACCAGGAAGACTTTATTCAAATTGAATAAGTAATTACTCTTCTCGAGGATTCAATCATGACTTCGTCCTCAACACCTAAAGGTTCTGCGATAGAAGGCGCCAAATAATTAATTTTGTGTTTTTGTAGGATAGAATATATTCTGTGAGCCACCCAAAGATATATATCTGATGCCCTGAGGAAATTGAGTATATTTCCGTCGACTATACAGGGTGGGTCACGGTCACTTAGACGTTTACGGAGAACGGGACACGATCATTCTGAAAATTTGGTTTCTCAAGTAGGAATGACAAGTTCAAAAATACGGTAATATACAGGGTAACCCATTTAAAATAACAAAGATGCTGCTACTTTCTGGTATAAGCGGCAACGCTGCATTGCAGAAAATATTTTAGATCGATAGACCAAGAGCAACTACTTGAGAAACCAAATTTTCAGAATGATACTGTTTCCCGTTCTTCGTAAACGTCTAAGGTACCATCGACCGTGACCCACCCTGTATATTTGAACTGAATGAACTGAGTTTACCCATCTGAATCCAAGCAGCATTCAATCACAGGCACGGAATTATTAAACTTAGCTCTTGATTTAGAAAACTAGAGGAACGTTCATAATTTGTGCATGAAACAAATGTGTCTGCCTAATTTCTATTCATAGAGTATTTTTTATGATGGTATTTTTTGTAACGGTCTGCTTTTCCGAAGATTCTATTTCCTTCAGCAATAACTTGACAACGCAGCAAAATTTTAAATAAAAGAAATGTTTAATATTTTGCTCAGTTTAATGGTGAGAAAACTAACAGGGTGGTTCTTTTAGAAATGTGATGCTTTGTGTTTCTCTGCTTTAAAGAAACACTCTGTATATTTTGAAATATTTTTATTATACGCCACCCTGTATATAATATGTAACCTTACTTATTTCAAACACTCTGTATCCATATCTTTATTTAATTTTGATCGATCAACAAACCATTCTAATTGCTCCTCAATGATAAACTCAATCAACTAGGCGAATTCATTCACTGAAGAGTATATTGTTGACAACCCTGTAGAAAAACAATGGCGTTTTTTCATTCTGTATTATGAAAAAATATTATTAGAGAATTTTAGGAATGCTCAATCACACACCACATTGAATATAATTGAGATATTGATATTTTTTATGCAGCAGAATTTCTCCAAAAATCACAAAATTCATGATTTGGCGCCCTCTAGCGCCGAATCTAGTCATGCAAATGGAGACTTTTACTCGAAATGGCTCCAGCTACAACATATAAAAAATCCAGCCATTTTCACCGAAAGATTTTTTCCGATTTTTTCCCATAAGATGTGTGCGTGGGCCTTGTTTTGGCGATGATTCAAAACCATAACATTTTTTCGAGGTCATGTAAATTATTCAAAAGAACAGTCTGTACTAATTCTCGATTCTGCTCAAATGATAATAGTCTGGGAGGCAGCGTTGCATTTTTATGGTGATTTCAGGTCGCTTAAGTTTGTGTGTAGGCTATAGTCAAGATATAGCTAGCAATCAAAAAAGGGGTCAGCTATCATAATATTGGTGTCTCTGGTCGTGAGAAAATGTCAATTATGCCGAAAAAAAATATTTCAGGTCGATTGAAAATTTGCACAGCTGTTTATATGATGACAACTCTTTAAAAAAGTCAGCTGAAAAGATAATGGGGGATTCTACGTCAGCTGTTCATATAAACCTGTGAACCAAATAAGTAATTTGAAATTATTCCAGCTTCAACGAACCCTTAATTTTTCTCAAATAATGGAAGCAATTTTAATGAGGGTTAGACCGTCAGCTGAGGGTTTATAGATGCTAGCGTGAATTTAATCTCAGTTGAATTTCCGTTAAAAAATCTGAGGAGTAAAGGACCCCGCAAACTCCTTATAGAATTTGGGTCCCGGTGGATTTTTTTGAATGTTTGGTATGATGTAGTCCATGTAATTCTCAACCATTGTTACCATTGCGCCAAGCCAAAAAAAATTAACAGTTTTGCTGCTAGGGGGCGTTGAAATCACCCCTTGCGCAGATTAGACTATTTATTTTTGAACCCGGTAACAATAGTTCGACTTGTTTTATTGTTGCTAATGTTGCACAATAATGTGCTGTTTTATAAAAAAAAATTCTTAGCCCCTCCCCTTTTTCCCCCAACTCCTATTACGAAACGCAAAATAAATATTTCTCGAGTGTCTTCAAATGTATCGTCTAATGTTTAAATATGCCTAAATAAGGAAAATAGCAGTTTTTTATAATTATCCCCTCACCCCCAAAATGACACAAAACGAAAAAATTTCGGTGGATTTTTCTGAATTTTTGATATGATGCAGTTCAAGTTATTTTGAGTAAACATTAATTGGGTGACAAACCCCAAAAATGAATAGTTTCGGTGCTAGGGGGCGTCGAAATCAAACCTTGCTCAGAATAGACTATTCATTATTATAGGCGGAAACAATATCTCTACGTAATTTTGTTTTATTTTATGTCGAACAATTGTGTACATTTTTAAAAATTGAAAATCTGAAACCTCCCCCTTACCCCCAACCCTTATTTCAAAACACGAAAAAAATTCATTCAGGCACCACCTCAAATTCAAATTGTGGATGTCTAATTTTTATTTATTTTCAAGATATTCGCCCAATTAATTGATATTCAAAAAACATGAACTTCGCCCTACTAAGAAGTCAGCGAACTCCACCAATATTTTTCTGAAGGTAGGGAAAGGTGAAATTAAACAACTGTACGATATCCTTAATTTGAGCCGATTAAAACATTTATTTTCATAGAGCATTTACAAGTAGTCGGGAATAAATTTTTTTCGTGTTTTAGAATAGGGGTAGGGGTAAGGGGGAGGTTTTAGATTTTCAATTTATAAAAAATTAGACAATTGATCAGCATAATCTAAAGTAAAATCCGTAGAGCTATTATTTCCGCCTATAATAATGAATAGTCTATTCTGAGCAAAGTATGATTTCGACGCCCCCTAGAACCGAAACTATTCATTTATGGGGTTTGTCACCCAATTAATTTCTATTCAAAATAACTTGAACTGCATCATATCAAAAATTCAGAAAAATCCACCAAAATTTTTTCGTTTTGTGTCATTTTGGAGGGGTGGGGGGATTATCATAAAAAACTGCTAATTTCCTTATTGAGGCATATTTAAACATTCGACGATACATTTGAAGGCACTCGAGAAATATTTTTTTTGCGTTTCGTAATAGGATTTGGGGGAAAAAGGGGAGGGGGTAATAATTTTTTTTATAAAACAGCACAATATTGTGCAACATTAGCAACAATGAAAGAGAGAAAATATTGTTAACGGGTTCAAAAATAAATAGTCTAATCTGCGCAAGGGGTGATTTCAACGCCCCCTAGCAGCAAAACTGTTAATTTTTTTGGGTTGGCGCAATGGTAACATTCGTTGAGAATAACATGGACTACATCATACCAAAAATTTAAAAAAATCCACCTGGACCCAAATTCCATAAGGCGTTTGCGGGGTCCTTTGTCCACCTGTCGTTGTTCATAGACCGGCTGGTAATGGCACATTTCTGCAACGTTTTTTAATGTATGATACTTTCAAGTAATGATTATTATAGATTTAAAGATGTCTTCACCGTGCTCGCATACAACGGTGTCACCAATCAATTTTCAATATTCATTTAAATTTTTTATATTTCAGAACGATAATTTAATGTTTGCAAAATATTTTTTTTTACAGTTTGAATTGGAAATATATAATATAAAAGCATTGTGTTCTTTCGTGTAGAAACATGACTCCAAATGGTTCGACGGTGGTCAACTTACAACAAGCATCACCAGTGTGACAGATGTTGTCAACACTGCAGGTATTCATTAATTCATTTACTTTTCAATGAAAAACTTTTGCTTATACCCATGAAGGAACGTACACAAATTTGATTTGATTTCCTGAATACATCGAAGAAAATTAGGAAATTGAAAGAAATGAGAATCCGGGGAGAGAAATTGAGGAAGAAGAAGAAGGAGAAAAAAAGTGACTCTTATATTTCGTATGACAGTTAGAAAAAGTGCGAATATGTATCGGACACTTCAGGATGTTCCATAACGAATGAAATACTTGTTACAGGTGGAAATATTTTCGATTAATTTTTTTTTCTACAAACGAAATAAACCCAATTTAAAATATTTTCTCCATTATTAATTCATTATCATATTTCACACATCCTTGAAATTAATTCACTAAACATTTTTACGACAGATTATTTAAACAATATTTTAACTGAAACTGTGCGTCAGGTATTTGCATTCAGGGGGAAAGATCATCAGTTAGCCTATGAATTGAAAGAAGATTGTGTATCATGAAAAATTGAACCCATGAATTTCAGTTTCGATTGATTTCAGATCACTTTTCAGAGTACATTATTCAAACATTATAGTGATTAAAAGAGTACGTCAGCTATTTGCAAAAAGCGGGAAATATCGTCAGTCAGATCATACAGTAAGTTGCGTTCAAGTGAGATTTAATTCGCGCTCAGCACCTATAAATCCTCAGCTGACGGTCTTACCCTCACTGAAATGACTTCACATTAATTATTTTGTTTGCAGGTTTATATGAGCAGCTGACGTACAATCCCCCAGTATGTTTATGACTGACTATTTTTCAAAGCATTGTCGTTATATACACATTTTCTGTGGAAATTTTCATTCGACCTGAAATAATTTCTAGATTTTTTTCGATAAAATTGACATTTTCTCGAAATCAGGTCCACCACTAATCTGACAACAAACGCTCGTTCCGATTGCTAGCTATACGACTATCGCCTACATACAAAATTTGGAGACATCGAATCTCCATCAAAAATGCAACTCTGGCCCCCGAAATATAAGGCATCTTTATTCAAAATGAATTGTTCGACAGATAATAAAATTCACAAATATTACCGAATAGAAGTAACGAAATATCAATGATTTTTGGTAGTACTTCAAGCTAATCATATTGGAATTGTCCAAACAAAAGATAAATAAGTGTGAGTCATTATTTGCTTCAGAGACGAATGAAATTCGTTGTCAAATACGTATTCAAATGAATTATGTGGAAACTACCTATTCTTCGATTCTTTGTGGTGATATAAGGAGAAGACTGATTATATGTTTCAACTAGTATTTTGTTTTCATTTGTTGAATGTTTATATGGTATATTTGATATTCTATTTGTTCAGTGTTTGATAGTATTGATATAATAATTGTGAGTCCTCACTGAAGTGGTGCAAAAATATGAGAGGATACCTAATATTTTGCAAAGCTTACGGTTGAACTCAGGACATGGACATTCGAGCTGGAAAGTTTGTATAAAACATACCAATTTATTAATGACAGTTGCACTAATTGATAAATATTATGTGTTTTCACGAGGAATAATAAACATTAAGTGACTGACATAAAACGTTAATAAAGAATTTTCTTGATGATTTTCGAAAGTTTTTAGTCTGTTAGTGGACTGTATGAAGGTCACTATATGTTGAATTAAAATTTCCAAAAATGTTCAATTGCACAATGTATTTGAGCTCGGTATTTATAGAGAGCTCATGTGTTAGCTAGAATTGCTCTCATTATCTTAAACGTTAGCAACACGTTATCAAAATTTGCATTTTTTATCAACGCTCTAAAATGTTCAAAGTACCACAATTCCTCGTTCACCTATTCTTCTTTAAAACTTTAGTGTAATTAAAATGTGAAAGATTGAAAGAGAGCTCGATACGGAGCATTCGTCGAATTCTTCGAAAAATCAAATTCCTCAGCATAGAAAGTAAGTTTATTCATGATTATATCGAGAATGAGTAAGGGTTATGCCGTTTTCTCAATAGCAGTAAAAGTATATGCTTTATATTACGTTGCTAGGGTTCTAAAAGCAAGGTTTGTTTTAAGGTTCATCTATTTTTTCCGAAGTTGATATATTTGCAGTCCATGATGATCTATTTCAGTTAAGAAATAAGAATTTTTAAATAGAGACAATTCGTTTAATTTCCTTAGAAATTTTGAAGAAACGAACGTGGCTGCGAGAATTCAAAAAATGTATCCAAACTTAGACAGTCGCCTGTTTTAAGGGACGTAAAGAGGGGGACGGCTGGAGTAATATGCTTACTTTGGAATTGTTAGGGGTTACATCTAAAAACTCGAAAGCTTTCAGTATCAGAATGTTATATAATCTAGCTATTTTCTAAGAACGTTTCAAGCCATATTTTTCAACCCACTTCCCCTGAAAAACCATTCTGGATACGTCTCTATCTATCTTAGCCTCGATAACTATATTTATTGAATATTATATATTATAAGCTTCTACAGCGTTGCATGTTTTCTTACTTTTGTATATATACTCCTTACACTTTGAATAAATGATGAAAACCATCAAAGTTTGTTTATGTTTAATTTTATCCCGCATCCTAAATAACGCCTTATCCCATGAGTATATTGCATTCTGGTTCAGATATGTCGATGATATCCTCGTAGGTTTCGATGGCTCAAGTTGAGCCATCGTGTACTTGGGCATTCTCTTATGTGTGTTCTTGAGCAGCTCAATACATATAAGGAAAGATATAACAAGATGTAACAATATGTCAATAGTACTATAGTAGTGAAAGTAATGTGATTGTACACCAGCATCAATGATATATCTGAGCAGGATGGTGCAGGACCACATATTGCCATTATTGTTCGAGAATATCTGAAACCTATGGACAGAGATGGATTGGAACAAATGGGCCAATCAGGTGGCCACCCAGATCGCCCGATTTAACACCTATTGATTTTTAAAAGGGGTTACATCAAATCCGAAGTATACTCCAGAAGATCAACTACTTTGGAGGATTTGAGAGATAGAGAGTTGAGTGCGCATTTCAGGAAATTCCTGCTCGCGAACTGATAAATATAATAAGGTGCACAATAAATAGAAATAGTCAGTGTGTCAGGAAAAACGGGCTACAGTTGTGAAACTGTTTTATTGAAGATTTGTACGTTTAGTGTTTCAGTATCTTTCCTGTAATGTTTAGTGATCATCCTTTATTCTCCAGTATAATATTTTTGATAGTTTATTGTTACCACTCTGAAAAAATTAATAGATGTCAAATTTTACCTACCAATTTTTTCAGATTGATTTTATTTTGTTAGATGGCTCTCTACCTTAAACGGACCTAAGTGGTACAAAATGTATATATTGTTGAATAGGAAATTGAATTCTATATCGAATGGCAACATGGCCCTAGGTGGGTATCATTGGAAAAAAACGAATCTGTCGTCAAAAATGCAATTTCAATTCTCTTTGTAGGATTTCTTATTGATCGTATCGATGAAATTACTATGGTTCACAAATTTCAATTGGAATAGATTTTAGGCTTTTTAGGATTTTACTCTGGTGCTAAAAAAAGTGAATTTTTCTTTCTCCATTGTAAAATGAAGATTTGGCAACACTGTTGTATGTAATTTAAACCGTGGAATCCAAAAAACATCAAACATACTGGGTTTTTCCATTTGAAAAATCGAAGTTGGTGGCTATTCTGGATTCTGGCGAATCCGGAAGTCGGCCTTTTTGTTTTCATATGTGTGTCAATCCGAAATTGTCAGTCATCAATTTTATGTACCATATTTTATCCAACTCGGTCAAAATATGACTTTTTTTTCTATAAGTCCTGAAATTCACCCCCTCCAAGCTACAGTCATCGCTGGTAGCACGAAAAAAAAATTACAAATTTTGCATTTTGGCTACAATTATGCTTTAAATGTTGGGAAAATTTACAGGCCCTTGTTTTTTTTGAACGTTCTATTCATTTCTAGCTTCAAAAATAAGGTAACTGTAATTCCGGGTGGTGAATGAGGATTGCCTATAGTTTTTTTTTCTTTGGTGTTTTGGCATCGACTGCTATGGTCATTAGCCATGTGTTATGGGTAGGCCTTTTTATGATGAAATTTTTTCATATCGGCAAAAACAATTTGAATTTGAATATCACTTTTAAGTTGGCCATAAAAAAACAAAAATTTTCACTTCTTGCATTTTTTTTAATCAGCTAACCGTTTTCGAGAAAGTAGCTGGTAAATGAAAGGGAAATATTGAAAAAACAAACTAAAATACTTAGTGGGCTATAACTTTTTACTTTGTTTCCTCTTTTGACTGCTATAATTGAAAATGAAAAATTGTTCTCCGATTTAAAAATCGAACTCTGTCTTTTTCCTGTAAAATTTGTTAATAAAGTCTCTATCGGTAAATTTTCGGTGTTGGTTCTCTGGTTCGGCGTTCTTTCCTCCTGAAAAACTCGGCTACGGCAGGTCTGGGATCGAAATTTGCAGTTCCCTGTCCATTTAGAGCAATCATCAGACGATCATTGGACGTTTCCTCTTTTAACGATATTCTAGACTGGATCTTTATATTATTATAATGGGAAATCACTCTTTCAGTTGTAATGGAATGTGGATTGGTTACAAGCAATGACACAAGTAACTTCTGAAGTGTGCCTGTGGTACACACTATTAGCTTCCTCAGCCTGTCTGCGTATTTGGTGCCATCGTCGATGTACCTAATTTCACTAATTTTGAGCCAGCAATCGCACACAAAATTTGAGACTTCTTGTTGACCAAATAATGTTTCAATTAGCGATCATTTCTGTTTGGGAAGTTGCAGAAATCAGACATAACATATTTTTAATGGTGAGGTCCATCTCCACATTAAATTTTTTTAAAAGATAACTGCTTCTTTTCTCACAGCTGACCAGTTATGTCTTCCATATAAATTAGGCACATTACGTTTTTGTATATTATTATTGGTATTATTCTGAGATGGTCCAGAATCTAAATTGGCTTGAAAACCATCGTTTTCATGATGTGCTTCTTTGGCACCGCCGAGCCATGGGCCAGATTCGATAACATTCAGTTTTCTCAAAGCTGCATCCCTAGTGCTGATAATATAGTGCAAAATCAAATTGGTGTTTTGAATAATCTTTTGTAAGCTCTGAAAAACAAATGTGATGTCGGCTATAAGAGCAGTCAGGAGAATTTGTTGGGAGTCAGTCCCCTGCATTATATGTGCAATTGCTTTATTAGATCTTTGGACATTCGGGTCGGATTTAAGATGTTCCCAGGTAATTCGACACCCTGTTAGATTATATAAAACCACAACTATTATGTTTCTGACATGCTCCGCAAACCTAACTTCAAAATAAGCTGGAAAATATTTGTAGTTCACAAATTTTTGCTATAGCAATTTCAATTTTGATGGGGACGTTCGGAAATAAGATACCGCTTTCAGTTTTGAAAGCCAGATTCTCAATTCTGGAACACTACTAAGTGCGGCTTCCATGGCAAGATCAAAATGGTGGCAACAGCACCAAACGATTATTAAACCATGCCCTAAATGATTTTTCATTAGTTTCCAAAGCCCCGTTTTTCTTCCAGTATTCGCTTACTCTCCATCTGTCATGGCCCCTCTTAATTTTCTAGTGACATTCCGGTACTTTCAGAAAGTTCAATAACAGCCTGCAATAACCCCTCTGCTCCAAAATTTTTGGTTTGTTACACCCACAAAATAAGTACGTAACTCTGCGGGACTTTCCTGAAGAACATATCTACAAATTTGTTAACTTCATTTTGGCGGTCTGTATTACCATCAATCTGAATACAGTAGAGTGTTTAGATAAGAGTTTGTTCTTTGAGGTCCTCCATATAGGCATTTTTCGTGGAAACAACGCGATTTTACAAAAGCAAAAATTAGTTCGAATCAAAGAATTAGGGATTCGAATTTTTGGTTTGGTTGAATTCCACTAATCCAATCAAGAAGAGATGTTTACCTAAAATTATAAACCACCTGGAAGCGTTGGAATAGTCCTCATAGGTTTTGGGGAAACCATAGATATAAATATTATATACTTACTCTAGAATGCTAATACCATCGGTTTTAGAAACATATTATGGTACTGGTGAAGATTAACAAACGTTGTAAATTCTGAATCTCTGGAAATGAGGTATTGGAAAACTTAATGTACCTGCTATTTAAGCCGACTTGAATACATCTTTTCTAATATTTATGATCCAAACTATTCAGCAAGGGCCATCAGAAAGTAGAGTCCGGTAATTATTATTCATCACTCTGAAGTGACTCATTGATTTTCGGTATCGCAATCACTTTTCAGCTGTAGGTAAACCCAACAAAAAACTACGGAACCACCCAAAATCGTGCCAAAATCGATTTCAGCTAAGATTATGAATAATTTCAACTCAAATTTGTTTTTATAAAATTGGATGCTTCCATATAGAAGCTGGAGGTTTTCTTTTTTCTAGAACGATTCATGACAAAATATGTAATCGCATTTAATTTAAATAATTTGAAGAGATGACATTTCTACGAGTATTTCTGGTTGTGTTACCTTGAGTGAGTCCAGAAGCATTTTCCTTATATTCAAAGAAAAGAACTTCCATACTGGCATTAATTTTCTGAGGAGTACTTTTTGTAGGAATCAATAACTAATTCAAGAATAGTCAGAACATAAGGAACATAATATTAGCGGTGTGGCTGATACTTGAGATTTGTTTGCAAAAAGTTGAATCCCTTGCCATGATTGGGTACGCAGTGTTGGTACGACATGAGATTTCAAATGATTCTATTGCCCTTTTTACATAAATCTTCATGAGGAAAATGTCTGCCACAAATTACAATTTTCTCACTCACATGTTCTGCAGTGGGGTCTCTTCCTTCTGTGTCAAGCTATAATAATAATTACCTTTTTTGTTTTGCTATTTACATAAAACCAACAACACTAAACAGTTCATTTTTTACCTGTAAGAAGAAACGGTTTTATTAGAAAATATCTTAAAGGAACAAGATTATTGCAAATTCACGAATTTTGAAAGAACCATCGACAACAAACACTACACAAAACAACAAGACAAAATCTGGAATTCTAAAAACCGTCTCTGATCTCTGTCAAGAGTGACAGATCGTAGTGACAAGTCTTCCTGTTGATAAAAAAGCAGTGTTGCACGGTCACTATAATTACAGTAAGATAGGGTACATTATTGCATTAAATAAGTTTCTTTCGCTCCTAAAATTCGGAATAATCTATCTTCAAGAGGTTCTTTCGGTTTAAAAAAGTCCTGAATGCGCTGACAAGTTTCTCTCTTTCAAATGACATGGGTTTTATTGCCTCATGACACAAAACTCTGAATTGTAACACCGAATGGTTTTCAAACTTGGAAACGATCAACCCAATAAACTACACTGATGACGAGTATGCGCACATCATAAATGGGCCACATACGCAGCATGCTTTTCGCCGAGAAAATGGGCGGGATTATAGCATTCTAGAGTAAGTATATAATATATATTTCTATGGGGAAAACGTTTGTTGGAATTGAGACCTGTCACTGTGACAGTTGCCACAAAAGTAGTTTTTTTTCGGTTTTGCTGCTTTTACGATCGTTATTTAAATGACTACAGTACATATTAGGTTCCATAACGAGCGAAGCTCGGTCGCCCAGGTACTACCAATTTGAAAGAGCATATAAAATTAAAAACCGTCAAAGTACTACCTGTTGACAATTTTCTGTACTCTGTACCTACATTACAAAACTTAAAATGAGATTAATGAAGAGGGCCATAAAATGCATATGGGCACGCTGTATATTTTTGTTAAAAAATGCTCTGCCCAGGAATCCGCCCATGAAATATCTTTATTGGGTTTTACAACACCCTATGTATCACAACACCATGTGTAAATATTGTTGAACTATCGCATCTCATACATCTATAATTTTCTGTTGCAATTTCAGATGTTTCAATATCATCTTACTGAGAAATACATTTTTCGGGTTGTAACAAAAAGGTGGGTTTACTTTTCATCCACCTGGGAAACAAACCCCTAAAGAGGGAAATATCACCTTACCTACACGTATCGCGTTCCCATCTATTATAACCCTAATAGCACCATGAAGTCCGATGGTAATCCATAGGACATCCTCTCAGGACATTCGGGACGTCCTTAGGATGTACAAAATTGGTACCGCGGACGTCCATTGGACATCCGTGGGAAGCACCAATGTCTCGACTTCTCACCAAAATTGGACGTTCTATAAGGATATCCAATGGACATCCACCTGGGATGTTAATCGGACGTCCCCGATTTACATCAATCGAAAGTACATCTTGGACGTCCTTAGGACGTGCAATATTGGTACGACCTTAGGACGTGCAGTATTGGTACCGCGGACGTCCATTGGACATCCGTGGGAATCACCAATGTCTCGACTTCTCACCAAAATTGGACGTTCTATAAGGATATCCGATGGACATACACCTGGGATGTTAATCGGACGTCCCCAAATTACATCAATCGTCCTTAGGACGTGCAATATTGGTACGTCCTTAGGACGTGCAGTATTGGTACCGCGGACGTCCATTGGACATCCGTGGGAAGTACCAATGTTTCGACTTCTCACCAAAATTGGACGTTCTATGAGGATATTCAATCGACATCCATCTGGGATGTTCATTGGACGTCCCCGAATTACATCAATCGAAAGTACATCTGGGACGTCCTTAGGGTGTGCAGAATTATCACATGTGTTTGTTCCTACATCTCTTTCAGGACTAAGATTATGATATTGTTGTGGATTACTGGAGATAACAATTTGGATGGAACCAGATTTACTTACTAGGTAAGCTCAGCACTCTCCCAGAGTCATTCAATTCGGTTTTGTACATGTTTAAAGGATACACACAACTCTACTTGTCTTACGGAAACATCTTTTTCAAAACAGTGTTGAATAGGTTAGTAATAACTATTGAATAGTATAAGAAAACTTTTATTTTAATTTAAAGATATAACTACACTGAATGAACACAAAATAACTTACAGAACAGTCACTAAACTAATTGATCACAAAAGACGATAGAAAAGCCGCCATAGCTGGTAAATACTCAACAATTGTCTGTCAATTCGTCAACACTTCACTTGAACACAGAACACAAAACACAGAAAACAACTTTATGCACGGAATCCATACAAAGAGGAATTGTTCGGTTTCAATCCGTATACGAACTAAAGGGACAAACATAAATTGTTTATTTTCATTGTTGTGAAACAGTGAATCTTATTGGCATAAGCACAAACTCGAGAATATGGCCCCTGATTACCTCAATGATAGTGAAAAGGGTTATATTTCAGATGGGTTGTTTTCGCTGTAATGTTTAGCCCTATTGTAAATATGCGATCCATTTTATACCTCTTCTGTAAAACCACTAGCTGGGATGTATTCTTTGGATGGATGCACCTAGGAAACATTCCGAAAAATGTTCAATCCAGGACATCCCAAGGAAGTCCTCGCTGGGACATTTTCTGAAATTCACTGATTGGGATGACGTCCGATGTACATCCATCAAGGACGTTCCAGATTGTACCCGTACCAGGACCACCATAGGAAGTCCTTTCGAAGACATGCCAAATACATGCCAACCAGGACATCCAATGGATATCCTAGAAAATTCTACAAAATATATCCGAACCAGGACATCCCAAGGAAGTCCTCGCAGGGAGATATTCTAAGATTAACCAATTGGGACGTCCAATATTCATTCATGCGGGATGTTCCTAAATGTCCTGTACCAGGACAATCATGGGACGTCCTTTCAAAGACATGCCAGAATACTTACTAACAAGGACGTCCGATGGATGTCCTAGTAAACATTACAAAATATATCCGACCCAGGATATCCCAAAGACGTCCTCGCAGAGACGTTTTATACGATGTACCGATTGGGACATCCATAGGAAGTCCTTTAGGGAAATTCATGAAAATGCACTGAATCGGACGTCCCATGGACAATGATTTTAAGTCCCGGACATTCGGACATGATTTGTACCAAATAGGGACGTCCCTGGGACATAGTGTGCTATTAGGGAACGGAGATCCTGGGGAGGGCCATCGAAATCGAGCTCATGAAATGACTAGAACTCTCAGGAATTTCATGTGAGCTATTTATCGAAAACTACGATAAAATTCTCTCCGAGCCATCATTATGGGAGAATTCAGAGTGCAACACGACCTGGCTCAAAGGACCTCGCACACATCTTATGGGAAAGAGTATTCCAGTGAAAGTGGCTGGATTCTTGATATGTTGTAGCCGGAGCCATTCTGAGTAATAGTCTCCATTGGCCCAACTCGATCGCATGACTAAATTCGGCGCTAGAGGGCGCCAAACATGAATATTGTGATTTTTGGAGAAATTCTCCTGAATAAAAAAAATATCCATATCTCATTTATATTCTATATTGTGTGCGACTGATCGTTTCTAAAATTCACTAGAAATATTTTTCCATAGTACAGAATAAAAAACGCTACTTACTGTCTACAGAGTTGTCAACAACAAATTCGATTCTTCAGTGAATTAATTCGCCTACGAGGTTATAAGTTGATTGAGTTCATCATTGAGGATCAATCAGAATGGTTTGTTGATCGAACAAAATATGATGAAGCTATATAATAGTGTTTGGAATAAGAAAGGGTCCATATTATACAGGGTATTCCACATTCGATGGCCTATTAGACGTTTCTGGAGAACGGAACGATGGATCATTTCAAAAATTTGTGTGCTTGGATTATTATTATACATGCTCTACCCGTCTAAAATGTTTTCGTCAATACAGTGTTGCCACTTGTATCAGAAAGTATTAGATACTTTGTTATTTTAAATAGAACACCCCGTATAAGATTCCTCACAACTTTCCCAGATACCTATATGTGACGGTTTTTAAGATAACAATTATTTTGTCAAATTTTTCTGTGAAACCTTACCATTGAAAAATAACTTTTTTTTTTCACAATGCAAATTAAAAAAATATTTCATTTGGGTCATAGCTGCCTAACACCAATTAGTATTCTGGCGAAGAACTGGATCTCAGTTTCAGCATACAGGGAGGCTCAGAAGTAAGTTCCTTTCGGGGACTTATGAAAATGATTGAAACTCAGTTTTTTAAATAGAACACCCTGTCTGCTATCTTATTTTTTAATACAACCAACCAGTTTGAATAAGTTTCATAGACTATGTCCTATCGTTTATGAGATATTGATGATTTTATGATTTTTGAGGTCTGTGCAAGTATACAATTTCAAGTATAAATTGTGGAAAATCTATAGAATAACAAATAAGACCTTCATCATTTTTGAAAAAAGTGTAATTGAATACATGAACTTTCTTTCATACTGGGTGTACGATGAATATGTTTATGTTGACAGTTTAAAGAATGAAAAATGAAATTAATTAAATTCATTCAACACAAGAGATAATATTACTAAATTCACTTAGCAATAATTATAACACATTTGATACTGAAAAACAAAAATTCAGTAGATTAGATGATTGAAATGCTGACCATTCACTTGCAAACATTGATGGATCGACGTTATTACATGATCAGTCGTGGCTCTACGGATTTCCAATGGGTCGATTTCTCCGAAAGCACATCTTACCCTGTTTTCCAGTTCCTGTTTTTTATTCACAGGTGTTCAAAAAACTTCTTTTATTTTTCATGAGAGATGAAAATCTAGGGGAGTGAGATCTGGTGACCGCAGCGGCCAAATCCAAGGACCCAAACGTCGTATCCACCAATTTTCGAACAAATTAGTGAGTTGTCCAGGAGCTGATGCCAACAATTATAATATGAGTTCAAAGGTAAATTGTCCAAGAATTCACCAAGAGTTGTTCTCAGAATATCCAAATATTTTCCGGAATTCAACTTTTCTCCATAAATGCAAATTGAAAATTTGTCATCTATAAGCATTCAGTTTCTGTGGTCCAGAAATGATTATTCTGACGATTGAACACTCCCTCACCACTCCATATATTACTTTTTCGTATGTCCATTTTAATAGCATTTCGCTAAATTCTACACGTTTTAGTTGATCATATCTATGCAAAGTTTGCAGCCTGATGAATGTATTCTGGATTTCGCTACTGAATTTCAACAAAAATAATAGTAGAATGAACATGACAATAACGTGTTTAAATAGTCCGTCTGTCATACTGGAGTTGTGAAAATGGAAAATAATAATTATTCAAACTCTGATAGGTATCCTGAATTTGTTTTATATTCATGGTGAGTGCAATGAATCATATTGAGGACCTGTAGAAGATTCAATGAGTTATATCCAAATTTACCAACAATGAACGAACGGAAATTCAGAAGAATTGAACGAAATTATCTCAACTTCGGAAAAGTTCACGCCTCAAGAAATAAAATGAATCAGGTGACTGTTGACATGGATAATGAAATCAATGTTCTGGGATATTTTCATGCTTATTCTCATGCATCTATTACTAGTGCTGCTGTGGATTTGGGAATTTCTCGAACTTCCATATGAAGAATTAAAAAAAAAACGTAATATGCACGGTTATAAATTCATGAGGCTACAAGCTTTACATAGAGATGATCCACCAAAACGTGTAGAATTTTGCGAAATGGTACTAACACGGACATACGAAGATCCCAACTTTTTGAAAAAAATTATTTGGACCGATGAATCACAATTCTCACGTGAGGGAATATTCAATCGTCGGAATTCATTTCTGGGCCTCATTTCATTAGAGAAAGGGGATTTTGTACGATTATGGATGATAAAGTTTCAATTTGCATTTATGAGGAAAAGTTGAAAAATATTTGGATATTCTGAGAACAACTGTGAGTGAATTCCTGGACAATTTTCCTCTGAACTTATAATATAATTGTTGGTATCAGTTGGATGGGGCTCCTGGACATTGTACACGTGAAGTGAGCAACGAACTCAATAATTTGTTCGAAGATCGGTGGATAAGACGTTTGGGTCCTTGGATTTGGCCGCCGCGGTCACCAGATCTCACTCCCCTAGATTTTTATCTCTGGGGAAAAATAAAAGAAACGGTTCATAGAACACCTGTGAATACAAAACAGGAACTGGAAAACAGGGAAAGATGTGCTTTCGGAGAAATCAACCCATCGGAAATCCGCAGAGCCACGACTGATCATGTAATAACCTCCAAGCAATAAAAGATATAGAGGTGCCATTTCTATATAAACAACACACCTTGTTATGAAAGCTGCATATCACTATCCTCTGTGATAGATTGTTGGTGAGGGGTAACCAACAAGTTCGGAGGGTGAGATTTGTTATTGTTATGATATTCGGATGTAAGATTAGAACCAGTGGCGGCGTGCTGATAAATTTTTTTCATGTTATATTTTTATCTCTAGACGACAGACAACATGCCTGGTTGGAAATCACGAGTGTTGTCAAGATGTCAATCAAAAATACTGTATTGTGCGATAAATTTGATTCTTGCTGACAAAGCATACAATAATATACTGAATAAATAAATGAAAGTGCTGAAGTCAAAAGTAAATATTTTCAAATTGTTGGATCACATCAGTAAACTATACATTATACCTACACTATATACAGTGCGGCTTTTTTTAGCCCCCCCCCTGTTAACTTTTGAACGGTTCGACGTAGAAACATGAATAAAAAACCATTTGGAGGGTTTCACCGATACTACTTTTTGAGACAAAAAATATGGTGATTCACATCAACTCTAAAATTTTGAATGGCATGGGGGGTCAAGAGTCACATCGTTGAAAAGAGAATTCAATTCTCTTCACAACCATCTGAATATTTTTTAATTTTGTTGAGAAATTTTTTCTCAATATCGATTTATATGCCTTTCGAAATTTTCAAGTGGATCTGTCCCTAGCGCCATCTGTCGAGTAATTTCAATGTTTCTTCTCTCAAAAAGTAGTATCGGTAATACCCTTCAAAATATTTTTGGTTTAATTATTCCACAACAAAACGTTCAAATTTTTGATATTTCGAATTTGGATTGTGAAAAAAATTTCAACTAAATTAAAAAAAAATTAGATGGTTGTAAAGAGAATTGAATTCTCTTTTCAACGATGTGACACTTGACCCCCATGCCATTTAAAATTTTTGAGTTGATGTGCCCCCCGCGCCCCCAGTCGAGCAATCACCATATTTTTTATTTCAAAAAGTAGTATCGGTGAAACCCTCCAAACAGTTTTTTATTCATGTTTCTACGTCGGACCGTTCAAAAGTTAACATGGGGGGGACTAAAAATAGCCGCACTGTATATGATATACATGCATTATAATACACATAAGAATTTACACATAAACTATAATACACATAATCATTTACACAAACTATAATACACATAACAGATTATATTAAAATTTATGTTGAAAGTGTATCAATGAAATACTCATCCAAAGTGTAGTACAAGCCTTAATAGCTCTTTAACTATTTTTCTTATGTTTTTTTCTGAATTTAGATTGTTAGTATCCTGGGGCCGATTATCAAAAAGTGTTTTCGAGTTGTCAAAAAGTAATGTCTCTACTTATGTGGAGTTATGTTCAGGGAGCGATCGATATTACAAGTCTGCCTGGTAGAAAAACGAGAATTTCTCATGTACTTATTATTTTACTTCTGTTTCTTAAACATCAAACAGGTGAGAGTCATTAAAGTTTATGAGTTAAATAGGGTTCGACATGTATCTCTGAAGACATCTCTGCAGACATACCAAACAACAGCTCTATTTTGATGGAGTCTTGATTTGCTCACAGGGTGGAGCGACGACTTGCTTATTGTAAATCGTCTGTCCAGTTTGAAACAAATTAAAATTTTGTGTTGCATTCTTCTATTCTTTTACTGGAGTAGTCTAATTTATTGTATCTGACGGATTTTAGTTCTCGTTGCTACTTTTAAACACTTTCTTCTGGTATCATCTGTGTCCATATCATCGGTTTCACAATCACGAATTCCTTTAAAATATCATACATTTCAAACACAAACACACACACGTAACTGCCAAGTTTGCAGAACAGTGAAGTTAATTCCATGTCCAACAAACTCAAAGTAAAAAAATATTACTAAACTACCTATCGTCGTTGATACTGCAATACGAGCAATATGTCCAGAAACATTCATTTTACAGAAGACTCTAGATAATAACTACTAATGACCATAGCAGTCGATGCCAAAACACCAAGAAAAATAAGTACTACATAAGAATTTCTACCGGTCATTGTTTTGGAATTCAAAGTTTAAAATAATCGCGCGTAGAAATTTTGATGTAGTGTCTATTATCATTTTACAGTCTTCTGTGAAATAAATGTTTCGTGACATAGCTCGTATTGCAGTATCAACGACGCTATGTTTTAAGTACTTGAAAGACATTCCAACAAGACAGAAGAGTTGAGTTTGCTTATTTACTTCTTAGTGTACCTACACTGCAACAAGTTTTTTCCTAATTATTGATAGGTAATCGTTTTTGAGGTCGACTTAAATGTTTTATACAGCTATTTCAACAAATAGTGTATTTTTGTCTCAAAATCGGGATCATGCCATGATTACCATGCTGCGACGCCCATGGTTTGATTTTACAAGACGATAAATAAGTCGTAAACGGACGTGAACAAACATGATCGCCAAGTTAAGAGTGAATATAACATGGATTTCCAACCTGGTCCCCGAGTGCAAACGGAAATATCCGACAATGCTCATTTTTAACATGATTCGGGCTGAGATGTTTGTAAACAACGTCGGGTATGTTGCTTTCCAGAAAGAGACAAAGAAGCCCCCTCTATATATTTTATTGCTCGGAGGTAATAACGTCGATCCATCAATGTTTGCAAGGGAATGGTCAGCATTTCAAGCATCTAATCTACTGAATCTTTGTTTTTCGGTATCAAATGTGTTATAATTATTGCTGAGTGAATTTTGTAATATTATCTCTTGTGTCGAATGAATTCAATCAATTTCATTTTTCATTCTTTCAACTGTCAACATAACCATATTTATCGTACATCCAGTATGAAGGAGGAAATTTCATGTTTTCAATTACACCTTTTTCAAAAAAGATGAAGGTCTTATCTTTTATTCGATAGATTTTCCACAATTTATACTTGAAATTGTATACTTGCACAGACCTCAAAAATCATAAAATCATCAATATCTCATAAACGGTAGGAGATAGGTATAGGACATAGTCGATGAAACTTATTCAAACTGGTTAGTTGTATTAAACAAATCAAACAATTAGATAGTATACAGGGTGGAAAAAACTGAGTTTGAATCATTTTCATGAGTCCCGAAATAAACTTACTTCTGAGCCTCCCTGTATGCTGAAACTGAGATCCAGTTCTTCGCCAGAATACTTAATGGTGTTTTGCAACATGACTCAAATTAAAATATTTTTTAATTCGCATTGTGAAAAAAAAAGTTATTTTTCAATGGTAAGGTTTTACACAAAAATTTGACAAAATAAATTTTATCTCTAAAACCGTCACATATAGGTATAGAGAATTATCTGGGAAAGTTGTGAGGAATCTTATAAGGAATCCAAAAATGATGAAATAAAGGGGGGTGTTCTATTTAAAATAACAAAGTTTCTACTACTTTCTGACACAAGTGGCAACACTGTATTGTCGAAAACATTTTAAATGAACATGCTCTACTCGTCGAGCATGTTTATTTATCCAAGCCCACAAATTTTTGAAATGATCCATCGTTCCGTTCTCCAGAAACGTCTAATAGGCCATCGAATGTGGAATACCCTGTATATACCTGTAATTACTCCAAATGACGAACGAATTTTATCATTTTTGAGTGAATTCAGATAAATGAAAACATTTACATATTATTTGTAATCGATAGTAAACTGTTGTTCAACTGAGCGTCACTAAGATCGTGAATGTTTCTTCTATGAAACGAATAAAAAATATATGTTCTACAGGGTAGTTTCCAATGTAATCTATTTTTAGATGAAAGAATTCGTCTTCGAGACTATGAGCTGACTGAGTTCCTTATTATTGATGATCGATCAGAAAAGAAGTTGATCTCTTGAAACAAAATTTAAATGATATTAATGTGTTTCATACAAGGAAGGTACGGCGACAGAGGGCGCCAAATAATTAAGTTTGTGTTTTTGTAGGATTAACAAGCTGTAGAATATGAATATATTTCGTCAGTCACTTAAACAAATATATCCGATGTTCTGAGGATATTGAATACATTTCCGTCGACTATATATTCGAAATGAATGAACTGAGTTTACACATCTGAATTCAAAGAGAATTCAATCATAGGCACGGAGTTACTAAACCAGCCCTTGATTAAAAAACGTAGAAAAACGTATTTTGTTCATAATCTATGCATAACACATATATTTTTGCTTAAATTCTATTTGGTATTTGTGATGGTCTGTTTTTCTGAAGATTTTATTTCTTTCAGCAAAATTTTCGAAAAAAGAAAATAACTCCGCTTCGAAGAAACACTCTGTTTATTTCGAAATATTTTTATAACAAGCAACAAAGTAAACCGTATAACTTTTATCTCAAACATATTTTCATACTCCTCATGATAGGCGATATACTGTACTTCCTCTCACTAATGAGCCACCCTGTATATAATATGGACCCTTCCTTATTAACACTCTGTTTTCATAGCTTTATTTTTTGGTCTATCAACAATCAACAATCCATTTCGACTTTCATAATTTTCAATAACTTTAGCTGGGGACTTCAATATAGACTTTGCAAATAAACTATGTAATGAAACCCAAATGTTAACGAACTTACTAGCCTACAATTTAACGATGCATATTGATGCGGATATCAAAATTCTCGTCTACTATTATTGACTACGTTTGTACGAATATAGAAGATGTATCGGTTTCAATTATCAATCCAGGTTTATCGGATCATGAAGCTATTTTGTGTCATATTCCCAATAATCTGATATATACAATCCCAAAGAATAGTAAAACATATTGTCGCGACTAGGGCTACTAGGGTAGCATCCTGAGCCGTATAAGGAGTTGTTTCCCTTATACAAAATGCGACTTGGGGTGTAGCTACTCAGGGTAGCTATATAAAGTCAATAGTATCAAAGGAATATAAACGTTTATTGTACAACAACGGGGATACTGGGGGAAGTTATATACATATATGAAATAAGGGACATTCAATAATATTATACGGAACAAATGAAACTCTTACCAAAACCATCACTAAACCTACTAAAAAAGCTGGACCCCAGCTTTAAAATGCAAACACGAACCTACGAAACCTTTATACAAAGCAAGTGCCCTATTCTAATAATACATAAATCGAATACTGAAATAATTACAAAAAATATATTTTTCTGGGTCCTATTACGTGGTACACACACCGCGACGGGATCTGGTCCTGTTGACACCATAAGTTTCTTCAGCTCTGGCATTTCTACAGTATTCCGTATCCGGTAACACAGCTCGGAACGGAACGAGACTACGTCGTTTGGCACCCTGGGATACTGGCTATCGACACGTATTCAGCGGCAGGACTGGCTGCTACGGTAGGCGTTACCAGCGCTACCACATTCTGGGACTGCAAGTATTTGGAATCACAGCATCTGGAACATCCTTCGGGGCAGTTTCAGGAATATCAACGGCAAATGTCTGGTGTCTCTTCTGGGCACCACTGGTTCAGGAAGCTGAGTCGGCTTGGAAGTTTTCGACCTGGATAATCTTCTGGAATCCTTGACAAACTCACGTTTCTCCATCCTCCATTTATGTCATCTCGATTACTCAATTTGTCCAGTGCTCCACTCCTTTGACAGCATCTCCATCCTGATTTGCTGCCAATCTTTGATGCCATTTAACCTGCGTTTTCTGGGTCAGTTTGGGAGCTTTCATTCTTAATACTTTCTGGGATCCTCGCCGGACTCACGTTCAGCATCTTCATTTCACTTCTTGGGAAGGAAACATCTGGATTACTCAGTTCATCAAGTGTTCCAACCCTTTTTGTACCATATTGGATATCGCAGCTTCTCACTTTCTGTTTTTGTCAGCCATGTTTTGGGTGTCCAAATTCTATAAGTACTCGAAATGCCAGACTGGGTACTCAGTTGTCCTGATCTCTTCTCTCCAGGATTGTGTGTGTACCATAACCGAGAAACAAAACAAGATCCAAATAAGTACATAATTATATAAAAAAACAATGAAAAAATAAACGATTACAACTATATTACTATTTACTATTTTTTTTTCATAATTATATTTATTACGATTAGTTTTTTTCCTATGAGTATTAGAAAAATTCAATATATCTTATTTTTCAACAGGTTAATCCCTAATCATTCTACTCAAAACAAAATTCCATATAAATAATCATTATTTTGCATTAAATGGATATCTAATTATTAGTTTTCAAAGTCTTATTCGAATTACCAACAAGTTTTTCGAATTCAAAGCGAAGGAAACCGTTTTATTTCTTACGATAAAATCAGCTGAATATTATATTGAATTTGAGGACATGAAACGTTAAATTGCAAAAGTATTCGACTACGGATGAATAATTGTTGAACGAATTAGGTGTTTTTAAAACATGAGTGTTTGTTATGATTCATTTCATTATTTACTATTGCCAACTACGATATACTTTCGAATATTCATGCTTCTTGTAAATGAGCAATTGTTTTCATATGATTCTGAAAAAATATCATTCGTGGTAATGGGGATGGCCAAATTACAATTTATCAATTTGTGAATGTTATATATCTGTTCACGCCTCCTGATCACCATCTTGAGTGTAACACTGGTATGCCATCAATTTGGTTAGGACAGTCATACAAATCGTCAATCACATATTATATCACAAATTTCAAATTAGCAATTCAGACCTCTTGATCACCTTTATGACACACATAACTTTCATCTATTCAATGTTCTGTTTTGCAATTCAAGTACATACTTTAAATTTCGTATTCACACTCTTTACAATTCCTCATGACTTATTCATACAAAAACTTTTCTCCGTGCAACTGTTTCTCTCATACATCGACATCTCACATTATCGCAATTCACCTATTTTCTCGGCAACACATCGAGAAAATACAACATCATTAATCAATGATTCTCTTGGAAACCCATCAAGAGCATGTATATCACTATATACCATTTACCAACAAATCTCAAAACTCTTGGCAACACCTCAAGAGTAAGATACTGCAGATAGACGCTCAATCCCACTTTGAGGATTTCTCCCACGTCTCTCCTGCAAACTCCTTTACAACAGTCTCTTCCGGCCGTCATTCAATTCTTCTATAACTCCTTTATAGACATAGGTAACCTATTACCCTATAAATATTCTCATATCACGATATTCCTGTGGCGAAGCTGCGGGCGATGCCGGACCTGAACTCTCACGTATAGCTAGCGACCAACCGCGGGAGACTGTCGATGCGCTTGCACCGAGAAGAATCTGGACGGCTTGGTGAGTCTGGGCGATTCGAAGGAAAATTCTGTAGCATTCAGAGAAGTCAACGTCGAGTATAAAAAGAACTACGCAGCGGACAGTCGGGCAGTCAGTGAAGTGAAAGTCGAATATAAATACCTAGTTCCGTAATTAGAGTATTGTGTTATTGTATCATTGTATTTCGTTAAATAAATTATTTTAGTCAGTTAATTAGAGTATAAATCTACTACAGTGGTGTTAGAAGTGCTATGTTTAAATAAAGAGTGCTCGTGTAAGTAGACAGTTTGTGTATTTCGGACAATTGTTTTCGCGAAAAATAGACAGGGACTGATAAACATTTTTTCGTGAAGTTGAAAGTTGTGTGCATTAACGGAGTATAAACTGATAGATACACTTCTCGCGTGTGAAATAGACAATAATAATAATAATAGACTGGTGTACGGGAAATAGACAATAATAATAATAATAATAATAGACTGGTGACCCGTGAAATAGACTGTGAGACATAGGCTAAGACAAAATGTGTTCGAGGAAAGTTCGCCTGGTTGAATTGAAAGTTGTGGAATTAAAGCAAGAACTGGAGGAGAGGGAACTTGACACAAGTGGTAAAAAGGCCGTGCTTCAAACAAGACTTGCCGAGGGATTAGTTCAGGAGGGCGAGGACCCAGAAACATTTCTATTCGAAGTTTCTGGAATGGATATGAGTTCCATAATGAGTAAACTCGACGGGATGAGAGAAGAACTTCAAGAAAATTCGAAAAATCTGGAAGAAAAGCTGCTGGAAAATTCAAATAGTCTGAAAGAAGAACTTCAAGAAAGTTCGAAAAATCTGGAAGAAAAGCTGCTAGAAATTTCGAATAGTCTGAAAGAAGAATTTCAAGAAAGTTCGAGGAATTTGAGAGAAGAGATTCTAGAAAATTCGAAGGGTTTGAGGGAAGAGCTTCTAGAAAACTCGAAGAACATGAAAGAAGAACTTTGTGGCGTGGCGAACCGATTAGAAGAAAGAATGGGGACTGTCGAGACAGAGATGGAGAAAATCAAAGATGAAATTGAAGAAGAGATGGGAAAATTGAAGGAAACAATTAGTGACGAAATCAAAGGCGGACTCGAGGCGGAAATTAATAAAATAAAGGAGAAAATCAGCAAATTGGAAAACCAGATTGACACTACCCACACCACAGAATCTGTCAATGAAAATTCAATGCTGGAACTGAGTTTGAACTTGGATGATGTTCAGAAGGGTTTAAAAGATGTGAAGATTAGTTCTGAAACAGGAAAGCTCTCCATGAAACCACCTCAGTTCGATGGAAAAACACCATGGGCAAATTACCGCCGACAATTTGAAGCTGCAGCAAAAGCAAATGGATGGAATGCAGGAGAAAGAGCTGTGGCATTAACACTGGCCTTGCGTGGAGAAGCAACGAATATTTTACAAACCCTCACGGCACAAGAACAAGAGGACTACGAGCAGCTGATTAAACATCTCGAATTACGGTATGGACAGACCCATCTAGAACATGTATACCACTCACAGCTCAAAAACCGCTGCCAGAAATCAAGCGAGTCCCTACAGGAGTTTGAAGCAGACATTGCACGTTTGGTTCGCCTTGCATACCCAGCCACACCGGAAAAAGTAATGGAACGACTAGCAGTTCAGGCATTCTTAGATGGACTCCGTGACCAGGAAACCAGACAAGCATTGACACTAGCTCGTCCAACACATCTCGTGGATGCACTGGCACGCGCTTTGGAATTTGAGGCGGCAAAGCAATCCTGCAGAAGCCAAAGTAAAGTCCGATTTATTGAGGAAGACCCACAGGAGCCTGCTGACCTGGAAGCTGCCATCAGAAAGGTCGTGAAGGAAATGTTGCCTGAGAAAAGACTAGTGAGATGCCGGAACTGTAGGAAACTTGGACACGTGCGTAGTCAATGTCCAACCCTCAAGAGGTCGAGACCAACGAAGGTTTTTGAGAAGGGGCAATTGTCGGCCACCATTCAGAAAGACCCGGTGAACAATGCATATGTCGCTGTCCTCCAACGATAGAACAAAGGAGCCTTCGTAGACGGTTTCATCAACAACGAGCCTTGCACCATGCTGCTAGATACAGGTGCGACTAGGATAATCCTTGGACCTGCTTTTATTAAAACACCAGAGAGAATGGAACCATCATCCTGGAAGCTACGCACAGCAACAGGAGAGCCGGCCACTGTACATGGTGAGCTACCGATTGAACTACTTCTAGGCAGCACAAAAGTGAAACATCGGGCATTAGTAGCGGACATTGAGGACGACGCAATTATTGGAATGGACATCATGAATTCCAGAGGGTTTGAATTGAATTTCAAAGATGGCGTCCTACGTGTGAACGGAGAAGAGCTGGTGCTACATGGAAGAAGTGAGGAGATGATTCGTGTTCTGCTGGCTGAAGATGTAAGTGTACCCGAGAGGGCTGAGACCATACTGGAGGCTCGCTTGGATGGAGGTGCGAGCAATGGAAGCGTGGTTATGTTCGAGCCCAAACTTCATGATGAGAAAATTGGACGAGGGATTGCACTAGGCAAGACTTTGTTGCGTGCTGATAAAATTGTGCCAGTAAGGGTAATGAATGTCAATTATTACCCAGTGACTTTGAAGAAAGGAACTGTTTTGGGGCACTGCTCATCAATTTCCTCTGTGATCAGAAGTGTACACAGTACTGTTAGTCAAGACAACAACCTGACAGCGGAACTGGAAAAATTGGTTTCCCTCTCTTCCAAGGGCATTAAACCAGCCCAACAGCCCAGATTGAGAGAATTAGTCAAGAAGTACCAAGACATCTTCGATACCGGACAAGGAAAAGGGGGCCGAACGAATGTAGTTCAGCATAAAATTGATACTGGGGACGCTCGACCAATCCGACAATCAGCTAGAAGACTTCCTCTTGCCAAGAAGGAAGAGGCTGACAAAATAGTCAGTGATATGGGGAAATATGGAGTTATTGAACCGTCCGACAGTCCATGGTCCTCTCCAGTCGTTCTGGTGAAGAAGAAAGATGGATCAACACGTTTTTGCGTAGACTATCGTCAACTGAACAACGTGACGAAGAAAGACAGTTACCCTCTTCCGAGAATAGATGACACCCTAGACACGTTGGCCGGCTCCACGATTTTCTCGACCCTCGATCTGAAGAGTGGATACTGGCAGGTAGAACTGGCTCCAGAAGATAGAGAAAAGACAGCCTTCACCATCGGCTCAGGACTGTGGCATTTCACCGTCATGCCATTCGGACTTTGTAATGCTCCAGCAACATTCGAGAGATTAATGGAGACGGTTCTGAAAGGACTCTCATGGAGGACGTGTCTGGTATATCTCGATGACATCATTGTAGTTGGCAAATCGTTCGAAGACCACCTTAAAAACCTGGAGGAGGTATTCCTGCGACTGAGAAACTCTGGATTGAAGCTGAGCCCCAAGAAATGCCACCTGTTCCAAAAAGAAGTACGTTACCTTGGCCATGTTGTCTCTGGGCGCGGAGTAGCAGTGGATGACGAGAAGATTAAAGCAGTGAAGGAGTGGCCTATCCCGAAAGACATACACCAACTACGTAGTTTCCTTGGTTTGTGCACATACTATCGCCGATATGTGCTGGGGTTTGCCAACATCGCTAAACCACTGACCAGGCTCACGGAAGGTCAAACGAAATTCCAATGGTCCGAAGAATGCCAAGACTCGTTCAGGACGCTGAAGGGGGCATTGATCAACGCACCGATTCTGAGTTATCCCCTTCCGAGTGGAAAATTCATTTTGGACACGGACGCCAGCAACGTGGGACTTGGAGCTGTCTTGTCCCAGATCCAGGATGGGCAAGAGAAGGTGATCGGATACTTCAGTAAAACTCTCAGTAAACCGGAGCGTAACTACTGCGTCACCAGACGAGAACTGTTGGCTGTTGTCAAGGGAGTAGAACACTTTTACAAATACGTGTACGGGAGAAGATTTCTGTTGAGGACCGACCACGCAGCCCTTAAATGGCTTCTACAGTTCAAAAATCCCGAGGGCCAAGTAGCACGTTGGATCGAAAGACTCCATGAATTTGACTTCGAGATCGAACATCGAGCAGGGAGTGGCCACAAGAACGCAGATGCCCTGTCAAGGAGACCATGCCCAGACGACTGCTCACACTGCCGACGAGCAGAAGAGAAGGAAGCAGCGATTTGTAGAACCACGGCAGTTGACAATAACTGGAATGACAACGAGGTCCAGAAAGACCAAGAAAGAGATCCGGATCTTGGTTTAGTCATCGGTTGGAAAAATAGTAATCAAAGACCGACATGGCAGGAAATCGCAAGATATTCCCCAGCAGTTAAATCCTACTGGGCCCAATGGAATTCCCTTACCCTGGACAATGGGGTCCTGAAACGTGTATTGGAGTCCGAAGATGGTGGGGAGGACATACGTCAGATAGTGGTGCCCAAGAACAGAAGACAGGAAGTACTCCATGATGGAGTTGCTGGGTGTGACGAAGACCCAGCAGAAAGTAAGACAACGGATTTACTGGGTCAATTGTCATGTTGATGTCAATGACTGGTGCAGAAAGTGTGCTGTTTGTGCTGCCAGCAATGGACCTCGGACACGACCCAAGGCCCCGATGCGTCAGTATAATGTAGGTAGTCCATTCGAAAGAATCGCCATTGACATCGCCGGCCCGTTCCCCATATCAGATCATGGAAATAAATACATCCTTGTGGCAATGGACTATTTCAGCAAGTGGGCCGAAGCCTATGCCCTGCCCAACCAGGAAGCCATCACCGTCGCGGACGTCTTGGTGAAAGAGTGGATATGTCGATTCGGTGTCCCCTTGGAGCTGCACTCGGACCAAGGCAGAAATTTCGAATCCAACCTGTTCCAAGAAATCTGCCAACTGCTGAACATCCGCAAGACGAGAACCACAGCTCTACATCCACAGTCCGATGGAATGGTTGAGCGGATGAACAGGACTATCAATCGCCACTTGTCCAAGGTAGTCTCTGACCATCAAAGAGACTGGGATCAGTATCTCCATTTGTTTCTGATGGCCTACCTTTCCGCAGTACACGAGTCGACCGGCCAAACCCCTGCTAGTATCATAATGGGCCGAGAGCTGCGACTTCCCTGTGACCTAAAGTTTGGGATGCCACCAGGACAGGATACCGCGGGAGAGGACTACATCAGCAAACTCCGTCAGCGAATGGAAGACATCCACGAACGAGTCCGTTTGAATATCCAGAGTGCCAGCGACCGAATGAAAGCGGCTTATGACATCAATGCCGATGCTGGAGGATTTCGTGTTGGTGATCTAGTTTGGCTGTTCAACCCGATGCGTCGCCGGGGCCTGTCACCAAAATTACGGAATTTATGGGAAGGTCCGTACAAGATCATCAAGAGGATAAATGACCTGCTTTACCGAATCCACAAGCCACCCAGAGGTAAACCCAGGGTCGTTCATTTCAACAGGTTGGCCCCTTACGCTGGAAACCATGACCAAGTCCGCACCCTCAGACCACCAGAGGATGCGATGACGTTCCAGAAATTCATGTCCTTATACTCAAATGGACAGAAAGTGTCACACGGGGTAACTCGAGAGGAGCCACGGGATATTTTCAAAGTGCCAGTCGATTACGCCCTAGCGCACTGCGTCGCAGAAGATCTTCGAATGTCCAGAGGCATCGCTGTGGTGTTCTCGAAGAAATTTGGCCAACTCCAAACACTACGAAAACAGAATCCAGAAATTGGAGGTGTACTGCAGCTGAAGAAGGGCCAGAGGAACATCTACTACCTGGTGACCAAGAAGCGTTCTCAAGATAAACCGTCATATGAAGATGTCTGGAGGAGCCTCACCCAACTGAGAGATACGATGGTGGACCAGAATCTGGTGGACTTGGCAATCCCAAAATTATCCTGTGGTATTGATGGGCTGGATTGGAGAGTTATAAGAAGTATGTTGGAGACGATATTCCGATCCAGCGGCATCCAGATCCTATTCCACGACCTAACATGAAGACTGTGGAGTGTTACTTCCATCGAACTTCACGGTGCAGATATGGGGAATCCTGCAAATATCGACACACTCCAAAGATGACATTTCGGGACGAAATATCTCTAAGAAGGGGGCAATGTGGCGAAGCTGCGGGCGATGCCGGACCTGAACTTTCACGTATAGCTAGCGACCAACCGCGGGAGACTGTCGATGCGCTTGCACCGAGAAGAATCTGGACGGCTTGGTGAGTCTGGGCGATTCGAAGGAAAATTCTGGAGCATTCAGAGAAGTCAACGTCGAGTATAAAAAGAACTACGCAGCGGACAGTCGGGCAGTCAGTGAAGTGAAAGTCGAATATAAATACCTAGTTCCGTAATTAGAGTATTGTGTTATTGTATCATTGTATTTCGTTAAATAAATTATTTTAGTCAGTTAATTAGAGTATAAATCTACTACATTCCATTAAAAAGTCGATCATACACCAATTGCACCAGATATTTCGAAGACGTCATGAGCCTAATTCCAAGAGCATGCAAAGCAGAACATATTAAAAAAAAATCAAAAACATCACAATGTCATTTACAAGTGAAGCAATTCAAAATTCAATTCAAAAATATGACCCCATTCTTGTCAAAAAAATTCTTCATATTAAGTGTGTTCCAAAAATACCTTCAACCCTTTCATATAACTACTGTCACTCGAAACCATAATGCACAACAATTGAGGCAAACTCCTCAAAACTTTCAAGGAAGACTCAAAAAAATTCCAGGCAAATATTCAGCTTCCATATTTCATTCTTACTCAACATTTCCTAACATGCCCTTTCATTCAGGCATTCATCTACATTTTTCTCCACAGTTTTCTCAATAGAATTCGCATTTCCACACAGTGACATATATTTCCTCATGAAGGTATTTTCGACATCAATATTCTCACATTTACTCATACTTTCAACATTATTTTCTTCCTTTCATTCAGTCATCTCGCTTCTTTGCATTCTATCACTTATATTCTCTTATTTTCTCATACTTGCAATACTTTTCATAGCCATAGTGTTTTTCTTCCTTCTTGCTGTCGTTGACGGTTCCTGCAATGTAAAAAAAATCATCTAATAAAAATAACAAAATAATTATTTCCCTCTGTACCGAAGATCAACAGTGTTCATTTATATCCTCCTGGATATGTGTTCCAGGTTTGGTACAACTTCTCTGTATGAAAATTCCATTATAGTAAAAGTTAATAAGAATATTGAAAACCTTCCATTAAATTTAACTTAACAACTCATATTGACGTTTTTGAATTGCATACCTTTTCCTCTATTCTATATAACATTCCTGTTACGGAAAATACTAGTAAACTCAAAGCAAAGTCTCTATCATGCATTTTATACATGAGAAAATAAGTTACTAAAATTAGACACAAGTTGGCCCAACAACTCAAACCCATTTTGAATATTCACTAAAAGTAATACACAATAGGGGAAAAAAAACTTTGCTCTATATGGACAAAAAAAAAATACTCCAGATTCACCCATTTCTTTGTTCACATTTATATTTTCCTGGCTGAGAGGAAGATACCGTGAAACATTTTCTACAAAATTCTGAATAGGGTTAAGACGAATCAACCTCCAGGACGAGCAAAGCCCATCCATCATGGTCCTTAGGCTATGGTTGGGGTGAAACGGGGCAGAATGGGGTAAATTATGGAGAATTAACCCTCCGGGACGAGCAAGGCGTCTCCACCACAGTCCTGGACTATGGGTGGAGTAATTATGGAGGTGGAAGGGGTTAATTATGAAGAATCAACCCCCCGGGACGAGCACTGCGCCTCCACCATAGTCCTTAGACTATGGTTGGAGTAATAAGGGACGGGGTGGGGTTAATTATGAAGAATCAACCCCCCGAGACGAGCACTGCGCCTCCACCATATGTCGCGACTAGGGCTACTAGGGTAGCATCCTGAGCCGTATAAGCGGTTGTTTCCCTTATACAAAATGCGACTTGGGGTGTAGCTACTCAGGGTAGCTATATAAAGCCAATAGTATCAAAGGAATATAAACGTTTATTGTACAACAACGGGGATACTGGGGGAAGTTATATACATATATAAAATAAGGGACACTCAATAATATTATACGGAACAAATGAAACTCTTACCAAAACCATCACTAGACCAATACTTACAGCTAAGGCCAAAAGGGCCTAGCCTATAAGGCTAACTGAGCGCTAGGGCTCTCTCCTCTATGGGAGTCTATTATCAACTCCCTCATCAATCTATTCGTTTTGTATTTATCTAAGGAAATATGTTTTGTTTTTATGTGGTGTGCACAGTCACGGTCGTACAATTTGCTAGTCATCAAACTCGCACTTGATAATGACCTGCGGTCATGACCTAATCAATTAATAACAAGAAACAATAGATCAGTGCACCAAAATAATTCAAATCACGACAATATGGACGCATTTATAGTAAAAAAAACTACCTGTCACAGAAGATCCAGTGAATGCATTCCATAAAATTATTGTAGAAAAATTCATTCAAGCGTTTCCATTACGGTTGAGAATAAACAAAAAATTAAAACCTTGGATCACGAAAGGTATAAAAAAATCATCCGGTAATTTACGTTGTCTGCACACTATCAGGAAATTCCATAGTGATAACAACTTTTTCATGACATATTTCAATAAATACTGCAGTATCTACAAACAGACCATAAAAATAGCTAAAGATCTATACTATAATGACAGAATTAATCAGGCAAAAAATAAACAGAAAGAGATGTGGGCAATAACTAACAACCTGCGAGGAAAAATAGTAAAAAACAACCAGAGATGAACATAGATCTTAATCTGTTAAATGAGTATTACTGTTCAATAGCTAATCAACTAACACAAAATACCACCTCAATAATTGACCCGATTGAGAACTTGCAAAAAATAGGTTCCCCAACAAACTCATTGTTCTTATACGATACAGATTTAACTGAACTGAAGTCGGTAATTAATGACATAAAGAAGAAAAATTCCTCTAGTGAAGATCATTTATCAGCAAAGTTGATGTTGGAACTTCCTGACGAAGCCCTAAGCGCTCTGGTAGCAGCTATAAACAGGTCTTTTGTTGCAGGTGTATTCCCTTCCAGTTTAAAGTCTGCAATGGTAATACCTCTTTACAAAGGAGGAGGTGCTATTGATGATCCAAATAACTTCAGACCAATTTCAATACTGTCGACGCTATCAAAAATCATTGAAAAGTTAGTTAAACACAGAGTAATGGGTTTTTTGGAGAGATACGGTATACTGGTTAATGTACAGTATGGATTCCTAAATAAAAAAAGCACTACCGATGCTATTTTCGACTTCCTTGAAAAGATATACATGAGCATCAATGAAAAGGAGGCGGCTGCAGCTGTTTTTCTTGACTTATCCAAAGCCTTTGATTGTGTGAGTCATGAGATTCTAATGCAGAAACTTTTTCATTATGGCTTCAGGGGGAATGCCTTGGAATGGTTCAGTTCGTACCTTACAGGCCGAAATCAAAAAATATCATTAGGTCCGTATAGTTCAGAGAAGAAAACAATTGTACGAGGAGTCCCTCAAGGGTCGGTCTTGGGCCCGATCCTCTTTTTGCTCTATGTAAATGATATGGCTTTTCTGGCTATATCTGGAAGATTTACACTGTTTGCAGATGACACTAATGTTTCTTGGCACAATGTAGATCGTGCTACCCTGGTCCAATCCATTTCAACAGATTTAGGAAGAATTAAAATGTGGTGTGATGCGAATATGCTGTCAATTAACACTTCGAAAACAAACCTGATAACATTTAAGTGGGACTTAGAATTAGATCAGGTAACTCTAGGATCTCAATTAATTACGAGTAAACCTGTTACAAAATTCCTAAGCATACACATCGACAGTACTTTGAAATTTGAGTCTCATATAACAGCTCTAAAAAAGAAACTGTCATCAGGTTGTTATGTCGTCAATGAATAACATGAACTTGGGCTGTCAGCTTCACTAACTGCCTATTACTCGTTTATCGAAGCTCATCTACGGTATGGAATTCCAGTCTTGGGGAATTGCAATAAAGCTCTGTTGCAAAGTATATTCGTGCTACAGAAACGAGCTCTGAGATTTATATTCAAAGTCAAGATGCGATTTTCTCCGGACACAAAATTTTGACACTAATAGAAATAGTCATTCTAGAGACGGCTTGTTTATTGCATAAATACAGAAATAACTTCCGTATCCCCAATGTAGAGAGGCCTACTCGACAGGAAAAAAAACTTGCCTCCCCCATTCCTACTCCATCCTTGACAAGGGAATCTCTGATTTACAGAAGTAAGCAGGTGTACAATCAATTACCCACGGAAATTACAAGTATAAATGATATGAAGCACTTCAAAAATAACGTTAAAAAACTTCTCAAAGGGAAATATTTTTATACCTTAGAGGAATACTTTGCTTATAGGTTCTAGTCATTCCATGAGAAGTGAACTGTGGTATATTTTTCTTGTTTTTTATAAATGTAATACCTATATATTGTTGGTGACCACGACATTACGTAAATGTGTTTCGTCTTTTATATTATTATTTTATTTATTCGAAAATTTATTTTTTACAGCAGGTATATATATGTATTGTTGTGTGGACTTCTATTTTGACTTTGTCGACAAAATGTAATCATTTTAGACAATAAAGCATATTTGATTGATTGATTGATAAGAAGGTCGAAGAGGTTCGAGCAGGTATGGGACATGGGATGAGTGAAGATGCCGGGGATTGCGAAAAGGATCCACTGGGGCCTAGTCGCTGACGCTTGCGTCCCCCACCCATTACCATTACCATATTGTTGACAACTCTGTAGAAAATCAGTGGCATTTTTTTATTCTGTATTATGTGAAAAACATTTCTCGTGAATTTAAGAAATGCTCACTAGCACAAAATATAGAATATAAATCAGATATTGATATTTTTTATTCTGGTGAAATTCATGATTTGGCGCCCTCTATTGCGGAATCAGTCATACGATCGAGTTGGGCCAATGGAGACTTTTACTCAGAGTGCCTCCAGCTACAACATATCAAAAATCCAGCAATTTTCAGATAAATACTTTTTCCCATAAGATGTGTGTGTGGTCTTTAACTAAAACAGATAAGACTGGTCATCAAATAAAAGCAAGCCTTCGCTATTACTTATGATCGCATTCGGCACCAAGAAATAATCTAAATAGTTTTTCGTGTAGTGGTCGCTATAGTTTCATTTGACTCTCTTCCAATGAACGCTGATGTACCACCGGGATCCAATTCAGTACCAGCACTAGTTCTACTGTATATCAATAATTAATTCGGGACAACTCATTGTCTAGTACCCAACTCAGCTTTGCGGACTATGGTATTCCAGAACTCCTATATCAGCCTATGTTACTACAAATGAATATGGGACTAATATGAACGATACAAATACCTTGGCTAAATTCTAGAACAGAGATCGATTTTTTTCCACAAAAGCCAATTTCATAACGCTTAGCGTAATAATAATAGGGACTTGTACAGTGTTCATCTGATCCTCGGCATATAAAATAAGTTTAAAAATTGATCTTGTTATTATGTTGCTATGTGTTTTGGGAAATAAAGACAAATATCTATCTATCTATCTATCTAATAATGCTTTTGATCGATGAGGCACAGGTCCATCCTGGCCTAGGATACCCGTTCCACATGAAATACGGACGTAAATAATAACAATAATGAATCGTCTTTATTCATATTGCAAAAAATATAAATTCATACATAATTGTGAAGGGTGACATAGATGAAAGGGCGAAGTGTCAGCTGATGCTGTTTTAAAACCCCTGAAAAAAGAGAGAGAGAAAAGACAATAGTTTAACAATTCTATAGAAAGGACCAAAAAATATATTATACTACTATCTGAAGAAGAAAGAAATAATCAATCATTAAACAAGCATGTTAGCATATTTCAGGAATATATAGGTATATAATATGTGCATTTCAGTTATACATTAGTTCTATTACTTTCTTTTTGAAGTTGATTTTATTAAAGTTCCAAATATTAATATCTAAAGAGTTGTAGGATTTGGGAGCTGTGTATAAGAAACTTCGTTTATACAAACTGGTTTTTGTTTTATGTTCTTGCAGTGTTGTAATTACGGAAGGTCAATTTGGCAGCTAAGTATGCCAGTGTAGAAGTTTTTATTATACTTTATGAGTTAATGTTAGCAGATGAAGATTCCTCAATTTTTCCAATCTCGGCCAACGGTGTGTGAATTTTATATTTTTGCTCACTGTAAGGGCAGATATTAGCATTTTATATTTTGAAATCATTTATGTATTCTTATCTCAACTATACAAAATGAAAATCGACGAACTATTCAAAGGTGTCTCTAACCGCGTTCGAAACCAAGTATTGCATGGCTTTCTCGCAATTTTTTTCGAAACAATACATTTACTGAAACTTTTGCAGCTGAAGCAATTCACTATATTTTTCAAATAAAATATAATGAGAATATTGAGGAGTCAATTTCGATTAAAATATATCTTGAGTTCAATCCATCATTCAAATGAAATGATAGTTTTCATGATTTTATACATCATTAATTTGCTTTTGAAAAACACATATTCTTGTAATATTCAGATAAAGCCAACTTTAATTACTGGAACTGACGTAACTTTTTCAATTAACTAATTTAGCTAATCATACTACTTTTATTGTCATAAATGAGAAATCATCAATTCATTCAAATCATTTTGAAATAAAAAACTAAATTTTGTATTACAATATATACTTTTGCTGATTATTTTTAACGAGAAGATGATGCGAACAGAATGATAGAATTTGGTGAAATATTGAATCAGGCAACATACATACATTTGTTTCAGAAAAGAGGCTTCTTTTGCATTAAATGGCACTTTTACAATAGACAAAATGTTCGATACTGGAGTGATACTTATCTACGGAAGTATAATAAGGAACACACTCAGTATCCACAAAGAGGGAACATGCATATTCTAAATTAATTTCCAGTTATAGAGTCTGTTATCTAGTTAACTTTGATTTTTGAATGATCTTCCTAGCTATCATAGAACTTTGGCAGACGGACTCTGGCGTACTTTTGCCCACCCCCTATTTATTGAGTAATTTAATCGCGTCCTATACTCTGAACATGGCAAAAGTATGACGTCATAAAAGGAGGGTTAAAGAGCACAAAGCGAAGCGAAGAATTTTAGATCAGGATAATGTCCCTTATAATTTATTACATACAATCAAGTAGGTTATGGACTTGTTGCCTAACAACAGCCTTTCAAGCACGGCGTTTTTTTTAACTTGAAGATTTCGCACGCTTTCCAGTACATTTGGCAAGAATTATGATGCATGTTTAGTGAAAAAATATTTAAAATGAAATGGAAACCTTGTTAGACAAAATTCTTTGGAACTTTTAGTTGTCGAATGCCCTAACGTCAATGCGGAGGTCCCAAAAGAAAACGACCCCTATCCAGAATTTTCGCATATGAAAAAGTTGTCCGACTCGGCATAAAGAACAAATATACGAAGTCTCAACGTTTGAGCAATCATAACTTTTATAGGTTTGGGCCCGAGGACAAAATTTCCACACGACTGAACCATCTCGTGCCTTGACTGTTGCATGACGGAAAGGAAATCGATATAGTAACGTGGACATGAACTCTCAACATCAAAGTCTAATAGCCCAAGCTATAGAGGTTTTTTCCCCACAAAATAAAAGACGCAAATGGCCTATACTAATTTTTATAAGTTAGTCCGTTAATGAACCCCAGGTTTCACCCTAGCAAAATCGCTTTGTGGAATTTTTCAAACAAGCAATAGTGAAAAAAATTACAAATTTTTTGTTTATTTGGAAATATTTCAAAGATTATTCAAGGAATCGTTTCACAGGCAATGAAACTTTTGTAGAGATTTATAAAACCTACAAAACTGATTTTGATATGACCGGATCGGTGCATTTTCCACTGAGAAAATCCGGGAAAACCTCGAAAAAGAGACCATTTTTTTAAAATTTATAATTTTTATAAATCTGAAGTTGGACAAACAATCTTGCGGAAACTGATAGATAATAACATGTGGTTCAACTGTGCGCAAGATATTTTCTGTCCGATGTGTAGTTTTTACACAATCGCGTTATAAACAATTTAATAAGGGCACATCTTGCAAGATGCGCAAATTTAAGGGAAATCGTCTTATTCGAATTCTGTAAACGGCATCTGGAAGTGGAGATCAATATCTACAATTTGTATATTTTGGATTTTCATCTGAGAGGTAGGAAATGTGTTGAAAAAATGTCACTGAAAGTTGATCAAAACGCTTCAAGGTGCATCCGAAGTCACCAGAAGTATCACTGAAGTTAACTCGAGTTGAGTTCGGGCGACTTCGGGTGAACTTTGAAGCATTTATAGTTACTTCCAGTGCGACATTTTCAACACATTTTCCACCTCTCAGATGAAAATCCAAAATATACAAATTGTAGATATTGAACTCTGTTTCCAAATGTCGTTTACAGAATTTGAATAAGATAATTTCCCTTAAATAGTCACATTTAGAAATATTTGTCCTTAAACTGTTTATGACGCGATTGTGCAAAAACTACACATCGGACAGAAACCATCTTACGCACAGTAGAACCACATGTTATTATGTATCAGTTTAATAATAATAATACTTTATTGCTTCTAAAACAAGTTTACAGCAATAAGTGTATGGGGTTAACAAATAAAAGGAAAATGAATGTGAGTTTTACAATGATAAAAAGACAAAGAAATCAAAATGTTACAGTTTGAATTATGATAATAGTGATACTAATAGTTACTCGCTTAAGATAAATGCTCTTAATCTAAGAATATTCCAAATATATTCTGATGTTTTCTTGGCATCAGTTAATGAAATATTTTGTAAAGCAGCCATCAATGTTTCCACACTCCGTAGGCAAGAAGTATTGTGTTTCATTACTGTATAGATAGGACAGTCAAAAATAATATGAAAAAGTGTTTCCTTTTCGTTCATATTGCAAACTGGGCAAGTTAGTTCAGGATCAATAGAGTAGGAGATTCCATACAGAGTAAATTTCATTTAGAAATGATTGGCAATACGTAACTGAGCGGGAGTGCGTGTGACCTGGATGGGTAGTTTTAGCAAGAGGTATGTGCTTGTATTTATGGACATATTCAATAGATTGTAAACGTACATAAATGGGTACCGAGAGGATATTGCAAGATCTGACTCATGCAAAAATTTGTAATATTTAGCAAGTAAGGGTTTTCTAAGCTTTATCAAATCGTTGTAGTTCAGACTATTCCATAATGACAAAGAATCAGCATCAGAGAAAAATCGCCTTATTTGCAATGGCCAGTTATATTTAGGATCTGCATTATTCATTAGGTGCATTTGTTGTTCAAAACAAAGCCTGGGGTATCTGCGATTTTCCATTAGGAAAATCTTGCATATCCAGTTGAGGGTTATTTTTAAAATATTATAAGCGATTTTAACTCTTCCAGTTTCTAAGCGAAGGATGGAATCGGGTGTATTGATAGGGACTAGTAGTATTCTTTTAATGAACGAAATTTGAACTCTTTCCAGCACATCTAGATATCTAAGTCCCCAAACAGAAATACAGTTATATATGACGCTCAAATACAAAGAATCAAATAGTTTTATTCTGAGGGGCCACGTATCAATTTTAGCCGAGGACATGATAGGCAAAATAGAACCAAGAGCTTGTTTGGGTTTAGTGTTTGTCAGATTTGACATTTCATGAAAAAGACCAGAGGAGGTGAATGTTACGCCCAAATAGTTATATTTGTTAGTGATTTCCACTGACTGATTGGCATATTGAAATTTGAAATTGGGATTTTGGAATCCACTACGGGAAAACTGCATTATCTTACTAACAAACAGTCGTTACCGACCGATGATGAAACCTTTACTCCCATAAACACCTACTACGTAGGCTTATTATGGCAAGTACCTGTCAGAAAACAAGTACTCCCCTGGCTAAGACCACGACTGGTATTGAATTAAAACTAACAGCTACTTGTGCAACGTTCCTCAAAGCATCAGAGGACGCAATTGCAAGTGCCCTCTATGACCAACCAGCAGAATTATGTTTTGATTTGGACAGGGTGACCACCTGTGTTGTCCTGTGTTGACCTGCCCTTGCACTGATGAGTGGCAACAACCTCGAAACTAGTCTGTAGGTGGTCACCCTGTCCAAATCAAAACAATTCTGCTGGTTGGTCATAGAGGGCACTTGCAATTGCGTCCTCTGATGCTTTGAGGAACGTTGCACAAGTAGCTGTTTTAATTCAATACCCATCGTGGTCTTAGCCAGGGGAGTAGTTGTTTTCTGACAGGTACTTGCCATAATAAGCATACGTAGTAGGTGTTTATGGAAGTAAAGGGTTCATCATCGGTCGGTAACGACTGTTCGTTAGCAAACGATCTCCCAAAGGTTTCTGTTTTCTTGCATAATCTTAGTTTGTTTCAAATTTACAATAAGGTCATTAGTAGCTGCATATTTTTCAAGAATTTTTAGTTTTCTCACAACATCTATCTGAGAATGTGCCAAGATAACGAGATCATCCGCATACATTAATGTTAAAACATCGTTTCTGTCATCTATATTCACACCTTGGGCTCCACTGTCATAAAAAAAGGATTCCATATCCGCTATGAAAAATGCGAATAATAAAGTACTCAATGGTTCACCCTGTAATACGCCACTTGTGACCTCGTATAGCTTCGTCAAGCCATCCGAGCCTTTCATCTATACAGTTGTTTGTGAATATAAGGTTTTTATTAAGCGAGTAATTTTTGAGGAAATACCTAAATTGAATAATTTCATCCAAAGTAGGTTGTGGTTAATAGAGTCAAAGGCTCTTTTGAAATCAACAAAAATAGCGAAAAGTTTACGCTTTCTACGCCTAATATGTAGGTAAATGACAGACGTCAAAATGTAAACATTATCAATACATCCACGGGTTCGGCGAAAACCCGACTGTGATTCCGGCAATATATTGGATTCATCAGCCCAACAAGATAGTCTGTTGAGGATGATGGTTGTAAATAGCTGCAGACAACAATTCACCATAGCCAAACCTCTGTAATTGTCCGGGGTATTTGATGGGCCACCCTTATGTAACATAGAGAGTAAAATGGGAGACCAAGATCGAGGGATTATTACAGTGTCAAATATATTGTTAAATAAAGAGGTTAAATATGTTACTCAAATATGGGGCAACGTTTTAAAAAACTCATATGGTTTACCATCAGTACCAGGCGCTTTGCCTGTTTTGTATTTATTAAGGGCGGCATAAACCTCAGTATTAGAAATAGGTGAATCAAGATGTCTAACATCTAAAAAGGAAACAGAGGCATTTTTCTCAGGTGGGTATATATTTTCATAGAAATTTTCGCAAACTTGCACGGGTAAATTTTTGTGGTTGAAGTTATTACGAATATGTTTAACAATTAGCCAAAAATCCTTGGGATTGGATAAATTTGATAGTTTAGAAATAATTTCCGCTTCATACTTTCCTTTCTTTGTTTTGATATTATTTTTATACTCAGTTTTCAATGTGATATATGTTGTTTTTGAATCAGCGGAAAAATTTTCCAGTTTACAGTGTCTCAGTGCCTTTCTCATACTTTTTTTGGCAGCAGTACAGTCTGAATCAAACCACGGTTTGTTAATAGGGTAGTGAAGATGCGAAGGGTTAGTTTTTTTATGAACCATTCCTAACTCCGTAGCGGCCTCACATATAGCAGAATAGTATATTCTGTAATAATGTTAGAATGAAAATTCAATGCGAGTGGAAAGTTCCGATCGCGAGCCGAAGGCGAGCGTGAAGGACCACGATGAGCATCACGAATTTTAATTCTAACCGAGTAGCAGACTATACTTTCTCCACGATCAAAGATAGGAAACTTACTCAAATTTTGCCACTACGATGACAATCAACTGCGTCAAGGCTAATGTTATTATTGCTAACCAGTGTGAGCATATCACAAGAGAGAGAATGTAAATACATTTAAATTGCATGGGGGCAGAGGTGTTGCAGAATATTTCTTCAATCTCAAGAGAGAGAATTCCAGCATTCTGCAATTAAATTTGATTTCAGAATTGGCAAATTCTGTGATGATCGTGGAGAAAAAAGATTATCAGATGAAATAATTTCAATTTGAGTGTTTCATTATGAGCTTATCACTCAGGGATAGATTGTCGTTCCAGACAAACGAGAATGGTGGATTAAGAGGGTTGATATTAGAACTAGCAGGATGCAGGGGCATACCGTTATTACTGTAATTGATTGATAAATTTATCGGGAAATGGTCAGATAAAAAATCGTTATCGCTAACAAAAAAATTGTTTACATCCGAAAGAAACAAATTATTTACCCATACCATATCCACAACACTCTCGCCCATTTTACTCACATATGAATATCTGCCAGGTCTATCCAGAAAGTACGCCCATTTATAACTGAAAAGGAGTTATTAGCTCTAGTATTCAAAGAGGAGTCTAAGCTTAATCGTTCTGAAAATAGATTTGAATCAGATTTATAGAAATTATGAATTTTTGAAAAATGCTCATTTTCGAGGTTTTCCTGGATTTTCTCATTGAAAAATGCACCGTTCTGGTCGTATAAAAAATCATTTTGTAGATTTTATAATTCTCTACAAAAGTTTTGGCCTAATAGTTAAGGAGTGTGTTTACAAAAACACTCAAAAAGTATTAGAAGTAGGTATTCTCCATATTTTCGCAATAGCGCAAAAAGGAAAGACTTGTAATGCTCTGGTAGAAATTTTACAATTACAAATTCCTCTCTAGGCAATTATATTCCATTGGAGGAAGAAATTTTGTATTCCGTGCAGAAATATATTTATTAAAATTATAGCAGAGCGCTTTCGACTATACTAGACATCATCAGTGCTACCTGGAAGTGAGTAATTCAATTCAATTCAATTCAATTTATTGATGGCAATGTACAACATAGTGAATATAATCATAGTAATGTTAAATCAGAATTATATTAATTATATAAGTTTTCAACCCAATTTGAGTAGCCTGCTACACCTAAGCACGTGAGTGCTTGTGTTGTGCTTTGCAGTACTCCTCAAAATGGGGTTGTGAGTGAGATATGGTTGACGCTTGATGGGGGAGAAATTGAAGCGAAAATTCGTTAGGTTGGATATTATGCTTTTTTTTCGTACTTTCTAAAAGAGATTATCAATTTTTTCTTTGTTGATGAGTATGAACTTTTTTATGGAATATTTGAATTTGTTTAGGTTTTCAATTTTTTTTAATTCTAGTGGCAGATAGTTATAAAGTTTTGGACCGTGGAAGTGTACAAATCTTTGAGAATGACTCTTCTTAAACAATGGCAAATTCACAGACATATTTTCACATGATCTGGTATTTTTTTGGTTTGGTGTGTTATATTCATTTTTATGGAAAAACATCCAGATCAGGCATGAGTAGGTATAAAGGCTTCTTACATCGAGTAGACTAGATTCTTTGTAGAGTTTTTCAGTAGAATATAACTTCTTTTTTTAAGTATTATCTTCAAAATAGTATTTTGAACTGTTTGTATACACCCTAGGTTGTTATTGTACATTCCCCCCCATGCAGTAATACAATACCTGATAACCGATTCTGCTAATGAGTAGTATAATATATGGTTAGCATATTTTTTTTGTCTACTATATCTTTTAAATAATGGAATTTGTGGATGAGTTGTCTCAGTCTGTTTCTTATGTAAAGGGCATGTTCATCCCATCGAATGTGTTTGTCTAAGACAACCCCTAAATATTTCATTTTGTCGGTTTTTTCTATCCTGGGGCATACACATGGATCTTGATTACAGTAAAATTTGTGTATTTTGAGGGTTTCATTTTCTGGTTGATCATTATTTTGTAGTGAGATAGTCATAAATTTTGTTTTGCCAATATTCAAGCTCAAGAGGTTAAGATCAAGCCATAATTTTATATCTTTCATTCCTTTTTCAGCTGCTGTAAAAACCTCTGACCAAATATCTTTAGTGAAAACTAAGGCGGTGTCATCTGCATATGAGACAAGGTGACCCTGGAAGTTTTTTATATTTGTGATGCTGTTGATGTACACCAGAAACAGTATTGGCCCTAACACCGTCCCTTGGGGCACACCAAGAGTCACTGTAGACCATTCACTTAACTGATACCTACTTTGACCCTTTGTCTTCTCTGTGACAGATAATCCCCCAAGATACTTAGTGGTATGCCTCGTACTCCATACCTGAATAATTTATCTAGAAGTATGTCGTGATAATTGAAAATAGTTGAGAATGAAATGTTCATTGATTTGATTTTTTTTTTAAATTAGACATGTTTTACTCCATTGATTACAGATAACTTCAATGGAAGACATTAAACAAGTTGAAAGCATTATGAAATAAATATATCACACAATTGATAGGAAGATAAAGAATGAATTCTTTTGATTTAAACATATTCTCGACCGTGAATTTCATAAAATAATCTTGGATTAGGAATTTCAGATGAAATTATTCAACTCTTCAGTTATTCTGTAATATTCAGTCCAAATATTTCTCAGCAGTAATTCAGATGTCACAAGTATTCATAAAATCATATTCATTTTCCATATTCGTGGCATATTTGAATACGAATAATATTCTGAATAACGCGGAAATATTTGCATGAAAAACAGCCCTCAATCAAGCAAAATTATAACAATTCTGCGAATTGTTTGCTGGAAATTTATATTCTGCTGGTGTATTGCACTCAAGTTAATTTGGTGGGACTGGTGAATAGTTATTATTCTCTTGTGAGGGCATATTTTCAATGATCAATTTTATGTAATGAATTCAATGAAACATTTTGGAAAGAATCCATTTTTCAATGACTACTTCGTAGAAGAACAAAATAGCACGGGTATCTGCAGGGTCCGTAAATCATTGCGATTCTGAAGGCAGAGCAGGCAAAAAAATCCATGAAAATTGTTTTCCTCTAGATTTCTACAATTTGGTCCAATACAGGGTGTTTCACAACTTATCCGAAAGTTTTTAAGCACATATGCACTGCACTGCACATAATAAGTTGACTGCTCTAAAAAAAATTAAAAAGAGTCCAACAAAAAAACGAGATACCTAAACACTTTTTGGGGTCCAGTGATTGTAAATAATAGAAAAGAAAAAAGTACAAAAACGAGGTGAAAAATTCGTTTTGTTATTTTAATACTGTGATAGCAGAGCCAGTGTAGATTTTAAACAGCTTTTGCAGAGTGGTTTGTTACAAACTTTTACAATTCAGTCTAAGTGGAGCCTATAACTAACACTCATAAGAAAAGGGAAATTGAAACAAACGAACAAGAAACGATACACAAAGAGCAGTAAACTGGGATCTATCAGGTAAATTGTTTTGTAGAAGCATTTGACTTATTTTACTATATCTTGTGTTATAGTTTCAAGTTTTTTTCCAAAACAAAAGTATCATCAAAAACAAAACGACAAAGGATGGATAAATACTGCCATAAAGAATCAAGTGCCTCATTGAAACAACTGTACAATTTTACAAATGTTTAGAACAAAGTAAAAAAAGATCAAGTGAACCAATCAACGATATCAAAAAAATATCCTATCAGAATAGAATATTGATTGCTGAAAAAAAACCTTAAAGCATTATGGATTATGGTATCTGAGATCACAAATGAAAGAAAGGAAAATTCAATTATTGCTATTACTGGAACGGTGAGTTAATTGATCAACTTCAGGATATTGTTAATAACTTCAACTGTATTTTTCTAGAAAGCCCAATACTGCTTGTATCAGATAATAAAACAGCTGATGACACAGTTGTAGTACCTACCCTTAAATGCCTTCAACGCTCACCCTATGTTTTTGCAGCCTTTTAGCGAAATGGAACTTCTCAATCTCCTAATACTAAAAATTAACAATAGAAAATCTTCTAGTATGGATGAAATACCGGCATTTGTGATAAAAAAAGTTCTACGCACCATATCTTTTATGCGTACCTACTAAGATGTATAAAACCCTGGTGTGTCGAGTGATTCGATTTTGTTTTGATTTTTCAGAAGACAAATAAACAAATGAAATAGTGGTCTGCTTCTTCAGTCGGTCCCAGAGATGGCGCCTTTATAAAATTTTAGTCATGTCAATATTCCAGGGATATGGTGATTGACGACTGTTGTCAATTTTATGGAATTTCAACAAACTTCAAATACTGTTCAAATATGAATAGTTGTGAAGGAATCTAAATTTCATAGTGCAATTTCCCTGTATTGATGACTATTATTAGTGTGTTTGTCCTTTTTGCTGCCTATTTTCTTAGAAATTCATTATTCATTCAATGATAATCAATTTGTCTGATTGAGTCGGCCGTTACTTGATGAAGATCCATAGTAATTGTATAAAATACACAGAAAATGATTCGATCTCCACAAACTTTATTCAATCAGACAGTGAAGAAGCTGCTGTGTTGGCGAAACATTGAATAAAATTTGTGAATATCTAATCTTTTTCTGTGAAGTCCGTACAATAATAATTTGATCATGTTCCGTTTTTGTATCATTTGTGGGCAATCCAGAGAGATGAACAAAATAATTCATCTATATGCAGTACCGAAAGTGAGTACTACCATATTATGAAGATTATCACATAGTATCTTGTATTATTAGAAAACATTTTAATGAAAATAATGGCAAGAATATATCTCACGGAATCCCGCCATTCCTGATTATATTAGCACAAGATTGACAGGTTCTAATGGTGAATTTTCATGAAGCTTAATTTCGATACTTCCAAATTAAATGCGTGGTTATTATTGGAATTAATTATGAAAATAAGTCAAAAATGTAACAAATAAAACTGATTGGTGATAGTGATTCAGTAAATTTCAATAATTAGGTTTCTTTATTCAGTTCATACGTCGACAATAATGGAAAACTTCTGTGCTTGTAAATTTACCCTAACAGGAAAACCAACCGTGGCGGTACACGCAAATGCGGAATATTTGGAAAACAGGTCACGATTACATTTGTTTTCTCTTAATCAACCTAGTGAATTGTCTCCCGTTTTATCCCACAGTTTTGCAGGAATGAGTCGACACACCATGGTTTTTAGACATCTTAGCACCTACATTAGTAGCCACTTTTATGTGAATGCAGAAAAACTATACGCAGAGGTGCGATTCTCAAATGTCTACTAGCCTATGTCTCATGCAACAAAGTATCTCCATCTCTTTTCAATGCATATTCGGGAAAGGCGACGTACATATTTTGTCGCATGCGACATATGATAGTCGACATTTGAGAATAGGGCCCCAGTACCCAAACTGCATCCATTTTATTCGACATGTGTTTCGATAACAAAGGTGGCATCGTTAGGAGCTTTTAGAATAGTATATTCTGTAACAAGGTTAGAATGAAAATTCGATGCATCAAGAATTTTCATTCTAACCGAGTAGCAGACTATATTTTCTCCACGATAAAAGATAGGAAACGTGACAGCAATAATTTTGACACATACTCAAATTTTGCCACTACGATGACAATCAACTGCGACAAGGCTAATGTTATTATTGCTAACCAGTGTGAGAATATTATTCTGTCACAAGAGAGAGAATGTAAATACATTTAAATTGCATGGAGGCAGAGGAGTTGCAGAATATTTCTTCAATCTCAAGAGAGAGAATTCAGCATTCTGTAATCCAATTTGATTTCAGAGTTGGTAAATTATGTGATGATCGTGGAGAAAGGACTTTCTCCACAAGCAAACTGCTATAATACGAGTTTGTAAATGATTCTGCATGCAATAATAGTTCTTAGTCTAATGATAACGGAAGGCTCAACGGGTCAATAGCCAATAAGTCGTTCATTCCAACATTCGCAATTATGTTATCTCAACAACATCAAAAGTGTCGAATGTTATCATAGTATTGTAAGCAGAAACATTCTCAATTGAAAATTGAATCAATACATGACTCCTCTGGAAATGAAAAAAACCTACGATAAATTGAAGTTATTTTTGTAATATCTAATAGAAAACAACTACTTCCCTGGGTAAAGCCACGCTGGACATCGAACTACATCTGATAGATATTGAGAAAGACCCTATATAACTGGAGAGAAAAAGTCTGAAAGTGAAAATTTGCATTTTCATTCAGATAGTTGATTATTTATTAAATGTCCAGTTTCCATTGGAGATTCTTATCTATAAATGAGATAAGGGAGAATGTTGTTCAGAAGTATCACTCACAGAAACTCGCTCATTTAATTGATGCCTGAATTGCATCTCTTTCGCTAGGCCTCCAATACATTTTGGTCGACAAAAATCTATTTCACTCTTCTAAGATCATCAGACATATCGGAAGAATTGGAAAACATACTCTTCATAAGCAATTTCACATTGTAATGAATTGTTGGACTATTTCTTGTGCGGTGACACTACTAATATTTTTCTGACATAAAACCTGTCATGAGTATGGCATCTTGATTTTATTGGAAATATGAACAGGATGTTCATAAAGTCAGTTGTGGAATCATCTGCGACTGAAAGTTGGAATTTAGTGGCTATTTTCCATCGTACAAGATAACCTCTCTTGGAAGGGATTTTGCATATTACAAAAAATTAACTTCAATTTATCGTAGGTTTTTTCCATTTCAAGAGGAGTCATGTATTGATTCAATTTTCAATTGAGAATGTTTCTCTTTACAACATGAATCTCTTCCAAGAGAGGTTATCTTGCACGATAGAAAATAGCGACTAAATTCCAACTTTCAGTCGCAGATGATTCCACAATTGCCTTTATGAACATCCTGTTCATATTTCCAATTAAATCAACATGACAGGTTTTACAGAAACATATTTTCAAAGTGTCACCGCACAAGAAATAGTCCAACAATTTCATCATTACAGTGTGAAATTGCTTCTGAAGAGTATGTATTTCAATTCTTCCGACCTCCCTGATGATCTTAGAAGAGTGAAATAGATTTTTGTCGACCAAAATGTATTGGAGGCCTAGCGAAAGAAATGCAATTCACGCATCAATGAAATGAGCGATTTTCTGTGAGTGATACTTCTGAATAACATTCTCCCTTTTCTCATTCATAGATAAGAATCTCCAATGGTAACTGGACATTTAATAAATAATCAACTATCTGAAAGAAAATGCAAATTTTCACTTTCAGACTTTTTCTCTCAAGTTATATAGGGTCTTTCTCAATATCTATCAGACGTAGTTCAATCTCCAGCGTGGCTTCAGCTGGGGAAACAGTTGTTTTCTGTTACATATTACAAAAAAGTATCATCAGTTTAACGTAGGTTATTTCATTTCTATAGGAGTCATGTATTGGTTCAATTTTCAATTGAGAAAGTTTCTCTTTACAACATGAATCCCTTCCAAGAGAGGTTATCTTGTACGATGGAAAATATCGACTAAATTCCAACTTTCAGTAGCAGATGATTCCACAACTGACTTTATAAACATCCTGTTCATATTGCCAATAAAATCAACATCATCGAAGTATCTTAAACCCACCCCGAATAAGTGGGCATCTGAACAGAAAACAGAACAGGAGAACACAATGCTATTTGGCAAGTGAAACTTTTTGGTTTTGTATCAAAATGAGACTAAAATAGTACGAGGATTTATTGAAAAATTCTTAACCTACTATAGAACCAAACAATATTTCAATGTCAAAATATTTTATTACTCAACATATTCTCCTCTTAATTGGATACATTCATTACAGCGAACCTGCAACGTCTCTAGACCTTTTAAAAAAATGTTTCTCCTTGCTCTGTAGACCAGACCTCCACAGCTTCTATCACCTCCTCGTTGGAAGAAAATTTACGACCCTTTAATTTTCAGTTGAAGAAAGAGATGATAGTCGGACGGAGACAAATTTGGTGAATAAGGGGGGTGGTCTAGTAATTCAAACCCTAAATCACGAATTTTTTGCATGGCAACATGAGATTTGTGTGCAGGGGCGTTGTCCTACAAAAACAAAACCCCTTTGGATAGCTTTCCGGGTCTTTTCTCTTTAATTTTTGCCCGTATAGTTGTCAGTAATGCGAATAGTAATCTCCAGTTATTGTTCTACCCTTATGCAAAAAATCAATCTTGATTACTCCATGGCAATCCCAAAAAAACTAAAGCAAAAACTTTTCCAGCAGATTTTTGGACAAGAAACTTCTTAGGTCTTGGAGAACCGGAGTGTCGCCATTCTATCGATTGTTGCTTTGATTCTGGATCGTAGAAATGTACCCAAGTCTCATCCATAGTAACAATTCGGTTTAAGAAGTCTACACTGTTTTCAAATCGAGCACAGATCGAACGCGATGCTACTACCCTTGCACGCTTTTGGTCAACATTCAGACATTTGAGGATCCATTTTGCAGCAATTTTTCTCATGTCCAAATTGACGTGAGCTATATGATGAACGCGTTCGTATGAAATATTCAGTGATTCAGATATTCGTTTTAGCCCAATTCGACGGTCTGTTAAAATCATGTCATGAACTGCATCGATATTTTCGGGGACTGACACAGAAACGGGTCTTCCCGATCGGTCATCATCTTCAATGGAAAATTTACCTCTTTTGAAGCTTGCAGTCCAATTTTTCACGGTTGCATACGAAGGTCATTGATCACCAAGGGTATTGAGCATATCTTCGTAAATCTGCTTACCTCTTAACCCTTGTGAATACAGGTACTTGATGATGGCTCGATACTCCAATTTTTCGATTTTCACAATTTCGGTGGATATATTTTTTCTATTAATTTATTGCGTAACTCTGATTTACTTTTTTGACGTCAAACTTTACACTGACACTTCTAATAAGTTATTGTTCGTTGCTATGGTAACGCAATTTTTTTGTTTATGCAGGGAACTGGTCTAGGCTAACTAGATATCAATACATCCTCGTATAAACGTATAGTATTATAAACGTCCTTTTCATAAAGAGTGTTTTAATCACGAGTGCAGCGTAGCGGAGCATGCATCAAATAGAAAATAATCCAACAGCCCTTGACTAAAACTCAAATATTATATGCAATTTACGAAATGCTGGATGGATTATTAATAATCCATTTGTATTGGATGAAATTATGGCGTTTCGCTAAGTATGCCCAATTCCACATGATGAAGAAATATGCTGTCTTGGGTCCTAGTCTGTTTATATTATGTTGAATGAAGTAATATTCACTGTTTTCTTTTTAATTTCAGTAGGTATAATGATTGGTGCCATGCCTGCGGTGGCAGTTCGCCATGAAAGGAGAAAAGGTCAAGAAAAACGCTCGAAACGTCCAAGCCAACTCTTCATTGGAGGTCACTGGCTACCGCCGAACAGTCCTAGTCCAACGCCCAGTCCAGGAGTCAACGAGGACGGTAACGAAAGGTTACCGGAACTGTACATTTGTGGAAAAGTGAGTAATACCAGTAAGAAGTAATTTATTTATTCAAGTGTAACCCAAATCCGGATAATTTTTTCATTATTATTATTTTATTAGTTCCCAATCAAAATGTGATCTCCTGAATAAATTAAAGGAATATTTAGCCATCATATTTCAGGGGTATAAAAGAAAATGGTGTGAAGATTTATGATGATCAAAATATGATCTTCTGAATAAATTAAAGGAATATTTAGCCTTCTTATTTCAGGGGTATAAAAGAAGCGTGGAACTAAATATGGTGTGAAGATTTATGATGATCAAAATATGATCTCCTGAATAAATTAAAGGAATATTTAGCCTTCTTATTTCAGGGGTATAAAAGAAGCGTGGAACTAAATATGGTGTGAAGATTTATGATGAAATTCAAAGCACGATACCATAAAAAATAATTCTGTCGAACGTCAAGAATCTTTCGTTCGTAAAATAAAAGATCAGATGAATTGGGAAAATTTCTAACCAACAATTGTTCCTAGTATTGTCAATCTTTGTTTCTTCTAAACACGTCTTAGAACATATTTATATTAAAGAAACTAATTTTTAATAGAAGAGTTCGAAACTGATATTGCTATAGATGATAAATCAGCAAAACAAAAGATAAAGTACACAAGTACGCCAGTACACTAACGGAGAAGTAGGTATACGGCTTATAATAATATAATTTTTATTATTATTTTTCCGTATAATTTCTGTTATATCGGTTTGGAAATTATAACAAATCGAGTGGCGCAGTTCAATTTTATTTAAAAAATCTGCTAACATGTTTGTTGGCTTTCTGGCTTTGGAAAAAATTCGAAGAAGGCTTTTACATTTCGAATTTTATTTCAAAGTTATAACGGCATAATAGTACTATGGAAGCTCTTTTCTCTAGGAAATGAAGTCGTTTGAATCGGACAACAAAAAACAAGTTGAAAGGGGTGGCTCGCTTTCAATTGGGTCACTAAATGGTTGTTAAAGGTCTCTGAAAAATTAATTATTACAAAGTTTGTCTTTATCAACTGGAGTATTTTATCTAGTTGTTCAAAATTTCTATTGATCTTTCGGATGAAAGGTATTAAGAAGATGTGTGTTTTCTTCTATATTTCAATAATAATAAAAATTATTTATATTTGAAAAATGAAACAAAATTTTAACTTCACTTGGTCACTTCAAACTTCAACTCTAGCTAATAGCCCCCCTCCTTTTCAGGAACGTTCTGGACCCGCCCCTGGCGACCACCTGCCTGTTCTTACACCTAACCACAAAAATGAGAGTAGTATGTAATGTCCTCAAGATCTGAGCGTGGGAGTAGACCTCACAAAAATTTACAATTATTTGTATAGTATTTCGTATTCTCTTTACAGTTGCCACCTTGACGTAGGCGTCGGTATATTATTTTACAGTGTTATTGTTCCAGTTACTTATTCTTACAATCATAGCAATTGATCACCCCATATAAAAGTAGACACATGATATCTCAACTGAATATTTTCCACTTTGAAATATAAGGTAGTGAAAAACTATAAAATACATTGAAAACACAAAAAATCACTTCGAATACTTATAAAAAAAGAGGCTATTTCATAGGGCTTTTACTAATTATTAGGGCAACTAGGGTCATACGACAGAACTTTTTTATGATTGTTCCAGGAACACTTTGAAAGTAAAAACACGAGTAGTATTTAAATTTTCCATTTGCCTGGCAGTACATCTAACCTCTTGTACTCCCGTGATGGAAGGGTGTATAAAGTCGTGTTAGAACGATTGGCAGGTGTAAAAAATTCGAAAAAAAGTGTTTGAGAATTTTAAAATTTCTTGAAATGTGGGTCTCTCTAGACCTCTGTAAACGTAATCTTAATTTGGTTTGACATTTAGTGTCTTTTCTTCACCGGCAATTGCCTCTTATGATCTGGAAGGATGGCGGACAGAGGTTCCCAAAATGTCGACCCACATTTCACAAAATTTTAAAACTCTCATAATATTTTTTTCGCATTTTTTACTCCTGCCATTCGTTCTAACATGTCTTCATGCACCCCTCCTTCACGGGAGTGCAAGAAGTTAGATTACACCCTGTATATTAAACATCATTTTCACCATTTGTAATAATTAGAGATCTAAACCTTGCTGAAGAGGAAAATCTGATATTGTTCAGGCAAGTTATGCATTATGTAACTTATTTGACAAAAAAATGAGATTTGAATAATTGGAGTACATTAGAGGGGTAGCCCGTCAGCCCGCTGCGAAAATTTGTAATGATTTTATAACGTATGCCCTTTAGGGTTTTGGTAGTTATAAATATAATGATCAATGAACAAGCAAAATTAGCGCTTGCCCGTGGAACATAACAATATAATAACCTTTGGCTCAGCGTCAGACGCTCGTTATTATTATTATTATATTTTTTTTCTTTGGTGTTTTGGCATCGACTACTATGGTCATCAGCCATATGTTCTGCTACTAACTCCATACACCTTAGGAGAAGCACTGTTAATTTTAACGCAACAGTGAATCGTAGAGGATTGTTCACATCTGAAAATTAAAAAAGCCCAGGCGGGCACTTTAACCACTGCGCTAATCCCCGCCATTATTATTGTTATTACTATTATTGATCATTATATTTATAACTACCAAAACTCTAAAGGGCATACAATATAAAATCATCATACTATATGTCAAAACAGTAACGCTTGTTTTGACTGGTCATATAAAAAAACAATAAATCAGTATATACTATTTTACAGGTTTCTGCCCTCCAAATAATAGTAGGCTCGATTCTGCTAGGTGCCATAGTGTTAATAGTAGGTTTAGTCCAACTTGTGCCAAACGCCGCAGATGCAGACCACAGGTATATTTTCATTGGTGCCGGAGCCATCCTCCTCGTAGTGGGCTTCATCATGACAGCGGTTAGGTGCTTCTGCATGCATTGCACGAGGAATGCAAGAATAGTCATGGCAGAACCGCCCCCTCCATTGGACGCAGTTAACAGCATAGAAGTTCTTGTACAGAGGAGAGATACACAGGTAAGTGTCACAATAGACCCCGCACAGTTTTCATGGAAGGTAGCAATTTGATTACGTCGAAGTTCTCAATACCCTGAAAAGAAGTAGGTAGTCATGGATTTTACTAACATGGTTTATTCAATCACATTACATACAAGTATGTTTATGGAAGGTCAGAAACAGTACAATAAGATAGTTACACATTGAAATGTCATTATTTAACATGTTAAAATATCAGAGATAATGATAAAAAATATAACACGTCATATTAGCAATGAAATTGTAATGTGAGATTACGTTAACGCTGTTAAAAGAAAAACGGACGTACTAAATAATGTGTATAACATGAGGGACCAAGAAATGATGACAAACACAAAATCTTTGCTGTTCTATTATGTATTTTTTTTTGCTTCCTCGGATGCTGGTTCTTTCACCAGCTACACCTCAGCCTCTTGGGCTTTTTGTGTTTTCCGTGTTGGTTTTACAACACCCACTCCGTAACTCTGGTTCCCTGTACCAGTCTGTACAGGTTCTTCACCGGTTGGCTGTTGTATTCTTCGGGAGTTAAATTGGGTTTCCCAAAAATTGCCTGTCTCTTGCGGTCTAATGCCTCGCATTCTGACAGTATATGTTTGGCTGTTTCTGTTCCTTTACCACATTGTCTGCAGGAAAGTTATCCGTTGTACAGACCCATTTTGTGCAGGTGTTTTCTCATTGGACTGTGACCAGTGAGAAGCCCGTTATTGTATTATGTATATAAGTCTAGGCTCTAAGAGAGTTGACTTTTTGGAGGTATTCCGATATACTGTAGGAACAATTTTCGAGTAGTAATCTTTTGATTGTTGTTTTAAATTTTTTGGGCTTTACTGATCTATCGAAAGTATTGTATAAATTAAGATTCAATTGAGTTTTGGTCGCTTACGACTATTTTGAGTCATTGAAAATTCAATGTCTGCGGATCTAGTATTGTAATTTCTAGTTGTGTATATCTCAGTGCTTAGAAAATTTGCTCCTGTTTTTATGTATTTCCAGCAAAATTCCTAATATATTCAGGGTAGTCTGATGAAATAGTGTTGGTTCTGATCATGAACATGCATGGAACACACAGTATAAAGCAATCCTACTAGAACAATCCAAAAGTTCTCAAATTGTGGTGCAGTGAGGAACATGATGAGATCACTGAAAAGTTACATTGTTAATATTGATAGAAAGTTTGGTTTTATGGTGAATATTCGTTTCTTGACATATTCTTTGGGAATTTTAACCCTCGACAGTCTGAAAGTGAAAAAAAAATGTTGACTCAGGCAAACCTATAGTGTAAAAAAACATGTTCAAATTAACTGAAACATACTTCTCTTTGACAAAATGGTTAAGGCTTTCGAAGCCAAATTTATCAGTGTCACAATTTTCAGTCGGGTTTGATGAAGGTCGTCGTTTTTTGGATATTCCAAAAACCGACGGCCTTCAAACCCGAGTGAAAATTTTGACACTGAATACTTCTCTTTTTCAAAAAACAGTGACGTTTCGGAGACTTTACCTTCGTTATCAAAACTTGCTGATATATAACGACTGTTTCTCAGTAATGCATATATTATAAAAGCTGAAAACTCCATTTTTATTAAATTTGGAATAAACCATATGGCCTAAGGTCTAAATGCTTTTTGATAGGTGAATAACGACAGAGTTGTTTATTTAATTAACAATTTTATTTAAAACTACCTAAAAACAGATTAAATCAATCTGACTATCTGAATAGATTAAATTCGAAAGAGATTCAGTTGTAAAAGTTTTTCTGTCAGGAACATTTTCGCGTTCGATCTTTCATTATTACCTAAATCAGAAGATAACTTACGCCAGTAATCACGCTTTCTTATATATTTCTACTGCGTCTGATTTAAGTATAAAAATCTAGTATTGGCGAGAACAATTTCTATTCTGAATTTTTCCGCTCAGAGATAACAAATGCATTCAACATCCCCTATTATCTGAATAACATTAATGATAGTTATTTATTGTATAAGTGTTTTAGATATCATTTTATTTGCGCAAGAATGTTTAAACGCGAGAGCGATGTTCGAGCGTTTAAATTTCTTAAGCATATAAAATGTATCTAAAACACGCATGCAATACAACGTTTTATTCACAATCACATTCATTTAGAATCAGAATCGCGGAAATTTTTCATCAGAAAATGATTTGACGTTTTGCTCTGATAGCGGCTGTCACCTTCTCAACAATCATTGAAATAACATACAAAAATATAGGGAGGTGTTGAATGGTTGCTATGTATTTTCGATTGTTTATCGACTCCATTTGTAAAAATTTGTGAAGTTGGTGAAAATAAGTAAAATGTGATTGATATTCAACATTGTATTTTTCATTATTCCACTAGTGGATAAAGTGGTACTTTATACGGTTCATAAGTGTGGATAAAACTTCAATTATAAGGTGATTGTGGATAAACATTTTTATTTTGAGAACTGTTGGAACCAGAAAAATTACTCGTGATGAGTCAAGCAATCACTGAAAACAAAAGAGCATATTGACAAGTCATTCAATAAAGTTTAGTTGTTACATTTCACGAAGAGTTTCAATGATTTACAAATGGTTATAATTTTTCTGATACGGAATTATAGTTTGATAATGAATTATTCAAAGGAGAAAATGATTGAAATGAGACCAGCTTCTGTTCCTACTGAAGATAATGAGATGGTGGTTTCGAGGGCTGTGGTCAAAAACTCAAATATTAGTAAGAACTACGGTACAATGCATTTCAAAAAAGAATAAATTCCATCCGTTTCATATAATTGCACTAAGATTTCAATCAATATGATAAATACTCAGACATTTTTCAAGAAAATTAAGGTAAAGGTAAGCTTATCGTGCTCAGTCTGGAAATAAAAAGAAAAGTAGTGTTACTTACGTAGTTTTATCTCCTGAACACGAATCCGAAAGAATTTCGAGGGGGTCTCTTATACTTTTCGAGTTATGACCTTTTGAATCTTGAAAATCGACCATTTTCAAACTCGATTTTTTCATTAAAAGTCGCAGAAAATTCCTCCTTCTTTTTATCGACACTTTTTTCATTTCCTAATCAACTCTCATTACACAATTACAAGCACCAAAACCAAACGTTTTACATTTTACGAAAAAAATTCTTCTTCTTTTATTTCACTATTTTTAACCTCACTCTTCATTGGCGTCCGTTCTAGAGATGTGGGAAGGGTTATGTATACTTTATAAGAAGGTTGATTTTTTGTATAAAACGTTTGGTTTTAGTGCTTGTAATTGTGAAATATGAGGTGATTACGGTATCAAAAAAGTGCCAACAAAAAGAAGGGGGCATTTTCTTCCATTTTTTACCGAAAAAATCATGTTTGAAAATGGATGATTTTTAAGGTTCAAAAGGTCATAACTCGAAAAGTATAAGAGACCCCCTCAAAATTCTTTCGGATTCGTGTTCAGGAGATAAAACTACGTAAGTAACACTACTTTTCTTTTTATTTCCAGACTGAACACGATAAGCTTACCTTTACCGTAGTTTTCTTGAAAAATGTCTGAGTATTTATCATATTGATTGAAATCTTAGTGCAATTATATGAAACGGATGGAATTTATTCATTTTTGAAATGCATTGTACCGTAGTTCTTACTAATATTTGAGTTTTTGACCACACACGGATTCGTGTTCAGGAGATAAAACTACGTAAGTAACACCACTTTTCTTTTTGTTTCGAGAATGAGCCCGATAAGCTTACCTTTACCAAAATTCACTTCATCAAAATGGATCGGCGGATCGTCATAATTATCATTTTTATTCAGACCAGAATCCCTATATGTTCAGAACCACTTCTCAAGGAAGATGGTCTATAAATATTATAACTGTGTCATCGGCCTCTACCTTTTTTGAAGGTGCCGGCGTAGTGAATGGTCGAGTGGTTTTAGATTTTTTCAAAACTATTTGAGAGTGCTGCAATGTGTTGAATAATGTGTGGTTTGAACTTTGAACTCGACGGTACACCAGTACATTTTATGGCATATTTTCACCAACGGTTGAATGAGCAATTTCAAGACTGATGGATTGGTAGAGGTGGTCCGGTATACTAGTTTGCGAGGTCAACAGTCTTGGCACCTTGTGATTTCTTTCTATGGGGATATGTCAAAAGTAAAGTTTATTCTGCACCAGTTCCTTTAAAAGAAAATAGGACGATGAGAATAAGGAAAAAATTTGGCCCCAATTACACAAGAAATGATTTCGAGACTACGAAATTCAATGAAAGAACGAGCACAAAAACGTCTTTTGAGTGAAATTCAGTACTGAGTTCCACCGATGTAAAATTCAATTTGGCCAGTCAGCTGAAATCATATTTTGTTTTTGCTGGTGCTGAGGACATATGGAATGACGCCATTCGTCATGGTAATTTTAACACAAAAAAGTTTAATGATAAACTTTTCAATGCTGATATTTTTCTTTTACAAAAATGCACCTTTTTGCCACTCTACATTAATTCAGTCCTCTCAAAACTTACCAAAAAATGCTTGTTACTCTAACTTCCGATACAGGTCACCCGTACCATACTGCGTTCAGTAAATAATTACAAAGTTAAATTCACCATTAATGGGTTGTTTCATCTGATTGACCCTAACGAGATATGCACAGTTTGCTATCGCCACGATGCTGAAACCATTTTCCATATTCTGTTTGAATGCCCTATTTATATTGTTATGAAACCCAATTGTAAATCTCTTGAGTCCTGGAAATCTTTACTTTCCTCCTCAGACGCACTTTCCTCAGATGAGGCTAAAATTATAGCTAGTTATGTATGGAATATTTTGAGGCTCAGGTCTTTTATTCATAACGAGTAAGCTTCTTTTTTTAAATTTTTTTAATGTTCTATTTCTTTTCATAGTGCTATTTTTATGTTACTTTGTTCCCTCCTACTTAACTCTTGCTGTAAAACCATATTTTAAAAAGCAATAAAGGTTTCTTATTATTATTATTCAGTATTTTCAGATAGTCAGATTGATTTAATCTGTTTGTTGGTAGTTATGTTGTGTCGTTATTCACCTTTCAATAGCATTATTAGCGTATAGTTCATAATTATACCATAAAATAAATCTCTAGATGAGCTCTCAGAATATGAAGCTACATACAGGGTGTTCCATTTGAAAAAAATTGTTAAGGCCATTTGAAAATAGCAAAATTTTATCGTTATTTCAGGACACCCTGTGTATTCTAGATGACTCCGAATATTATGTTTGTTTTGGCACATAGCTTGGGTACTTGTATTCCCAGAATATTTCATTGATCTCTCATAATAAGGTTTCGTTGGATTTATTCCTCGTCCATGATTTTTCGTTGAATTTGATTAACCCATTACCTCCCACGAATATTTTTTCTCAATTCTCATGACATTTTTGTATCGGGTGGCGACTCCTTGTTACAATTATATGGAAAAATATATTACAAATTTAATTTTTAAATAAGTTTTTGAAAAAAAGTGGTGTACTCAAATGGGTACAATGGGAGGAAAAATACGAAAATAACTCAAAATTTTTTATTTCACAAGACGCTTTCATTACTCTAGAAATACACTGAAAAATGAATAATATTCAATTATTTGAATGGAATTGTATGAAACAATCACGTTCAATGCACAAAGTGACGCCACACTTTAAACAACTCCATCTTGCTCTCGAGTTACATTGACGGCATCTCAGTTGCTTGTCAATTTTCTTTGGAAAGTGACCTACGCCGTCTTCTGCGATACTTCTTGGAAGGAAAGGGGGTCGCCTTTTCGAAAAAGTTGCCTTCCCAAAAGATATAAGGTAATGACGAGCCACATCTCTAACAAAAGCAAGCAAATCCATTTTTTTATCATTATTTGCTAGAAGGTCTCCATGCATTTACCATTCCAACGTTTAGCGAATGAATAAAAAGAGACCACCACCATTTCTTTCCGCGAATACATACTCTATAGTTATTGACAGCTTGGTCGAGTAAGTCAACACCACCCATAGATGAATTGTAACTGACAAATAAATGTGGCTGAGGCACATCAATTTTTTGTTTTTCTGCTGAAGACCAACGTTTTATTCTCTTCCAGGGCTCTATGGTGTCGTGATTTGTTACCATAGCCACAATGTTATTGTCTTTCCAGCGTACAAACAGAAGATTATTTGACTTTTCATATACTTGCTGAAAAATACCAAGCACCATTTTTTGCATGTCCATTGTTTAGTTCGATTATCGCGTACCGTATCTCTGAGCGTTTTCAACAGATCGTAACTGGAAAAGTAGTTATCGAAATATACAACGTGGTCGGAAGGCTGTTCTACACATTGAAGTGCTTCTAAAACAACTTTTGAACCTAGTGGTAAACTGTTATCCACTTTGCCGTCGTTTTGTTTAGCTCCACAGTAAGTATCATAGTAGTAACAGTACCCTGTTGAACTACACAGCATCCAATAAATAATTTAGCAGAGTGGTGCCCAAAATATTTAACCATTGCTTCATCGATTGAAAGATTTTCGTGGAAAATTCCCCACTGACGAAAATTTGTATTCAGCAATTTTATCAGTGGGCGCAGCTTATACATTTTATCAGATGTATCCAGTTTAGTGTTGTCAGCAAAGTATATGTACCTCTTTATTTCTTGAAATTTATTCCTAGACATACTGGAAGCTACTAACGGTACCGAAACATCGTTGTCAACGCTCCAGTACATGGGCTCACGGGGTAATCCGTGGTAGCCAGAAAGCAGCAAAATTCCTAGAAATATTTTTATTTCAGTCTCAGTTACCACGAAACTATGGATGTTTTTTTGCGAGGCGTAAAGATTAGATTGCTCAACGATCAATTCTATAACCTTAGCATCAAACAATCTTTCAGAAGTGTGAACTGGACTATCGTTCTTCAAATCTTCCTTCATTTTTTGTAGTCTTTCTTCGTAACCCGTAGTTTTTCCATTCATATTTATGTCTATGTAATTTTTTGTCCACACAGGCTTCTCCTTCTTATTACTCCTTTTACTTTTAGAAGTTTTGACTTCCTTGCAAAACAGCACTGATAACGGCACGTTGTCATCGGAGCTGTCACTTTCGTTGTCTACAACTTCTTGACTTCCAGCAGCTACTTCAGATAAGGGAATTTCGTCATCAGAGGAAAACTGAACTTCTACTTCTCCAGGAATATCACTGGGAAAGTTGGTACTACCCATATCGTTTTCATATCTACCTCAGGAGGAATAATGATTATTTCTGACTCATGGTTTGAAGAGAAAACTTCTTCCATTGCTTCTCCCAATGTTTTGAAACGTTTGCTGTAAAAATTTTTTGGAGCAATAGGTTCAATAGCGTAATCCATGTCAAACCCTGGAAAAAAAATTCCAAATTCACTTACATATAAATCTTCCCATTGTACTCAAATGAGTACGATACCGTTTCTTCAGATTTTTTCCGAAAATAATGGAAAAATGTTTGTCCGAATATTATAAATAACTGAAATACATACCTGCACAGCTAATTCACCAACTCAAATAGAATATTTCAACATACACAATGCAAAAACTAACTCTTGAAATCACAGTATGTGTTACAACTTGTTTACCAAACCTCTTCAATTGTTATGAACGTCAAATACTCCATCTAGAAGTAATTCTTGGGATTACGGTCTTCTTGTATATTGCAGAATACTACCAAAATAGTAGTTTTGCGAAAAATTTCAGTAGATGGCGTTGGGAAACAATAAATCGTGGTGTACTCAAATGAGTACAGTGGGAAGTAATGGGTTAAAATGTGAATATCTTCGCAACGTTGCATCTCATCCATGAAAATAAAAATTATTTGAGAAGCCCACATGAAGCAGATTCTCAAACGGAAAGGATATACAGGGTGGTCCATTTTTCTAAAAGATCAAATGTGCCCCGGATTCATGGTGCACCCTGTATACTCGAAAATAATTTCAGAGAGTAACACATCAAGTGTATAATAACTTTAAATTCCATAATAACCTCCATTTTCATCAGCCTAGCAGCAATGGTTCGAACAAGGGTGGATTGTCAACCCTGTATAAAACAAATACAAGAAACAAATAAAATAATTGAGAGAATCGGGCGAAAGAAAAACCGACCAGTAATTTCATAAGTTTCAATAATCCATTCCTTTCAATTGATAAAAAAGTGTACTGCTATTTCATGTTCATTTGTTTTTTTTCAGATAACCTCTCCTTCAGAACTAGATGCCTTAATCGGACAGTCGAACCATTCAAGCAATGAAAAAGAAGGCACACATTCCAATGAATCCTAAGGGGACATAAAATAACCAAAATTAGCTTAATATTGGTGTGCTTTGAGGAGCTTTATATATTGGATATATAATTACTATTGATCACCATCATCTATAGAAAAATATTCAAGTGAACACAAGAATGCGTCATAACAATGGATTCCATCCTTACCTCACCAGCAATGTCCTTCAAATGCAGGCGTGGGTACTGGAATGAAATATCTGATTCTTCTAGAATTGGCGACTGCAAAAATATTTTTGAGATTTAGAATTGAAAGGGGTGGATGTGGTATCCATTTTTTTTATGTATAAACCACTAGTGACCTATGGCAAGTTAGGAAAGACCTTCAACAGGTAACATTTTGAGTCCTTCATTGGTCGACTTAAATGGAAGATAATGACAGCTAATCAAACGAATCAAATATTTACCAGTTGAGAAAATGTCTTAGCTATACTTTCTTTCAATTGAAGGGTTCATGACAATTCTACTCTTCCCGAAATGAGGCTGGTTTATTCAATTTTTTCATTGAAATAATAATAATATATATTTATTTTCCAATTTGACATATAAACATATGTCAACTGCTGAATTGGTTAAGAAATTGAAAGACTTCATTATTATTGATAACCTTCTACATATCTCTCAGGTGAACTTATTTTACATTAGAAGTAAACGACAGTTATATTAGAATACCTAGAAAAATGAGAGGATGTTTTATCTACGCTCCTTATAGTCCTATGACATCAAACATAGAGTTTGAAGATAGTCCTTACTTAAAATGAGGTTTTTCCAAAATCTTGGAATCTTCTTTAATAAGAATGCATACAACATTTGAATCCCAGAGGATATTAAATTATCAACACAATTGAGAGAAAACCTAAACAGTACCGAAAATTTAAACCAAATATCTCTCTGTAGCTAAAGGATGACATGGGTTCATTTACCTACTCAATCAACTCTGCCAGTAATCATGTTTTAAAGCACATATGTTTTTTAACCTTTATTTCCGATACTATTTGGTCTACAGAGACGGTTCAAGACTCAGATTGCCAAAATCTGAAGAAAGGTAAGATATTTCGTGTTTTCTTGTTGACTTTTTTCTGGCATTGTTGATTTCGACGATTGAGGTCGAAATCTATGCTTATTACATTATAAATTTAACAGCATCAGCCAAAAAAATCGACATTTGACCATTGTATAGATTACAAGCCCATGCCAATTTTGAAGGAGTCATGTGAACCAGCATGCATTATAATACTATACAAAACAACTACTCTACGCGCTGAGCCGTCAGTGGTGAGCGGTGCAGGTGAGTACGCAGGTAAATGAAACTTTCCATCGAAGAAAGAGATTTTTCGACAAAACGTTCTTGTACGGCATTTTTCAAGATGCCAGATTTCTTTGTTCGCTAATTTTTGATTTCTATTCAGGTAATTTATTACTGTACGGCATTTGTATATAATTGAATTGTTATAACTACGTAGATTAATTTTTTAGCAACGCCGTACATATTTGCAGGTTCAAGAGTGAGAAGCCCCGCACGCAAATTCCTACTTACACCTGTGTGGTTCATGATTATTGCATAATGAGCGGCATCGATTCCCCAATATATTTACCACATAAAATGAATTTCAGAAATTAAGCAGTCTAAAATTTGTGGTTAATGTAACATAAATAAAAAATTACCTGCATTTGGGGGTTGAATATTATTCAAAGTAAGATCTTAAATTTCTGTTCGGCAACAGGTTTTTACACATAATGTGACTAAATATTATTATTTTACGTGATAGCCGGCTATAATTAATTGAACCAAATGAAAATATGAAATTTATAAGATTTTTGAATTGCACTATGATTTATTAGCGAAGTCATTTTAAGAATATTGTTGCTTCTTTAATTTCTCAAACATCTTTAAACAAAAAGTAACTGAGGCCGTACATTTTTAATTTGAGTATTTCTCACAGCTGATAAGATTGTACATTATGTTTTTACGAAATGTTAGCGTCATCAATTATTGTACGACATCCACAAAATTTGATTGGCAGTATAAAATAATAATTGAAAAATACTCTGAAACCGTGTAACTTGAAAATTCGAGCTGATTTTTCTCAAATAGTTGTACATTATTCTACTCCATCTCACAAGCTTTGTTATTACTTTTTAAACTTCATAGATTTTTTTAAGTACCCAATTTTCAAATCTCAATCTGAATAATAATTTCCCCATAGATTTTTATAAAATAATACAAAGATTTAAGGTATGAGAGAATATTGTGAGTTCATCCAAAATTATTCTGTGAATATCTTCAAATAAATTTTTATAACTTTTGTAAACCTTTACAAAACATATCTCATCCGAGTACCTATTTGTATTGTTTTTTGTTTATTTATTTTCTATTACTTTAAGGTAGTTATATAATTGATTCAAAAACTGAAAAATAGAAATTCAGTTTACAATATAGCACAATGAAGTAGTTCATCTTCCTCCTACTATTTCAATAATAATAATGAATGAAACCTCAAATGTTATAAAACCACAAAAAATCTTTTGAATTAGTAGTTTTAATGAGCATACCACAGGGTGTACTGAATTCAATTCACCGTGGCTCTTCTTATATAATAAAAGTATCAATAAAATTACTTTCTTTATATATATATAAGTATAATTATAAATTAACGAAAATTATCTAATTATGGTTTCTCAATAATTTTTCAATAATTGAAATTTTTACTACGCATCCTGACAACCTATTATTTGTCTTAACTTTTCCTGGTCGATATGTATTGCGATTGACAGAAGTAATTTCCTTAATGTCATTGCCAATACAATAAAAGTTAGACAAAAAGTATCATAGTCCTAGAAAAAGTATAGTGTACAACGAGAATGAAATATCCATTTCTCACAATTGCGGCACTCGCTTGCGGCTCATATCATAATTTTCATACCCGGGAGAAATCATTCTATGGTCGTTGTAAAATATACCAATTCCAGTCATGTAGAACAATTTTTTTTGTACGGCATAGAGTTTTTCTTTATTATACTTACCAAGAAAATGTATTCATGCCGTAAAAAAACAAATTATCGTAAAGTTCACCTTTCTATAGGGAAAAAAATTCCTGGGGAGATTTTCCTGACAAATGTGCGGCGTAACAAAATATGACATCGTTTCATAAAATACTAGTCAGATCATTGCATTTTGTGTTGTATCAAATACTATAGTACTACTATAACTAGTTAGGGGTAGGGGGTTGCGTGCGTGGCTTCTCACCCCTGTACCGGCAAATATGTTCGACGTTGTTATAAAATGAATCTACGTAGTTATGAAAATTCAATTTTACAAATGCAAATTACAGTGATAAATCAACTGATTTGAGGACAACAATTTTCAGAAAATAAAAAAAATTCCCAGCTTTCAGTACCGTTCTTTTTGTACGGCAGTAGGTCCTACTTGATTATTTCACAATAATATGAAATGCCGTACAAGAATCCTTTATCGAAAAATCTCTCCCTTCGATGAAAAGTTTCTCTTACCTGAGTACTCACCTGCACCGCTCACAACTGACGGCACAGTGCGTAAGGGAGTTGTTTCGTATGGTACTATAATGATAAGATGAACAGTTACATTTAACACCATGTTATCTGATGACTTGGACATTTTTAAACTCAGTGTGAACTGTTTCAAAAAGAACCTAAAAAAGCTCTTAACAACTTGCATTATGCTTACCTAGACGAGTTAAAAATTTTATTTTAGATTTGTAAACTAGACTTAGTTTTTGCATTGATGATTACAAAACTGTAACTTTTTATAGTAATTGTGTGTTATCCTGTAATTGGGCTAGACCTGTTGGGTAACCTATGTATTGAATAAATATATGAATACTGGGTCACATGACCCCTCCAAAATTGGCCTGGAGTTTATACGAATTTTTTTTCAAACTTTCAATGTGACATAGATCGATACAAACACTGCGCGTTGGAAAGAAATACAACATTGAATTCGTATACTTCGAAACTCCAGAAAAGACCCCCTGGGCGTGTATTCTAGTACGTTTAAATCATTATTCGAACAATAATAGCCTTAGTACGTTATGCAAGTTATGTGCAAGTTCAATACTGTGCAAGTTCTACTAAATACCAATTTTTCTGAAAAATGTCTTTTGAAGCTTAGATTAATTCATCCAAATGTAAAAGGCTAGATTTGAAAGAATTGCTATAAATTCGTAGTTATGCACAAATCATCAATATCATTGCCAGTACGAGAATCTAATTTTACTGCATTAAGATGTTTACTATTATTCCTGTAAAAAAGACCCAACTCGCCAATTGTCAGTTGCTTTGAATCATAACGTCTACTCGAATATATTCTGAAGGAAATCTGCAGAATAAGTGGAGCATATAATAAATGATGCAATCGTGATAAGAACTCTAATTTTCTGAAAGCTCGTTTCTTCAGAGCCGACGTTGTGTCTTGTCTGTTGAAAATATTGATTTGTGTTCTTATTACTTTCGTCTTGCCTGTTTTCTCGGTAATTGTTTTCTACATTCTATGTTATATGCTTTTTGTGTTGTTTTCAATGAGTTATCGTCTGATATTCAAGGGAACTCGCTAGATTTTAGTATGCTTTAGTATAATTGACTGAAAAGTTTTCTAGATATCTTAAAATCGGATGAATCAGTAATAAAAAAATATTCGATAGACGAATAATTTAATATTCTGGCTTTATCAATATCAATGTTTCGAGAGTTATTGTAGCAAAAATTCGACTGATGGGATTTTGTAACATTTCACGTGTTTGAGGTGGTGTATTAAACACTCGTCCTTTCACATAACCCCACACAAAAAAAAACCTAAATGGGAGAACAGGCAATCGGACGGGCCAACGTACTGGACCTTGGAATGGTTCATGATATGGTCGGCGTTATGAGGCGGAACCTCATCTTGTTTACTCAATCAAACAAATATATTCTATTGCCTGAAGACCATAATTCTTATTGAGAATGCCCTTTACAAATAAGAAAGGGAGAAAATAATAATTATTAGGTACCTATAGCTATGACAAAACCAGGTACAAAATAAATAATAAATTTAATGAATTGGCGAACAAGTAAATAAAATAAAATTGGTACATTTTCACCGTGATGGTCAACAACGAACATGCACAAATATAAAAAGAAAGAGAAATATAAAGAATACCAGTACAAAGTGAATATTGAAATTATCAGATATGATAAAAAATACAGGTACAAAATAAATAATAAATATAATAAATTGGAGCACAAGTAAAAAAAATGGAACAAAATTTGAAAATACTTTACTTCAGTAACAACAAGTGGTAAGACCATTTACAATCTTCAATATTCTGAATACCTTATCCCTGCCAACTGACCTTGCTGGTATAGAATTGGTCCAAGTTTTTTACTTCCGATAACATCATCCCAACGTTTACTACGAAGCTTTTGACCATCCTTCCTCAAATGCTGATTTTGTTGCGCCCAATAACTGCAGTTTTGTGTGTTGAACATTCCATTGACTCGTCGAAAAAAAAATATCGAAGAAACAAAATCTAGATTAGCAGGACTATTCTGAAGTAACCAATCGCAATGAACTGATCTTCGGTTTCCACAATTTTCTTACAAATACTGGTGCACTTGATACTTGAACCACGTGCACTTGTGCTTTGTCAAAATCTTTCTTGCTGACTCATGACTAATTTGTAACTAATTACGAATTTCCCCAGCAGAAGCAGTAGGATTCCCTTCTACAAATGCTAAAACGTTGATTTTTGTCACCTCTTCAATGATAAAAGTTGCATGTTTGGAAGTTTCATGTCTTCAAGGAAAATGATAGTTCAGGTAGTAACGTGATATCTAGGCTCTCCACGCTCAAGAATTGGATTTTAAATTAATACAGGGGTTTTCCTTTCCTAAAATGATTTTAAATCTGACGACTTCGCCAATAATTCAATTTTGCGAGGTGACTTCGCCAGAAACACTCATTTTTCATCTCTTGTATACATGTTTGTTGAAAAATGTGTTGACCTAAAGCATACTAGTAACGTTTTTTCTTGAAAAACCGTGTTCAATGCGCTTGAGACCAAACATTATCTCTTTGTTCCAGTGACATTACTAATGAATACGTTCATTATGTATTGAATGCTTTTACAAGAACGGTTCGAAATCAAAAGTAGTCAGAAGAGAGGGGATATTGACAACTACTGTTGAAACAGATTGCTTTTGGAACCTGAACAGCTGGAAAAAGTCATAATCCAAATATTTCTCGAGCCATTCTTCTGCATAATTCTCAACGTTCTGATGTTTAAAATTGTGGAAAATAAATATAAAGAGACTAGTATCTCTTTCTGTACACCTATTCAGCATTTGAAGAAGATAAACTGTTGAATTTGTTTATTATCAATGAGTACTGGTTAAAGAATTATTAATAATTCCATTCGTTTCACACTTTTTGAATATATTCCTTGATTTCAATGATTTCTATTATGTTTCTATTGGTTATGTTATAGTAAGGTTTCGATTTTCACATTTTCATTTCAAAATGGCCTGTTTTGTGACTAGCTGACTTACTAGATCACATTGAAAGCGGTTCGAAATCAAATTTATATACTGTTCATCAAGAAAAACGCCTTAGGTATACACATTTATTAAGTTATTGATGTACACGAATTTATTACTTGTCAAAGTTATTTTGTTTACATAGCACACTTTTCATTTACCAAACAAATTCTGTAATGAGAATGGGAATACATATGAAAAATTAAGTAAGCACCATCTGTTTCCGATACTGAGTAGACCTACATGGATTTCTTTTGTGGAATCGAAATATGTACAATTATACAGAGTGTTTCTTTAGGACTTCAGGAATTTCAAAGTTTGATTCTCATACGAGCGAATAAGGTGCCTTCGAAATGTTTGATTTATTTAACAATTGATCCATTTAGACAATTATGTAAACTTTTCGATTTGATCGTAAAATTGTAGTTATGAATCCGGTTTCGTTCAATTTTGTTTCCACAGCATACTCGATAAGCGAATTGCCCCAATATATGTCTGCTTTTTTTAATAAATAATTTGAGTACTAGGATTGTTATTCATCCGATTTCTGATTTGAAACCATCAATGGATTCGTTGTGGAAATTATAATCTAGGAAATGCCTATCCAAAGATGAAAAAAATTATCTTTTCAACAGTAGTATTAGGAATTTAAAACCACCATAAGTACTCAACTAGGAGGAAAAACTGCTTACACTTTTTTTGCTTCCCGTTTATGTCCATCACATTGGTTGAACACACTCTAGAAGCAAAAATGTTTTTTTCTGAAAAATCGAATGTGTACATTTTTTGGAAATCCCAAGTTGGGGGTCGTGTCCGATGAAATCAGAGAAAAGTCGAGAAAAAAAGGGTCATTGTTCATTTGGCACCTATACTAAATACGGCCCTGAGAGCTAAATCATTGGTCTTAGAGGATTGGGCCAATAGGAACATTTGATCAGAAGCTCAATATCAATAACATTTGAATTTCAGGCAAATCCCACTGTGGGCCAATTTCCTATGCTATTGTGTGTGGTCCTTTGGACTTTAATGTAGGTGACAATGACACTATGAATGAAATGAAAAATTGTAATACCTTTCAAGTGTCACTCATCAAAAAGTGACCTGAAAATGTTCGTGAATGTTCAAAATGAGCTCTTGTACCTTGCTTTTCTATAATATAAATAGCAGAACAGCCATTCGCAATATTCGTTCTCAAAATAATCCAAATTTTTTCACGTGAAATGTACTTTAACTCAGATTTTGCACTCTGCATGAAAGAATCTATAAAATGAAACGCAAACAAGTATCTTAGCACCACTTCAATCATGGCCAATCTCTAGACAAAAATAAAATATAACGAATATTGTTTCATTAAAATCATAATCTTTTCTCTCAAACAAGTGTATACACGAAATGAAGGCCGACATTTAAATATTAATTGTCAGGTTATAATAGTTAATAGAAAAAATGTTATCAAAATGACCATCCCGAAAAATATTTCTTTCCAAGTAAATTTTGAAATGAATGCCTGATAGGAAGATTCATATCTACATGACCCATTATTGAAAAACAACCCATATTAAAAAAATAATAGAAATTCAGCAGTGGCAGAAATCTCACGTGTGCTGAAAATGTTTTGAATTGATGTTGCCGATACTTGATGGAATTCCATGTTAATTTTTAGGATATAATTTCAACTGTAATGAATTTCACGAATTATGGGTTCACAAAACCACGACCAATGTTACGCCATGCAATGGCTTCTTCAAGTGGAACTATATTTTACTGTTGATTATTGTTATTGTAAACTATATTATGAAAGTAGGAAAAGTTTGCCCGGAACAAAAATTTAATAATTCAAAGAACCTCTTGGCAGTCTTCTCCAGAATGTTTAATTTCAATTTTGTTCCAAAAAAATTATTTTTGAACCAACTTGTTCATCTCACAGTCTAGAAATGTTTGGAAGCAATTGTAAAATTAGACGCAGTCACGAATTGTGCGTGATCCATGAATACCAATTGCAGTACATAATTTTCTTAAAATGTATAAAAACCCTGGTAATACCACTAATAAGGGCTTTTCGGAAACATACCCGGGTTGATGAGGTCCCTAATCTCAGTTACCAACTTGCGTTCGGAAACTTTAGTGTTGCATACGACAATGACTGACCCGGGTAAATTTTTTGGATCTGGTTAGTTTTCCTGAGTAAGATTCCGAAAAGCCCAATACATGCAAAACTGTGAGATTTAACGGAAGACAACTGCCTTCGTGATTTTGATTTATTTTTTATAACTTCCGGCCGTGTTCATAAGATTTGCTTTCACTTTTAGGCCAATCAATAATTTTCCTAACAAATATACTAGTAGAAAACCGACTGTGCCATCACATGGAAGACAGACTCGCAACTGTCATTTATTAATTTGTTATAAACACTTAGATAACAAAAAACGTGTTTTTAAAAATTGTTTTGCCTATAAAATGAAAACTAATGGAGCAGTTTGATTGCTCCAATGAAAAGAATTGTAACGGATGAAAACCGGAAACACTGGAAAATTTTACGATTTTTCAAAAAATTCATAACTCAGACATTTTTCAAGAAATAGGAATCATGTGTACTTTGTGTGTGCACAAATTAGGCTCTGACGGATCATTAGTTTTGGCACAATTGCACTTTGAATTTTTTTTTTGCGCTATCTTGCAGCGTGCCTGGATGCTCTAGTGATAGTTCGATTTCAATTTCTAAAACAGATTTTGAAAGTGGAAGTACAGTACCACAAAACGGATATTGTCATTTGCGGTAAAATGCAGCTAAATGGGTGAAAAATGCTTGCAAACATTATTGAAAACGGCCGAGCTAGTGAAAGCAGTCGAGTGGTAGGAGTGAGCGGGAATGAGGAGAAGCGTATTATCACGTTACCCATTCATTAGAAGAATACCCCTCATCTCCCGCACTCTCCTACTACTCGGCAGCTAACGCGGGCTCGGCCGTTTTTAGTCATGTTTGCATGCATTTTTCACTCATTTCGCACCATTGTAGCGCAAAATGAGAATATACATTTTGTAGTACTATACTTCTACTTTCATAATCTGTTTGAGAAATTGATATGGGGCTATCATTAGAGCATCCAAGTACGCTGCAAGATAGTGCAAAAAACAATTTAAATTGCAATTGTGTCAAAACTAACAATCCTACAGTGCCTGTTTTGTTCACACATAAAGTACACATGATTCAATACTTTTGGTAGAAAGGCCAATCCTAATTCTTGAAAAATGACAGAGTTATGAATTTTTCAAAAAATCGCAAAATTTTCCGGTTTTTCCTATTTTTCTCCGTTACTAATGATCCGACAGAGTTGTGGAACATTCCATTTTATTCGTAATTCAATTATCTACAATTCTTCTCATTGGAGCAACCAGATTGCTTCTTCAGTTTTTATTTTATAAGTAAAACAATTTTTAAAAAAAAACATGTTTTCTGTCATTTTAATGTTTATATCAAATTAATAAATGACATTTGCGAGTCGAAAACATAACAGAATATAACTATGGACTGTCTGTCATGTCTTTCACCCAGTTTATGCTCTATTGCTAGGTGTATTTACTGTTCTGGTACATCGTAAGGATATAATGATTATATTTGAATGGAAACTCAACGAAAAAAGAAATGATAATAAAATCATGAACGCAAGACACTGCTTTGTGTACGCTACCTAACTTGTTTTCTGTCGTAGCGATATATATATAAAATAATTGAATTAACCAGGGTTTTTTAACATTTCAAATGAACTATAGGCCTTTCTTGTCAAGGGAGACTTCAAAGGAGTTTTGGAATTTAAGTTTTTTGGATTTTCGCCGATCAGAAATTCCTTTGGGTGTATTCACCATAGAGCTGATTATGACTCCTCAAAAATATTGAGGTATTTCGAAGGCAACCTCGTCCTTGTTACTTGAAAATGCTGACCTCTACTATTATTATGAGAAAAGAGTAAAGGTTCCGTCAAACCAAAGCGGGACGCGGGAGCGGGAGCGGGAACTTATATGCGAACCGTGCTAATTGCTAAAAAACAGTAAACGTAGCAACCATATATATTTCTCTGCTTGTCTGCATTCCGGAAAACGAATATTCACACCGGTATGTATTTTTCCATATCCCACTATCGAATTTAGTCTCGCATTCATCCCGTTCCCGCTCCCGCGTTCCCGCGTTGGTTTGGGAAGACCTTAAGCAAATAAATAAACACTATAAATAGAAACAAATGTATACTGTCAAACGATAGCCGATATCTCGAATTGCTAGATTACAAGTAAAAAAGACTTGCAAGATTTAGAATAAGAACCTTGAAGATGATGGAATCTAGTAAAAACAAAATTTGATCGATAGATATTTTTCACAATAATGAGGAATTCTCATTCTGTAGTTTTAACTGGTTGAAATTTGAGAGGACTGAATGTATAATCTTTTTTTGTCTAAAAACTGAGCAAACAGGATCAGTAATGAACAAATTATGTAGTCTAGCATGATAACTATCTATTTCAGAATTTCTGGTAATTAAAGTTTGATTCAACATTTTTGTTCACATTATTGAAAAATATTTTGAAAGTTTCAACTGCATAGAGATTTTCTAAAAAAAAATGCGTTTGGACTTATAATATACGAGTTGACTTGTTGGTATGTCATATTGAAGACGATTCCAAACTTTCAAGAATTTTGTATTAGCTAGGTAATTCTACTAAGAAAATGAAAATGAAAAATCGCATCTGCAGTTTTTGGATTATGTTTGGAACCATAGAAAAAAAGGGTCCAAAATAGTGCCCAGTGGAACTCCTCTATTAATGAATAGCTTATCACTTTCAAAGTCAGAGGAATTGGTGCTGATAGTTCTATTTAATGGATATGATTGCAGGAGATAATTAAAAACGCCTCTGATTTCCATTGACACCAAATGTTTCACAGGTATTATGAACACATTCGTCTCCGTTAAACTTTCCACGTAATACCTAGATGCCGGTAAGATCTTTACAAAATATTCTGACATGTTTGATTGATCCATATTACATTAAGTCTATATAGGCAGATTATAAAGAAAAAATCTATCTGAACTAAAAATTAAAATTAAACGCGTCTGGCGCGGTGCTGGCACACGCTATAAAATTTTGTTCCACGTGCCGTCACCGCACTTGGCGCGTTGAGATTTAATCCTGATTTATAAACATATTATATTTTAGTGTGAAATTCTAATTAGCAATATTTCTTGCAGAGAACTAAAATCTAAAATGCTTGGAATAGATTAAATCGAAAGTAAACATAACGTACAACATCTAAATCCAATTTCACTTACGTAAGTCCTCATTAAAGAGTGTGAAACAGTTCTCTAAACATAGCGCTGGGGACCTTGTGGCCAGGTGAATGACAAACTAGGGGTATTCTCAAACACGGATTTTCTGAAAATGATCCTAAAAGACTTTAAAAACTGGGAGTTGAACCAATACCGTCTTTAAATCTATTTAATTATCAAGTATTTTGGGTTTTTCGGATTCAATTCCTCTTCAGCAAATTCTTCGAGAAACGTGTGAGCTTGAGAAGTCGAGGCCATTACCTTCTAACGTGTGATGCCATACACGAACTAGTGACCGTGCTGGTTGAGAAGCGAACGTTCTACCGTCACGACCACAACCGCCCATATTAAAATATGAAATTTCATACAAACTTTAGTCGTGTACATTTTGTTATTGTCTAAATTGTAACCTTGCTCGTCACAAAACTATAGTTTCGTCAAGGGTGACTTACTTCCCTTTTTGGATAATAAAGGAGTATATTTTAAACAGCATACTCTGAGTATCCTGTGTATTCACTCAAAGACATGAAATCAAAAGAAATCTCTTGCGACTCATAGCATTTTCGAAAACTTGCAGACTAAATAACAAATTGGTTTTCCTATAGTAATTTATGCGAAATAACATTATTATTCCCATAAAGAGAAGTTCAAAATTCGTCTGCCGTCAAATGTTTACAAGAAGCACAATCCTGATTGCCTTTGTGAAAGTATTTCAACAGAATATATATATATTGGTGTTTGAAATAACCAGTTCATAAAAATCTTCATCAGCCACCAGAAGTTATCTATAGGACTATGTCCACTTGGATTTATCTTGAAACCAAATTAACCTGTAAATGGTATCCTATCAGTTTGAATTACCTGTGAAAGCCAAGTAAAGGTATCTGCCTGCGATCTTTCTTCATTTTTATTTTGATGATGACTCTATTTCTGGATTTGCGATAAATCCTCACCTTGAGGATTATGATCACTATCATCACTAACTGTTTTCTTCCGTCAGGAAGATTTATGTCATCCATTTCATCATCTGCAGATCGTTCTAATACTGCTATTAACTCAGTTCTGTTAATTGGAAGTTCACAATGATGCTTTCCTTTTTTTTTAAGTTGAAGGTTCACTATCTCATTTTGTATTGATACTACTAAAACAAATACAAGTAGAGCCGCATTTTTTTTTACTATTGACGCAATGAAAATTAAATTTTCCTCATCTATAATAATACTCCCTCATGAACACTCGTAGACTGTACCCAGAGGCAAAGCCTCTGCAGGTAGAGGACGACCATTACTATTATTTTAATTATTTGCAGTGGCGCTCTTGGACGACTAACTGATTTTATGGTAGCGTACACATTTTCAAGCTGTAGGAAAACCCGGAAAACCTATAGCACTACCCCAGGTCGGTGCATATCCCAAGCAAGCATTAGACGACGGGTTTGGCATCTAGAGAACTCACATCACACTTGCTTTTCAATAGGGCATGTGGCCGTATATCGATACTCGATATATTTGAAAAAAATGTGTTTTCCATAACCGGGTCTAGTTTCAACGGCCGACACCTCGACCGCTGAGCCACCAGCTACCCTATATGTTGAAGAATCATGAATATGACAGTGAAACGATTTATTGTTTTATCATAGCAACAGTCATTTGTTGGTCGCTATATATTATGCAATATCATGCAATACAAGATATAAGTCAGTTGAAACAAATTAAGGCGCTTCATGTAATGTAACCAAGTTCTAGTGATATGCAACATTTGCCTTACAACCTCAACCAAACTAACACCTACATATGAACCACTTGTTGCTACGAATGAATTGCAGTTTATTTATTTTAGTTACCAATATATTTTCAATACTCAGCATTGAATGATAGCTTTTTGATTCCGACACAAATGAATAAATGAGAGGGGGAGTGTGCCAGACGAGTTACTGGCACCAGGTAAAATTTATTTTAGTCAACAAAAATAACGTCCATACATAAACCGAGTGTTCTTGGAAACGAATCACACTTCATCCTATGTGCCAGTACATTTTCAGTACTATACATTATGAGGTAGAATCGGATTTGGCAAACATAAATAAAGAAGGCGCGTCACTGGCACACAATAAAATTTGCATAAACGCGAGAAGCGCGTTGCCGGAGACGAATGTGTTAACGGTATCAAATGCTTTTTTAAGGTCCATGAATATCGCAATGACTTAAATTCCTCTGTCGAAATTCCTCTGTCGAGTTCTTCTCGATTCTTATCTATTCCTTATACTGATGCTTTGTAGGTACAATCTGGAGATTTACTTCGAAAAATGGTAGCAGCAGTCTATACAGGGTGTTTCTAAGTACGTGTAGAAAATTTAGGAGCATATTCCTGACATCAAAATAAGAAGAAAAGTTCCTATAAACATATGTCCACAAATTATTCGTTTCTGAGATACAGAGTGTCAAAGTTGAATTCTTATTTTAATTTTTTGTGAATAATTTCAAAATAATTTTGATATGTGGGTAAAGTTTGGTAGCTGGGAATATTTATAATTCAGTTTGTGTTAAAAATAAATTTTCTTGGTAGAGGTCACTGTTTTCGAGTTATTGAGATTTGAAATCATCGATGCAAGTGATTTTGAATGACAAGATTTTTTAATTCAAAATAAATTCAATTAGAAATTAGTCATTTCACAATTAACACAAAACTTGATTTTTTCATTGAAAAATCATCCCAGATACCAAACTTTACTCGAATATCACAAAAATTTTGGCATTTATTTACAAAAAAACAAATTAATAATTAAACTTTGACACTCTGTATCTTAGAAGCGAATGACTTGCGGACATGTGTTTATGGGAACTTTTTAAGAAACACCCTGTATATGTTATTGGGCAATTCGAAAAACTAATTTTCGATAGTTCTGGAATTTACGAAATCTCAATTCAAACAAGAAGATCAATAGATACAAGATTTTTTAAACACTTGTTCCATGCTGAATATTCACAAGAAAACATATCTAGTACATAAATTGGTTTCTTTGTAAACATTGTTAAACTCTCGTAGGGGGAACATATAAGTAAGAATTACTTAGAGCAGTAATTGATAAAGAAAACATGATTTTCGATATGTACATCTAGGAATCGAGCACTATTCTGTGGTAGAGGTGAAATATTATTTGTTCTCGTTGTGACAGCTCGGGTACCCATAAATCTATTTGGTAATGGACCTAATTGGTCTTTCCACGAAAGATGGTGGCTTAATTGTACCAAGTATTGAAATAGAGAATTCTTCTTCTTCTTCCAGTGTTATGGCACTAGCTACAAGGCTACTTCGCCAGTATGGGAGGCCTATAAAGGAGGGGGCCTCGTGGACCCTAACCTCCCTCTTTTACCTCCCTTCGATGGGCAAACTGAGAGTCTCACTCAGAGTGATATCATGAATGCCCGAAATTCTTCACAAGTAATAAAAGTTCACACCAACTAAAGTTTTTGCGATACTGAGGCACGTATAACGGCAATTAACGTATTCTCACTAATACCCCCTTTTTCCGACAAATCCGTTGTCATCCGGCCTGGGTACCGGTGTAGAGATCCAGGGGGGTCGACAGCTTCACTCTTAAATGTTAAACGTCACACACAGACATATATTTCACATAAAAAAGATCATTGCAATGCACATTTAAAAATGGCAAACATTCACAACCTAAAAGTCTTTCTCTGAAATCTGAATGATATATTTTAAGGTTAAGTTAACCAAAACCAAATAGAGAATTGCATTTGTAAGGTTACGACAGAAATAATTTTATTTGCCCCCTTCTTTCCTGTCAAAGAGCAAGGATCACTTATTCATAAGCACGTGAATGAAAGACCAATATTATAATGAAAACAATGAGATACAGAAAAAGAAAACTAATTTAAGGATGAACAAATTTTACCAGTTTGACATACAACTATTTGAACCAAAAATCAAATGAAAATAATATAGGCCATTTGAAATGGTTTCAGTGATTCTACGGCAGTTCTCCAAAAAATCACAATAATTGCACAGTTCGAAAAAACACCCTTCACACAGTTGCTCGTTCAAATCTGTAAAATTACTACAAATGTCCATCGATCAACTGATGTTTTATCGTCGTATATTGTATAGCTGCCAAACTGAATCGAATCATCTTCCAAACGATTGCTAGTATAATGTACAAATACATTAATAGATTCCATCTTCACTTTTATTTCCTACTTAAGTAAACGCAACAAAGATTCGAATTTATTTTTTGTGCCAAATGAACATTTCAAACTGTGATATTTTCGACGGATACACTGAATTTTCTTCCGCTTTAGGCGAAAATTGAAATTCCTTCTTTTTTATTTGTAATCTATTGGAACCAGACTAAAATGTACTTATCGTCAAAAAACTTATATTAGGTACCGTAAACATATTGGGATGTTGAATCTCATGACCATAAGGCAAGGATTTTTGGGGCGATGTGTATCATCTACGTAAATGTTTCATTCGTGCAATGAACTGGTTTTTGAGACTCACAAGTTTGCAACCTTCTCATTTCTCCTGAAATCAGTAATTTTTTGTTCAAGTGAAACAAATAACTATTATCACAGCTCATTTACTCGACCAAAACAATTTTGTTGTTATTGCCACAAACTCTATGCTGTCTATTTCGGCTTTGTCCGTTAAAAACTGATAAAAATAAAATTATATTACTTCCTGTATTGTTTATCTATGAAATTGAATATTTTATATCGTTATTTATTATACAATAAGAATAATTTTAAGATAAAACACTCTATATATTATATCTTAGTATTTACACAGGCTGTCCTATTGAAATATTTTTAAAATAATGAAATATATATGATGAATTTCTTATCAAAATATACGTGGAGACGTCCTCTATAGGAAAATATACACATTTATGTAAGAATATGCTTTATGTATGGGTATTATTTTATCATATTTTTTAGATCAATTTTCTCTTATACTACCAACCTATCGATATATTGTTCGTATGTTGTAAAAAGATTTATTAAACTGTTTTTCAAAAAATAATGTGTTTTGTATTTCGTAAGCTTTCGAAAGATAGAATAGATTACACAACCCATCATGAAATTAGCCAAAAGCGACTACGAATTTTACGAAGTGATAAGCGAATATATCCTTGGCGACGTTGTATAACCGTTTTGGTGTTTCGATTCCTCCAAGAATGTGAATGCTGTCGTAACGACGTAATTTTGACGTTTGCTAATAAACGTCAAAAAACAATAAAAGTTTCGATCTATAATCAGTAGTAATATCCCGACAAAATGCTGAATTTTCAAAAAATACTTTCACCTTGCTGTCACGAAAACTGTGTTGCTTAGAAACACCACGAGAGCTTGTTCGATTGGTGTTTTGTACAGCAACACAGTTTGAGCGACTGGCAAGGTGAAAGTGTTTTGAAAATTTTGCATTTCGAAGGGATATTATTATGGACTAAGGCTGAATTCCCACAGATCCGACGTCCGATGATACGATGGTACGAAAATGTTCTGATTGGTTGGAAAATGTCCTGATTGGTTGATATGTTGTTACACCTACCAATTCAACCAATCAGAACATTTTCGTACCATCGGATCATCGGACATCGGATCTGTGGGAATCCAGCCTAAGGGCCCGTTTTTCCTGTTCGAATTAACCTCCAGATAACTAACTAATAGTTTAGAATGTGATACTTTAAACGTCATTCAAAGAATGTCGTTCACCATCTAAACTATTAGTTAGTTATCTGGAGGTTAACTCGAACATGAAAAACGGGCCCTAAATGCGTATTGCAGGAACGGTTTATCATGTGTCATTAATGTCAGTTGAAGAGTTGAAAAGTTGAACCGTCAAACTGACGTTTCTCACAGAAATTGTTGTAACTATGGAAACGTATAAGGAAGGAAGGAAGAAGCGAAACACCGATTTGAAAATACCACGGGCTGGAGACATAGAATAGTATATTCTGTAACAAGGTTAGAATGAAAATTCGTTGCGAGTGGAAAGTTCCGAGCGCGAGCCGAAGGCGAGCGTGAGGAACCACGAGCATCACGAATTTTCATTATAACCGAGTAGCAGACTATATTTTCCCCACGATCAAAGATAGGAAACGTGACAGCAATAATTTTGACACTTACTCAAATTTTGCCAGTACGATGACAATCAACTGCGTCAAGGCTAATGTTATTATTGCTAACCAGTGTGAGAATATTATTCTATCACAAGAGAGAGAATGTAATAGATATTTACGATAGAAGTGTCGTAAAGATTCATATTACGAAATGAGATGGGAAATTTGTCAAACGAGGCCGTTAGGCCGAGTTTGATAACACATTGAGTATCGTAATATGAATTTACGATACGAATATAATAATTTATTTTACCTACTACCAATAATGTTAGTTATTTACTCAAAATTATTCAATATTCCTGAAATTAATGATATTAGAATCATCTAACAAGCAAGCGTTGCGCCCATTATTGATTTATTTTGCAAATTGTCAATTTTGACGCGTTCACTTCAGTTTGGTATAATAATTGTATCGACATGAGTTCCGACTATGAACGTGTGAAATCTGATATTGAACTTGCTGCAAATAACGCAATACAAACCCTAGTACCCTCTAAATCCCGCAATAGATACGGAAAAGAAAATAAGCGAATCGAAGACTGGTGCAGTTCAGAAAAAGTCCGTGATGTATCGGAGAAAACGTTATCAGCTTATTTTGCTGGGATATTAAAAGATTCAGACCTTATTAACTGATAAATCCCTGGATAGATCCTCAAATTTATTATGAATTAATTCTTTTTTTCTACGACCGTGCGTTTTTACCCACTTTCCCGCACTCATTTTAGTTTAGAAAGTGTCACTTTCCCGCACTAGTGCGGGAAAACTCGCTTTCCCGCACTAGTGCGGGAAAGTAAAATATGTCAATTTATCGTTATTAAATGTACATTTCATTGTTGCTGAGAGTTATTTGGAGGACTCCGTAGAACAGAAGAAAACCATCTCGAATAAAATTCTTTCATGTACTGGCAACTTGCAACCAATGCCGTCTCCGTCATCTTCATGCACTTTGCAATCTACGAGTGTTACTCTTAACAGCCAGTTACCACCAACTAACTACTCTGGACCGGCTATTCTGACGCATTTGCAGAATGCAACAAATTGTGTTTTCTACATTAATATTAATAATAATGAGTGGATTTTCATGGAATATTTTGTATGTTGAAATAAAATATATATTTTCAATGTGCTTTTTGAATATTTATGCGGTCGTAGAAAAAATTCATGCGTAAAGTGTCTTTCCCGCCCTTGACTGCTTGCCCGAACTCCGCTTCGCGTCGTTCGGGTCAACGGCAGTCGCGTGCGGGAAAGTATCACTTTCCGCACTTGTTAGGAAAATAACTATATCCTTTCCATTGAATAGATCGACATTTAAAAAGAGAAACAAATAAATTTTACTTTACCGCACAAGTGCGGTAATAGTTATTTTCCTAACAAGTGCGGAAAGTGATACTTTCCCGCACGTTGACCAGAATGACGCGAAGCGGAGTTCGGGCAAGCAGTCAAGGGCGGGAAAGAATGAATTAGGAACATTATTTTTTCTACGATCGCATAAAGATTCAAAAAGCACATTGAAAATATATATTTTATTTCAACATACAAAACATTCCATGAAAATCCACTAATTATTATTAATATTAATGTTGAAAACACAATTTGTTGCATTCTGCAAATGCGTCAGAATAGCCGGTCCAGAGTAGTTAGTTGGTGGTAACTGGCTGTTAAGAGTAACACTCGTAGATTGCAAACTGCATGAAGATGACGGAGACGGCATCGGTTGCAAGTTGCCAGTACATGAAAGAATTTTATTCGAGATGGTTTTCTTCTGTTCTACGGAGTCCTCCAAATAACTCTCAGCAACAATGAAATATTCATTTAATAACGATAAATTGACATATTTTACTTTCCCGCACTAGTGCGGGAAAGCAAGTTTTCCCGCACTAGTGCGGGAAAGTGACACTTTCTAAACTAAAATGAGTGCGGGAAAGTGGGTAAAAACGCAAGGTCGTAGGAAAAGTTACTTTACCGCACTAGTAAAGTATCTCATTACGAAACTCATATCAGTATCGTAATGTTTGATATTACATATTGGTAGTAGGTAAATGCATTTAAATTGCATGGGGGCAGAGGTGTTGCAGAATATTTCTTCAATCTCAAGAGAGAGAATTCCAGCATTCTGTAATCAAATTTGATTTCAGAATTGGCAAATTCTGTGATGATCGTGGAGAAATATATATTATATACTCTAGAATGCTAATCCCGCCAATTTTCACGGCGAAAAGCATGCCGCGGATGCGACCTGCTTACGATGTTCGCATGCATGAGTGTAGTTTGGGTAGATCGTTGTCAAGTTTGAAAATAATTTGGTGTTCCAATTCAGAATTTTTTTTTATGAGGCAATAAAACACATGTCATTTGAAAGAGAGAAATTTGACAGCGCATTTAGGATATTTTAAAACCGAAAAGAACCTTTTAGATATAGATTATTCCGAATTTTAGGCGCGAAAGAAACTTATTTAAAGCAATAATGTACCCTATGCTACTGTAATTATAATGACCGTGCAACAGTGGTTTTTCATCCACAGGAAGACTTGTCACTAAGATCTGCCACTCTTGTCAGAGACCAGAGACGGTTTTTAGAATTTCAGATTGTCTCTTGTCGTTTTGTGTGGTGTTTGTTGTCGTTGGTTATTCTTTCATCATTCGTGAATTTGCAGTAATCTTGTTCCTTTAAAGACAATTTCTAATAAAGCCGTTTCTTCCTACAAATAAACAATGAACTGTTTAGTGTTGTATAAAGGTAAAAAACCTGAAATAAATCATTTTTAGTAGATAATGAAATTTTTTATGTACCTATATGCTTTGCTCAAAATAGCTTAAATATTATTTTAGCTTGACAAAAAAGGCATGATTTTTGGTTATTGTTCTTAAGTGAGAGTGAGAAATTTGTATTTTGTGGCAGACATTTTCTTCATGAAGATTCATGTGAAAATACAATACAATTTGAAACCTAGTGCAGTACCACTACCAATACTGTTTCTGCGTAAGCATGCATGGTGACAACTTTCTGCCACGCCGCTTACATTATGAGTTCTAGATTTCTACAAAAGAGTATTAAACCGCCTCAGAAAATTAATGTCAATATGAAAGTGCTTTTATTTGATAGTAAGGAATATGCTTCTGGCCTCACTTTCTCATGCACCCTCATTGTGGAAATTGCACTATGGTAATACAAGCAGAAATAGCATGTTATCTCTTCAAATGATTTAAATTGAATGCAGTTGCATATTTTGACATGAATCGTTCTAGAAAAAAAACCTCGAGCTTCCAAGCAACCTATTTTATAAATCCAATTTGAGTTGAAATTATTCCAAGCATCCAATTTTATAAATCCAATTTGAGTTGAAATTATTCATGATATTAGCTGAAATAAATTTTCATAGTTTTTTGTACTTTTAATTTATTTTCCAATCCAGTGCTTCCTTGAAATTCGCAACGACGAAAAATCAGTCGCTTCAGAGCGATAAATAATAACAATAACCATATTCTCTACTTCCTGATGGCCTTTGCTGAATATTTGGGATCATAAGCATGTGAAAATATGTATTCAAATCGGCTAAATACAAATAACAGGTTTAAGTACAATGAGGTTTCCAACATTATTCTCCGGGATTCAGAATTAAAGTTTGTGAAGGTTTCCCCAAACCAACGCGGGAACGCGGGACGGAAGCGGCAACGGGATGGCGAGACTAAATTCGATAATAGGATATATATAAAAATGCGTACCAGTGCGATTATTCGTATTCCGAAATGCAGGCAAACAGCGAAATATGTTTAGTTTGCTCCGTGCACTGTTTTTCTAGCAATTAGCACAGTTTCGAGCACAGTTTCCATTTTACGTTTCCGCTCCCGGTTCCGCGTCCCGCTTTGGTTTGAGGAAACCTTTATCTTCACAATAAGTACCATAATATTTTACTAAAACCGGGCCTGTTACAAAAATCACTAATGACGCGCATGCGCATTGCGTACTAGCCTAAACTTTTTACAACACTTTTGACAGGGGGATAAGCATTCTAGAGTAAGTATATAATATATATTTCTATGGCTGGAGACAGTGTTTTCGAAAAGTCCTTTTCTCATTGGTTTGAATTCAAAAAATTATGGCATTTGGTTGGTTTATATATGAGAGAAATTGTCGTTATGAATACCACCGGAGCAAACGAAAATAATCGTTATATCACAAGACCTATAAACTATCGGGGGTAATACCACGAGTGCTCGCAATACTACCGATAGTAATTCTGTCAGAAATCAACGAGATCAAATTTCTTGGTAACACCACGAGACCTTTAGGACGAGTAGTGTTACCTAAAAGCAATTTGAACGAGTTTAATATTTCTGACAGAATTATTGATAGTATTGTGAGCACGAGTAGTATTTATTGAGATAATTTCACGAACCAACAAAGTGAAAAAAGTTCCATTGTCGAGAATTCTTCAATAGTTTTAGATGATGACTGATAGACATGAAGTCTGTTAGACTGACATTTTATATTATTAGCAAGATGATATTTTCTCCGTTGTTGTTTGGATACGTGGTTGCCATGCCAAAGTGGTATTACCGGCTCGAAAGCTAGGAACTGCGTATTATCGAGGCATACGTCCCTTATTGGTCCTAATATTTCATGAAAGGGGAGTTTCACAATGCGAGTGAAATTATCAAAATATCTTAAGCATGATTTTGCTTGGAAAATAGTTGAATGCACAATAATTTGATAAAATCCCGAGGCCGCGAAGCGGTCGAAGGGTTTTATTTTGAAATTATTGTGCATGAAATTATTTATCAAAAAACACAATCATGCAAAAAAATATTTTGATAGTTTAATCCATTAAAATTTATAGGTCGTCTTATTTACGACAAGATTATTTCTTCAATGAGGTAGATTAAAACCAACAACAAAAAATTTTATTGATAATGAACACCGACATTTTCTAACAATTTCTTTATTAAAAAATATTTGCTTTGTTGATGATGTTTGTTTGCACAGGGTGATTCAAAAGTACTTTGACAAACTTCAAGAGGTGATTCCTCACAAAATTCTAATATGAATTTTCCAAATAAATATATGTCCGGAAACGCTTCGTTTCCAAGATATATAGGGTTTTGAAGTATTATTTTTATTTTCGTTTGTTTCAAATAACTTTTGAAAAACTGAACTTGATTAAACGAAACTTGGTAATAAGAGGTTTTTGAGGTGTCGAATTCGAACCTGATGTTATTATTGCTGGTACTCGTAGGAGGCGCCACCAACACGTCTTTTTCTTTTTTGAAGATTCATAACTTTTTTGAGTGTTCTTCTAGAACATTTTTCAGTAGAAAAATCGATTCCTCTATCATATCTACGTAAAAAAGCTACCCTTGTTACAAGTCGCTGTAAGTAACCGTTTTCTAGATATTAGGACTTGAAAATTTCAAGTGGATTATTTGATAATCTATGCATGTAATAATTATTACCTTTATTTTGCATTTGCATTAATTTGACGTTTAAGTAAGCAGTTTTGGTTTTTTTGTAGGGGGCACCACCTATTCTATTACTTTTTACTCGCTTGAAGAGTTCATTACTGTTGGGTACGTTCCTTTATGACATCCTTAAGCGAAATAGTAATTTAATAATAATAATTCAATAGTAATGATTAATAGTAATAAAATTTGCAAGAAATGTCAACATTTTATTTCAGGAAATTTTGAATATGTAGAATAAACTAAAATAAACGAAACTAAATTGTATTGAAATGAATTGTTGAAAGTGTCCACTTTCAGCGAAGATACAGTCGTCTAGTCATTGAATCTCGTACCCGCTCAAAAATTATTGGTGTGTTCCTTATTGTTTCACATGCGTCTACTATTCGGTTTCTAAGATCTTCCTCGTTCGCTACTGGAGTTTTATAAACTAGTGATTTCAAATGTCCCCAAAAATAAAAATCTATCGGGTCTAGATCTGGGGACCTTGGTGCCCACGGCTGGTTAGGTTCTTCTACACCCCTACCGATCCATCGATTTGGATAGACTGTGTTAAGGAATTCCCTGGCTACAACGCTAAAATGGGCCGGAGCCCCATCATGCATAAACCACATGCGGATACGAATTTATAATGGTACATTCTCAAGAAGTCCCGGCAATTCATTTTCTAAAAAGTGTCAGTAAGTTGCGCCATTCAGTCGGAGCGGAAGATAGAAAGGACCTATCAAGTAATTATCAATTATTGCCACACATACATTTACAGAAAATTGATACTGATAATGCCTTTAACTAACTGCATGCGGATTTTCGAGAGCCCAAACATGGTTGTTATGAAAGTTTGTGATAGCATTTCGGGAGAAGTTTGACTCGTCCGTGAAGAGTACATATCTTAAAAATTGAGGATTTCCAGCCAATTTTCTCAAAAACCACTGACACAGTAATGCGTTGGGGAAAGTCTCGTGGCGAAAGAGCATGTACCCTTTGAATATGGTATGGATAAAACTGTTGATCGTGGATAATCCTCCAAACTGTGGACTGAGTAGAATTGACAGCTTCAGCAATTATTCTTGTACTTGTTTCTGGATTCTCCTCGAGAGCGTTCAAAACAGCTTCTTCCAATTCTGGGGTTCGGACTGCTCGTGGTCTTCCAATAATATCAGCTGCCCTCTTAAAGCTACCTGTTTCTGCCAAACGACGGTGGAGACTAGCAAATGTTGGAGCTGAAGGCAGTACCCGATTAGGAAATCGCTCCTGGTAAATACGTCTTGCTTCGCGCGCATTGCCATCCGCAAGGCCACAAACGAAATGCATATCGGCTAAATGAGCATTATTGTTTAAATAATCCATTTTTTCAAAATTAGTGTTTTCTACTTCTACTTACGGAAACTTCAACAAAACGTTTAACTGTCACAAAATATGTAATTACCAAAACTAATTACTTAAACGTCAAATTCTTTTCCAAAGCATTCTTGTGAAAAATGCAAAATATTGCTAATAACTTCAACATGCATCGATTATCAAATAATTGACTTGAAATTTTCAAGTCCAAATATTTAGAAAACAGTTGCTTACAGCGACTTTTAACAGAGGTAGCTTTTTTACGTAGATATGAAAGAGGAATCGATTTTTTTACTGAAAAATGTATGCTCAAAAAAGTTATGAATCTTCAAAAAAATAAAGACGTGTAGGTGGCGCCCCCTACGAGTAAGAGAAATAATAACATCAGGTTCGAATTTGACACCTCAAAAACCACTTATTACCAAGTTTCGTTTAATTAAGTTCAGTATTTCAAGAGTTATTTGAAAAGAAAAAACAAAATAAAAATAAAACTTCAACACCCTGTATCTTGGAAACGAAGCGTTTCCGGACATATATTTATTTGGGCAATTCATATTAGAATATTGTGAGTAATCACCTCCTGAAGTTTGTCAAAGTACTTTTGAATCACCCTGTATATAACTTTGGTTGCGCATCCCAACAATGCATTGAGGAAGCCTTTGCATGTAAACATTTCAAATTCTGACGTATTTTCGTTGCCTTATATCAAAATATTTGTCTAGAAATCCTATCGAAAATGGAGTTTTCACTGATGAAAATCAATATTAGGTCATTCAAACGATTAAGAAATTATTGTTTTTTTATAAACTGTTGCCAAGAATTGTAAGAATACCTGAAAAACGACACAACGAAAACCAATATGGAGGACGAAAATTTAACCGCTCTTGTGAAATAATCACTTATTTGAACAAAATATATTCGAAAACTTGTGGTGTCTGATTGGTCTACTTCATCATGAATGAAATAGTCGATTAAACTTATCTCCTATAGAATCGACAGTTTGAAGCCTGAAAGAATCAAAATAAACCATTTTGAAGTTTAACTTCGTTTTATTCATTCTTCAGCCCAAACTTCATTATTCCACAAAAAATTAAAAACTTCAGAATGGCAGGATAACAGTGCAAATTTCTCATTCACAGATGAATAAAGTATATCCAAAAAACAAATTTCTTTGAATTTTATTTTTGGTTTTCAATTGGCTGATCATTACTTTCGTAAGGAAATTATTTTATTCTTTATTTTTTCGTGGCCTTAAAATTTTTGGACATTTGAATTGTGCATCTACTTCCAAGCACAATGCTAAGTCTTCGGCATCTACAAGTATATCTGTGAAGCCTTTATCTGATTGATATTTCCTAAAATGCTATCATGTTGTCCAAACCTTTGGCAAGCATGTGAAATGTTCAATTTTTCAGTCTGCAGAATCTTGATAACAAAATCAACTTTACTCAATATCTTGTACTACAATACTAACATACATACAATCTTATAATTTTTATTCTTTTCGACTGGAGAAGTATTGCTAGATGTCTTTTGTACTGTTATCAATCTTTTTTCCAGACAAAATTTCATAAAAACATCGTAAATTTCACTCAACTGGAATCTTAGAGGAGTTACTGCTTTAATTCTGCTAGACCATCTGGTGTCTGACAAATGCTGTAACGTTAAATTTAAAATTTTATATTTCAAAATAGACCACCGATTCGTTAAGGCAGAAACAAATTTATATAGCTTTGAACAGTTGAAAAAAAAACTGCACGACCTTGCCCATAGAGACAGACAGTATCGAACAGTATAAGAACAGATCTACAAATTTATTGAGACACTTGGTAATTCCAATTTTCTGTAATTTCTCGCAAATTTTCACTAATGAAATAGGTCGATATTTTCTTTTTGAAACCAATTTTATGCACCTACCTAATGGTACTACCCTCCGTGCCATCTATCGAGCAATGAATGTCTTCTATTTCAAAAAGGATTATCGGTGTTATCATTGTAGAAGAAATTTAGACAAGGTGAGCTTCCTTACGGTTCGAAATAATGTAGGAACACTTTTCGAGTAGTAATCTTTTGATTGTTGTTTTAAATTTTTTGGGCTTTACTGATCTATCGAAAGTATTGTATAAATTAGGATTCAATTGAGTTTTGGTCGCTTACGATTATTCTGAGTCATTGAAAATTCAATAAGTCTGCGGATCTAGTATTGTAATTTGTAGTTGTGTATATCTCAGTGCTTAGAAAATTTGCTCCTGTTTTTATGTATTTCCAGCAAAATTCTTAATATATTCAGGGTAGTCTGATGAAATAGTGTTGATAATGATCTTGTTGCCAAGACAAGACTTGCCAAAATTCTCGTTGTAAAATGTAAGAAAGTGATGATTCTGATCATGAACATGCATGGAACACAGAGTATAAAGCAATCCTACTAGAACAATACAAATGTTCTCAAATTGTGGTGCAGTGAGGAACATGATCACTTAAAACTTACATTGTTAATATTGATAGAAAGTTTGGTTTTATTGTGAATATTCGTTTCTTGACATATTCTTTGGGAATTTTAACCCTCGACAGTCTGAAAGTGAAAAAAAAATGTTAAATCAGGAAAACTTATAGTGTAAAAAAACATGTTCAAATTAACTGAAATATACTTCTCTTTGACAAAATGGTTCACTTCTCTTAGACAAAATGATTCACTTCTCTTTGACAAAATGGTTAAGGCTTTCGCAGCCGAATTTATCAGTGTCACAATTTTCACTCGGGTTTGATGAAGGTCGTCGTTTTTTGGAAATTCCAAAAACCGACGGCTTTCAAACCCGAGTGAAAATTTTGACACTGAATACTTCTCTTTTTCAAAAAACAATGACGTTTCGGAGACTTTACCTTCGTTATCAAAACTTGCTGATATATAACGACTGTTTCTCAGTAATGCATATATTATAAAAGCTGAAAACTCCGTTTTTATTAAATTTGGAATAAACCATATGGCCTAAGGTCTAAATAATTTTTGATAGGTAAATAACGACAGAATTGTTTATTTACTTAACAATTTTATTTAAAACTACCTAAGAACAGATTAAATCAATCTGACTATCTGAATAGATTAAATTCGAAAGAGATTTAGTTGTAAAAGTTTTTCTGTCAGGAACATTTTCGCATTCAATCTTTCGTTATTACCTATCTCAGAAGATAATTTACGCCAGTAATCACGCTTTCTTATATATTTCTACTGCGTCTGATTTAAGTATAAAAATCTAGTATTGGCGAGAACAATTTCTATTCTGAATTTTTACGCTCAGAGATAACAAATGCTTTCAACATCCCCTATTATCTGAATAACATCAATAATAGTTATTTATTGTATAAGTGTTTTAGATATCATTTTATTTGCGCAAGAATGTTTAAACGCTCGAGCTTCGCTCTCGCGTTTAAATTTCTTAAGCAAATAAAATGTATCTAAAACACGCATGCAATACAACGTTTTATTCACAATCACATTCATTTAGAATCAGAATCGCGGAAATTTTTCATCACAAAATGATTTGACGTTTTGCTATGACAGCGGCTGTCACCTCCTCAAAAATCATTGAAATAACATACAAAAATATCGGGAGGTGTTGAATGGTTGCTATGTATTTTCGATTGTTTATCGACTCCATTTGTAAAAATTTGTGAAGTTGGTGAAAATAAGTAAAATGTGATTGATATTCAAGATTGTATTTTTCATTATTCCACTATAGACCACAAGCCCAGGCACATTTTCAGGGGGTGATTTTATACACCACGAGTCATATATAATGTTGAAGTACTGGTCGAGAAACAAACGTTGAAACAAATCCAAATTTGTCAAGCCTATAATTACAGCTGTTCACCAACAGAATCTTCCAAATGATTTAACCGCTATTATTATCGATGGATTCCTTTACTTTTGGAGCAATTAGCCATAACATTTTTAAAAATTTAACAAATAAGCAAGCCCAAGAAATTCATACAATTTTTGATACGTACCCTCAGCCTAGCATAAAAGATAATGAGCACGAGATTAGACAAAATTTACGGCAATCTGAATACTGTATTGCAGGACCTGACACCAAACGACCCAACAACTTCATGGCCGAATTAAAAAACATTAATTTCAAAAAAGCTTTTGTACAATTTCTAATGAAATATTGGGCAGAACTACACAACTGTGTTCTCATAAAACCTACCCAAAAAATATTTTTGAATTATGACATTTGCTACGAATATAGAGTAGTGCAAGGAAATACGGTGAAAAACGTTTCTGAGCACTATACTTGTAATGGCCACGAAGAAGCAGACACAAACATTGTTTTTCATACCTGCAACCTCCCAAAAAAAATCGCGTATTTTGATTAGATGCTCCGATACAGTAATTATAATTGTTCTATTGGCCAACATGAAGAATCTTCTGGAGGAACGTGATGGGCAAAAAATGATTGACCGCAAAATATGGATGCAGCTAGGCACCGCCAATAACGTCCGTAATTTAGATATTTGTTCTATTTTTGAGAAGTTAGGAGAAAATCTATGCACTTCTTTGGCTGCGTTTCATGCATTTACTGGTTGTGATTACAACCCTGCCTTCTGTAGGAAGGCTAAACTGAGGCCATTTAAAACTTTGAAAAATTCGTCAAAGTATCAACAAGCTTTTGGTACGATGGGGTTTCCTTCAGTTACTTCAGATATACAGGCGATGCAGGATACTTTAAAGATAGTCAAAGAATTTGTGTGCATTTTGTACAATGTACGAGCTGTCAAAACAGTAAATGAGGCAAGATCTCTCATTTTGAATAAAATGTATAAACCTACGTCCGAAAATGAAAAATTCAGAAAATCAACGGCAAAGTTGGAAGCAACCTCTTTTCCTCCTTCTCATTCCGAATTAGAGCAGCAATTTCGTAGATCTATGTATTTAGGGTTATGATAAAGTAATGCACAAAATTCATAAAACGTACAACGATCACTTTTGAAAAAAATGCAAAAACACGTCAAACTGTTTTTTTTATTCCGCATCTTTTGACATAAGTTACAAAAATAACACGTCAAAGTTGTCAAAGTTATGACGTCATCAACAAATTTTTTTTAATGGGAAGCTAAGATTTTTATTACATTATGTGATAGAGCTTGTGTTTTTACACAAGGGAAAAATAGTTGTAGTAGGGCTCACATGAGAAAAAAAACGAGAAAATGAATAAAAAACGAAATAATTTTCATAATAACTTTTCAATTAACTAAACAGTCCATTAAACCAACTTTGACGTGTTATTTTTGTAACTCATTTCAAAAGATGCGGAATAAAAAAAACAGTTTGACTTGTTTTTGCATTTTTTTCAAAAGTGATCGTTGTACGTTTTATGAATTTTGTGCACTACTTTATCATAATACTGTATATCGCAAATTTGGTGTAATACTCATTTAAAAAATCCTACCACAATTAGCCCACTAAACTATGGTTGGACATTGGATAAAAATAAATTTGTTTTCCACTGGTTCGATGGCGATGAAGTTCCAGCAAGCGTGCAGGATATTATTGTACAGGATGGGAGAACTGAGACAGAAGATGATAATTCAGGTATGAAACAGCAAAATCAATCAATTGATTTCTTGTAATATTTCTTCAATTATATATTGTATTAATATTTTAGATCTGGAGGAAGTGACTGAAATAGATTCTGCAAGTGAAACAGATATAGAGAGCGAGTATTCTGATGAAGAATCATAAATTGTTGAAAAAATTATGTTGTTGAATGAATGAATATTATAGTATGTTCCATGTTCTGATTTTTTAAAATCTATTTATTATGAATATCAATAAAAATACCATGAAGATTGACTTACGCTTTTAAAACTTTATGAAAGACTAATGCCTTTTTTATGAAAATCAATCTAGTTTATAATCTAATAATCTAATAATAATCTAGTTTATAATCTTTCATAAAATTTTAATGATTTATACATTGTTATTCAAATCTTTAATCACTTATTTTATAATATATTTTATACTACTTTTTTGATGATAAATCACATATCAGTGCATGAAAGTTCGCTATTCGATTTTTGGACCGAAAACGAATATTACCAAGATTATCGTTAAAATTTTGAAATTCTCTTATTACGAAGAGTTTCCGATTAATGTTGACGGCACCACAATTTTAAATTACTGTTCAATATGGTGAATATTATATTGTTAATGTCGTCTTGTAATTTTTGACCAAAATTATGACGAAAATGGCTGGTGAAATAAGCCAAAAGTTGCAAGATATTTCACGTCAAGTGCATAAAATATTACAAGGAAAAATTGACGGCACCAACTTTTCTATGTTTTTTAATGTTTAATGAAGTGCTATCTACAATAATATTTCAAAAATAAACTCTTATAAATGTGCAGGCAATTTTAAATTTTTGTTTAACCCTTTGAAGCCGACATTATTATTTTTTTTTAATACACTTTATTGTACCAAATTAATTGTTGCTTGTGGTAAAAAAAAACACACAAAAAATGTTAAAAAGAAATTTTATTGCTTTGTTTTTGCAAAATTCAACAAAAATATGTGGTTCCGTATTAGGACCACAAGGAAAATTAACCACAAAACTTGAAAAAATCAAATTGAAAAAAATTAATCTTTTTGGTGGAATTTAAAAAAACAGTTAGACTTTTCCGTCAAACAAAGCCCGACATTACAACTGGAGCAGTGCCATCTTGTTCGGTGGGGCTCCGAACGTGAACTACAATGTGCGCATCTGACTTTTGTACCATGGATAGGCATATGTGCACATTTGTCATACTTTATTTCAGGTGGAACCGATCTCTTATAGTTGTTTGTTACACTCTCCAAACTTTTTCTGCCCTTTTTAGGTATTGCTGGATCAGTACCAATAAGTCCTGCGGCTACAGCTAGTCTAAAATCTTTTAAATTTAGACTTTTTGTGCGTGTTCGGTCTCTAAATATAATAAAGCTATTGACGATGCTCAAGTCTAAAAAATGCCAAAACAATCGGTGCCACCATTTTCTAGATTTCCTATTTACTTTGTATAGAGAAAGGAACATATCAGATTGATCCACGTGCCCCATATGAGCATTATAATCGTGCACGAGCTGAAGACATGCAATATTATGAGACGAACCATCTTTTTGTTTTCTGGAAACAGTTTGGACATCATTAGGACCATGAAAATTGCTTGAAAATAATACAGGTTTATTATCCATCCACTTTAGATAAAATATTCCTTCTTTACTCATCTTCCAAAGACTAGTACCTCTAAGCATTTTATTCTTATTATTTGTTAAGTCTTTGGGTTCTTCTTTTCGATTTTTCCTGATTGTACCACAAGCATAAATTTTTTCCTTCAACAAATCACGTAACAAAGGGATAGTTGTAAAAAAGTTGTCAAAATATACCTTATGGTACTTGCCCACAAGTGGTCGGGTCAAATCTTTCACCACTCTTGAACCTAAGCTCTCTTGAACTCCATCAGATTTTCCGGTGTACACTTGAAACTGTGATACGTATCCCGATTGATCTGCCCGTATCCAGATTTTATATCCTCTTTTGACCGGTTTCATAGGCATATACTGCCGGAACCCAACTCGACCTTTGAATTTTACCATTGACTCATCTATACTTTGGTGTTCATTAGGTTTATAACTCTCCAAATAAGTCTTTGAAAGAATATCAATCAACGGTCTGAGTTTATATAATTTATCAAAGCCGGCTTCACCTTTTTTTGGTTGAACTGTGTTGTCGTTCAAGTGTATATTGCTCAAGAGCCAGTCAAATCGATCACGAGACATGCTCGAAGAAATATATGGGTCCCTCATCTGTATTGAAGAAGACCAATAATCTCTATAACTCGATTTCTTTGTAAGACCCATCATTAGATTTATACCCAGGAAACACCTTATTTCTTCTGCGTTTGTTGGAAGAAACCGTTCCCCGTATCGCTGAGTTCCATACAAATTTGTTTGAAATACCAGAATATCAATGAGGTCTGGGGTAAACAAATGAAGAAAAATATCGGTGGGACTCTCAGCATCAACAGAAACACAAGGACCTACATCTTGCGTAAACGGATGTGCTTTATTAGCAGTTTCCATCTTCAGTCCATTCGAAAGGTCTTATAACAAAGTTTATTAGAGGAAGTTCATCTTCACTATCAAATTCATAATTTATACTACTGCTTGCAATAGCTGTATGCATGTTAGGATTATTCTCAGTAAGATTTTCTGTGGGGTCAATATTTTCCATAAAATCATTATTGCCGCGTTCCTCCAGATCGTCAATATCGATTTCCTCCAGATCATCTACGGATGGAGCTCCTGAACTGACCGAGTCAATATCTGAAGGAAGTTCGTCCAAAAAAGCATAGACCTCATCTGAAGTTACTTTATTCAGGTTCATGATTCAATCTGAAAAAAATGAATAGAATATATACAAATAACATTCAAAAGCCTAGTGGTTCCTTTTGGGACCACATCGTTTTCTAACCTATATCATTCACCCCCTAAATTGTTCACGCAAATGGGACCTTACATTATAATTTATAATACTAAACAAACATAAAACTCACCTCAAAATAATTGACAAAGATCACAAGCAGACAAAATAATGTTTTCAACGTGTTTCTTCACATAAGTAACGCGTGACCTTCCTAGCTATTCAAACGTATCTCACACTTACGGCGCCTCGAACAAACTAAAATCAAATCAGCGACGACAGACGTATAAACACCTGTGGTTCCAGCAAGCGCTTACTAGGCAAGCAGGAAAAATTCTTAGATTTGTGGTACATTGACGGGACCGCCTGACGGCAAAGGGTTAATTTTTTCGTTTTTATATTTATTCTGTATTTCAATTGGGTACCATGAATTATTGACGGCATAATTATATAGCCATTATAAGTAGTTTCTGTTTAAAAAAAACCGTATGCCGTCCTGAAATAAATGACCTTACAAGAAAACATTGATTTTTTGCTCAAAAATTTTAGTAATTTTTTATTTATTTCTTCATGAACCATAATTTTTTGACGGCACCATGTTTAGAATACTCAATAAATGTTAACTCAAAGCTAGAAATTGGTGCCGTCAAATTCGAAATGACCACCCTCATAAGGGGTAAAAATCGGGCTTTGATTCGCGATTTCTGACCCCATGTACCACCCTTTTCTGAGGGCATAGATGTATTATAGTTTTTTAAGGAAAGGCAAAGTTAACTGAATTAACGCCGTCAAGTATTCGATTAACTGGGGAGGGGGGGTAAAATCGCCGATTTCAAAAAAAAAATCCGGCTTCCTGTACCGCTATTTTTTGACGGCATTGGGTTTTAGAGCATTCTTTTTTCATTGCCTCTTTGACCAGAATAGTGCCGTCATGTATAAAGTAATCAAAAAGTACCCCCTTTCTTACGACATTTCAACTCGCCTGTACACTCACCTGTAGCGCGGAAAATTGACGGCATAGTGCCTAACATTCGTTTCTCGACCAGTACTTCAACATTATATATGACCCGTGGTGTATAAAATCACCCCCTGAAATTGTGCCTGGGCTTGTGGTCTACTAGTGGAATAAAGTAATTTCATTATTCCACTAGTGGATAAAGTGGTACTTTATACGGTTCATAAGTGTGGATAAAACTTCAATTATAAGGTGATTGTGGATAAACATTTTTATTTTGAGAACTGTTGGAACCAGAAAAATTACTCGTGATGAGTCAAGCAATCACTGAAAACAAAAGAGCATATTGACAAGTCATTCAATAAAGTTTAGTTGTGACATTTCACGAAGAGTTTCAATGATTTACAAATGGTTATAATTTTTCTGATACGGAATTATAGTTTGATAATGAATTATTCAAAGGAGAAAATGATTTAAATGAGACCAGCTTCTGTTCCTACTGAAGATAATGAGATGGTGGTTTCGAGGGCTGTGGTCAAAAACTCAAATATTAGTAAGAACTACGGTACAATGCATTTCAAAAAAGAATAAATTCCATCCGTTTCATATAATTGCACTAAGATTTCAATCAATATGATAAATAGTCAGACATTTTTCAAGAAAATTACGGTAAAGGTAAGCTTATCGTGCTCAGTCTGGAAATAAAAAGAAAAGTAGTGTTACTTACGTAGTTTTATCTCCTGAACACGAATCCGAAATAATGTCGAGGGGGTCTCTTATACTTTTCGAGTTATGACTTTTGAATCTTGAAAATCGACCATTTTCAAACTCGATTTTTTCAGTAAAAGTCGCAGAAAATTCCTCCTTCTTTTTGTCGACACTTTTTTCATTTCCTAATCAACTCTTATTTCACAATTACAAGCACCAAAACCAAACGTTTTAAATTTTACGAAAAAAATTAATCTTCTTTTATTTCACTATTTTTAACCTCACTCTTCATTGGCGTCCGTTCTAGAGATGTGGGAAGGGTTATGTATACTTTATAAGAAGGTTGATTTTTTGTATAAAACGTTTGGTTTTTGTGCTTGTAATTGTGAAATATGAGGTGATTACGGTATCAAAAAAGTGCCAACAAAAAGAGGGGGGCATTTTCTTCCATTTTTTACCGAAAAAATCATGTTTGAAAATGGATGATTTTTAAGATTCAAAAGGTCATAACTCGAAAAGTATAAGAGACCCCCTCAAAATTCTTTCGGATTCGTGTTCAGGAGATAAAACTACGTAAGTAACACTACTTTTCTTTTTATTTCCAGACTGAACACGATAAGCTTACCTTTACCGTAGTTTTCTTGAAAAATGTCTGAGTATTTATCATATTGATTGAAATCTTAGTGCAATTATATGAAACAGATGGAATTTATTCTTTTTTGAAATGCATTGTACCGTAGTTCTTACTAATATTTGAGTTTTTGACCACACACGGATTCGTGTTCAGGAGATAAAACTACGTAAGTAACACCACTTTTCTTTTTGTTTCGAGAATGAGCCCGATAAGCTTACCTTTACCAAAATTACTCTACTCGGATAAGTCTACACTTCATCAAAATGGATCGGCGGATCGTCATAATTATCATTTTTATTCAGACCAGAATCCCTATATGTTCAGAACCACTTCTCAAGGAAGATGGTCTATAAATATTATAACTGTGTCATCGGCCTCTACCTTTTTTGAAGGTGCCGGCGTAGTGAATGGTCGAGTGGTTTTAGATTTTTTCAAAACTATTTGAGAGTGCTGCAATGTGTTGAATAATGTGTGGTTTGAACTTTGAACTCGACGGTACACCAGTACATTTTATGGCATCTTTTCACCAACGGTTGAATGAGCAATTTCAAGACTGACGGATTGGTAGAGGTGGTCCGGTATACTACATAGTTTGCGAGGTCAACAGACTTGGCACCTTGCGATTTCTTTCTATGGGGCTATGTCAAAAGTAAAGTTTATTCTGCACCAGTTCCTTCAAAAGAAAATAGGACGATGAGAATAAGGAAAAAAATTGGCCACAATTACACAAGAAATGATTTCGAGACTACCAAATTCAATGAAAGAACGAGCACAAAAACGTCTTTTGAGTGAAATTCAGTACTGAGTTCCACAGATGTAAAATTCAATTGGGCCAGTCAGCTGAAATCATATTTCGTTTTTGCTGGTGCTGAGGAGTAGGAGATTTGAGCCGGTTCTGGGCCTCCCCCCTCCACTATGACGTCATAGTTGACCTTGTGGTGACCTTCAGGGATGACCTTGGTGCATAGGTACCTTTGTGTAGGTCTATGACCTTGGCATGCCCTAGAGATGCCTTTAAAATTTTGCCTTGATTTATATTGTTGGGAGAGGTGTTCAGGGTTTGTGTTTGACCTTGAGATGACTTGGAATTTTTTTCATACACGGACAAGTACTTTTTGTAAGTACACATATTTTTTTTACCTCCATGTCTTGCATGACCTGCATGAATACCGACTCAGCTACTGTGTATGATTCTTGTGGAGTACACATGAAAATCTATACCAAAGTATGGAGAAGGTACACGTCTGCACACCACGGAGATCCAGCCCGATATATGAGCTCTGATTCCTCTCCCGTGATGTATACCTTGCGATGGTGGTGGGAGGAGAGGTCGCGTGACGTCAGCGCTAAGCGCACGACGATCCACTGATGTGTGTCAGGCCCTCGCTCCCGACACGGTGGATCCGCTGACGTCACACACCCATACGCTGTGGCGATGTAGCGACTACTATTCACTCTCCATCCTCTATCGATGCGATGCAAACTCGCGCATGGTGGGGTCTTTGCAACACACACGCGGTGCATAAGTCTGTGGTGGGGGTGCTTCACTATCTATTATAAAAGAAGTGGGTATGGTGATATGAAATCAGAAGTTGTATACCTAGCAGTTGAGTAGTCAGCAAGAGTAGTGAAGTTATTCAGTGCCTACACAGAGAGAGAGAGAGATCAGTGAGTGTGTTTTTCTATTGAAAATTATTTATATTTTCCTTATATATTTTCATCATGTCAGTTCCAAAGGTGGATTTACAAAAGCTCAATTCTATAATTAAAGAAGAGATGGAAGTGTTAGAGCAAAGAGTAATATCATCTTTGCCACTGAATGAAGCTTTCCCAATTAAGAATATATCATTTTGTTCTACTCGGTTTGGTAAATCAATCTTATTAACATTGGTGGATGTGAGCAATGATACGTTATTTAAAACATGGCTACCAAAACGTGTTTCAGCACAATTAACGGATGCTGATGTTACTTATATCAATTCTTCTGGTGGTAAATATACGATAGCATATTTGGGTCAAAGTCAACAGACTATTGTTGGCATGAAAACGAGATCATTGGTCAAATTTGATCTCTCTGAATAATAGTAATATATAATTTCCACTTGTCATAGGCTAATTCTGATTCTTTATATTATAGGTGATAATTGTAAGGAAAATATAAAACTTTTTATACATTGTTAAACACACTCTTCGGTAGAGACATAATCAAAAGTCTAATGTGAGTAATACTAATTATTTTTGTAGCATAGTTATTTCAATAATTTCTCTTGATTATAGCTTCATTCTTGAAAGATGTGGATGCAATATGCCAGCCAATATTGGACCAAAGCCACAGATATCTCTTCAGCCGTTGAAAGGTTGTCATCAGAACTGGATGCTTTGGGCGAGGACGCTCACCATGCCACCAATTACGACTTGGGCGTGTGTTATGATGAAGAGCAAATTGAATACTGCTTGCGAGACTACGAGAACTACAAGAAGGGTGCGGATCTTTGCGAACAATATTCAGACGGTTCTTTGGATTTGGATCAACTCTGCAATAGTATGATTGTGTGTGAGCTGAGAAGATTTCTTTATCGCCTCTTACCATATCTACCTGAAGGGATCATCCAAAAGTACCAATTGGATGATCATACCGATGAAGAAATCGAAGACGGCCAAGAAGATAGTGATGAAGAAGGAGAAATAATTTTAGATTGTTTGCATGTACCCAAAACTAATTGAATTGTTAGCTAGTGATATTTGAATAAAAAACGTAATATTATTTAGTCATGTTTTATTTACCTATTCCTATTTTACATAAATAAATGAAAAAGAAATTAATACAAATGAGAATAATTAAAAATACATAATATGTGTGTGTGTTTCTTCAATATCTGCTGAGAACTGAACAATCCAATGCATTGTATGTCAAAAATGTATCATGCAGAATGAGTGCATATACATTGGTGTTGGCCGGGAAGTTGGCTTTCCTGGTTTCAAACTCGAGCTTAATATCAATCGTTGATGATTTTGTGGCAATCGGCTGATGTGAACAATCTATGATGAATAGTGGATTTTGTCGAAATTGCCCAATATCCATGAGAGGTTCACTCATATCTTTATCATAATAACTTCGTTGAAAATTCTCATAGGCATAATAAGCTGAAGTATCGAGTTTTTTATCGAAATCCAAATTCCAACGTTCATATGGGTATACTTCAGAGTTCAAGTACACTCGAATGTTATTGATATCAGCAGTTGTAAATTTAGTGATATCCTTTGTCCTGTCTTCAGAAGTGGTGGTGCCTTGGAATCCAATGATGATATAACGAGGTGTTTCAAGGGCATTGGTTGTCTTGATAGCCCATATGTCTGAAGATGTGCCACGGAGTGATGGAAGTTCATAGAGATCCCACATGCGATAAGCTAACTTGATTTTAGCATTCAGACCACTTTTGTTGATTCTATTCAAAAGTTTGAGCTTGTGCTTATCTTCTGGCACTATATGTCTTATTTTCCACTCAATTTTATTGATTTCCAAATCAGCATCAACCGCACCAATATATGAGTTCTTGAAGGATCGAGCGATTATTAAAATCATTTCTTGTTTGGCATTCAAGATACTTTTGTTATAATCTTCTGCGAAACCCATCAAATATTTCAGTGGTAATTTACCACTAAATACATGACTGGTTGTGTCCAAGATATCCTGTTTCGTTTCTGAAAGTCCCCATCCAGTTGTTAATAATGTGTTGGCATGTGATTGTCCAAATGAAATCATATTCTTCATAGTAGATGTGATCCCCGGCTTCCTGACCACAGCGACTTGTTCACCACCCATTTCGTAGCGAATTTCATCAAAAAGGAAAGCGATTGCATTGTTCGAGAGATAACATGATTGCGTTTCATCTGTAGGTGTGAATTTACCCTCTATATAAATGAAACTCTCAGCAATGTCGAGTATAACGTCTTGATTATTGATTGCGATTCGAATTTCATCTGAATTCCTAAACAATGGTGATCCATATGGTTTGTATGTGTGCTCATGTAAACTCGTGAGGGAATGATCGAGCATCGGCTCATCGAATATATTCAATTTTTCAATATTTGTTTCGAGCACCATTTTCCCTTACTTTCAGTCCAATAGATTTCAAAAATTCGAGATCTCTCACTGACAGAGCGTGGTGTGCTAACTGTTTAGCGTACACTTTTGGAATGAGCCTTTTTCTAGTCGAACCTTCCTTTTTAGCGGTTTGTGGAATGATCTGAAATCCTCCACGATTCTGTCTATTATAACAAAAACCCATAATAGTTATTAGATTTTCTTCAATTCCAAAATTATAACAATCTCTTCTGTACTTCCAAAATCAATAAGATTGTTTTTGTGATCCAAAATACGCACTGTGATGTTGTGAATCAACTGGCGACGTTCTGGACTGACTGGCATATATATAATCTTGTGTGGTTCTTTCGTGAGATTGAATCCAGGCTCCACATCGATATCGAATGAAAAAAGAATATGTGATTCTTCATTATTTATGTATGAACCAGATATAATGTTGCAATCTAAGCGGATTAGTCTCACAGTTGTTACGTTTATTGGTAGTGAGGATTCATGTATCTGATTTGGTTGAAATCTATCAAAATTGAAACCCATCATCTTTGCTATGGAATTCGGATGAGTAAGATCAATTTCAAATTTTGATCGCATCTCACATTTGAAAGTATTATTATTGGCATGTAGGTAGAATATATCATCTGCATTGGTATCGTTTTGATTTTTACCAGAAAATAATCTAAACATGATATGTTTCTGAATAACTGCATTGATCTCATCTATTTCATAGGCACCACATGGAATTTCAATTGTGTATTTCTGAAATATTGGTGAATTATCAGCACTGATTCTAAAACTGATCACATTGTTTTTTTCAGTTATATTATTGATTGTGTTGCATCCATAGAATCCAGAAAGTCCCAATCCATAACGACTGTTTCTATCCAATTCAATGGGTGGGAAAAAGTCTGCACTCAAGACACTCGTCCCGACAGCTTGTAGTTCGAACTTCCGTGACATGACTGATACATTTTATGAATATCACTTCAATTTATTGTTGTCTACAACACCCTTGAGACAACCTACGCTTTTTCGGAGATGGTTCATTAATATCCAGTTCATTTTTATTAGCACCAATATTCATATCGTTTATATTGCAATAACAGCAGAATATTTTTCGAGGTGTAGGACCATCATTCACATCAGAATCTGAAATGTTATCACCGTCAAGATTGTGGTGTTCATTGCAATATCTATATTTCATTATGTCGACATCATCTTGTAGACTTTTGGGTAACTTTTCCCAAACATGAGCAATCTCATGTGCAGCACATGCAAGCATCACTTCCTTCGGCATAGTTGCAAGCATCACTCGATCCATTTTTGTCAAAGTGCGATATTTTGAATACATCTTGAGTGAAAATCCCATCCCCTTAATAGCCTCTCGAGTCATTGCTGGAGTTGTATTCATTTTATAATAATTCAGAGAGAAACTTCAGGCACAAGTGACCGCAGAAAACTGTGTTGAACTTCTGCTGGCGATCATAGTTATATATAATTTTCACTTTCGGACATTTCTGAAAGTATTGAATCAACTCTATTGGTGGGGGTAGATCTCCAAAACTATCAAAGTATGCAATGTCTTTCCCACATTTGCCGTATGCCACCCAATGTGTTCCCGATCCTCTTATTCCATCTAAATTGACAATGGCGGTCTCGTAGTGTCGTGGACCTCTAGTGGGTAATGTATCACGCATGAAAATACCGCGAAAGTATGGAATTTTCATTTTCTCGGCATAATAATTGAGATCGATGTCGGTGAGAGGTCTTCGAGGTAGGGAATCAACTAGTTTTTTGGATTGTATGGTTTTAAGTATAGTCCGAGTCCTTTACGGTATGGTTTAAGGTATATACCACAACCACTTTTACCCAATGCCACACTTTCCATCTTCTTATTATGACGATTCGCTTCGATCAGGGCTGTTCTGCTTGCTTTTGCTGCATTCACAGCTCTGGTGATGCCTGCAATAGCACCCGCTAAACTTCCAAGCGCGGACAATCCAGCAAAAATCGGTATCAATGGCAGAATCCCTCCTACCTTAGGAATTGGAATTATGCGGGGTGTGCGGATTGTTTTCTTCCCACCGGCAGCTTTGAGTTATTTACGTGCCGCATGCAATGCCACTACGGTAGCTTTTTTCACATTATTCGTCACAAATTGCTCACCCCCAGCTTTTTTCAATACATTCCGCACTTTATGAACCACCCCAGAACCGAAGGCGATTTTTCTGAGATTATTTTTCTTTTTCTTCGGTTGCCTCTTCTTCTTTTCCTTCATAGTAGTACTACAACCCATACCAAAACGTCTCTTTGCTTTCATAATGTTGGTAACGAGTAGGGCAGCTGCTCTTTCCTTAATACCAGCGTCTTTCGATTTAACCCTATTCCAAGCTGCGTATTCGAGTTCTTTGTCTGCTGAATGTCTCGCTGTGAGATCAGTAAGATGATTCAAATATTGAATATCGTGTTGTTTGCATGCAATATCCAATTTATTGATTCCTGGATCTTTGCGGGCTGAACGTTTTTCCAATTTTGTACCGGGTCCACAGTACTGATATCCTCCAGGTAAATGTAATTCGAACGGAAGTTTGTTTATCAAATTATTAACGAATCCACGACCGTTTTTTCTGCATCTACCACGAACACATCCGTTTCGTTTGATGGTACTCATTTAAATGAAACATTCACAACATATCGAAGCTTACATAGTCTCCAACCACGGTACGATGCGCATTGTGAAGCAGAAAGAAAAGTTTGCTGTAGATAATTTAGATGAAAAATTCGGTTGTGGATTGAATGGACAGAAAGTGTTGCGGCATGGTCCGCTACTTCCATCATCTGTTCGAGGACTCATTATCGGACCGTCGAATTGTGGAAAGACGAATGCCATGATCTCTCTCTTAACACATCCACAAGGACTGCGGTTCACAAACGTTTATCTCTATTCAAAATCACTCAATCAACCCAAATATCAATTCCTACGGAATGTATTGGAACCTATAAAGGGGTTGGGATTTTTTACGTTCAGTAATAATGCAGAAATAGTGGAACCTTCCGATGCCAAACCAAATTCTGTTTTCATTTTCGATGATGTAATATGTGAAAAGCAGGACATTATAAGATCATATTTCTGTATGGGACGCCATAAAGATGTTGACTGTTTTTATCTTGCTCAAACATATTCACGTGTGCCCAAACAGTTAGTGCGAGATAATACCAACTTTATCGTAATGTTCAAGCAAGATGAAACGAATCTACACCATATTTATTCCGATCACGTGTCACCTGATGTAACATTCAAACAATTCCAACTGATGTGTGTTAAATGTTGGGAGGATCAATATGGATTTATGGTCATTGATAAAGATAGAAAAATGCATGAAGGTAGATATCGCATGGGATTTGATAGTTTTATATATCCATGACACTGCAATCCACATTCAATCGATCGTTGGATTGCACACAGGTTACTTCAGTGGTGTAATCTCTCTTGTAGAACAAAATGAAGAACGATTCAGTAGTTGATGATAAAAACAATGAATTGAATTTGAAACGTCAACTAGTTGAGACAACAGAAGCTGTACGCCAGAAATTTAACTCTATCAAGAGTGGACTTATTGAAAATCGAATAGCACTTGAAAAATTCTACGATCCCCTAATGAAACCATTGAACGTTCTATCTTCAGCTGCTGCAACGAAACAACTACCACCACCACTTCGACAATCAATGACGAAGCAAGTGAACTCACACTCTACTCTAGTTAGGAGTACTCCTATGGGAAAGAATCAATTTGGTAGTGACACCTCGTCTGCTGACAGTGAGACCATCAAAGAATTCGGTGAAACGTCTATATTCGAAACACCATCATCATCTCGAATAAGTAACTCGGACTATTCCTCCCTTTCTGAAGGCAATATTGAAGATATTTTGAAGATGCATTTGGAAAATGTCAAAACAAACAATGGTGACTATGACACAATATTTGGCATCCGTTCAGATCCTGCTACGGGAAAACTTAAAATGGGAAGTCTCAATGTAAATTTCAGTGGTGGAAATATTTTATTTTGGAATGCCAATAAAACAAAAAAACATGAATTCCCAAGTAGTCCGGAGTTATATAATATGATTTTTTTTAAAAACCCACCTGAAGTCAGTGATGATGGAATTCTTCATACATATGCTAAAATATTGAGACTCACGAATGCACCATACAAACAACATCAACTGAGAAATGGTTTCAAACATACGAAATCTAAAAGATTCCGTGAAGTTATTAAACCAGTACTTAACTTATCACATTATCTAACAACGAGAAATAGAACAAAAAAAGGTGCAGGGATCAATCGGATACAAAAAAGGTATGATCCCAAACCTGCGAATTATGTGTACTGGAATTCACCAAAAGAGTTAGTCGCTCGTTTACGACTATTGATATCCTCGAAATCAGCTGGACATACTGGACACGACAACGAAATAATTTCAATAATTGAAGAATTACGTGAGGAAAGTATAATATATTGAAACATTCAAGAAATTGATCATTTTGTACACGGAAACAAAGTGAAGCAGTCATTGTGAGAGGATGGATAGTGGAATAAGTGATCTCAAACGACAAGTTGTCAATGAATTACATACACCGGCAAGACGTAATTTCAGCCGAAGAACCACCTTTGTCAAAGGTTTTGCAGATCTATGGCAAATAGATCTTGCCGAATTACAACCCTATGCTAAACATAATAAAGGATATAGATATGTTCTTGTAGTAATTGATTGCTACTCAAAATATCTATGGACAAAACCGATCAAAAATAAAACAGGTAGTGCTGTAACTGAAGCAATGGAAGATGTGCTGAAAGAAGCCGACTATTCTCCGAAACATCTACAAAGCGATCAGGGACTAGAGTTTTTCAACAGTACTTTCTCATCTCTAATGGGTAAATATAAAATCAATCATTATTCAACATTCAGCACAATGATGGCGGCCATAGCAGAAAGAGTAATTCGAACAATAAAGACGTGGCTTTATAGGGAATTTTCAGCGATGGGACACAACAAGTGGTTAGACATTCTTCCTATTGTAACAAGAAAATATAACCATAAAGTGCATCGTACAACTGGTATAGAACCAATTAATGTTACACCAACAACAAAACTGAAATTTAAAGTTGCCAAAGTCATCCGAGGAAAACAAAAAATTCCCAAATTCCGAATGAATGACATTGTACGTATAAGCAAGTACAAAAATATTTTCGAAAAAGGATATACTGCAAATTTCACAACTGAACTATTCAAAATCATTAAAATCAATAGGACATATCCCACAACGTATATCATTGAAGATATGGATGGTCAACCGATTAGAGGATGTTTTTATGAAGAAGAGTTATTGAAAACGGAAAATCCTGACATTTATCTCGTCGAGAAGGTGCTGAAGAGTAAAAAAGATAAACTATATGTGAAGTGGTTAGGTCTTCCCATTGAACACAATTCATGGATTGATAAACGTGACATGGTTTAAATATGTATTAACTTTAATGTTTTGTGGAATAAAGTGGTGAAATTGATGTTGAGTTGTCATTTCAAGTAGACTAAATTGAAAAAATATTGTAGAGGTAAACGTTGCCCCAGCCAATCGCAACGTTCTGTGTATGCCAAACCCATTTAAATGCATACCCATTCCCGCTTATATATTTTCAACTCACAACATTGATGACATTTCATAATCCTCAGAGCTAATCAGTATCAGATTGAAGAGCATGATCAAACTCTTTTCGCCACTTATCACGTACAGATGCTGCCGTATCAAAAAGTTTAGTGGACTCCTGAAGCTCCATCTCAGCTTGCACTTTTAAACAATGGGTGGACTGATTTTCCTGTGTGATTTTGGAACGGAGTTTATCTGCATCTTTACACATTTTGATCAGTTCAACCTTTGTTGATGCAATCTTTGCATCAAGCTCCTGAATAGCCACCTCGTCTATGCTGCTACTTTGAATATCGTCATCGCATTTGACGATGGTGACCTTCGCTTTTACGATGTGGCATTTGGCTTTCTTCAACATGTCCCCACAGCACTGCAGTGGACCGAAAGAATGAAGCGATACATTTCCCAAATCACCCATCACTTTCTTTAAGGTGTCATTTACCTTTTTCTTACGGGGTTTCCGTACACCCTTAGTTATTTTTTTGGGTTTAGAAACAGTAGATGTGCCCTTTCTCTTAGATGGTTTCGGTTTATGATGCACTAAGAGAAGAGAGGAGTGGAGGGCATTCGGGTAGTGACAGCTGTGAAAGGGTTGGATCAGCACTTTCTGAAGATTCCGGTTTATCTGTCATCTTTAGATAAGCTTCAAAGTTGAAGTCATCGGTGGAATCTTGGGATGACAAGTGATATACCGGAATATTTTCAAAACCAAACTCACGATTTGTTGGAGTACATGACATTGCACCTTCTTCAACAGATAAATTTGGTAGTGAGTTCATGATTATTTAGCTCGGAGGAATGTGTGATATATCAATGGAATGTGGATAGAAATGGTGCTGATGTTGATGCGACTTCACGTTTTATACCAACAAACCGACTGGTACATGCGCACAAGAACATGACAAAAAACCACCGTAGAAGGAGAGGGAGTAAATATCCCTCCCAGGAGTTAACTCTACAAATTTCATAGGAATAAGAAGTGTTGAGAACATACAGTGTTCTTCCAACCGATGTCTTCTCCAGATGTGTCACCTACATAAACTTTGCCCAATTAACTATAAATATGGAAATCATTTCGTAACATAATGCGAAGGTGTGATTTAGAACAAAATGATCCATGTGAGTAATAGTTCTGATTCACACCTACGTATTGCATATATTCATAGTGACAAAAATCTCCAGTCGGCATAGTGGTGAGGGAGGGCCTAGAAGCGGTTCAAATTTACTACTAACTGAATTTTGAAAAAATCATATCTCACTCATGAATGATAATAAAGAAAAAGTTTTTTGGTGAAAAACATTCAAACTGATCATATCTTTCAAGAAAACATATAAACAATTTGGGTTATGAACCAAAAAATTTTCACGTCTGAATATTAATTTCAATGTTTTTGAAAAATCATATCTCACTCATGAATGATAATAAAGAAAAAGTTTTTTGGGTGAAAAACATTCAAACTGATCATATCTTTCAAGAAAACATATAAAAAATTTGGGTTATGCACCAAAAAATTTTCACGTCTAAATATTAATTTAAATTTTTTGGAAAAATCATATCTCACTCATGAATGATAATAAAGAAAAAGTTTGTGGGTGAAAAACATTCAAATTGATCATATCTTTCAAGAAAACATATAAAAAATTTGGGTTATGCACCAAAAAATTTTCACGTCTAAATATTAATTTAAATGTTTTTAAAAAATCATATCTCACTCATGAATGATAATAAAGAAAAAGTTTGTTAGTGAAAAACATTCAAACTGATCATATCTTTCAAGAAAACATATACAAAATTTGGGTTATGCACCAAAAAATTTTCACGTCTAAATATTCATTTAAATGTTTAAAAAAAATCATATCTCACTCATGAATGATAATAAAGAAAAAGTTTGTTGGTGAAAAACATTCAAACTAATCATATCTTTCAAAGAAACATATAAAAAATTTGGGTTATGCATCAAAAAAATTTCACGTCTAAATATTAATTTAAATTTTTTTTGAAAAATCATATCTCACTCATGAATGATAATAAAGAAAAAGTTTGTTGTTGAAAAACATTCAAATTGATCATATCTTTCAAGAAAACATATAAAAAATTTGGGTTATGCACCAAAAAAAATTTCACGTCTGAATATTAATTTAAATGTTTAAAAAAAATCATATCTCACTCATGAATGATAATAAAGAAAAAGTTTGTCGGTGAAAAACATTCAAACTAATCATATCTTTCAAAGAAACATATAAAAAATTTGGGTTATGCATCAAAAAAATTTCACGTCTAAATATTAATTTAAATTTTTTTTGAAAAATCATATCTCACTCATGAATGATAATAAAGAAAAAGTTTGTCGGTGAAAAACATTCAAATTGATCATATCTTTCAAGAAAACATATAAAAAATTTGGGTTATGCACCAAAAAATTTTTCACGTCTGAATATTAATTTAAATGTTTTTGAAAAATCATATCTCACTCATGAAAGACAATAAAGAAAAAGTTTGGCAGTGAAAAACATTCAAACTGATAATATCTCTCAATGAAAAATATAAAAATTCTGGGTTATGCATCAAAAAAAAAATTATTGTTAGTTGTATAAATTCAGGGGCTCTATACCCGACACGCATATAGAACATTTTTGACTAATATATTTGGTAATCCAAATAGCTCAGTTGGATGAGCGTGTGATCACCCCCAGAAATAAATTTCTGTTTATCACCCCAGGTGGGGGAGGCGGGGTTGATAATAGAGGTTTATTTCTCGTTTTTTTTTCGTTTGGTGACCTTTGATATCTTACCATAAAATTATACTTTTTTTTTGTTGGTTTGCCATATTTTTTAATATTTTCGAATGAATTCTACCTTGCATCTGACAAAGCTAACAATTTATCGTTTATTTGCTTGACACCTGCTTCTGATTCTTACGAAAAGGCAGCCAATCTCTTACCCAACGTAATAAAGTCCACCTCTCCGTCTGTAGATGATTGTGTACTCGACACCTTTGAAAATGCAGGTTTTTTCCATCCGTTAATACTATATGGACTTGCCTTTCCACCTATGAATTTAAATTTATCTAATTTCAAGGACTTCTTTCGTTTCCTGACAGTGTAACGAAGTAACTATTTTCTAGTTATAAGCAAGGCAGAAGCAACAAGTATTCATGTATATCTCCGTTATTAATGGGCCTAAAAATACCATTCTTTTTTAAATATATTCCATGACTTATCCCTGTGTATATAAGATCCTCAGTATACACGCGTCCCGATTGAGTAAGCGTTATTCCTGGACCCCACCATGCCCAGAGTTCAGTCAGACAGCAACTCCCTCTCCGCGAGAGTGAAATTCCGACTCGATCAGCCTTCAAGGCGACAGAATCAAAACGAAAGTTCAGTTCTTCGCTAGCCCAGCGGAAAGGCAGTTGACATCGAGGACCAGCCAGAGAGTAAGATCGTGACTGATGGCCACCGCCAGAGACTAGAACGTGACGCAGCCGAATCTGACGTCACCAGAGTAAGTGTGCACTTTACAAATATTTGTTAGGTACCGAAAACGAGTCGCGCAGCGCTGACTGAACTTTGGTGGGGGAATAGCCAGGTGAGCTCCCGACTAGAGTCTAGTCGGAAGAGCAGTTGTGTACGAGCCGCAGATAGACCAGTCACGGGGAACCGACCAGCCTAGCCGAGAAAATGAGTTGTGTTCGAGCCACAGGTAGAAGCCGACGTGCACCCGACCCAGCCTACCAAAGCCGTGGTGAAACGTGAGTTAGAACATTATTGAGGTGTAGGGTGAGTGGTCCTCAATCTGACTTGAGATATCAAAAAATTGTATAGGAACACTTTCAGTCCTCTAGATCAGATGTACAAAATGTTCCAATAAAGTTTTTTCATATTATGAAAAATAGCCTGAAATATGGTATCCCACAAGGATCAATTTTCGCACAAAGTCAAAAACTTGAGGTATCAGAAAAATGTATAGGAACACTTTCATTCCTCTAGATCAAATGTACAAATTGTTTCAATGAAGTTTTTTCATATTATGAAAAATAGCATGAAATATGGTATCCCACAAGGATCAATTTTCGCACAAAGTCAAAAACTTGAGGTATCAGAAAAATGTATAGGAACACTTTCATTCCTCTAGATCAAATGTACAAATTGTTTCAATAAAGTTTTTTCATATTATGAAAAATAGCATGAAATATGGTATCCCACAAGGATCAATTTTCGCACAAAGTCAAAAACTTGAGGTATCAGAAAAATGTATAGGAACACTTTCATTCCTCTAGATCAAATGTACAAATTGTTTCAATGAAGTTTTTTCATATTATGAAAAATAGCATGAAATATGGTATCCCACAAGGATCAATTTTCGCACAAAGTCAAAAACTTGAGGTATCAGAAAAATGTATAGGAACACTTTCATTCCTCTAGATCAAATGTACAAATTGTTTCAATAAAGTTTTTTCATATTATGAAAAATAGCGCGAGGAAGCAGCAGTAGTTGACGATGAAGAAGATGCTGCTGGTAACTTAAACGACGTGGGGGATCATCTTGGTGATGACCTCTTCGAGGATGATGGTGAAAAACCTCCAGTGTGGTTATGATGGAGTTGGTTTATGACGTCAGAGGTCGGAGAAGAGAGGGAGTGGGAGGTGAGCTGAGTGTTTAAAATGAGAGCTCCCTCCGAATATTCTTCAGTCGACTCAGTCTTCCTAAGAGTCACCATCCACCAGCAGCACCCAGTACTATCGAGAAGTCAGCCAGGAAGAGTATCCGAAGGTAAGTTAACAATCACATATTCATGAACTCGTTTAATTCATTTTCTTATTGTTTAGCAATGGAATCTACATCATTCGCCACAGCCTTTGGAGTAGCCACCATCCTCAGTAATATCCGGTTGGATACTGATGGACGGCGTCAGCGGAGCCCATCATCACCACTTGCCAACCTCATCGGCGGCCAAGGACCAGCACTAGACGTGTCGACGCAATTTGATGACCTGCTGGAAATCATAAAGCAGGATGTGGAAGTCCCTCAGGTGCTGTCGCCGATGATACCATCACAAGGTGAGCGATTGGAAGAACTTGAACGACCATGTGGGTCTGTTAACGGAGATGCTCTTAAACGATCCCGTAAAGAGAGAGCAAACTCGTCAACAAGTAGTGTGACGGTAATAGATCTGATGGCCAGCGATGATGATTTCGTGGTTAAAAAACCAAAGAAATCTTCATCGAAGACGTCATCTGGTCACAACAGTAGGCGTAAGGCTGGTCCTATCAGCAAGTATCGCAATAATTGCAATAGTACCAATCCTTATACCGGAGGATGGGGTAGCTTACAATAGTACCTTATCATTTGCTAAACATATTCAAAACATCGTTAAATCCTCAAATCGAATGTTAGGATTCATTATCAGACAAACTCGAGATTTTACAAATATCAATACTATTAAATTATTATACTATTCACTTGTGAGGCCTAAATTGGAATTTGCGAGTATAATCTGGTCTGGTGAATACCGGTCTACAATCAATGCAGTCGAGAAAATACAAAATAAACTGCTCAGGTACTTATATTACAAACAGTATCATATTCGTCCTGACTATGGAGTAATTAGATCCAATCAACTTAGAAATGACTACAAAGTTCTCTCTTTAGAAACTAGACGATCACTCAATATGATGTATTTTTTGTACAATTTAATAAACAATAAGATAAATGCACCAGGAATTTTATCACTACTGAGATTCAATGTCCCTTCCCGTAGAACTCGAAGAACATATCCATTCAATATTCCTTTGGTGATTACAACGAACAGATCCCCTCTCGTGACCATGCTGCGACTGGCCAATACATGTAGCGTGTTAGTAGATTTAGACTGGACTCTACCTCAGGGAGTATTTCGTGGGGCAATATTAGAGTATTTCTTGAATATATCTATTTGAAACGGTATATATGTTTTATGCACAAATTTATTAACTATCGAATAACATTGTCTGTCCGCTGAAGCATAGTCTTCACTCAGTAACTATCTTGTATTATCATGAAATATATATTGCACAACCAAATTAAAATTTAGAGAACAGTTCATTGATACTCAACCTCAAAGTTTTTGAATAGGTACACAACTCACTTTATGATTGAGCACTGAAATGTAAAGATTTCTGTACATTTTTTATCCATGTAATTAGACCTTTGGTCTGTTTGGATACAAATAAATAAATAAATAAATAAATAAATAAATCATCTACTGTTGTGACGCCTGTTGTAACACCAGTTGCAACTATAGTGGCACCAGTTGAAGTTGCATCAACGGTTGCACCTTTAGTTGTACCGGTAGAGCCAACAGTTGCCGACATACCACTCCCACCAGTTGTTGAAGTTGTTCCAACCGCTGAAGAAGCCACCCAACCGGCTCCCATGGTGGAGGAAGTTGCCATCGCGAATCCCATCTCCTTGGAATTTATCGCACCCTCTCTGGAAACGGATATAGACCAGCTAATGGGTGAGATAGATGATGCCCAACGTGACTACCAGCTGAGTCAATTAGCGCGGGCAGAAATTGCCCGCCAACTGGCAGAGCTGACGGTCCGAGATCGACAGGAAGGCATCCTGGAGGTCGAAAGGTTCGCCAGGTTGGAGTCCGTCAGAGCGCGAGTGGCGGCTACCAAGGAGAGGATAATGGCAACTCTCCAAAGGTTAGGATAATTTTTATTATATAGGTTTAATTGTTTGTAAGTGATGTAAGTGATGTATATATTAAATTAAATTTTATATTGATTAGGTTATTTGTATTGTAGATAAATAAAAAAAAAATTAAATAAAAAAAAGGATTAAGTGAAAAAAGGAGTGTACATTGAATTTGTTGGTTGGTACACACTGGGCAATGCGTGTTGGGGCATTGCTCATCACTTTATCTTAATTATATTTTCTGGTACTTTAAATCAAATCCTATAATATTTATTAGCTAAAAGGTCAGTGTATGTGAATGTATGAGGATCATTATAGTATTGAAATAAAAATAACTTTAGTATGACAAAATTTATTCTATAGATTTTTATGATAATACAGATTCATTCTTTCAAACAGCTGGGTCTGGATCACTGCCTGGAGCCCAAAGTGTTGGTCTATGTGTCAGCCAAATATCAGGATGTTTCCTCTCCAAATCGGCTAACCTCTGATATTTCTTCTCTAATACGGCTAACCTCTTTTCCAAGTCATCATATTTTTGCATCATTGCAGATGTAACTTCAAAATCCTCTTTCATTAGATTACATTTATGATCGAGGTCACTAGTCAACTCTGTTATTTTTCGTGTAATTGTAGCTGTGGTATCCCATACTTTGATATCCACATCACTTTTTAGATTACTATATTTGCGATCTAGATCATCAGTTACCTCCTCTATTTTTTCATTGAATGCTAGACGGGCATCAGGTACAATCTTAGCCGTTGTGGCAAGTATGGCAGCCTGCAAGGCTTTGAGGACACGTGCCTTCGTCTCCTTGATTTGTTCATTGAGATATAATTGAGTTACACAATCACTCTCATCTATCGGTTCACCAACATTTTTCAGTCTTTTACCTTGCACATCATATTGGTCATCAGGTGAAAGCTTGAATCCTATACCTTGGGGACCTTGAGAACCTTGAAGAACTCGAACTTTAACAGCACCCCATTTTCGTGTACGACCGAATTTATCGATACCCTTAGACATCTTTTTCCCACCTTGATATCTTTCATACTGATGATTTTAAAACAATCATTCGTATATATCTCTGTGTAGGTATGTTGAAAACTCAAATGAAACAATAGGAATTCAGAATAACATGTTTATTTAAAAAAAATATATTTGGTAACAGGACATAAACTAACATTGACTAGTATAATGTGACTTTTATACAATAAGAGTACTATATAATATATTTGGTACAGGACAAGACATCAGCTAAAATTGACTAGTACAATTTTATTTTTATATAATAAGCGTAATCACATATAAAATACAAATGTATAGTGATGGTGAATTTTCCATTTTGAATGATATTTCATTTGTTCAATTCAGCTGTTAATAAATGAAGTAATTGATCTAAAGGACTCTCTTGGGAAAAAGATTGAATAATATTGGAAACCCAACGAATATTCTCTTCTGGGTCATTCTGGTAGAATTCTATATCGCTATGACCCCAAGGAAGAGTTTGTGTCGTATTGGGAATGATGAACCGTTTATCATCATGGTACGACAATGCAACTTTGTTTTTCAATTCAGTATACATGTCGTGCAATATGCTTCTAAACGAGTTCATCTTCCTAAATATTAAACCACCCTGTTCGACAATTTTCTTATAATCTTCACATGTCAATTCATTCTTTATGACGGATCTTTTGACACCTTTTGCTTTCTTGAATTCACTACCTACAGACTGAACATAATATGCTTTAGCACCGGTACCATAAAAGCTAATTATGGGATCATTCGGAAATTCATCTTTGAAATTACCCAGAATTGACTTTCTAATGGGAATATTGAATTGGTTTCCTAATTTGTAATTGGAAGTATCAAACTCACCTATATTGCTGGTAATGAATTCATAAAAATTATCAGTTTTCACTTTCAAAATTAAAGAATCCGTGTCAGTGTAGAGTAAGGTAGCATTTTCTGCATAATGACGTTCAATACATCCATAGAAGAAGTTGTACATAACTGTTTTGGATAATTCTAGAATACAGAATCCCAAATATAGTGGTTTATCGTACAATACATTAACTTTGCCCAATTGAATGGCAACAAAATTTTCGGAAAATATTGAACAGCTTTTGAAATTAGGACGTGATATTAGGGTGCTAGCACCCATTTTCCTCTTGATACTTTCCCAATGCGTCACCAGTCTAACATCTATTCTGTTATCAACGTTTTCCATCGTTTTCCCATAAACTGCATTATTCATGAGTTTATAGAAATCTTTTTCAGCTTTGTTGTTAGATCGATTGCGCATTTCAGTGTTCAAATCAATATAAGGTTTCATCCAACATGACTGCTTGAATTTCAGTACTCTATGTGTATTCATGACAATAAGGCCATTGGCCACAGCCTGCTGTAAGTTTTTGTTATGTACAATATATTTTCTTTTGTCATTTAAATTTGGAATTAATTTAGGAATTTTTGATTTGGAATGTGGAGGTATCAAACTTTCAACGAGAAAAGGGAGATCAGCATGTTTGTCATGTAATTCTTGGGGATAATGAATATCCACTTCGAGAACATAACCGTATGGACTATCAGACGCAACATCCATTACGTCCAAATTGATAATTTCATTGGGTGTTAGCCAAGCAAAATCATTGGTGGGTAATGGTTGTGACATACTGTGACCATATAGGTTGGTAGCATCTAGATATGATATGAATGATGGAGGTTCATCGGGGTTATAATCCACTACACTGACTTATTCCACCACGTATTCCTTTCTTGAAAAAATGTATCATGTCAATGTCTGTCAATAATTCCAATTCAATATTTGTATACTTTAGCATTGCATCCCATGATAATCCGGGTGCTGTATAATACTGTGCCGGATCTAATTTATATTTCTCTAAACATATGTCTCTAAAATTCTCAAATATGTCACATAATAGGAGCACATCGGACTTCAAATATAAATCCGAGTATTCTCCTAAACTCTTACACTCGAATAAATGCCAAACAAGTTTCGCCCTCATATAATCCTTATCTGATATATGCTCTCCGTTAAGATTGTCATAAAACTGATTTTTTGTGGGGAGAGTTGGATGATTCAACTTGTCAATGTGGTCAACAAAGTTATATGGAAAAACACCTTTCTGTCTCATCAAATTGAATTTGTCAATTTGTGGAAAATGTTTATGCATCTCAATACACTGATCGGATGTTAAGTTAGCACCTAAGTTCTGCAAAGAATTCGACATGAATTTGAAACTGTCTATAAATCTCATTTTCAAATAATTCTTTTTCACTTTTCCATCTTTGTCAGTGTATGAGTGAGTAAATAGATGCTTGGTGAAAGATATGTATTTTTCCTTAGTTTGTGGGATAACATCCACTTTGTCTTTGTTTCTATACAGTTCTTTTATGAACAAATGACAATCATACCCACTCAGGTTATGGAAAATTATCGGAACAAAATTGGGTAGTTTTAAATTCAAGTTACATACGGAATGTGCAGCAGGTGATCTTTTTTTCCAGTGAGGTGGCAATGGTCTCTCACTTTCACATCGCCACCCGAGAATGGTTTATCACATATACCACAAAATTGAGCAGAAGAAAACTCTTTTTCTTCCGCGGAGGTTTGTGCAGCCATAGGGATTGGATACCTCAAATAATTGTGATAAATATTCCTTAAATCATTTTCAAGTTTTGTAACAAATTTCTCGGCTGCATCCTCACCCCTATATGTGACAAATTTAGTTAATTTATCATTGTATGAACATTTTATCGAATAAGCAAATGAATAAGGTTCATGTTTGTATGTTTTATTCGAGTATGAGTGTTTAGGGTTGGGTTGACTAGATTGAATGGGTTTGAGAACTGATTCAAAGTCGGCATAAACTAAAAATGGCACCTTCATCTGTTTCTCAAAATTTTCAAACATAAGTGTATTCCCCGGTAACATTTTACCATATTTGTTAATTCTGAAATTGACTGATGGTGTTGTAGTGCTCAAGTGATTACAGTCATGCAACTGATGACGTAACAATAATCGCTCATGAGAGAAATACAATAAACATCCATCACAAAAATATTTGTTATGCTCATGCGCAGATAGTTGACTTGAAACTAACCTAGAAAGGTCTTTAATCCAACAATAATGACTATTGCCAGAATCATCTGTTATAAGTAACAAATTGACATGTCTTCTAAGTCTTCTCTGTGAGTAACGCAACGGACCAACCACTTCATATTTCATTTTACCCTTATCAAGTTTCGACTCTAACCCATAAACATTTATTGAAATATCATTCATGTCTTCAAACTTTTTTATAGCTTGGAGTTTAACTGGAAAATCCATACCTGTTACATTCAAGACATTGGAATAGTGGGGGTATGAGGAAACTTCTGACACTCTACCATTCACAGGAAACAATGCAGATGTGATGGCCCATGCAAAACAATGTTGGTCTTCATTACGAATATTTACAACACCTTTCCTTGTCTCGATGAACTCGGGCAGCTTCACATACGAACATCCGCTGAGTGGACTATACTTGTTGATGTTCACTTCGAGGAACTTAACTTTTTCACAGCTCCATCCTGAAACATAACAATAATTTAGCATTCATATAAATAGAAATTAAACTTTAAACATACCCGAATCACGTTCTTCAAATTCAGTAGTCTGAGCAATGATGACATCACGGAATCCATCGAACAATACACCTAAATCCGTAGATAGATCCACAATTTTATTTTGTGAGTTGAATGACTTGGTATCACTCAAATCCCGTGTTTGGACAATATAGCTGCCAAATACTTCCATATTCACTTTAAAGATCTTGTAAACCTTTATTGCCTCTTCAAGTAATCCAATAACTTTCTCTCTGATCTCACTGAAGAACGGCATATAGTCAGTGTAAACATTTTGACTTTCCACTCGATAGCTCACAATTCTACACTTGAAAGCATTCCTTATAATTTGTATGCCATCACTTACTTGAACACATGCATTGTTCTTGTGCTGGAGAGTTCTTTTGTGAGAACTAACTTGGGAAGCAGGAATTGACACATTACAACAATTGCATGTGTACATTGGTGTCGATGCTACCGCATCTAACTTAATCCTTTTCACAGAAGGGCCACCTTGGCAACTTTGGAGTTGATGCCGACGGAGATTATCACTACGAGTGAACGATTTACCACATTCACAGGAATACATTTTCTCGATGTCTTTTCAGCACAAAACTCAACGAAATACTGATTTCACAATCATTCTCACCACCATTAAATATTATTTCGATGAGTGGAAGAGAGGGTGAACAAATTCAATCTGCTTCGACTACTCATGCAACGTCACAGAGCCCTCCCCACCAGTTAACGCATCCAACACCGTATCAACATAGAGAGGACGGAGAGTTAATAGTAGTCGTTAGATCGCCACAGCGTATGGGTGTGTGACGTCAGCGGATCCACCGTGTCGGGAGCGAGGGCCTGACACACATCAGTGGATCGTCGTGCGCACAGCGCTGACGTCACGCGACCTCTCCCCCCACCACCATCGCAAGGTTTACATCACGAGAGAGGAATCAGAGCTAACATATCTGGCTGGATCTCCGTAGTATGCAGACGTGTGCCTTCTCCATACTTTGGTATAGATTTTCATGTGCACTCCACAAGAATCATACACAGTAGCTGAGTCGGTATACATGCAGGTCATGCAAGACATGGAGGTAAAAAATATGTGTACTTACAAAAAGTACTTGTCCGTGTATGAAAAAAATTCCAAGTCATCACAATGTCATCTCAAGGTCAAACACAAACCCTGAACACCTCTTCCAACAATATACATCAAGTTCAAACACAAAATTTCAAAGGCATCTCTAGGACATGCCAAGGTCACAAAGGTACCTATGCACCAAGGTCATCCCTGAAGGTCACCACAAGGTCAACGATGACGTCATAGTGGAGGGGGGAGGCCCAGAACCGGCTCAAATCTCCTACTCTGAGGACATATGGAATGACGCCATTCGTCATGGTAATTTTAACACAAAAAAGTTTTATGATAAACTTTTCAATGCTGATATTTCTCTTTTACAAAAATGCACCTTTTTGCCACTCTACATTAATTCAGTCCTCTCAAAACTTACCAAAAAATGCTTGTTACTCTAACTTCCGATACAGGTCACCCGTACCATACTGCGTTCAGTAAATAATTACAAAGTTAAATTCACCATTAATGGGTTGTTTCATCTGATTGACCCTAACGAGATATGCACAGTTTGCTATCGCCACGATGCTGAAACCATTTTCCATATTCTGTTTGAATGCCCTATTTATATTGTTATGAAACCCAATTGTAAATCTCTTGAGTCCTGGAAATCTTTACTTTCCTCCTCAGACGCACTTTCCTCAGATTAGGCTAAAATTATAGCTAGTTATGTATGGAATATTTTGAGGCTCAGGTCTTTTATTCATAACGAGTAAGCTTCTTTTTTTAAATTTTTTTAATGTTCTATTTCTTTTCATCGTGCTATTTTTATGTTACTTTGTTCCCTCCTACTTAACTCTTGCTGTAAAACCATATTTTAAAAAGCAATAAAGGTTTCTTATTATTATTATTCAGTATTTTCAGATAGTCAGATTGATTTAATCTCTTTGTTGGTAGTTATGTTGTGTCGTTATTCACCTTTCAATAGCATTATTAGAGTATAGTTCATAATTATACCATAAAATAACTCTCTAGATGAGCGCTCAGAATATGCAGCTACATACAGGGTGTTCCATTTGAAAAAAATTGTTTAAGCCATTTGAAAATAGCAAAATTTTATCGTTATTTCAGAACACCCTGTGTATTCTAGATGACTCCGAATATTATGTTTGTTTTGGCACATAGCTTGGGTACTTGCATTCCCAGAATATTTCATTAATCTCTCATAATAAGGTTTCGTTGGATTTATTCCTCGTCCATGATTTTTCGTTGAATTTGATTAAAATGTGAATATCTTCGCAACGTTGCATCTCATCCCTGAAAATAAAAATTATTTGAGAAGCCCACATGAAACAGATTCTCAAACGGAAAGGATATACAGGGTGGTCCATTTTTCTAAAAGATCAAATGTGCCCCGGATTCATGGTGCACCCTGTATACTCGAAAATAATGTCAGAGAGTAACACATCAAGTGTATAATAACTTTCAATTCCATAATAACCTTCATTTTCATCAGCCTAGCAGCAATGGTTCAAACAAGGGTGGATTGTCAACCCTGTATAATACAAATACAAGAAACAAATAAAATAATTGAGAGAATCGGGTGAAAAAAAAACCGACCAGTAATTTCATAAGTTTCAATAATCCATTTCTTTCAATTGATTAAAAAATGTACTGCTATTTCATGTCATTTTTTTTTCAGATAACCTCTCCTTCAGAACTAGATGCCTTAATCGGACAGTCGAACCATTCAAGCAATGAAAAAGAAGGCACACATTCCAATGAATCCTAAGGGGACATAAAATAACCAAAATTAGCTTAATATTGGTTTGCTTTGAGGAGCTTTATATATTGGATATATAATTACTATTGATCACCATCATCTATAGAAAAATATTCAAATGAACACAAGAATGCGTCATGCATTCATACCAATGGATTCCATCCTTACCTCACCAGCAATGTCCTTCAAATGTAGGCGTGGGTACTGGAATGAAATATCTGATTCTTCTAGAATTGGCGACTGCAAAAATATTTTTGAGATTTCGAATTGAAAGGGGTGGATGTGGTATTCATTTTTTTATGTATAAACCACTAGTGACCTATGGCAAGTTAGGAAAGACGTTCAACAGGTAACATTTTGAGTCCTTCAGTCGTCGACTTGAATGGAAGATAATGACACCTAATCAAACGAATCAAATATTTACCAGTTGAGAAAATGTCTTAGCTATACTTTCTTTCAATTGAAGGCTTCATGACAATTCTACTCTTCCCGGGATGAGGCTGGTTTATTAAATTTTTTTATTGGAATAATAATAATATATAATTATTTTCCAATTTGACATATAAACATATGTCATCTGCTGAATTGGTTAAGAAATTGAAAGACTTCATTATTATTGATAACCTTCTACATATCTCTCAGGTGAGCTTAATTTACATTAGAAGTAAACGACAGTTATATTAGAATACCTAGAAAAATGAGAGGATGTTTTATCTACGCTCCTTATAGTCCTATGACATCAAACATAGAGTTTGAAGATAGTCCTTACTTAAAATGAGGTTTTTCCAAAATCTTGGAATCTTCTTTAATAAGAATGCATACAACATATGAATCCCAGAGGATATTATAGTATCAACACAATTGAGAGAGAAACTAAACAAAAAATGTAAACCAAATATCCAAAACAACCGGAAGACTAGGCGTTTTACTCTACAAGGCACGTAATTCCAGTAAATGTATACAATTATACTTTACTATAAGATATCAGTCAATGAAGAAGTTATTTTACGTTTTTATAAAGTGAGGTTTTCCGCTCTTTCTCTGTAGCTAAAGGATGACATGGGTTCATTTACCTACTCTATCAACTCTGCCAAAAGCACCTTTTAACCTTTATTTCCGATACTATTTGGTCTACAGAGACGGTTCAATACTCAGAATGCCAAAATCTGACGAAAGGTAAGATATTTCGTGTTTTCTTGTTGACTTTTTTCTGGCATTGTTGATTTCGACGATTGAGGTCGAAATCTATGCTTATTTCATTATAAATTTAACAGCATCAGCCAAAAAATCGACATTTGACCATTGTATAGATTACAAGCCCATGCCAATTTTGAAGGAGTCATGTGAGCCAGCATGCATTATAATACTATACAAAACAACTACTTTGCGCGCTGAGCCGTCAGTGGTGAGCGGTGCAGGTGAGTACGCAGGTAAATGAAACTTTCCATCGAAGAAAGAGATTTTTCGACAAAACGTTCTTGTACGGCATTTTTCAAGATGCCAGATTTCTTTGTTCGCTAATTTTTTATTTCTATTTAGGTAATTTATTACTGTACGGCATTTGTATATAATTGAATTGTTATAACTACGTAGATTAATTTTTTAGCAACGCCGTACATATTTGCAGGTTCAAGAGTGAGAAGCCCCGCACGCAAATTCCTACTTACACCTGTGTGGTTCATGAATATTGCATCGATTCCCCAATATATTTACCACATAAAATAATTTTCAGAAATTAAGCCGTCTAAAAATTGTGGTTAATGTAACATAAATAAAAAATTACCTGCATTTGGTGGTTGAATATTATATTATTCAAAGTAAGATCTTAAATTTCTGTTCGGCAACAGGTTTTTACACATAATGTGACTAAATATTATTATTTTACGTGATAGCCGGCTATAATTAATTGAACCAAATGAAAATATGAAATTTATAAGATTTTTGAATTGCACTATGATTTATTAGCGAAGTAATTTTAAGAATATTGTTACTTCTTTAATTTCTTATCTTTTCTCATCTTTAAACATAAAGTAACTGATGCCGTACATTTTTAATTTGAGTATTTCTCACAGCTGATAAGATTGTGCATTTTGTTTTTACGAAATGTTAGCGTATTGGCAGTATAAAATAATAATTGAAAAATACTCTGAAACCGTGTAACTTGAAAATTCGAGCTGATTTTTATCAAATAGTTGTATATTATTCTACTCCATCTCACAAGCTCTGTTATTACTTTTTAAACTTCGTAGATTTTTTAAGTACCCAATTTTCAAATCTCAATCTGAATAATAATTTCCCCATAGATTTTCATAAAATAATACAAAGATTTAAGGTATGAGAGAATATTGTGAATTCATCCAAAATTATTCTGTGAATAACTTCAAATAACTTTTCATAACTTTTGTAAACCTTTACAAAACATATCTCCTCCGAGTACCTATTTGTATTGTTTTTTGTTTATTTATTTTCTATTACTTTAAGGTAGTTATATAATTGATTCAAAAACTGAAAAATAGAAATTCAGTTTACAATATAGCACAATGAAGTAGTTCATCTTCCTCCTACTATTTCAATAATAATAATGAATGAAACCTCAAATGTTTTAAAACCACAAAAAATCTTTTGAATTAGTAGTTTTAATGAGCATACCACAGGGTGTACTGAATTCAATTCACCGTGGCTCTTCTTATATAATAAAAGTATCAATAAAATCACTTTCTTTATATATATAAGTATAATTATAAATTAACGAAAATGATCTAATTACGGTTTCTCAATAATTTTTCAATAATTGAAATTTTTACTACGCATCCTGACAACCTATTATTTGTCTTAACTTTTCCTGGTCGATATGTATTGCGATTGACTGAAGTAATTTCCTTAATGTCATTGCCAATACAATAAAAGTTAGACAAAAAATATCATAGTCCTAGAAAAAGTATAGTGTACAACGAGAATGAAATATCCATTTCTCACAATTGCAGCACTCGCTTGCGGCTCATATCATAATTTTCATACCCGGGAGAAATCATTCTATGGTCGTTGTAAAATATACCAATTCCAGTCATATAGAACTATTTTTGTTGTACGGCATAGAGTTTTTCTTTATTATACTTACCAAGAAAATGTATTCATGCCGTAAAAAAAAATTATCGTAAAATTCACCTTTCTATAGGGAAATAAAATTCCTGGGGCAGTTAGATTTTCCTGACAAATGTGCGGCGTAACAAAATATGCCATCGTTTCATAAAATACTAGTCAGAACATTGCATTTTGTGTTGTATCAAATACTATAGTACTACTATAACTAGTTAGGGGTAGGGGGTTGCGTGCGTGGCTTCTCACCCCTGTACCAGCAAATATGTTCGACGTTGTTATAAAATGAATCTACGTAGTTATGAAAATTCCCAGCTTTCAGTACCGTTCTTTTTGTACGGCAGTAGGTCCTACTTGATTATTTCACAATAATATGAAATGCCCTACAAGAATCCTTTATCGAAAAATCTCTCCCTTCGATGGAAAGTTTCTCTTACCTGAGTACTCACCTGCACCGCTCACAACTGACGGCACAGTGCGTAAGGGAGTTGTTTCGTATGGTACTATAATGATAAGATGAACAGTTACATTTAACACCGTGTTATCTGATGACTTGGACATTTTTAAACTCAGTGTGAACTGTTTCAAAAAGAACCTGGAAAAGCTCTTAACAACTTGCATTATGCTTACCTAGACGAGTTAAAAAAATTATTTTAGATTTGTAAACTAGACTTAGTTTTTGCATTAATGATTACAAATCTGTAACTTTTTATAGTAATTGTGTGTTATCCTGTAATTGGGCTAGACCTGTTGGGTAACCTATGTATTGAATAAATAAATGAATACTGGGTCACATGACCCCTCCAAAATTGGCCTGGAATTTATACGAATTTTTTTTCAAACTTTCAATGTGACATAGATCGATACAAACACTACGCGTTGGAAAGAACAACATTGAATTCGTATACTTCGAAACACCAGAAAAGACCCCCTGGGCTTGTATTCTAGTACGTTTAAATCATTATTCGAACAATAATAGCCTTAGTACGTTATGCAAGTTATGTGCAAGTTCAATACTGTGCAAGTTCTACTCAATACCAATTTTTCTGAAAAGTTTCTTTTGAAGCTTAGATTAATTCATCATAGATTTGAAAGAATTGCTTTAAATTCGTAGTTATGCACAAATCATCAATATCATTGCCAGTACGAGAATCTAATTTTACTGCATTAAGATATTTACTATTATTCCTGTAAAAAAGACCCAACTCGCCAATTGTCAGTTGCTTTGAATCATAACGTCTACTCGAATATATTCTGAAGGAAATCTGCAGAATAAGTGGAGCATATAATAAATGATGCAATCGTGATAAGAACTCTAATTTTCTGAGAGCTCGTTTCTTCAGAGCCGGCCTTGTGTCTTGTCTGTTAAAAATATTGATTTGTGTTCTTATTTCTTTCGTCTTGCCTTTTTTCTTAGTAATTGTTTTCTACATTCTATGTTATATGCTTTTTGTGTTGTTTTCATTGAGTTATCGTCTGATATTCAAGGGAACTCGCTAGTTTTTAGTATGCTTTAGTGACTGAAAAGTTTTCTAGATATCTTAAAATCGGATGAATCAGTAATAAAAAAATATTCGATAGACGAATAATTTAATATTCTGGCTTTATCAATATCAATGTTTCGAGAGTTATTGTAGCAAAAATTCGACTGATGGGATTTTGTAACATTTCACGTGTTTGAGGTGGTGTATAAAACACTCGTTCTTTCACATAACCCCACACAAAAAAATCCTAAATGGGAGAACAGGCAATCGGACGGGCCAACGTACTGGACCTTGGAATGGTTCATGATATGGTCGGCGTTATGAGGCGGAACCCCATCTTGTTTACTCAATCAAACAAATATATTCTATTGCCTGAAGACCATAATTCTTATTGAGAATGTCCTTTACAAATAAGAAAGGGAGAAAATAATAATTATTAGGTACCTATAGCTATGATAAAACCAGGTACAAAATAAATAATAAATTTAATGAATTGGCGAACAAGTAAATAAAATAAAATTGGTACATTTTCACCGTGATGGTCAACAATGAACATGCACAAATATAAAAAGAAAGAGAAATATAAAGAATACCAGTACAAAATGAATATTGAAATTATCAGATATGATAAAAAAACAGGTACAAAATAAATAATAAACATAATAAATTGGAGCACAAGTAAAAAAAAATTGGAACAACATTTGAAAATACTTTACTTCAGTAACAACAAGTGGTAAGTCCATTTACAATCTTCAATATTCTGAATACCTTATCCCTGCCAACTGACCTTGGTATAGAATTGGTCCAATGTTTTTACTTCCGATAACATCATCCCATACGTTTACTTCGAAGCTTTTGACCTTCCTTCATCAAATGCTGATTTTGTTGCGCCCAATAACTGCAGTTTTGTCTGTTGAACATTCCATTGACTCGTCGAAAAAAAAATATCGAAGAAACAAAATCTAGATTAGCAGGACTATTCTGAAGTAACCAATCGCAATGAACTGATCTTCGGTTTCCACAATTTTCTTACAAATACTGGTGCACTTGATGCTTGAACCACGTGCACTTGTGCTTTGTCAAAATCTTTCTTGCTGACTCATGACTAATTTGTAACTCATTACGAATTTCCCCAGCAGAAGCAGTAGAATTCCCTTCAACAAATGCTAAAACGTTGATTTTCGTCACCTCTTCAATGATAAAAGTTGCATGTCTGGAAGTTTCATGTCTTCAAGGAAAATGATAGTTCAGGTAGTAACGCGATATCTAGGCTCTCCACGCTCAAGAATTGGATTTTAAATTAATACAGGGGTTTTCCTTTCCTAAAATGATTTTAAATCTGACTACTTCGCCAATAATTCAATTTTGAGAGGTGACTTCGCCAGAAACACTCTTTTTTCAACTCTTGTATACATGTTTGTTGAAAAATGTGTTGACCTAAAGCATACTAGTAACGTTTTTTCTTGAAAAACCGTGTTCAATGCGCTTGAGACCAAACATTTTCTCGTTGTTCCAGTGACATTACTAATGAATACGTTCATTATGTATTGAATGCTTTTACAAGAACGGTTCGAAATCAAAAGTAGTCAGAAGAGAGGGGATATTGACAACTACTGTTGAAACAGATTGCTTTTGGAACCTGAACAGCTGGAAAAAGTCATAATCCAAATAATTCTCGAGCCATTCTTCTGCACAATTCTCAACGTTCTGATGTTTAAAATTGTGGAAAACAAATATATAGAGACTATTATCTCTTTCTGTACACATATTCAGCATTTGAAGAAGATAAACTGTTGAATTTGTTTATTATCAATGAGTACTGGTTAAAGAATGACACTTTTTGAATATATTCCTTGATTTCAATGATTTCTATTATGTTTCTATTGGTTATGTTATAGTAATGTTTCGATTTTCACATTTTCATTTCAAAATGGTCTGTTTTGTGACTAGCTGACTTACTAGATCACATTGAAAGCGGTTCGAAATCAAATTTATATACTGTTCATCAAGAAAAAACGCCTTAGGTATACGCATTTATTAAGTCAAAGTTATTTTGTTTACATAGCACACTTTTCATTTACCAAACAAATTCTGTAATGAGAATGAGAATAAATATGAAAAATTAAGTAAGCACCATCTGTTTCCGATACTGAGTAGACCTACATGGATTTCTTTTGCGGAATCGAAATATGTACAATTATACAGAGTGTTTCTACAGGACTTCAGGAATTTCAAAGTTTGATTCTCATACGAGAGAATAAGGTGCCTTCGAAATGTTTGATTTATTTAACAATTGATCCATTTAGACAATTATGTAAACTTTTCGATTTGATCGTAAAATTGAAGTTATGAATCCGGTTTCGTTCAATTTTGTTTCCACAGCATACTCGATAAGCGAATTGTCCCAATATATGTCTGCTTTTTTTAATAAATAATTTGAGTACTAGGATTGTTATTCATCCGATTTCTGATTTGAAACCATCAATGGATTCGTTGTGGAAATTATAATCTAGGAAATGTCTATCCAAGGATGAAAAAAATTATCTTTTCAACAGTAGTATTAGGAATTTAAAACCACCATAAGTACTCAACTAGGAGGAAAAACTTTTTACACTTTTTTTGCTTCCCGTTTATGTCCATCACATCACAGAAGCAAAATTGTTTTTTTCTGAAAAATCGAATGTGTACATTTTTTGGAAATCCCAAGTTGGGGGTCGTGTCCGATGAAATCAGAGAAAAGTCGAGAAAAAAAGGTTCATTGTTTATTTGGCACCTATACTAAATACGGCCCTGAGAGCTAAATCATTGGTCTTAGAGGATTGGGCCAATAAGAACATTTGATCAGAAGCTCAATATGAATAACATTTGAATTTCAGGCAAATCCCACTGTGGTCCAATTTCCTATGCTATTGTGCATGGTCCTTTGGACTTTAATGTAGGTAACAATAACACTATGAATGAAATGAAAAATTGTAATACCTTTCAAGTGTCACTCATCAAAAAGTGACTTGAAAATGTTCGAGAATGTTCAAAATGAGCTCTTGTACCTTGCTTTTCTATAACATGAATAGCAGAACAGCCATTCGCAATATTCGTACTCAAAATAACCCAAATTTTTTCACGTGAAATGTACTTTAACTCAGATTTTGCACTCTGCATGCAGGCCCGGATTACCCATAAGGCCAACCTAGGCCATGGCCTAGGTTGCGGGGGGCGCAGCGCAGGATACGGGAAAATCCGCTTAGCGAGCGTCTGAGCACCGGGTGACTCACCCGACGAAGCCGATCACGTGACTGCCGCCATCTCTCCAAAATTAGAGAACAAGAAATACTTTGGGACAATAAAAAATTGGCTGTCAAAAGAAGACGAAAATAACCAAACCAAAACAGATGACTGCTTATTTTTTGACTGCAGTACTCCTAGTACTAGTCCTAGCACCACTGTTCATCGTTTATTTGAAAGTGGTTGACAATGTTTCACTTTGAGTAAGGTTATTCTGGACTTTCATTGTCTAAAAAAGAACAAAGAAAAATTCAATTCTCTGCAATTTTTAATTGAATTTTTCTTTGTTCTTTTTTAGACAATGAAAGTCCAGAATAACCTTACTCACCACTGTTCATATGATGCAGTCTTTTACTTCAGGGACAGAATCGGAACGAGACACAAAATTTGAATCTGAACCCAAGGAAGACACTGAGAGCCCCTCCAAAAGCATTGAAAATCCAACTCCAATTCAACAGAGTTTATAACGTGAACCTGAAACATTTAGTTTTCATCCCGTCGATCCCGATCCAGCAAACTTGGTTGTGAATAATGAACTACGTGGTTACGTATCCCAACATGAGTTAATTCAAAAAGAAGCTAATTTTTCAAAGGAAAAGAAGGATTATGGTAACCGTTTTTGAAGTTTTTTGAGTACTCATTTTTATAGATATTTAGCAAATGGGAAAAAACAAGACGGCTTGTGTACTCTGAAACTGAATGAGCAGTTTTTTGTGGTCCTTGCCGTCTTTTTTATTCGGAAACACAATCGGAATCATATTTTGTGAAAAATGGTTTTAGTGACTGTAAAAACGTTACATCAAGGCTCAAAGAACATGAAAACTCCCTTTCACATAAAACAACACCATCACTTTAAAAGAGAGATGAGGAAACTAGGCAAGGTTAATTCCCAACTAACTAAAATGATAGAGATATCGAGAAATTAGCTACTGGCAAATGTTATTGCGAAGAGTTGTAGTGGTGATAAAAGCTCTAGCATCTCGAGGATTACCATTTAACACATTTCTTAATTTTAATTGAATAACCCGATAGAGGTTGAACTTGGGTATAGGGAAAGCTGAAATAACTCATCCTAAAATTCAATTTTCTTTTGAATGGTTAAGAAAAAAATGGTAGGTGCCATTTGAAAAATTTGAGTTTTTGACAATTTTATAATGCGACTTCCGAAAATCGCCTGCGCCCATATGGTACAAAATGGGACCGTCGATGGGACATCGGGTATTAGCCTCGACTACCAGCTAACTGCTCTCTAAATTTAGTTTCCTAATTTTGAACGGTTTGCAGGCTACACGTGTTTTTGTAAACTAATACAGCGGTAATTTTTTAAAGAAAAATAGACATATCTAAAAAACTGTAATAGATAAGACACAACTGAGGTTTTCTGAAGTCATAATCAGAAGGCCAATCGAACCATGACAAAAAATTAGGTTTCAAAATTCAAAATAAGAAAGTTGCTACCGACTTTTGGCATACCCTGTATAGTTGTAGGACTAAAAACATTTGAGACAGAGCGCACATGATCAATTATGACAGCATACTGAATTTCAAGAGTCTAGTCCAACTGCAAGTTGAAAAACTTCTAATGCACGGCCTACGTAAATCATGCTGTATACAGTGCTGTTTATTAAACAGTGTGAGTGTGTTTTATTTTTCAACATGTTTTTTCAGTCAATATTTGCTTTTCATACATTTTGAAATTTTAACCACTGTTATTGCGGATTGATACAAATTATTTTCTTGGAAAACAGTTAAAAATGTATTCAAAAGGACTAAAAATAAAAATGTTTCAATAGCTCAAATAACCCCAAAGAAGCTCTAGAACAAGGTTTACAGTTAAATATGCCAAAAAAATTCCACATTCTCCAGACCTCCAGGAAGGGGGAGAAATTTAGAACTCTGGCCTAGGGCGTAAATAGCTGCTAATCCGGGCCTGTCTGCAAGAAAGAATCTATAAAATGAAACGTAAACGAGTATCTTAGCACCACTTCAATCATGTCCAATCTCTAGAAAAAAAAAATAAAATATAACGAATATTGTTTCATTAAAATCATAATCTTTTCTCTCAAACAAGTGTACACACGAAATGAAGGCCGACATTTAAATGTTTATTTGTCAGGTTATGATAGTTAATAGAAAAAATGTTATCAAATACAAAAAAATAATAGAAATTCAGCAGTGGCAGAAATCTCACATGTGCTGAAAACGTTTTGAATTGATGTTGCCGATACTTGATGGAATTCCATGTTTATTTTTAGGAAATAATTTCAACTGTTATGAATTTCACGAGTTATGGGTTCACAAAACCACGACCAATGTTACGCCATACAATGGCTTCTTCAAGTGGAACTGTATTTTACTGTTGATTATTGTTATTGTAAACTATATTATGAAAGTAGGAAATGTTTGCCCGTAACAAAAATTTAATAATTCAAAGAACCTCTTGGCAGTTTTCATTTTGTTCAAAAAAAATTATTTTTGAACCAACTTGTTCATCTCACAGTCTAGAAATGTTTGGAAGCAATTGTAAAATTAGACGCAGTCACGAATTGTGCGTGATCCATGAATACCAATTGCAGTACATAATTTTCTTAAAATATATAAAAACTCTGGTAATGCCACTCATAAGGGCTTTTCGGAAACATACCCGGGTTGATGAGGTCCCTAACCAAAGTTACCAACCCGCGTTTGGAAACTTAAGTGTTGCATACGACAATGACTGACCCGGGTAAATTTTTTGGATCGGGTTAATAACCCTGAGTAAGTTTCCGAAAAGCCCAATACATGCAAAACTGTGAGATTTAACGGAAGACAACTGCCTTCGTGATTTTGATTTATTTTTTATAACTTCCGGCCGTGTTCAGAAGATTTGCTTTCACTTTTAGGCCAATCAATAATTTTCCTAACAAATATACTAGTAGAAAACCGACTGTGCCATCACATGGAAGACAGTCTCGCAACTGTCATTTATTAATTTGTTATAAACACTTAGATAACAAAAAAAGTGTTTTTAAAAATTGTTTTGCCTATAAAATGAAAACTAATGGAGCAATTTGATTGCTCCAATGAAAAGAATTGTAACGGATGAAAACCGGATACACTGGAAAATTATACGATTTTTAAAAAAATTCATAACTCCGATATTTTTCAAGAAATAGGAATCATGTGTACTTTGTGTGTGCACAAATTAGGCTCTGACGGATCATTAGTTTTGGCACAATTGCACTTTGAATTTTTTTTGCACTATCTTGCAGCGTGCCTGGATGCTCTAGTGATAGTCCGATTTCAATTTCTAAAACAGATTTTGAAAGTGGAAGTACAGTACCACAAAACGTATATTCTCATTTGCGGTAAAATGCAGCTAAATGGGTGCAAAATGCTTGCAAACATTATTGAAAACGGCCGAGCTAGTGAAAGCAGTCGAGTGGTAGGAGTGAGCGGGAATGAGGAGAAGCGTATTATCACGTTACCCGTTCATTAGAAGAATACCCCTCATCTCCCGCACTACTACTCGGCAGTTAACGCGGGCTCGGCCGTTTTTAGTCATATTTGCATGCATTTTTCACTCATTTCGCACCATTGTAGCGCAAAATGAGAATATACGTTTTGTAGTACTATACTTCTACTTTCATAATCTGTTTGAGAAATTGAAATCGGGCTATCACTAGAGCATCCAAGTACGCTGCAAGATAGTGCAAAAAACAATTTAAATTGCAATTGTGTCAAAACTAACACTCCGACAGCGCCTGTTTTGTTCACACATAAAGTACACATGATTCAATACTTTCGGTAGAAAGGCCAATCCTACTTCTTGAAAAATTACAGAGTTATGAATTTTTCTAAAAATCGCAAAATTTTCCAGTTTTTCCTATTTTTCTCCGTTAGTAATGATCCGACAGAGTTGTGGAACATTCCGTTTTATTCGTAATTCAATTATCTACAATTCTTCTCATTGGAGCAACCAGATTGCTTCATCAGTTTTTATTTTATAAGTAAAACAATTTTAAGAAAAATGTGTTTTCTGTCATTTTAATGTTTATATCAAATTAATAAATGACAGTTGCGAGTCGAAAACATAAAAGAATATAACTACGGACTGTCTTTCATGTCTTTCACCCAGTTTATGCTCTATTGCTTGGTGTATTTACTGTTCTGGTACATCGTAAGGATATAATGATTATATTTGAATGGAAACTCAACGAAAAAAGAAATGAAAATAAAATCATGAACGCAAAACGCTGCTTTGTGTACGCCACCTAACTTGTTTTCTGTCGTAGCGATATGACAATATAAAATAATTGAATTAACCAGGGTTTTTTAACATTTCAAATGAACTATAGGCCTTTCTTGTCAAGGGAGACTTCAAAAGAGTTTTGGAATTTAAGTTTTTTGGATTTTCGCCGATCAGAAATTCCTTTGGGTGTTTTCACCATAGAACTGATTATGACTCCTCAAAAATATTGAGGTATTTCGAAGGCAGACTCGTCCTTGGTACTTGAAAATGCTGACCTCTACTATTATTATGAGAAAAGAGTAAAGGTTCCGTCAAACCAAAGCGGGACGCGGGAGCGGGAGCGGGAACGGAAAATGCGAACCGTGCTAATTGCTAAAAAAACAGTAAACGTAGCAACCATATATATTTCTCTGCTTGTCTGCATTCCGGAAAACGAATATTCACACCGGTATGTATTTTTCCATATCCCACTATCGAATTTAGTCTCGCATTCATCCCGTTCCCGCTCCCGCTCCCGCTCCCGCTCCCGCGTTCCCGCTTTGGTTTGGGAAGACCTTAAGCAAAGAAATAAACACTATAAATAGAAACAAATGTATACTGTCAAACGATAGCCGATATCTCGAATTGCTGGATTACAAGTAAAAAAGACTTGCAAGATTTAGAATAAGAACCTTGTTGATGATGGAATCTAGTAAAAACAAAACTTGATCGATAGATATTTTTCACAATAATGAGGAATTCTCATTCTGTAGTTTTAACTGGTTGAAATTTGAGAGGACTGAATGTATAATTTTTTTTTGTCTAAAAACTGAGCAAACAGGATCAGTAATGAACAAATTATGTAGTCTAGCATGATAACTATCTATTTCAGAATTTCTGGTAATTAAAGTTTGATTCAACATTTTTGTTCACAATATTGAAAAATATTTTGAAAGTTTCAACTGCATAGAGATTTTCTTTAAAAAATGCATTTGGACATATAATATACGAGTTGACTTGTTGGTATGTGTTGAGTTTTCATTGTTATACCTAATATATTTAGTTTTTCACTTTTTGAAATAAGTACTTTTTTGATAATTATTACTCTTACAATTTACCCTTTAAAAATTGGAATACCCCGCCTATGGGTCGATGTTTCCTGGTATTTATTTCCAATTAGAATTTATGTTTTTTACCTTTTGTCGCGAAAAGGAGAGTTGAAGATTTTGATGTGGGACACAAGAACAGTTCAGTTCAATATTATTTTCGGAACAATAAGTGCTCTACTACTCCGCTCCATACTTTTGCTTGGTGTTAGTGCAAATTACGCAACTTTGGATTACTCATTACATAGTGCTTGCATGCTCTGTAGCTTATAGTGCAAACCTTACGCCGGTTTGGATTATTACATTACATATCCTGTCATTGAGGGCGCCCTCTCATCAATGGAAGACAACATACCGGAATAAAGGATATAAGAAGACTCTGGTAAGTCCTATTACATCATTTATTCACTCTCTCGCTCTTCATTCACCTAAATTCACAGTCCACTAGTTCTCCACATTTATTGCTATCATCAATACAAAACAGTATGTCATATTGAAGACGATTCCAAGCATTCAAGAATTTTTTTAAATAAAGTGAAAATTTTATATGAGCTAGGTAATTCTACTAAGGAAATGAAAATGAAGAATCGCATCTGCGGTTTTTGGATTATGCTTGGAACCATAGAAAAAAAAGGGTCTAAAATAGTTCCCAGTGGAACTCCTCTATTAATGAATAGCTTGCTTGTCAATTTCAAAGTCAGAGGAATTGGTGCTGATAGTTCTATTCAATGGATATGATTGCAGGAGATAATTAACAACTACTCTGATTTCCATTAACACCAAATGTTTCACAGGTATTATGAACACATTCGTCTCCGTTAAACTTTCCACCTAATACCTAGATGCCGGTAAGATCTTTACAAAATGTTCTGACATGTTTGATGGACCCATATCAGTCTATATAGGCAGATTATAAAGAAAAAATCTATCTGAACTGAAAATAAAAAATAAACACGTCTGGCGCGGTGCTGGCACACGCTATAAAATTTTGTTCCACGTGCCGTCACCGCACTTGGCGCGTTGAGATTTAATCCTGATTTATAAACATTACATTTTAGTGTGAAATTCTAATTAGCAATATTTCTTGCAGAGAACTAAAATCTAAAATGCTTGGAATAGATTAAATCGAAATTAAACATAACGTACAACATCTAAATCCAATTTCACTTACGCAAGTCCTCATTAAAGAGTATGAAACAGTTCTCTAAACATAGCGCTGGGGACCTTGTGGCCAGGTAAATGACAAACTAGGGGTATTCTCAAACGCGGATTTTCTGAAAATGATCTTAAAAGACTTTAAAAACTGGGAGTTGAACCAATATCGTCTTTAAATCTATTTAATTATCAAGTATTTTGGGTTTTTCGGATTCAATTCCTCGTCAGCAAATTCTTCGAGAAACGTGTGCGAGCTTGAGAATTCGAGGCCCTTACCTTCTAACATGTGATGCCATACACGAACCAGTGACCGTGCTGGTTGAGAAGCGAACGTTCTACCGTCACGACCACAACCGCCCATATTAAAATATGAAATTTCATACCAAACTTTAGTCGTGTACATTTTGTTATTGTCTAAATTGTAACCTTGCTCGTCACAAAACTATAGTTTCGTCAAGGGTGACTTACTTCCCTTTTTGGATAATAAAGGAGTATATTTTAAACAGCATACTCTGAGTATCCTGTGTATTCACACAAAGACATGAAATCAAAATAAATCTCTTGCGACTCATAGCATTTTCGAAAACTTGCAGATTAAATAACAAATTGGTTTTCCTATAGTAATTTATGCGAAATAACATTATTATTCCCATAAAGAGAAGTTTAAAATTCGCCTGCCGTCAAATCTTTACAAGAAGTACAATCCTGATTGCCTTTGTGAAAGTATTTCAACAGAATATATATTGGTGTTTGAAATAATCAGTTCATAAAAATCTTCATCAGCCACCAGAAGTTATCTATAGGACTATGTCCACTTGGATTTATCTTGAAACCAAATTAACCTGTAAATGGTATCCTATCAGTTTGAATTACCTGTGAAAGCCAAGTAAAGGTATCTGCCTGCGATCTTTCTTCATTTTTATTTTGATGATGACTCTATTTCTGGATTTGCGATAAATCCTCACCTTGAGGATTATGATCACTATCATCACTCACTGTTTTCTTCCGTCAGGGAGATTTATGTCATCCATTTCATCATCAGCAGATCGTTCTAATACTGCTATCAACTCAGTTCTGTTAATTGGAAGTTCACAATGATGCTTTCCTTTTATTTGAAGTTGAAAGTTCACTATCTCATTTTGTATTGATACTACTAAAACAAATACAAGCAGAGCCGCAATTTTTTTTACTATTGACGCAATGAAAATTAAATTTTCCTCATCTATAATAATACTCCCTCATGAACACTCGTAGACTGTACCCAGAGGCAAAGCCTCTGCAGGTAGAGGACGACCATTACTATTATTTTAATTATTTGCAGTGGCGCTCTTGGACGACTAACTGATTTTATAGTAGCATACACATTTTCAAGCTGTAGGAAAACCCGGAAAACCTATAGCACTACCCCAGGTCGGTGCATATCCCAAGCAAGCATTAGACGACGGGTTTGGCAACTAGAGAACTCACATCACACTTGCTTTTCAATAGGGCATGTGGCCGTATATCGATACTCGATATATTTGAAAAAAATGTGTTTTCCATAACCGGGTCTAGTTTCAACGGCCGACACCTCGACCGCTGAGCCACCAGCTACCCTATATGTTGAAGAATCATGAATATGACAGTGAAACGATTTATTGTTTTATCATAGCAACAGTCATTTGTTGGTCGCTATATATTATGCAATATCATGCAATACAAGATATAAGTCAGTTGAAACGAATTAAGGCGATTCATGTAATGTAACCAAGTTCTGTAACATTTGCCTTACAACCTCAACCAAACTAACACCTACATATGAACCACTTGTTGCTACGAATGAATTGCACTTTATTTATTTTAGTTACCAATATATTTTCAATACTCAGCATTGAATGATAGCTTTTTGATTCCGACACAAATGAATAAATGAGAGGGGGACTGTGCCAGACGAGTTACTGGCACCAGGTAAAATTTATTTTAGTCAACAATAATAACGTCCATACATAAACCGAGTGTTCTTGGAAACGAATCACACTTCATCCTATGTGCCAGTACATTTTCAGTACTATACATTATGAGGTAGCATCGGATTTGGCAAACATAAATAAAGAAGTCGGGAACGCGCCAGGCGCGTCACTGGCACACAGTAAAATTTGCATAAACGCGCGAAGCGCGTTGCCGGAGACGAATGTGTTAACGGTATCAAATGATTTTTTAAGGTCCATGAATATCGCAATGACACAAATTCCTCTGTCGAGTTCTTCTCGATTCTTATCTATTCCTTATACTGATGCTTTGTAGGTACAATCTGGAGATTTACTTCGAAAAATGGTAGCAGCAGTCTATACAGGATGTTTCTTAAGTACGTGTAGAAAATTTAGGAGCATATTCCTGACATCAAAATAAGAAGAAAAGTTCCTATAAATATATGTCCACAAATTATTCGTTTCTGAGATACAGAGTGTCAAAGTTGAATTCTTATTTTAATTTTTTGAGAATAATTTCAATATTTTGATATGTGGGTAAAGTTTGGTAGCTGGGAATATTTATTATTTAGTTTGTGTTAAAAATAAATTTTCTTGCTAGAGATTTGAAATCATCGATGCAAGTGATTTTGAATGACAAGATTTTTTAATTCAAAATAAATTCAATTAGAAATTAGTCATTTCACAATTAACACAAAACTTGATTTTTCATTGAAAAATCATCCCAGATACCAAACTTTACTCGAATATCACAAAAATTTTGGCATTTATTTACAAAAAAACAAATTAATAATTAAACTTTGACACTCTGTATCTTAGAAACGAATGACTTGCGGACATGTGTTTAGGGGAACTTTTTTTCCTATTTCGACGTCAGCAACATGCTCTTGAAGTTTCTACACGTACTTAAGAAACACCCTGTATATGTTATTGGGCAATTCAAAAAACTAATTTTCGATAGTTCTGGAATTTACGAAATCTCAATTCAAACAAGAAGATCAATAGATACAAGATTTTTTAAACACTTGTTCCATGCTGAATATTCACAAGAAAACATATCTAGTACATAAATTGGTTTCTTTGTAAACATTGTTAAACTCTCGTAGGGGGAACATATAAGTAAGAATTACTTAGAGCAGTAATTGATAAAGAAAACATGATTTTCGATATGAACATCTAGGAATCGAGCACTATTCTGTGGTAGTGGTGAAATATTATTTGTTCTCGTTGTGACAGCTCGGGTGAAATAGAGAATTCTTCTTCTTCTTCCAGTGTTATGGCACTAGCTACAAGGCTACTTCGCCAGTATGGGAGGCCTATAAAGGAGGGGGCCTCGTGGACTCTAACCTCCCTCTTTTACCTCCCTTCGATGGGCAAACGAGAGTCTCACTCAGAGTAATATCATGAATGCCCGAAATTCTTCACAAGTAAGAAAAGTTCACACCAACTAAAGTTTTTGCGATACTGAGGCACGTATAACGGCAATTAACGTATTCTCACTAATACCCCCTTTTTCCGACAAATCCGTTGTCATCCGGCCTGGGTACCGGCGTAGAGATCCAGGGGGGTAGACAGCTTCACTCTTAAATGTTAAACGTCACACACAGACATATATTTCACATAAAATAGATAATTGCAATGAACATTTAAAAATGGCAAACATTCACAACCTAAAAATCTTTCTCTGAAATCCGAATAATATATTTTAAGGTTAAGTTAACCAAAACCAAATAGAGAATTGCATTTGTAAGGTTACGACAGAAATAATTTTATTTGCCCCCTTCTTTCCTGTCAAAGAGCAAGGATCACTTATTCATAATCACGTGAATGAAAGACCAATATTATAATGAAAACAATGAGATCACAGAAAAAGAAAACTCATTTAAGGATGAACAAATTTTACCAGTTTGACATACAACTATTTGAACCAAAAATCAAATGAAAATAATATAGGCCATTTGAAATGGTTTCAGTGATTCTACGGCAGTTCTCCAAAAAATCACAATAATTGCACAGTTCGAAAAAACACCCTTCACACAGTTGCTCGTTCAAATCTGTCAAATTACTACAAATGTCCATCGATCAACTGATGTTTTATCGTCGTATATTGTATAGCTGCCAAATTGAATCGAATCATCTTCCAAACGATTGCTAGTATAATATAAAAATACATTAATAGATTCCATCTTCACTTTTATTTCCTACTTAAGTAAACTCAACAAAGATTCGAATTTATTTTTTGTGCCAAATGAACATTTCAAACTGTGATATTTTCGACGGATACACTGAATTTTCTTCCGCTTTAGGCGAAAATTGAAATTCCTTCTTTTTTATTTGTAATCTATTGGAACCAGACTAAAATGTACTTATCGCCAAAAAACTTATATTAGGTACCCTAAACATATTGGGATGTTGAATCTCATGACCATAAGGCAAGGATTTTTGGGGCGATGTGTATCATCTACGTAAATGTTTCATTCGTGCAATGAACTGGTTTTTGAGACTCACAAGTTTGCAACCTTCTCATTTCTCCTGAAATCAGTAATTTTTTGTTCAAGTGAAACAAATAACTATTATCACAGCTCATTTACTCGACCAAAACAATTTTGTTGTTATTGCCCCAAACTCTATGCTGTCTATTTCGGCTTTGTCCGTTAAAAACTGATAAAAATAAAATTATATTACTTCCTGTATCGTTTATCTATGAAATTGAATATTTTATATCGTTATTTATTATACAATAAGAATAATTTTAAGATAAAACACTCTATATATTATATCTTAGTATTTACACAGGCTGTCCTATTGAAATATTTTTCAAATAATGAAATATATATGATGAATTTCTTATCAAAATATACGTGGAGACGTCCTCTATAGGAAAATATACACATTTATGTAAGAATATGCTTTATGTATGGGTATTATTTTATCATATTTTTTAGATCAATTTTCTCTTATACTACCAACCTATCGATATATTGTTCGTATGTTGTAAAAAGATTTATTAAACTGTTTTTCAAAAAATAATGTGTTTTGTATTTCGTAAGCTTTCGAAAGATAGAATAGATTACACAACCCATCATAAAATTAGCCAAAAGCGACTACGAATTTTACGAAGTGATAAGCGAATATATCCTTGGCGACGTTGTATAACCGTTTTGGTGTTTCGATTCCTCCAAGAATGTGAATGCTGTCGTAACGACGTAATTTTGACGTTTGCTAATAAACGTCAAAAAACAATAAAAGTTTCGATCTATAATCAGTAGTAATATCCCGACAAAATACTGAATTTTCAAAAAATACTTTCACCTTGCTGTCACGAAAACTGTGTTGCTTAGAAACACCACGAGAGCATGCTCGATTGGTGTTTTGTACAGCAACACAGTTTGAGCGACTGGCAAGGTGAAAGTATTATTAAAATTCTGCATTTTGAAGGGATATTCGATCAGTCAATTTCACGAATATATTAAATTATTATGGACTAAATGCGTATTGCAGGAACGGTTCATCATGTGTCATTAATGTCAGTTGAAGAGTTGAAAAGTTGAACCGTCAAACTGACGTTTCTCTATTCACAGAAATTGTTGTAACTATGGAAACGTATAAGGAAGGAAGGAAGAAGCGAAACACCGATTTGAAAATACCACGGGCTGGAGACATAGAATAGTATATTCTGTAACAAGGTTAGAATGAAAATTCGTTGCGAGTGGAAAGTTCCGAGCGCGAGCCGAAGGCGAGCGTGAGGAACCACGAGCATCACGAATTTTCATTATAACCGAGTAGCAGACTATATTTTCTCCACGATCAAAGATAGGAAACGTGACAGCAATAATTTTGACACTTACTCAAATTTTGCCACTACGATGACAATCAACTGCGTCAAGGCTAATGTTATTATTGCTAACCAGTGTGAGAATATTATTCTACCACAAGAGAGAGAATGTAATAGATAGTTACGATAGAAGTGTCGTAAAGATTCATATTACGAAATGAGATGGGAAATTTGTCAAACGAGGCCGTTAGGCCGAGTTTGATAACCCATTGAGTATCGTAATATGAATTTACGATACGAATATAGTACATCACTTTACCTACTACCAATAATGTTAATTATTTACTCAAAATTATTCAATATTCCTGAAATTAATGATATTAGAATCATCTAACAAGCAAGCGTTGCGACCATTATTGATTTATTTTGCAAACTGTCAATTTTGACGCGTTCACTTCAGTTTGGTATAATAATTGTATCGACATGAGTTCCGACTATGAAAGTGTGAAATCTGATATTGAACTTGCTGCAAATAACGCAATACAAACCCTAGTACCCTCTAAATCCCGCAATAGATACGGAAAAGAAAATAAGCGATTCGAAGACTGGTGCAGTTCAGAAAAATTCGGTGATGTATCGAGAAAACGTTATCAGCTTATATTGCTGGGATATTAAAAGATTCAGACCTTATTAACTGATAAATCCCTGGATAGATCCTCAAATTTATTATGAAATAATTCTTTTTTTCTACGACCGTGCGTTTTTACCCACTCATTTTAGTTTAGAAAGTGTCACTTTCCCGCACTAGTGCGGGAAAGTGACACTTTCTAAACTAAAATGAGTGCGGGAAAGTGGGTAAAAACGCACGGTCGTAGGAAAAGTTACTTTACCGCACTAGTAAAGTATCTCATTACGAAACTCATATCAGTATCGTAATGTTTGATATTACATATTGGTAGTAGGTAAATGCATTTAAATTGCATGGGGGCAGAGGTGTTGCAGAATATTTCTTCAATCTCAAGAGAGAGAATTCCAGCATTCTGTAATCAAATTTGATTTCAGAATTGGCAAATTCTGTGATGATCGTGGAGAAATATATATTATATACTCTAGAATGCTAATCCCGCCAATTTTCACGGCGAAAAGCATGCCGCGACCCGTTTACGATGTTCGCATGCATGAGTGTAGTTTGGGTAGATCGTTGCCAAGTTTGAAAATAATTTGGTGTTCCAATTCAGAATTTTTTTTATGAGGCAATAAAACACATGTCATTTGAAAGAGAGAAATTTGACAGCGCATTTAGGACTTTTTAAAACCGAAAAGAACCTTTTAGATATAGATTATTCCGAATTTTAGGCGCGAAAGAAACTTATTTAAAGCAATAATGTACCCTATGCTACTGTAATTATAATGACCGTGCAACAGTGGTTTTTCATCCACAGGAAGACTTGTCACTAAGATCTGCCACTCTTGTCAGAGACCAGAGACGGTTTTTAGAATTTCAGATTGTCTCTTGTCGTTTTGTGTGGTGTTTGTTGTCCTTGGTTATTCTTTCATCATTCGTGAATTTGCAGTAATCTTGTTCCTTTAAAGACAATTTCTAATAAAGCCGTTTCTTCCTACAAATAAACAATGAACTGTTTAGTGTTGTGTAAAGGTAAAAAACCTGAAATAAATCATTTTTAGTAGATAATGAAATTTTTTATGTACCTATTATATGCTTTGCTCAAAATAGCTTAAATATTATTTTAGCTTGACAAAAAAGGCATGATTTTTGGTTATTGTTCTTAAGTGAGAGTGAGAAATTTGTATTTTGTGGCAGACATTTTCTTCATGAAGATTCATGTGAAAACTACAATAGAATGATTTGAAACCTAGTGCAGTACCACTACCAATACTGTTTCTGCGTAAGCATGCATGGTGACAACTTTCTGCCACACCGCTTACATTATGAGTTCTAGATTTCTACAAAAGAGTATTAAACCGCCTCAGAAAATTAATGTCAATATGGAAGTGCTTTTATTTGATAGTAAGGAAAATGCTTCTGGTCTCACTTTTTCATGCACCCTCATTGTGGAAATTGCACTATGGTAATACAAGCAGAAATAGCATGTTATCTCTTCAAATGATTTAAATTGAATGCAGTTGCATATTTTGACATGAATCGTTCTAGAAAAAAAACCTCGAGCTTCCAAGCATCCTATTTTATAAATCCAATTTGAGTTGTAATTATTCCAAGCATCCAATTTTATAAATCCAATTTGAGTTGAAATTATTCATGATATTAGCTGAAATAAATTTTCATAGTTTTTTGTACTTTTAATTTATTTTCCAATCCAGTGCTTCCTTGAAATTCGCAACGACGATTTGGGGTGGTTCCGTAAGTTTTTATTGGTTAACTAGAGATGAAAAGTGAATGTGATACCAAAAATCAGTCGCTTCAGAGCGATAAATAATAATAATAACCGTACTCTCTACTTTCTGATGGCCTTTGCTGAATATTTGGGATCATAAGCATGTGAAAATATGTATTCAAATCGGCTAAATACAAATAACAGGTTTAGGTACAATGAGGTTTCCAACCTTATTCTCCGAGATTCAGAATTAAAGTTTGTGAAGGTTTCCCCAAACCAACGCGGGAACGCGGGACGGAAGCGGCAACGGGATGGCGAGACTAAATTCGATAATAGGATATATATAAAAATGCGTACCAGTGCGATTATTCGTATTCCGAAATGCAGGCAAACAGCGAAATATGTTTGGTTTGCTCCGTGCACTGTTTTTCTAGCAATTAGTACAGTTTCGAGCACAGTTTCCATTTTACGTTCCCGCTCCCGGTTCCGCGTCCCGCTTTGGTTTGAGGAAACCTTTATCTTCACAATAAGTACCATAATATTTTACTAAAACCGGGCCTGTTACAAAAATCACTAATGACGCGCATGCGCATTGCGTACTAGCCTGAACTTTTTACAACACTTTTGACATGGGGATAAGCATTCTAGAGTAAGTATATAATATATATTTCTATGGCAGTGTTTTCGAAAAGTCCTTTTCTCATTGGTTTGGATTCAAAAAATTATGGCATTTGGTTGGTTTATATATGAGAGAAATTGTCCTTATGAATACCACCGGAGCAAACGAAAATAATCGTTATATCACAAGACCTATGAACTATCGGGGGTAATACCACGAGTGCTCGCAATACTACCGATAGTAATTCTGTCAGAAATCAACGAGATCAAATTTCTTGGTAACACCACGAGTCCTTTAGGACGAGTAGTGTTACCTAAAAGCAATTTGAACGAGTTTAATATTTCTGACAGAATTATTGATAGTATTGTGAGCACGAGTAGTATTTATTGAGATAATTTCACGAACCAACAAAGTGAAAAAAGTTCCATTGTCGAGAATTCTTCAATAGTTTTAGATGATGACTGGTAGACATGAAGTCTGTCAGACTGACATTTTATATTATTAGCAAGATGATATTTTCTCCGTTGTTGTTTGGATACGTGGTTGCCATGCCAAAGTGGTATTACCGGCTCGAAAGCTAGGAACTGCGTATTATCGAGGCATACGTCCCTTATTGGTCCTAATATTTCATGAAAGGGAGGTTTCACAATGCGAGTGAAATTATCAAAATATCTTAAGCATGATTTTGCTTGGAAAATAGTTGAATGCACAATAATTTGATAAAATCCCGAGACCGCGAAGCGGTCGAAGGGATTTATTTTGAAATTATTGTGCATGAAATTATTTATCAAAAAACACAATCATGCAAAAAATATTTTGATAATTTAATCCATTGAAATTTATAGGTCGTCTTATTTACGACAAGATTATTTCTTTAATGAGGTAGATTAAAACCAACAACAAAAATTTTTATTGATAATGAACATTTTCTAACAATTTCTTTATTAAAAAATATTTGCTTTGTTGATGATGTTTGTTTACACAGGGTGATTCAAAAGTTATTTGACAAACTTCAAGAGGTGATTCCTCACAAAATTCTAATATGAATTGTACAAATAAATATATGTCCGGAAACGCTTCGTTTCCAAGATATATAGGGTTTTGAAGTATTATTTTTTTTTTCGTTTGTTTCAAATAACTTTTGAAAAACTGAACTTAATTAAACGAAACTTGGTAATAAGAGGTTTTTGAGGTGTCGAATTCGAACCTGATGTTATTATTGCTGGTACTCGTAGGGGGCGCCACCAACACGTCTTTTTTTTTTTTGAAGATTCATAACTTTTTTGAGTGTTCTTCTAGAACATTTTTCAGTAGAAAAATCGATTTCTCTATCATATCTACGTAAAAAAGCTACCCCTGTTACAAGTCGCTGTAAGCAACCGTTTTCTAGATATTAGGACTTGAAAATTTCAAGTGGATTATTTGATAATCTATGCATGTAATAATTATTACCTTTATTTTGCATTTGCATTAATTTGACGTTTAAGTAAGCAGTTTTGGTTTTTTTGTAGGGGGCGCCACCTATTCTATTACTTTTTACTCGCTTGAAGAGGTCATTACTGTTGGGTACGTTCCTTTATGACGTCCTTAAGCGAAATAGTAATTTAATAATGATATTTCAATAGTAATAATTAATAGTAATAAAATTTGCAGGAAATGTCAACATTTTATTTCAGGAAATTTTGAATATGTAGAATAAACTAAAATAAACGAAACTAAATTGTATTGAAATAAATTGTTGAAAGTGTCCACTTTCAGCGAAGATACAGTCGTCTAGTCATTGAATCTCGTACCCGCTCAAAAATTATTGGTGTGTTCCTTATTGTTTCACATGCGTCTACTATTCGGTTTCTAAGATCTTCCTCGTTCGCTACTGGAGTTTTATAAACTAGTGATTTCAAATGTCCCCAAAAATAAAAATCTATCGGGTCTAGATCTGGGGACCTTGGTGCCCACGGCTGGTTAGGTTCTTCTACACCCCTACCGATCCATCGATTTGGATAGACTGTGTTAAGGAATTCCCTGGCTACAACGCTAAAATGGGCCGGAGCCCCATCATGCATAAACCACATGCGGATACGAATTTATAATGGTACATTCTCAAGTAGTCCCGGCAATTCATTTTCTAAAAAGTGTCTGTAAGTTGCGCCATTCAGTCGGAGCGGAAGATAGAAAGGACCTATCAAGTAATTAATAATTATTGCCACCCATACATTTACAGAAAATTGATACTGATAATGCCTTTAACTAACTGCATGCGGATTTTCGAGAGCCCAAACATAGTTGTTATGAAAGTTTGTGATAGCATTTCGGGAGAAGTTTGACTCGTCCGTGAAGAGTACATATCTTAAAAATTGAGGATTTCCAGCCAATTTTCTCAAAAACCACTGACACATAGTAATGCGTTGGGGAAAGTCTCGTGGCAAAAGAGCTTGTACCCTTTGAATATGGTATGGAACCAAACTGTTGATCGTGGATAATCCTCCAAACTGTGGACTGAGTAGAATTGACAGCTTCAGCAATTATTCTTGTACTTGTTTCTGGATTCTCCTCGAGAGCGTTCAAAACAGCTTCTTACAATTCTGGGGTTCGGACTGCTCGTGGTCTTCCAATAATATCAGCTGCCCTCTTAAAGCTACCTGTTTCTGCCAAACGACGGTGGAGACTAGCAAATGTTGGAGCTGAAGGCAGTACTCGATTAGGAAATCGCTCCTGGTAAATACGTCTTGCTTCGCGCGCATTGCCATCCGCAAGGCCATAAACGAAATGCATATCGGCTAAATGAGCATTATTGTTTAAATAATCCATTTTTTCAAAATTAGTGTTTTCTACTTCTACTTACGGAAACTTCAACAAAACGTTTAACTGTCACAAAATATGTAATTACCAAAACTAATTACTTAAACGTCAAATTCTTTTCCAAAGCATTCTTGTGAAAAATGCAAAATATTGCTAATAACTTCAACATGCATCGATTATCAAATAATTGACTTGAAATTTTCAAGTCCAAATATTTAGAAAACAGTTGCTTACAGCGACTTTTAACAGAGGTAGTTTTTTTACGTAGATATGAAAGAGGAATCAATTTTTTTACTGAAAAATGTGCTAGAAGTATGCTCAAAAAAGTTATGAATCTTCAAAAAAGAAAAAGACGTGTAGGTGGCGCCCCCTACGAGTAAGAGAAATAATAACATCAGGTTCGAATTTGACACCTCAAAAACCTCTTATTGCCAAGTTTCGTTTAATTAAGTTCAGTATTTCAAGAGTTATTTGAAAAAAAAAACAAAATAAAAATAAAACTTCAACACCCTGTATCTTGGAAACGAAGCGTTTCCGGACATATATTTATTTGGGCAATTCATATTAGAATATTGTGAGGAATCACCTCCTGAAGTTTGTCAAAGTACTTTTGAATCACCCTGGATATAACTTTGGTTGCGCATCCCAACAATGCATTGAGGAAGCCTTTGCATGTAAACATTTCAAATTTTGACGTATTTTCGTTGCCTTATATCAAAATATTTGTCTAGAAATCCTATCGAAAATGAAGTTTTCACTGATGAAAATCAATATTAGGTTATTCAAACGATTAAGAAATTATTGTTTTTTTATAAACTGTTGCCAAGAATTGTAAGAATACCTGAAAAACGACACAACGAAAACCAATATGGAGGACGAAAATTTAACCGCTCTTGTGAAATAATCACTTATTTGAACAAAATATATTCGAAAACTTGTGGTGTCTGATTGGTCTACTTCATCATGAATGAAATAGTCGATTAAACTTATCTCCTATAGAATCGACAGTTTGAATCCTGAAAGAGTCAAAATAAACCATTTTGAAGTTTAACTTCGTTTTATTCATTCTTCAGCCCAAACTTCATTATTCCACAAAAATTTAAAAACTTCAGAATGGCAGGATAACAGCGCAAATTTCTCATTCACAGATGAATAAAGTATATCTAAAAAACAAATATCTTTGAATTTTATTCTTGGTTTTCAATTGGCCTTAAAATTTTTGGACATTTGAATTGTGCATCTATTTCTAAGCACAATGCTAAGTCTTCGGCATCTACAAGTATATCTGTGAAGCCTTCATCTGATTGATATTTCTTAAAATGCTATCATGTTGTCCAAACCTTTGGCAAGCATGTGAAATGTTCAATTTTTCAGTCTGCAGAATCTTGATAACAAAATCAACTTTACTCAATATCTTGTACTACAATACTAACATACATACATCTCATAATTTTTATTCTTTTCGACTTTTATTGTATGAAGTAGGTTTGTGAAATTTGGAGCGTCGATATAATGACATAAGAGCTAGAATTTGAGCATATTGACATGTCGAAGTTAACTTCTGGTCTGACCGGAAGTAACATCAACTTTCTTATTTTAAATGGAAACCCTATTTTTTTCTTTTCGCTTTATTCAGCATTCAATGACATATCACAAGTTGGTATCTAACCAGAAACTAGATCAGAAAAAAATTATTATTGAAATTCACCGAGTAGGCCGTGGAAGCAAAATGAAAGCCAAAAATTTAAAAGTTGGCTATGGAAACCATACGTCACTTGATAACAGTTGCTACTACTGTGATATTTTATTTTCATTCGTCGGCGTTATAAAAGCCACCAAAAAAAATATTGGAAAAATTGGGAAAAAAACAATACTCTGTAGGTCCATAACTTAAATAGGAACATACAACTTTTTCTTGCCTGTACTATTCAGCACAACCATTCCTTTCTAATGATATAATAGAAAATAATTTTTTGAACTGAGAGATACCGAAAAATCCAATTATTATTCTTCAAATAACAAAACAGATTATCGCCATGCGCAAAAATAAAATTAAAAATAATGTGGAATGATAAATTATATCCTGTAGGTTCTAGGTTAAATAGGAACATTAACGTACTTGGTCTGTGCCATCGTCCATAGATATTCTAATATCTACCTATGGACGATGTTTGTGCTATTCAGAATAATCATTCCTTTGCAATAATCATTCGAACCAAAATATTAACAAGTAGGCTGATTAAGATGTATTTTGGAATGAAACAAAAAAGAAATGAGAGCTGTCACGAACGCTGCTATCCATATTATTTTGACGTTCGAAGTAGTGTTTTTGATTCTGCCATTTTAAAAGGGTTTGGAAATCGAAATCAGTTAGGGGAATATTCAAAAAATGCCCCGTTATTCACGAACCGAAGAAATTGACATGCTTCTCATTTATGGTGAATGTTTAAAAAATTCTTATGCCGCCGAACGATTGTATTTAGAGCGATATCCAGGGAGGCAGCAACCGTCAAGAAGGTATTTCCAGTGGCTTGAAGAAAAATTAAGAACTGAGCTTGATGTTCACGAAGACCAAGAAGCATTTGTTATAAATGAGGAAACTGAAATTAATGTATTAGCTTTAGTACAATATGATAGCACAATTTCCTCAAGGCAGATTGGCGACGAATTAGCTATAAGTAAGGACACTGCTAGGAAAATTTTGAAAAAACATCGATTGAAATCCTTCAAGTATCAGTTGCATCAACATTTGTATGAAAATGACGGTGAAAGGCGCCTGGAATATTGTAATTGGTTTCTTCGACAAAATGCTGAGAATCACCTATTTAACTATTATATCTTGTTTACGGACGAGTCAAGATTTACCAACAATGGATTATTTAACAGGAATAATACAAGGTAGGTACTGTACTTTATTTGGATTATTGTCGATAGTCGAAGTGTAAAGTGCTAAAAGTGTGAACGGTCTTTTGTTCCAGGTACTGGGCGATAGCAAACGAGCACCGGTTTCGACAAGGCGGCTTCCAGGAGAGATTTGGTGTGAATGTTTGGGCAGGAATAGTTGGAACTCATATTGTTGGCCCCATTCTTTTTCAAGGCCAACTAACCGGAGAGAGATACTTTAATTTTTTAACGAATGAAATTTCGGAATTCATTAACAACCTACCAGCGGAAATAACTGAGAGAATGTACTTCCAGCAAGATGGCGCCCCTCCGCATAATTCAAGAATAGCGAGAAATTATCTTCAAAATCGCTTTCAAGAGAGACTTATAACAACCCATGGTCCAGTCAGGTGGCCACCAAGGTCACCTGATCTTACTCCGTGCGACTTTTTTCTATAGGGGCATCTTAAAAATAGGGTGTTTTCCACACAGCCTACAACTCTACATGAGCTAGAAGTAAAAATTCGTAGAGCTTTCCAAGATATCACGCCCCAAATGTTGAGAAACGTTTTACATGAAAATATCACCAGAGTCAATAAATGTATTGACGCTGAGGGAATGCATTTCGAACATTTGTTTTGAATTTATTTTATCTTTAATCCTATCAATTTGAATTATTTTTTTTTCGATAAATCTGTATTTTCGTTATTTGAAGAATAATAATTGGATTTTTTGATATTTCATTTCAAAAAATTACTTTCTATTATATCATTAGAAAGGAATGGTTATGCTGAATAGTACAGGCAAGAAAAATTTGTATGTTCCTATTTAAGTTATGGACCTAGAGAGTATTGTTTTTTTCCCAATTTTTCCAATATTTTTTTTGGCGGCTTTTTATAACGCCGACGAATGAAAATAAAATATCACAGTAGTAGCAACTGTTATCAAGTGACGTATGGTTTCCATAGCCAACTTTTCAATTTTTGGCTTTCATTTTGCTTCCACGGCCCACTCGGTGAATTTCAATAATAATTTTTTTCTGATCTAGTTTCTGGTTAGATACCAACTTGTGATATGTCATTAGAAAGGGAATTGAATGCTGAATAAAGCGAAAAAAAAATAGGGTTTCCATTTAAAATAAGAAAGTTGATGTTACTTCCGGTCAGACCGGAAGTTAACTTCGGCATGTCAATATGCTCAAATTCTAGCTCTTATGTCATTATATCGACGCTCCAAATTTCACAAACCTACTTATTTCATACAATAACTGAGATATTTTTAGGCAATACTTCCGTAGCCACCCGGTATAGTCAATAGTGCCATTGTTTAAATAGAAGCATTATTTACATAGAAGAGTTAGTCAATCTTATGGGATTATATTTGGATCAAAATGGATGCGACATGTAGATGGCGATAGTGAGCTCGCATCCAAGTCATGTCGTAACTTCAGTGATCTGGCCTCCAAGTCATGTCGTAACTTGATTAAAATCAGGGTTTTTTTAAGAAACCTGCATTAAAATGACGTAAATATTCATGTTTGTAACTAATCACGCTAGATGACACACGCGTTTGTGTCCAATGCCTATGTTCTATTTAAACAATGATAGAAGTAAGCATTGTTTAAAGAGAAAGAATCTCTTTCTCTTTGAACAATGGTAGTGCCTATAAAAAAGCATTGGATGAAATTGGGAGAGATATCTTTGAGACTTTTATTGAAGCTGTGTCCCGTAAGTCTATGCATCGATCGGAAGGCTGGAGAACCTATCCACATTGAATTCATATGGAGTCGACATGTAGATGGCGTCAGTGGTCTGGCCTCCATGTCTTGTCGTTACTTCAGTGATCTGGCTTCCAAGTCATGTCGTAACTTGATTGAAACAATGGTCCAGCATTGAAATGACGTCGAATATTCACGTTTGTAACTAATCACCCTAGACATTGTTTACATAAAGGTAAGATAGTTAGCCAACCTTATGGGATTTATATTGGATTCAAGTGGATGCGACCTGCAGATAGCGACAGTGATCTCGCATCCAAGTCATGTCGTAACTTCAGTGATCTGCAGGGAGATTCTATTTCACGACCGTCGACTATCGTACGACACGTTGATAAACTCGATATGGAATTTATACCTTATTCTATTTCACGATCGAATTTCGCTTCGGAAATCGTCGGGTTTTTGATAGAATGTAATGACATTTTGGTTCAATAAGACGGTAGTAAATACATAAATAAATTGAATCATATTATCTATAATAATATTGTGACTTATTTGTCATGAAAATGATAAGATGTGCTTATAGGTATTTGTGATCTATTTTTTTTTTTCAAATGAGATTAAAGAATGTATGAGGAATTTTTTTTTTTTAATTAAGATAAAAAAAGTCGGGATTTTTTTTCATTCAAATTAATTCAGTTTCATGTAAAAAGTAATGTTTGTAAGAAAATATTAAAAGTAGTCTAATATATTCAACCATTGTTTATATAGAAGATAGTTAGTAAACCTTATGGGATTATAATTGGATCAAAATGGATGCGACATGTAGATGGCGATAGTGAGCTCGCATCCAAGTCATGTAACTTCAGTGATCTGGCCTCCAAGTCATGTCGTAACTTGATTGAAACAATGGGACTGCATTAAAATCAGGGTTTTTTTAAGGAACCTGCATTAAAATTACGTCAAATATTCATGTTTGTAACTAATCACGCTAGATGACACTCGCGTTTGCGCCCAACACCAATCACACAGGCATTGACTAACTATCTTATACAAACAACAACATGGCTTTCTCCAACTAAAATTGAATATTTTATATTCCTTCAGAATACAAGCCCTGTGGTCATATTGCTGTGTTCTTCGAGAAATGTTTATAACATTTCCCAATGGGCATCTTTCAATTTGAAACCGATGACCATGGGTTGTCTCAACAGAATCGCTTAATATGTAGCAAAAACTGCAATGAATTTACTGAAAAACGAAACAACAACTTTTCCGCGCTGTAACAGTTATTCTGTCGAAAAACATTTCAATAAAATTAAAGGAAATGTTAAAAGAAAAGGATAAATTGACAACTCGACTCCTCTTGAGCTATCGTGTAGTCTCATCGAGTTTATACGACGTAATCGAGAAACGCAATACCAATAATCGAGTCAAAATGGCGGATTCGACTCGATTCGTGAAATAGAATCTGACCTCCAACTCATGTCGTAACTTGATTGAAACAATCAGACAGCCTTAAAATCAGGGTTATTTGAAGAAACCTGCATTAAAATGACGTCAAATGTTCATGTTTGTAACTAATCACGCTAGATGACACTCGCGTTTGGCCAATACCTTTTCCACGGGCATTGACTAAGGGTGGATTTAGTCCAAGAAGACTAAAAACAAGGAGGGTTTAATAAGCTCTAGCCAATCAGAAACTTGTATCATCAACGCGTCATAGTGACGTACTTGGGTATGAGTACAGAGTCGAACTCGTATCAAGCAACAAAACTGTCAGCAGTAACTCTCATATACCAAGAGCTAGTCCGTCACTGTCTATAGAGAACGGCGGCCATGACATGTATAACTACGTCACATTTCGTCACAACTGTTCTTTCATCTCTTTCTACTAGTGTCCCCATTGTCTTATGGGAATCAAACACTCCTTGTTTTTAGTCTTCTTGGATTTAGTCAACTTTAGCACAAGCATTATCATGAACATAACGGTAACATCAAAGGTTTTTAGCATAAACTTAACATTGTTGTATAAATGGCGCCATTTGATATAACAGATTCAAATTTCGCTTTTGACGTATATTTAAGCACAATTTCAAAATGTTGTTGACTAAGTGCACCTTAACTATCTTCCTTCTATTTGAACAATGCCCTGGATGACACTCGCGTTTGAGTCCAATACCGATTCCACAGGCATTGACTATCTTACTTCTCTTTGAACATGCAATGCTATAACTAGGTCTCTTTTTTCCTATTCCCACCTACCTGAACTTGAGTCCTCTCATTCCACCGTCGAAATTAATTTTTTGTTGGTTATCAATGGAGTGGCGCCCTCTACTGATGGATGTCATCGTCCTTCAATGAGTATCCCATAAGTTTGTCCGAATATGTATCTTTAGACAATGATTGTAACATTTTTTCTTCAAACAATGATTGTGACTGTGTGAATACAACGATTGTACCAAGTAGACAATGGAAAAGTGCTTTTTCTTCTGAAATATGTTCACGATTCCTGTCAACTTTTGCGGTTGAATTACGCACTCTGAACAGTGCGCAAACCTTAGTTAACGCACTGTCGTAGAAAAAAAAATATTGGCTTAGTTATAACATTGTTTATATAGAAGTAAGATAGTTAGTCAATGCCTGTGTAATTGGTGTTGGACGCAAACGCGAGTGTCATCTAGCGTGATTAGTTACAAACATGAATATTTGACGTCATTTTAATGCAGGTTCCTTCAAAAAACCCTGATTTTAATGCTGTCCAATTGTTTCAATCAAGTTACGACATGACTTGGATGCGAGCTCACTATCACCATCTACATGTCGCATCCATTTTGATCCAATTATAATCCCATAAGGTTGACTAACTATATTCTATATAAACAATGGTTATAACATAAATTAAATATTAAAATTGAAATTACCAGTGCTGTTCCAACCATATGTGCAGGTCGTGTGGCGCACGACGGCTCCGTCAGGAAAAAGGCGCCGAAGATATTTTTTTTAGTTTTACCAATGTCTGTAATAATCAGTAATAATATTTAAATGAATATTTTATAAAATGTATTATTATTATTTCTTGAAATCTGTGGAAATAATTGCAATATTCAATCCTATAATGGCTGAACATACTAAGACAGTACAAATGCAAAGTAACAAAATTTATCATCATCTTGGCATCCACATTCAAAATGAAATATTTGAAATACTTAATAGGCAATAATTTAAGAGAAAATATTTTATATATGAATAAAAATTCAAAATATTTTTCTATTATTCTTGATTGCACTTCGGACATGAGCCATCAAGAACAAATTTCTGTCTGTGTCAGGTCTGTTAATTTAGAATCAACACCAGGGGAAATTGTTGTTGAGAAACGTTTCTTACATTTTGCTCCAATAAAGACACAACAGCTAAGAGCTTACAAAAATTTCTACTAAATGCTTAAAAAAAAACATAATTAAAATTTATATGATGTGAGAGGACAGGGATACGACAATAGTGCCAACATGAGAGGCAAGCATGCCGAAATACAAAAAAAGATTCTAGATTTAAATCCAAGATCATTTTTCGTACCTTGCTGTAACCACAGTTTAAACTTGGTTGTAAATGATGCAGTTGGGGGAAACAACTCAAGCTGGCAATTTTTTCTACAGTTCAAGAACATAACAATTTTTTTGGCGTCAATTAATCGTTGGACCATTTTGAAAGAACATATTTTCAATTTAACTTTAAAACCACTTTCTGAAACTAGACGGTCGAGCAGAATTGATGCCATTACTCCTTTGAAGTATCAGCATGGGGAAGTCTATGATGCGTTCTTTGTATAGTATATTTAGTGGAGTTTCTTTCGATAACAATACAAAGCATATGGCTGAATCTTTAGCAAATGAATTAAAAAGTTACTGGTTTATATGTACATTAATATTGTGGTATAATGTTCTGTTTAGAGTCAATACTGTTAATATTACAAACCAAAGATTTTAATATATCGGAAGCATGTAACCAAACGAATAATTTGATAAAGTTTTTCAATAGTTAACGCAGTGATAAAGGATTTGGAGGTGTGTTAGTTGATGCTTCTGAACTTGCGAAATCTTTAGATGTAAAGCCAACCCTAGAAACTGAAAATGTTTTTACACCAAGGCGTGTTAAAAAGCAATTAAATTACTAGAATGGCGAACCAATTACAGATGGAGATCGGGTTTTTGAAATAAACAAATTTTTTAGTACACTTGATATTGTTATAAGATCAATTAGTGAAAGGTCGTCCTATTCCGACCATTTTCAATTTATATGGGATATTTTCAGATTTACCAGAAAAGGAACAACTAAATTGTTGTTCACAGCTTGAAGAAGTTTTAACAGACAAAAATCGTTATGAGCGTGACATAAATGGAACAGAATTGTTCCACAAGTTGCAATTTTTAAAAAATCTTAGACTACAAACACCGACACAAATGTTAGACTACATTATAAAAATTGATTTAACTCATTCTGTTCCAAACGAAAGCGTAGCTTTGCGAATTTTGTTGACAATGCCTGTTTCGGTTGCTTCAGCGGAGAGAACTTTCTCAAAGTTATAGTTAATCAAAAACTACTTAAAATCGTCAATGGGCCAACAGCGGCTCGATAATTTGGCAATCATATCTATTGAAAGTGATTTGTTGGACAATATAAATGTGACTGATCTTTATTCTGAAAGCTACTTTTATTTAGTGGTTATTTAGTTTTATTTAGGTTATTTAGATTAGGTAACTATTTCTTGTTTAAGAAATGTTTATATTTTGATTGGTAATAAAATGTTTATTTTTGCTTCACACTTGTATTATTTAATAATTAGCGTCTAGCGATCATGTCTAATGTACATAATATAAAATCGTATAGAATTTCAGAAATGTATGCACTAAAAAAAGGCGCTGTGATCACATTTTCACGAGGGCGCTTGACCAGGTTGGAACGGCCCTGGAAATTACATATTAAACTCTTGGTATTGACCATTCTCATAATAATCATGTATGAGAAGTGAGGCTTAACCACAACCTCTAAAAATATCATCACCTCTTCTCTACCATATAGCAGATACAAAAGCCCTCTCACTTTCTGATAGAACCCGAAAAACAATTGTTTTAACTTGAAGTAATTTTTTTTAGTTCCACTCTGTACTTCTTGGTGAATGTTTTTTTTTCACTATACATAACGTCAAGAAGTCACTTGTCGAGTTTCATGCTGTTACAATTCATCCTCCACTTTTGGCTCGAACTTACCTGGACTAATAGTGAATCCAAGGATTTAGAAATATAATATACAAGCTGATTCATCCGAAAAAATATCACCATATAAACACATCAAATATTAGGTACTTACATGATCGTAGAAAAAAATCGGACTTCAGAAAAATGCAGTCACCACGAGGATTTTGAATTCCTATAGTCGGACTGAAAGGCGTTTGAATTTGAGATATGATTCGATGGGAAAACAGAAATGGAAACATAATAAAGACAAAAAAGGGACTGGATTATTGGTGAACATTTTATTCATAAATTAACACTCAAGCTCGAACTCATTTTATATATAGTTTTTGTACATTTATATACAAACATAATTCAAAAATATTTATTTTACAGAACATTTACAATACATTTTATAAGATATACCATCTATATAACAACATATTTTAGTATTTTTACTGACTATGTTTTATCCCATATATTTCCTATTTTTACAGTTTGACTAGAAACACTCGCTTCTTATAGATTTTGAATCTACTTATTTACAAATATAATATATATATATATATACTCCCTCCTATACAGGGAACCTAGAAAATTACAAAAGTTAGAAAATTTTGTTTCTTATTTCTCTGCAATTTTCTTTTCTTTTGTATTCTTTTCCAGGCACTCTGCAATTACCAATTATTATAACTAGAATTATGGCTAAGAAGACGGACTCTGGCATATTTACTGGCATATATCCCCATGTTCGATTTTTCAAATTTCCCAAAATATGGCAAATTATTCACGTAATATTTTAATTTTGTTTCAAGTGTTGGCAAGTTGCCGCTTAGAGCGTATTGCAAACTTTTTCCCTCGCCCGCACTTTCAATACAACCTGAAATAGACACAAATACAAAAAATATGCGAGCAATTTTCAGTAATATTTCAATGTATACCCTGAAAGCCAACTAATTGTAATGATAAAGACTAAAGCAAAAATCAATTTGCTTCAGATTGCTTAAACGTTAGATAGATCTTCCTATGTGAGAGATGTTTTTTCCAGTGAAATCTCTCATATTATAAAGCCCACCCTGAAAAATCTATAAATTTTCTGTACTATCAAACATTAAAAGAAAAATTTGTCTATGAAATGTGAAGTGTTGAAACAACTGTAAAAAAACTCAATCATAATTTTCTGGGCAAATCGTTTTCACATACCAATTCTGCTGAAGGTCTGTGAGATGAGCTGATAAAAATACAAGAAATATATCCGCAAGTTATTTCTTTCTGAGAAACAGGGTGTCAAAGTTGAATTCATATTTTTATTTTTTGTGAATAATTTCAAAATTATTTTGATATTTGGGTAAGGTTTGGTATCTGGGAATAATTATTATTTAGCTTGTGTAAAAGATGTATTCTTGGTAGAGGTCACTGCGAGCAACTGTTTTCAAGTTATTGAGATTTGAAATAATCGATGCAAGTGATTTTTAAATTTGAAATAAATTCAATTAGAAATTAGTTTTTTCACAATTAACATAAAATTTGATTTTGTCATTGAGAAATCATCCCAGGTACCAGACTTTCCTCGTATATCACAAATATTTTGGAATTTATTCACAAAAAACAAATATAAGAATTAAACTTTGACACTCTGTATCTTAGAAACGAATGACTTGCAGACATGTGTTTATGGGAACTTTTTGTCTTATATCGACGTCAGCAACATGCTTCTAAAGTTTCTACACGTACTTAGGAAACATCCTGTATATAAACTATTATTAACATGTTTGAGAAAATCGAATGGATGGATATCTATCGCTTAAGAAATCATCCTTAAGAATTAAATAATATTTTTCTCTATTCACAAAAGATATTTATTGGTGAATCGAAAAAAATAGCACGTGTTTTGAACACATATTTGAGGTATCGCTCCCACAGTGTTTTCCTAAAAATAAACTAAGCAATTATCACATTTCTCTAAACTATACCAAAGTATTCTCTCACAAACAATATCAAAATATGCCTAATAAGACAAAGGCATCAATACAGTTTCAGTTTTATTTGCAAGACCTTGCTTTTTTCAAATTCATGTATGCACTCACAACTCTGGAATGCTATCATTAAAAAAGTCTATGACAAAAAAACACTGTTTTGATGCCAACACCCACACACAAAAAAAATCCTGGAATGACTAGACAAAGTATGGACCATAAACTTTAGTGTCTACAAGAAATACTCAAATAAAATTATCACTTCTGAAATAAATTTAAAATGACTATAAAACATATCTAGAACGAGATTGCCTTGAAGACTTCATTCACATCAATATAGATGTTTATTATGACCAAAGAAATAAATTATCAAATTTATAATAAAATAAATATAAATTAGTATATAACATATTCACGACGAAATTGCCTTAAATGCCTCACATAGAAATGTATTAAGTGACTAGAAAAATATGAAAAATAAATAAATTACTGAATCTGAAATAAATATAAAATGACTAGACAAACATATCCAGGACGAGATTGTCTTGAAGACCTCACATCAATATAGATATTTATTATTGACTAGAAAAATATACAAAAATTAATTATTAAATTTATAATAAATATAAAATTTCTATAAAACATTCACGACGAAATTGCCTTAAATGCCTCATATAGAAATGCATTCAGTGACTAGAAAAAAATAAAATAACTAAATTTCGAACTAATATAAAATGACTAGAAAAACATATCCAGGACGAGATTGCATAAACGATCCCACGTCAACATAGACACGAATTATTGAATAGAAAAATTTAATTTATATATAATGAATATAGAATTACTAGAAAATATATGCACGATTGAATTGCCTTAAATACCTCACATAGAAATGTTTTCAGTGACTAAAAAAATATAAAAAATAAAATTACTTAATCTGGAATAACTATAAAATGACTAGAAAAATAAATCCAGGATGACATTGCCTTAAAGACAATATGTCAAGATAGAAAAATATTCAGTGACTAGAAAAATATACAAAAATGAATATGGAATGGATATAAAATGACTAGAAGAAAATAACCAGAACGAGATTGCCTCAAAGACAATCGGTTCAGACATGTATTAATTCAGTGACTACAAAAATACATCAAAATAAAATTAATAAATACGAAATGACTAGCAGAATATATCCATGACGAGATTGCCTTGAAGACCTTACATCAATATAGAAATATATTCAGTGACTAGAAAAATATATAAAAATAAAATTACTAAATCTGGAATAAATATAACTGACTAGAAGAACATATCTAGGACGAAATTGTCTCAAAGATCTTACATCGACAAAGAAATGTATCTATTCATTGACTAGAAAACGTTGGTGTGACTAAAATTTAATATTAAATTAGAAAATTTACATTGACCAGAAATAAACATTATTTGACTAGAACAAATATCAAAATACTATAACTAGGTGGCAATGGAACAAAAATAATAATTTATATGACTAGAATGAAAATAGTGATAAGAAACATATGTAGATTATAAATAAAGATACTTTGACTAGACTAAATGAATGACTAGAAAGTAATAATGATACTTCTTGTGACTAGAATAAAATAATTAAAATAAAATACTCATTGGCATTTACATATTTCTAAAGTGGTTTCAGTTGATGTGATTGAGGATGTATTTTTTTATAGATTAAACTTTTGCCAATTTACAGAGTCTTTACTAGGTATTTACTACCGATTTCGGTTTTCATTAAGTCTCGACTACTGATATCAGAACCAGATAAACGATAAATTTCGATATTGTCGTAACACACATGGAAGTGGACAAGAGTTTAATTAATCTATTTCAATAAAAGTTAAATTGTTTTGAAAATATATGATACCTTACAAAATCAGAGTCTTGATAGAAACAAAAATTGTTTATTCTTCCTCAGGTATTCTTGGGTATGATGACATTTCCTAAAGAATTCCTTGACAATTAACTATATCCAATAACATCATAATACATTTTAGGTATGACCAATACGCAATATATAAACTTACAGGCTATTTTTGGCATATTTGCTGCATCGAATATCTTTTTTTTTTAACATGACTAGAAATGAAATCGTAAAAAAAGCTATAGTATCAACTGACTAGTAGACTACTAGTTGACTAGAATATTTTGCAGAAAAGTGTCGAATTCATTTCATCATTTTGTAGAACTTTCCGAAAGATCACAATTATGGTAAACAAAGCTGGCATTTGGTTACAGAAAGTAATCTAATGATATTGATTAATTACGCTGAATTTTTTTAATCGTTTCCCATGTAGAACAAACAAAACAAAATTTTGGAAATAAAGTCGGTTATAGTATTTTATTTTTATGAAAACGACTACAATCCCGGATAGATAAATTTGCCAAAGGTAAAACAAATACAAGTAATGAATGAAATGTATTGAAAATTGTTGATCAATTTGCAAAGGAATTGAATGTTTCGAAAAGAGTATGGTTACTACCAATTTGGTTTCACCAAAAAATACTATGCGGATCAAAGATGAATTATAATCCTAATGATGAGGATCTTCCTGTACCAAATTGAAAATGTAAACCCTTTTCTCTTGGGCAAAATATTTTATTGAAATGGAGTAAAACATTCAAATCGAGCAAAATTCCATTCGTTATGAACAACACTGAAAATTCTAGTAGAGATGATCAAATAAGCACTTTGAACAGGTATTTGTCAGGTGTGATTCATAATCAGACATGTTACTAACCGGGAAAGTGGCACATTTTCAGGAAAATTGGACTCATGATATAAACTAAATGGGAATTAGGCAAACAGTTAAAATAGTTGATCAATTTGCAATGGAATTGAATCTTTCAAAAAGAATATGGTTACTCCCAATTTGGTGTAACCAAAAAATACAATGCGGAGCAAAGATGAATTATAATTCTAATGATGATGATATTCGTGTACCAAATTGAAGTTGTAAATGACCCTTTTCCTCTGGTGCAATATATTTTATTGAAATGGAGTCAAACATTCGAATCGAGTAACAAATTCGAATCGAGCAAAATTCCATTCGTAACGAACAACACTGAAAATTCTAGTAGAGATGATCAAATAAGCACTTTGCACAGGTATTTGTCAGGTGTGATTCAATATCACGAAATACTAACCGGGAAAGTGGCATATTTTGAGGAAAACTGGACTCATGATATAAACTAAATGGGAATTAGGCAAAGAGTTAATTTTGGATTCCGTTTAAAATAAATGCATCTCAGAAAACTATTATTATAGCTTTTCATCGTCAATGATGTTAGTTTTTAATCAACGCCCCAAGTGCTAGTTTTAATTCATATTTGTCAATAAACTTGATCACGACTCTTGTCTGATCGTTCGTTAAAATCTCTGTAACCAAACATAGAAAGAATATTTGGTGGTTCTACAAATTGATACCTTTGGAAAGAAGACACTTTCTACTTCATATGTTCAATATTAGACTTAACATGTATTTATTCTATTGAGATCATTATGAAATCTGATTTTTTGAAATATATACAATACTAATTTTTCTAAATATACTTCAACCATTCTGGACACCATGAAACGAAAAGACATGGATATTTTAAAAGCAATAAATATCGAAAATATTTTCATATTTTGGTTTAGTGTTGGAGTAGAAATGTTTTCATGCCGTCATGAAAAAAAGGCGTATTCATATGGAAAATAAATAGATATGGAAAATATTTGTTATTTAACTCCGTGTGTGATGAACTCTGATGCAGAAAGAAAAATACTGAAAATAACAAAAGCTTTTCTTGACTTTCAAGAATTCAGATGTACCTTTTCATACTGTCCAGGACCGGTTGAAAAAAGATATAGATATGTACACTTCGATATACACAGGTAACTACATTATTTACAATCGTCTCAGAAATGATTTATCCACGTTATGCTGGGCACGTACCTCTCGGGAACGAAAGCTGTCGATTCCTGACTGCTGCAGATCGGCGGCAGCGGAGGCGGCCTCCAGAGGCGGGGCGGTAATCTTGGGATGGGCCTGACCGGAACCAGCCGTTGTCATTCAATCTGGTGGATGGCCTGATGCTTTCTCAGGTAGGCGATCCTCCGGAAGCGTTTGCCGCAATCACTGCAAGGGAACTGTTCTCCGGAATCTGAAAAGAAAAATAGAGATTAAACATGGGATAGTTGATATCGATAGATTTGCAGTCACAATTACGATCAAGCAAGTGATTTCACAACATTAAAACATGTCATCTAGGTAAATCAATTATCGCTATACAATCCAGTTGGCAGGTTGTGGAAAAATTGTGTATACTGTGTATTTATCCCATACAGCACCGATTTGTATGAAAATTTGGATTTAGGTTCTACTTACCCTCTATTTCAAAATATACCCTGTGCTGAGAGTTGCTTTTTTGTAGGGGTAAAAACAACCCCTATTCGAAAAAAATTTAAAAATTTAGATTGGAGCATGTAATCATATTTATATCAGTTAAATGATTTTTGATATAATTCATGATTCATTAATCAGTTTCAGCCCTTAACAACCACCCCTTATGACAGATTTACTCAAAAAATAATAATTAACTTGTTAGTTATTTAACTGATTCAACAGTACCTATCGATTTGCATAAAAATTTGGATTTAGGTTCTATTTACCCTCTACTTTGAAGTTGAGCTTGTGCCAGGGGTTGATTTTTATTTATTAGTGTGAAAACTAACCCCATTCGAAAAAAATCATAAAATACTAGTTTCGAGCGTGCAATCATCTGTAAATGTTAAATTAACTTCGAATGACTATTTCTGCTACTTGAAAGTTACCTCTGTACTCGGGGTTGCTTTTGATTTTTTGATGGTGAAAACTACCCCTATTATTTGTGATCGATTGAAATCTGCTTCAAATGTATTGAAAAAAAATTTTACAACATTTATTATCATAAAAAGTAAATATAAATAATTGTATTAATACAAAAAATAAAGTGAAAGTGAAAAATTTCCAGATTAACGAAATTTTAGTGTGTTGTTTGTACATGTTTAGTGATGCCAAATTCAAGTTTTCTACTTCGAGGACGTTGTGGAAAATTGTTGGACTTGTTTTAGTTTTTCTTCTATAACTCGAAATCGGTCAATCCTAAGTGAAAAGTAATCTCATACTGAATAAAAAGAGCAAAAATACCCGTCGATCAAAAGAAATAAATCTAAAATCGGTCTGATAGGAAAGTTTTTTCGGACGATAAAAAATGGCAATTTCTTTCCAATTTTGGTCAATACTGCTATAACCCATTTTTAAAGTCAAGTTGCTTTACACCATCAATCCCAATTGCCTAACCTTTCCCAGAAAATTTTGGATCTTCAATTTGAAAAAATGGACCAATCAATGATCTACAACTTTCAGGGAGGAGGTAGGCGATTAGAATTGATGGTGTAGAGGTACAGCACTTTGATAATGGGTTTTAATAGCAGATTTCACCAAAATTGGAAAAAAATCACAATTTTTTTATCGTCCTTAAAAACTTTCCCACCTTTCCGATTTTGGATTTTTTTTTGATCGACGGGGAATTTTGTTCTCTTCAGTTTAGTTTACAATGACTTTTCACTTTAAACCATTTTCGAGTTATAAACGAAAATTAAAACAAGTCCAAAAATTTCGCGGTTTTTCGGACACTAAAAATTTTCCACAACCCCCTCAAGGGTCGAAAACTTGTATTTGACATCACTAAACATGTGCAAATAACACACTAAAATTTCATTACCTGGGAATTATTCGTTGCTAAACCAATTGGCAGATTGGATTAATAATGAGGTCCAAAGCTCTAAAGTGGTGATCAATACCACGAAATAAATGAGTATAGGCAGTGTTGATATAATCGCATCGTTCCAGACTAATTTGAAAGGATATTATTTTGGTATTTTTTAAATTAGAGCTCATCCAAAACTTCTTGAAAAAATAGCAACAAAATCCAATTCAATCACTGTTATCAGCAGTAGTTGAAGGAAGTGCCAATGATTCGATGATATAATGTAATATTAGAAACCGGCCGTGGTGGTCGGCTGGTAGTGCGTTCGCCTCGCATGCGTGGGGTCGTGGGTTCGATCCACCGATTCACCGGTCTCGTGCATGGCATCACACGTTAAAAGGTAAGGGCTGCGTCATCCCTAGCTCACACAAGTCTCTCGAAGACTTCTGAGGGTTGCGCGTAGGGGTGCAATCGGTTGACGGAATTAACAATAACAATTAAACAAACCAACATTAGTTAAAAGTTTGCTTTTTCAATCAAGCCTCCTTCATGTAACCAAATAAATTTACCCGCGACTTCGCCATATTCTACAATTAAACGTCAAATTTCAGATAGATACATAATAATTACATTAGATATATTCTGTACAAAAATTAAAAAGCAGAATTGAAACGGAATTAAAATTAACTTAATATCTCATCCTATTACAGTTCAAGATTTTGCAACCGCAGTACGGAACAACATTGAAAGGTACTGGAGATTTCTTTTGAAAGATGCAAATAAAACTTTCATCGTGAACATTTCCCCGGGGATACTTTGTTGAAAAATAGACGATATTGGAAATTGAAAAAATATTATGTAACTGCTATATGAACAATTTTCAATGAAATTTCGTGAGAATTGATTTTTTTATTTTTCATACATTCTTTAGCAGCTGCTTCAGTCTTAAATTTTGTAAACATTTGTAAATTTTTTCTTACGAAACTCCCAGGTTTTCGGAGAAAACTCCTCAAAAGCAGAGCTTGTGCGAGCAAGGAAGACCCGGGACCTACAGTTTAAATAAAAGTGGAATCCGAACCACTTCAGCTCCATGACAGGCGTCAAAACATCACTACAAATTTCAATGAAAAATTTTCAAATAACTTTTTTTTAGCTTCCAGATCTTATATTGTATGTTGAATACAGAAACTTTCAGCAGACTTTCATGAGAGAAGTCCTATTCGTAATTTGGACAGATTTACAAATCATTCAATTTCTGTGTTCCAGAAAGTCTAGTTCCCAAAATAACACAGCAATTTTTATTGCAAAAATAAAATAAAAGATAATTGTAACTGGAAGAAAATTTAATGAAATGTTTATATTACAGCAAACATGCAAATCATTTTAGTATTTAAAATAAAATCAAAAATGGGGAAAAATAACCGGAATTGTTAATAATTTACATTATCAACAATATTGCCGCCCTTGTATGAAGACGCAAATTTTTATTGTTCCATTGAGCACATAAATACAACTGTTGAGTGGAAATTTTTATTGTTTTTCTTTTTACCCATTTTTGCTTAAATGATTTGCCTATAAGTTGAGTTGTATGAGGATTGTCTATACGTTAGAAAGTGCTGTATTAATAATTCAATACTTGTGAATCAAAGTAAAAGTTCTGATATTTATAAATTTCAATTCATGAAATGAAAAATAATTGGCTGTCTTAAATATCTTTTTTTACCAACACAGGATTTTGTTAATTCATTTTCTATACGGATAAAATTTTGATATAACTACGTCTTCATATGTGATTTTTTCTTCCACTAGGTACTCACAACAAACAAATTCAAACATCCATAATTTTGATAAAAACTTTTTTACAAAAGTCTCGGGTAGAGTTTATTTTCGAACATTCAATTATCTCACGTGATTCAGTGATCAGTGATCAGTACCTCGGAGGTGAAGGGCACCATGTCCTCCGCATAAATTTAAACATTTTTTTTAAGCAATTCAAAGGAAAGTTTGAATAAATAACTTCTAATTAGTTGAAACATTAATGTACTAATAACGTTGTGGTATAATAATTTGTTTAACTTTCCAATCAATCTTTAAGTTTATTGTAATTTAATTTCAAAACAATCTATTAACAGCTGTCCTGAAAAATTAGGAAAATGGACATGGTGCCCTTTACATCCGAGTTACATAAATGAATCTCAATTTCCATGTAGCAATGCGAAATAGTTACATACCTGCATCTCCTTCCCCAGCTTCGATTTGTTTGCACTCCTTGATTGGCCTAGGCTTGTGCCACCTCCTATGAGACGCCAAATTGGCCGGACAATTGAAAACTTTATCACACTCAGGACATCTGTACTCCACGTGTACGATCCTCGAACATCTGTGCTGAGCCAGCCCGAAAGCATCTTCATAGAGCTCTTTGCAGAGTCGACAAACATAGTCACCGATAACATTCTCGATTTTCGCCAGCTCTGCTTTGGCTTCTTCGGTAATTTCAACGACGTTGAAAGCTGGATCGATGTCTCCTTTTCTTACTACCAAATTTTCGTCAGGTCGCAGCTCTCGAATGATGGTTCCGGATACGGGAGAGGTGTTATCTTCGTCGAAGTTGAGTTTTCTCGTGGCTTTGTTCTTCTTGGATGGAGTAATCGGCGTCAACTTCGGTTTTTTCGACGGTAGTTCAGGAGTTGGAGATCCAAGGCTTCTTTTACTCCCCGGTGATGGTGTGCAAGGTGGCGTTATCGGCGACTGGTTGTGGTTGTGCTGGGACTTCAAACTCAAGTCCAGAGGAGAAGCAGTGCTCAACTCCAAAGGCTCGGAGAATCTGAAGAACTGTTGTTGCAATTGAAAAAACTGCGGCTCGAGCGCTAACCGCTGCAAGTTGTAGTGATTTCGGAAAGTTGCGAATTCCATGTCATGATGGTATTGCACACGAGGCATTCCTCGCGTAGTGTCACGGCCAACTGAGCTACATTTCGCTCTGAAAACTTCCTCCGGTCTTCGGCGGGTTTTAAGCCCCAATAAGAGCTTCACCCCGCCTCGTCGGTAAACGAAGCGTGCGCTAGGTGGGGCGAGTTTGCACCCCTATTGGAGGACCGGCCACACTCCGAGCGTATTGGTACGAGCGAAATCACGCTCGATGTTCAGTTGTTCGTAACGGATTTTGCTTTTACACGGATGATTTTTCGTAACGGTTTTTAGGCAATTATTGTCGTGTAACAAATCATTAGAGGGATTCCCTTGCAGATGTCGATTTTACACCCCCGGTTGTAAATAGATAGGAGTTTAGATAGAAGCCCCTCGGGTGATTTTTTTTACGTTTTTAATTACGTTGGGTGAATTTATCTGTATATTTTCCGGGAATTTATTTGTTGTGCTTCCTGTTTGATTTTCGAATTTTGTCCGTTAATTCATTTGCGATTTGTGTTGAATCATTTCCGGAACAACGAACTATATTGGCTTCGGGATTGAAGTAGATAAAATTAAACACTTTTCTTCATTCTTCACGTAGTAAATGACGAAGTAATGGAAAGAAAAATTATTCCTTAATGATAATACTCATTTAAACTACTTTCTTCTTTAACAGAGATTATTTCTAGCTCAGTAAGTTTTACATTCGAAATAATCAATTTTTTGTTCATAGTGTGGGAATAACCACCTTAAATTACACAATTTAAATCAAGATCTGAATTTTTCAGAATAGAGAAGTTGATTATGTTACTTACTATGCGAAATGTTGTATTAATTTCCGAAGATACTATTTCATGAATCAACTATACATAACAGCCATTTAATGGTATAGCTATAGTGTGCCACTAGTACGGAAAATAGGATATTTTATACAAGTGTGGCAAGTCTAGTAGTTTGAGTAACCAGTTTTCGTACGAGTTGTACACTATACTTTTGCGACGACCTACCTGAAAAATAATGTACTACAAGATTTTGCTCAAAGAACATTATCAAGTGAATTGAATTTTGCGTGATTCCCATCATACCTAACTGACATTATGTTAACAAAAAACCCAGTTTCAGTATTAAGTGTGCTACTATACTATACTACCACAAAAATCTAATTATTTGATTTGGGAAGCATACCTGTCTAAAATATCTCCACAATAAGTGATCTTTCATTCGAATTAAAATCTAAACACTAAGATAGTCTAGGGCAATGAAAATGACGAAAAGTTCGGAAGGAATTGAAGTTTTTAATCCACACTCGCGAGAAAGCACTTTTGGATCTTTCCACGGGAAAGTCTAGTGGTTTGAAAATTTGTGAAAATGCGTGAAAAGTTCTTAAAATTATCTGGAATACTGTAGTCAAATGTGTTTTGTTCGAAGAAAAGGTTCGAAAACCGTTTTATATGCATATAAAGGCCTTTATAAATACCTGTGATCTATAAATATATTTCTAGTTTTGTTCTTCGAAAGCTTCTATGGGTTCTGGAAGCTAGGAGACCTGGAGACCGGCATCTTCGTCTTAGAAGTCGAATTTCTCAAGAACGAGAACGAGAACTTGGTAAGTTCTGAAGTTTGTTCACATTCACTTTAAGTTTATTTTGACATTGGAATCATGGGATTTCTTTATGTTTTTCCGGAGAAAAGTTTAAATATTCAGGGAGCACATCTTATACATCTCTCCCCTTCGATGGACATTTTTCTGAATCCCTTTTCATTGTTGTCAACAATTGAAAGCCAAATTGCCTTAGCAACGGGTTCATTTTCTTGCATATATGAACTTCACCAATGAATTACTAACTAAATACTACATTAAGAAATCTAAATTCTATACTAAACTAAACTCTAAACATTCTAAATTCGGCATACTACCATAGGATTTTTCACAATGAACATTTTCATATTAAAATTTCATAAAATTTCTCTAGGTGTCATGATAGTGGCGTACATGACTAATTTCCTGCTTGGCAATTCCTCTTGTTATTTATCTTGTTATTCAATACCTTTTTATAAAACTGATTGTAATGGTTAGATTCTCTGAAACATTCTGTACTTTCTACTGACATTCAAATCCCTTAAACGATTACCAATATTTTTAAATTAATTGATAAACTTCCAACATCGTAGCCGTGTGTGACGTCACGCCTCGCAGATAGCTCCTCGCCTGAACAGGGTCGGCCTAAGTAGGATTTCGTTTTCTGGTAAATGTGAATTGTTGATTTTTGATTGAAAATTTTATATAGTGGTAAATTTATTTGATGATATTTAGTGAATAATAACATTACCTTCATCATCAGATATTTATTATCTGGAGCTTCAACTGAAAATTCGCCAAATTTCTGACGGCTAAAAATGTTTCATTTCTTGGGACGGTATCCTACAGACTTCTGTTTCAAAAATAGAATTAATTTTTAAGAACATCGAATTTCCACATATTTATTGATTAAAAGTGTAGCCTTCAACATTGAATACACTGACCAGGAGGTCGATGGCTTCGGTACTTCTGATTTTTTTTAAATACGTTTTTTAAATAATAAACTTTGTATATCACATCAGTATATAAACCGTCTATAACACAAGCGCAACAAAGTTTTTGAACAGTAGATCGTAGAAAAAATGCTTTTAGAATAGAATAGAATTCAATTTATTTAGTATTTACAATATTATTAAACACTTCAAAGTGAAATAGGACAATACTCAAATTAAAATGGGACAGTAAGTTGTAAAATTGAGGTAATGACAGATCTCGAAATTTGGTTGGTAATGAATTGTACCATTCAATAGCTGCAATAGCTCTGTTTGCATGCCTATTTAATCTAGTGTGTGGATGCATTATCACATATTTTTATTTCTTGTTTAGTGTCTGTGAAGATTGGATTGTGCTCGATAGTTGATCATGTTTTTTTACGTACAATAAGTTATGGCACAAAATTGTCGAAAATATGGTCATGATTTTTAGTTCCTCAAATATAGATCTGCAGCTGACTTCCCAATGTACTTTTTTTATACTCGTGAGGCAGATTATTAAATGATTCAAATTTTTTGTAGATGATAGTTTGATCCATTTCCCCATATTAGGGTTCCATATGCTAAAACGGAGTGAAATAGTGCGAAATAGGTTGTACATGCAGCTAATTCGTCAAGTAAGTAAAAGATTTTTCTTATAGCGTACATAGTTCTTGAGAGTTTTCCACAAAAATTATTTATATGTTCTGACCATTGCAACTTTGTATCTAATACAACTCCAAAGAAATTGAGCTGGTACTTTCAATTTTTAGAAGTGAAATGTTTAAAAGTTTGACTTTTAGTTTCATTCAATAGAATTTCATTGGGCCAAATCCTAGCATTTTCCAAGACGATGAACATATAGTTTGAGTGAGGTTGGATTGAATTCTTTGAAATGAGAAATAAATTGATTTAGACTTACCGTTTTTGGAATTTTAAACTTCCACAGTCTGAAAATGAAAAAATGTTAATTCAAAAAAATCTATACAAGTGCAGAGGGGCAATGATCAATTTGCACCGATAAGTTACTACGTTTAGAAGACAGTGTTGTCTTGAAACAGTTATTTAATTTCGTCAGTAACGTATCGTTTTCTGAATTTGCCAATATGAAGACAAACAGATATAAATTGACTAAAAATACTTATCTTTTTCGAATTTTCAAGATAAAAGTCTTCTAAACGCAGTAACTCTTCTGGGCAAATTGAGCATTGCTCCTCTACACTTGTATTGATTTCTTAGAATTAACAATTTTTCATTTTCATACTGTGGAAGGTTAAAATTTGTCAAAAAGGTGTCAAGAAACGAACATCCTCCACGAAAACAAACTTTCATTTAATCCTTGGGATTTATTTAGCTCAGAACTTAGATATAAATAAATAATTCACTATGAGAAATATGTCTATGAAATTGAAAAGAAATCTTCCCTTCTGAAAATTTTCAAAATGTTTCAAATACTCCATTTCTCATAAACATTTATAATTTGACGTATAAAAAACAATACGATTACTTTTGTGAGTGTCATTTTGTACTACCTGTCAGTATCAACACTGGGCATATTTCACGAGCAGCCACTGCCGAAATTCTATCACAATAACGCACTTGTCGGTCCACCTCACAGGAAGCACCAAGATCTCGATCCCGAACCCTTCTTTTGTGGTGCAAATCTTCAGAATAACTAGGTAACAGTCCGTCGAAAGACACGCGCCGTCTGTGTCCCCTGTGCAAGAAATAAGAACTGAGTAAGGTGCACCTTTGTAAGTCGAATAACGGAAAGGAAAAGTCCTTTCATGTCTGACTTCGGGGAAGGTACATTTAGAAGGCATCCACCTCAAGGGCGTCTTATTATTACCAGATTTGGATATGTAGGGTGTAACACCTGTTACCTGACTGGAGTTTTGCATGTGTTATAAGAGCCTGTTGATTGAGTTCTTCCGGAATCATTTTTAAAGCGTTTGTCGTGATTATTTTTACGAATAATAAACCAAGTAAAATAGCACAATTTGTATACCATGTGGAGTAGTTATATGTAAATTGACTTTATGAATATTTTTGAAAAAATCTTGTTACACGTTGGTTTTTGTTTATGAATATTTTCAGATTCGATGTATTCGCGACACTGTAACTTTTTTATTGAAGAAAAACCATACAGTTTTTGATTGCCTTATTGAAAGCAATTGAATGACTGATACCGATTCACTACATTTAGTCACCTGTCAAAGACTTATATGTCAACTTCTCTTTAAGTGAGTTGTCATTTTTTGATGATGGAAGCTGTCTTTCTGAGTTCGATCATATGGAGCATTATAACTTTTTCATCATAAATCATTTCATCACAATTACGTCGAACATATTCAAGCCGTTATAAATAGTCCTTGGGCCCGATACTTATGGAAAAATGATTAAAGTACTACCAGAACTATTAGAAGGTCATAAATCACCAACCACTTGAGGTATCAGCAGGCGGTCAGGCCGTCCATTCTACGCAGTGTTGTACCTGCCCTAGCCATTAAATTTTGTTTTGTATGTAGGTATAATGATATTGTGTTAAGAAAAATCGCTTGATTATAATTGAGAATTATTTATGTAAATATAATATATGACAGAAAGTTACTTATGACATCTACAGACACTAACTGAAACTCAATTTGACACGAACCAAGGAATCCATAGTTAGATGTTTATCTACTCATTGACAGGCAGCCAACAATTCGTTGTTCTGACCAACCCAAGGTTCAATCAAGTTTCTAGTACGTTATGAGGAACACAAGCAGAATCTAAGTGAAAATAGAGTACTTTTCGATTTGATTGAACCTTGGGAGGGTCAGAACAACGAATTGTGGGCTGCCTGTCAATGAGTAGATAAACATCTAACTTTGGATTCCTTGGCTCGTGTCAAATTGAGTTTCAACTAGTGACTGTAGATGTCATAAGTAACTTTCTGTAATATTTTGTCTTGCCTTCACGGTACTAACTTTGAGTGGATTCGTTCTTATTACGAGCGATCCATAAATCCTTTCTGATGACCACGAAACAGCTGTCAGACGTTGGAACTCTCGGAATCAAATCGAAAAATACTCTATTTTCACTTATAATATATGATATATAACACAAAAACATTTATAAACATCACGATAATGAATGCGATTATAGTTCAGAAAGTTTATAAAGAAGAAAGAAGAAGAAAGAATTAAATTTATTATACACACACTTACAGAATTACTCACGAAGATCAGTTTCACTTTCACTGTCGTCACCCAAATTGATAATAAACGTTTCTTTGGGAAGTTTTTCTATATCCATATATGACTTTTCCACCTTTTTAATATGGAAAACACACTTGGCCCAACTGCTGTCAGGAATGTTTGCAGTTTCTGTTTGAATAACAAATATTTCTTTTGTATCGAATAACTATGTAAAACTTCTAGTAACTGTTTTTTTTTGTATACTTTTCCTCATAGTACATGTCATTATTTAACATATATCTTGTATAGTGGCTTTGGTGTCATTTGAACATGGTGCTTTATCTAGTCTTAGACTATGGTAGCTAGCATTATCCATGACGATAATACTGTTGGGTGGAAAATTTGGTATTAGTTTATTTTGGAACCAATCTTCAAATAATTCGGCTGTAGTATCATCATGATAATCGACGAAAGAGTCCTTAATATTCTTTGGCGATAAAGACAACGCATTTGGTATAAAACCACTTTAGGGTCCTGCGTGAATGATCGTATTGCATTTTCCTCTATTGGACGGCGCATTAGTTTGGCACAAGTCAGATGAGTCTACCCAACTTTTGTTAGGAATATCGTGAGTATCGAACCAAGTTTCATCCAAATGAACAATTGTTCTACCACATTCTCTGAACTCGTTTATAGCCAATAAATATTCAAATCTCCATTTCTTAAGGCGCACAGATTCCATTATGGTATTTCTGTTACTACTGAGTTCTCTAAATTTAAATCCGTTCCGTAAAAGAGACTTTCTCAAAGAATATTTGCAACACTGGATACCAGTTTCATTATTTTTGAGCCGTTGCATTAATATATCTAATGTAGGCACAATTTTCCCTTTATATAAGGCATCACAGCCATCTAGTTTCCTTGAACCACCAGTCTTTTGGTTTGTTTCTTTTTAAAATAGGGTTACTTACTATTTTAAACACTGTGGAATACGGTGTTTTTGTTGAAGAAGCACTTTCTTGCACATTCCACATTCCAGAAGGGAAGTATAAACGTTAATATAATTTGTTTTCCATGAGGGTGTAACATTTGTCGACTAGTGGTACAACGACCACCAATTGAAGTAAAGGAACGCCAAACTATTTCATGAGATATTTGAATCCGGACCTGGGAATATTTTAAGGAACCCACTTTCATTGCTTATGTGTATTCCGACCAATGGATTATAATGAGGGTCATCTGCTAATATTGATTTACGACCTCACTAGATTGTTGGTTCTGCTATACCTACCATTGAAATTTCATATATCTCTTCTTTATGTCAAGTCGGACAAGTTTGAGGCAATTCTCGGAGCGGGGTGTTTTTTTTGGAAGTCCCGTAAACTCACTGATTTAATTCGAGAAAAAAATTACCTAAATACAGTATTTTTTTGGAGCACGACACCCCGAACATAGCAAAGTTATGACGTCATAATGTTTATCACTTCACATATGATTTTTTCAGAATCCTTTGATAAAAATTCAGAAAATTCAGTGGTAACATTGTCCGAAAAATTATTTGGGGAATTCTAGTTGTCTAGTTGTAGAAGTCAAGAGTTTCGTGCAACCCATAAATTTACTAACTTAAGCCAGACAAAAAAAGAAATGTCTTATTTTATGATTACTGAAATAATTGTCGGTCAAAAATATTGGGGTGAATTAATAGTCCGAGAAAAAAATGATATTTTTGGAAATCAATGTTTAAATCGTTAAAACGTGCACATTATTACAACGTCCATTACCTAATCAATAAAGATGTGTAAGGTTATTCTGGACTTTCATTGTCTAAAAAAGAACAAAGAAAAATTCAATTCTCTGTAATTTTTAATCACGACGTTTCAACTGTTGAAATCTACAGTCGTTATCAAGTGTATAATGCGACAATCTCAAGGATACTTCTTATATATGCTGTGGATATATTTTGTGTCATTAGCCTAGGGGTAATTTGGCGGTATTCAGGTAAGCTTGTTAATTACTGTGCCAGGTCCCTCCGGTACAGCATTGTTAATTCTTATCGCAATTTCAATTGATCCATGCCACTAATTAAGGGTTTCCACACATTACGGATTTCTATGCTGGCCTGACTAAAGACTTTGTTGTGAGGAAGTTTAAAGAGAGTGCATATATTATGAACAACAAAGTCTTTAGTCAGGCCAGCATAGAAATCCGTAATGTGTGGAAACCCTTGATTAGTGGCATGGATCAATTGAAATTGCGATAAGAATTAACAATGCTGTACCGGAGGGACCTGGCACAGTAATTAACAAGCTTACCTGAATACCGCCAAATTACCCCTAGGCTAATGACACAAAATATATCCACAGCATATATAAGAAGTATCCTTGAGATTGTCGCATTATACACTTGATAACGACTGTAGATTTCAACAGTTGAAACGTCGTGATCAAAAATTGCAGAGAATTGAATTTTTCTTTGTTCTTTTTTAGACAATGAAAGTCCAGAATAACCTTACTCAAAGTGAAACATTGTCAACCACTTTCAAACAAACCAATAAAGATGTGTTGGTATCATTATTTTTATATGTGAAATTGTTAGCACAACAGAGTTGATTGATAATTAAAGTGGAATATACAATAAAAATTTTCAGAATACTGAACTGACCAAAAAATTACACATGTCACATGATAAATAAAACAGAAACTTTATTCAAAATTATTTGAAGCAGTACAAGAAATATTCACTTGTAATCTCCCAAGTGCTTGAATTATTGCCGGAAATTTTTCGAGTACATGAATTTTTTGAAAATTACCCGAGTCGCGAAGCGACGAGGGTAATTTTCTTTGAAAATTCATGTACGAGATAAATTTACGGCAATTAATTCAAGCACGAGGGAGATTCGGTAAGAAAATTTCACACCGAGAAATGAAAATCATCCAACAATTCATAAGAAATAACTAACGATGGTTTCACCTGAACTATTTATATGCATAGTACAAAAAAGATGCATGAAAATATAGATATGTAAAACACACTTAACAAAATTTCAATTTGATTTTTTTAATAAAAAAAAAGTAAAAATGTTTTTGCTCCACTGGGAATTGAACTAGTGACCACGCGACCACGAGGCGGACACTTTACCGACTTGTCACGGGGCCTTTGATTTACATGTAGACAACTGGTGTATTGAAGTGTTTCTTAAATTTGATTTCAGAATTTGCAAATTCTGCGATTATCGTGAAGAAAATATTCAGACACATTCGAAATATTTAATAAATACATAAATATGAAATATTATCTCATTTCAAATGAAAAATACAATTCCATTTGTACATCAAAGCAAAATATAAACTATCCCCTGTCAAATATTTGACAGAAAAATTTCCACTTATTAATTTCGGCCAGGGTACCCAGGAGGATAAAAATTTCCGGAAATTTTTTGGGTTGCCATGGCATCTAAACAAGAACGAATGTTTTGGTTCTCTCTAAAAGTGAGGTGTGAAATTTTCCATTTAATTTTATTAAATTCAAAAACAATTCAACAAAATATTTTTTCAATTTTATTCAGATTCTGAGTAGGTATTATTATACCCTCTTTGACACTTTTGACAGCAGTCAAACTTTGCAATTGACTATGAAGTTCTACACCACCAGTGCAATCAACGTGAATTTTTAGGGAATAAATTATGAATTTTTATGAATGGCAACTCATGATATCACAAGTTGAGCGTAAAGCAACTATAGTACAGATTTTTTCCGGGAATTATTTTTGTTCATTCCGATTCCTCATTGAGAGGTCATGTCAATCAATATTGTTGAAAAAGCTTGTTGTATTACCTCCTAGTAAGTTTTCATTGCTTTTTTTCTTTTTTCTTTCTTTTTAGTTCTATTTTTTTTCCTTGTTTGCGCCGAGTTTTTTGTTCCCATTGTTTTCATTGTTCCTGTGTTCCTGTTGTTTATTGTTCCTGTGTTCCAGTTATTTATTGTTCGTGAATTCCTGTTATATTCCCACCCAACAATTCAATTATACTTTGATATGAAAATGTTTGATGCACAACATATGTGAAATATTTCTTATAGACTGTCACGAGACAAAACAAGTTCAAATCGGAAGTGTCCTTCTCAAACCACAAATACGAAACAAGAAATAAAAACCACGACCACGACTGATGGTACACCAGTTCATGGACGTTAATAACAGTTACCATTTTTTAAATTGAAATTTAATTCACCAGAGAACCCAGGATTAAAGGAACTAATACTTATGAAGTAAGTAAGAATACAAATCCGTATTTGGAAAAAAATTGAGGGCAGCCCTTTAGGAGCGAAAGGTTATTTGCAAAACCCACTCATTGCCAATCGAAGCATTCATTAAATGAGATCACCAACTTATCTTTGACTGATTTTGACAGGAACCAAAAATTAGCCATGTTGATTCTTCTCAGTTATTTCTTAACGTACCAAGAGTTTGACTTTTTCCCCAATAAATACAACTTTTCCTATCGAGCAACATAACATCTGCGTAACTGAATTCTCTTGTCCTTGAATAGATCACCACCCCCTGCAACCAGAGTTGTTTTCACCCCGCGTATATACCTTTATCGTCGAGGGAAAATAAATACCCAACTACTGCACTTCTGGTCGTAAAATAAATGGGCCAGAAATATCTGAACAAATTGAGTTGTTAAGAAGAAATTCCTATCACAATTGACAAATATTTGGAAAGCGTCGACGTCGCGGCGTGACAAATTGTAGTGAATTTCTTTATAGATAGATAGATAGTTTATTACGTTATGTAAAAAAAATACATTTGTAGCAAGTCAAGACAAAAATGTTTAAGCTATATAAATAGATGAATAACAAACATTTCAAGTGAACAATTCAAATAGAAGAGTAACAGAGTATGTATATAACAAACATTTCATTTACACGAATACAACTATCAACAGAGATGACACAAATGTATATGAAAGACGAAAACATGATGTAAATAACTAAAAGTCCATAATTAGAGTGATTTAGATTCAAACATGTGAGTTGGTGTGGCCAGATACTCGTTGACACTATAAAAACAATGTGTTGTTAAGATATTTTTGGTTAACCTCTTGAAACTACATATAGGTAGATCTTTAACCATGGGTGGCAATATATTATAAATATTACCTTTGAGTGAATTCATCGAGGATTTGTGTAATTTTAGCCTGGGTGGTCTTAGAAGATTTGCCCCTCTAGTGTTATGTTCATGAACCTGTGAATTGGTCAGATGTTTGTTTTTGTGGTTATGAATTTCCAAAAGAGATTGAAAGATAGAAACAGAAGGTACCGTCTTTATGTTTAGTTTTTTGAAAAGTGGTCGGCAGGTATCTCTGAAACCGGCATTTGAAATTATTCTAATAGCTCGCTTTTGTAGTAAGAATATTTTCTTGGCACTGGGGCAGTTGCCCCAAAATAAAGTTCCATAGCTAGCATGAGAATGAAAGAAAGCATAGTATTCTGATAAAAAAGTGTCCAAGCTGACAAAATTCTTCAATTGCCTGAGTAAAAATAGGTATTTGGAAAGTTTGGAACCTAATTCTTCAATGTGATATGACCAATTCAATTATGGGATTGTATACTTGGGATTTCGTTATATTCATATCAAAAATGGAAAACTTTCAACGCTAGTAAAATCAGCCAATTCTTTTATTGGGTTTTGAAGTTTTTGATTAATTAAAAGCCTTGAAATTTTGTCATTTCCGTCTATCCCTACAAAATAAGTCACAGGTTTTGACATCCACCTGATTAGTATTGAGTGTCATTTTGAACAGGCTCATTCTCTAAAATAAAATTGGACTAATGTGATTATGGTATTTCTAACAATCAACCGATATCTTATAATTCGATACTGGTATCATTCTCCTCATAGCCCACAACCGAATTTGTGTATTATTATTATTTATAGTGTCACTGTTTTCAATATAAACTGATGTGTGATTGCCCAATCTAAAGTACAGTTTACCTACCATTCTGTTGTTGATATATTGCGTGGCCCAGTTAAAACTTGTCACCCCCCAAATTTCCGAACAAAAATTGAACATCGCTCAGACCCATCCATTTTCATTTCAAGGGGGAACACTTTCACCAAATACATCATCATGGTGTTGTCAACCCCCTCATCCCCAGCACCCCCTACTTCAGAATTTTCAATGGGAATTCAATCCCAAATACATCGGTGTACTGAAATTGAGGATCGATCAAGTGTTGTTGAAGTTTTAATGAAAACTAAGTTTTATCAAGATATTTTTATTTTTCATCACCTAAAATATTATCATCGTAAGAAAGGTTCACTGTGGGTACGCCACTGTATTGAAAAATAATATGCTGTCAGAAATAATCGTTTAGAAGGTGAGACAGATGATGTGTTTTTGTATACGCATATATTTGTTTACGTCTTGGTATTCGATGTATTCGAGTCACTTCATTCAACAATTTGAAACCTTTCGAAAATCGTTTTTACTATACAAGAGAGACTTTCCATTGTGCATGAACGTCTGGTTGCTGATCCATAGTTTTATCGTCTAGTCTGAAATCAGCTAAATTTCCTAGAAATAAAGCAATGATAAAAAAGATACGTATTGATATTCATGTATTTCGTTTATCATACAGTATTACTGACGAAGATCTCCAATTGAAATGCGAATGAAATCGATGAAATTATTTGCAATATCTTTGATTGAAACTTAATGAATTGATAGGAATGATTCCAGAACAGCGTGATAAAACCTGATATTTTACTAGAAACACAAAGTTATCAAATAAAGCAAAGGATGAGTCCTAAATCCGAAATGAATTCCATGCCAACAGCCTAATAACAAGCCTCAGGAGAGGTTTAACTGAAATTTATGTTCATTAAAAGCAAATATTAGAGGTTTCAGCTTCTACTAAGTGAATTGCACTCAAATTATAGAACACTATTTAGTATTATTGGTTGAGTCACGTGACTAAGTATTAGTCAAAATAAATCGACACAGAAGTTTTAGTGGATGAGAAATTTGAATATCAGAGAATGAATTCGTTGAAGGTATTGGAATTTTGACTGTTGATTATATTCAATTGTAACTGATTCATCACATACTTCACCAAAAAACCTTCTATTGCATACGTAATAACGAAAAGGTAACCTATGTTCTGAAGAAAGAAGCACCGTCACTCCACACTGAGAAATTGTTGAACTTGCAAAAAAAGAATGTTTTGCTATACAGGGTAACCCAGGGTTAAACCGCCAAACGTTCAGGATCATTTGTTTAGGTAAAAAGGAAACTTTTTTCCAATAACAATGTGTCCTAACGTGCTTCGTTATCGAAATACAGAGTGTTCAACGTTTTTACAAAAAATAGTTTTTTACCAATTATACAGTGTGTCCCACTTTGAGCAGCCACACCCTCATATTTCGTTGAGCATGAAATAATTCGAAATTTTCTTTGACTCAAGTTGTAGTACTCGGAAATACCTACCTTTATATTTATGGAACCTTTGTATATCCATTTTCCACGGTTAACTACGACCAAATGAAAAGTGAAAAATTGGGAAAAACATACTAGGCATTTTTTTATCGCAAAAATAACACCAGATTATGTTTCAAAACACCTTAAAACCCCCAAATCTCAATGCTTGAAATAATTTGAATATACAGGGTATCATCTGTAGCTGGTAGCATTATCAACTCTAATCCATAAATAATGCTTGGAAAATTTCCAAAATGTCTTCTCTTGTCACAGAATTCCCAAAATATTTAATTAATACTATGAAAAATAGCCAAATATCACTTTTCCAAGGCTAACTCTGATCAGAATGAATGATACCCTGTATATTCAAATTATTCAAGCATTGAGATTTGGGGGTTTTAAGATGTTCTGAAACAGAATCTGGTGTTATTTTTGCGATAAAAAATGCCTAGTATGTTTTTCCCAACTTTTCAGTTTTCATTTGGTCGTAGTTAGCCGTGGAAAATGGATATACGAAGGTTACGTAAACATAAAGGTAGGTATTTCCCAGTACTACAACTTGAGTCAAAGAAAATTTCGAATTATTTCATGCTCAACGAAATATGAGGGTGTGGCTGCTCAAAGTGGGACACACTGTATAAAAACCTTCTAGATGATTTCAATGAAACCCGTCATGCTTGTACGCGGTAATAAGAGGTTTTTTAATGTACTTATAACGTCCCAGTGGCGTCCCAAGGGGTAATCTAATTAATATTAAGACGGATCATTGTACTCCACTGTTTTTTTGCATGTTCAGTTTTTTCTGGATTAATCCAATGAAAATAAATCTTTTTTGTTTATTTCAGCATCTTCCTTCATTTTTGACAAACAATTTGAAAATCGATTCCTTGGAACAAGAAAAAAAACTTCCTGAGAAATCAATATTAGGACAAATTTTAATGTATTCATTGTATTTTATCAGTAAACAGAAAAACAAAAATTCACAAAAATGACCGCCATTTTTTCCAATGCAAAATTCGCACCTACGAACGATGGATTCTGCAGATGCACCTTGTTGGTATGATCTCTAGAGCTTCTTGAACAATCCTCTCTAGGAAAATACCTTCGTCGTTGGGATCAGCATCCACTTTGGTTTCATTTTTTAAAAAAATCCATAGGGATTAAGTCAGGAGATCGTGCAGGCTTACGAACTTTGACACCCTTTATCTCGAAAACGAAGCAAGTTAGGCTGCATGATTAAGGGAAACAAATGTCTTATTTTTGCATAAAAAAACGATCCTAAACGTTTGGCGGTTTAACCCTGGGTCACCCTGTATAATATCACTCATACATCAAAGTTTCTATATTTCTGGCATCTGCTCACAAATTGCCTTCAAACAGTTCAAATTGGCTGAACCTGAAATGTTTTGGCATTATCTGTTCGACGTTAAATGAAGTACCTAATGGAGATTCTCAGTTCCATCAACGTCCAGCCCAGATTGATAGGACATTATACTTCCTCAAAATGTCTGAAGTATGTTTTCAGGTATGTTTTCTAGGTGCTACATGAAAGTGCACGGTTTCCTATGCATTCAATCAGTCTACGTAAGAAGCTCATGCTTGCTTTATAATTTTTACAATACATCCCAGTTCTTTATCCATTTATTACCAGACCTAAGTTTGGAAATAAATTTCTATTCTAGTTCAACTGTGAAATAGGTCAGTTCAATGCGAAACTTTTCTGAAGCACCAACTATCAAATCTCCCCGGTCTGTTATGCTGACCCTAATGGTTTTAATTTGTTCCACACATTGTCCAGCTCAGATTGAAGGCTACTGTACTTTTTTGTATTACTTTTTGTAGATGTTGATTCCATGTTAACTTATACTCAAAGATGATTTCTAAGTATTTTGCATCTTGGACAAAATTAATTTCTATCCCATTTAGTACAGGTGACCTTAGTCCTTGCAGTACTTTATATTATTGTTTTATGAAGGTTTACTATCAACTCCTCCTATGGTGCATTTTGCAATAATCACCTTTTGCGACATAGTAGGTATAGATGGCAGTGCTAATGTATTCTTAAATATGCGATAGAGGTGTAAAATTAGTATTTCCTCAACTTTTTCGAGAAAGATTCCATCTACTCCAGAGGATTTGTATAGTTTGAATTTACTGATAGCCCACCTAATTGTGTTGGGCCTCGATATATCCGTAGTTAGCCTCCATTCTAAGGCTGTTAGCCTGTTCAGCTTGCTTCTGGTGCGGATGTCTAGTATTATCGGGTCTAAAAAGTGTAGCTCTATGAGCATCTTTAGGCTTTCTTCAAATGTATAGGTGTTCTTATTCAAGAAATCTACTTGTACGTTCTTTGCAAGAAAAAAAAGTATAAAAAAATTAATAACATTTTCAAATATCTTATTAAATCTAGAATGATGCGATATTCAAGTTACAGGCTTCGATTTATAAAATACCCATTTGATAAATTTTTGATTCATTAAACTTTTTATTTATTCTGCAGTCCCATTAATTTCTCTTCACAGTAGAATGATACAATTGTACAAAATTGAATGTGTAGAGTCGAAAAACAAATTCGATATCCCCCCAGTTTATAACAAAAGTATCTGGCTGCAGAGAGGACTATTAGTAGTACGTAATAATATTGATAATAATATTTTTATTACCCACTATGTAATACAGAGGAATGTGTACATTTTAATAACAATAATTAATACAAAAAATTTATCGACACACATAACGGAGTATAGGAATAATACAGTGAGTAAAAGGCACATTGAGTCAGATAACAGCTGATACTGTTTCTGTTCTTCCATCAAGGCCAAAAAAAAATAAAGAAAATTTTTTTAGCAGCGTAATGACCCAGTCTTGAGTTCACTGGACATCGAATAAATATTGTTTGAATTTGAAACGGAATGCTGTTCGAGATAATTCTAAAAGTGTACGATCTTGAAAATATTATTGATGCAAATTGCGACATTGTATAGGAGAAAGAACGTCTATATATTTCTTTATTGTGTTTAGGAACAGTAAGCAATGTTCGACGGCGAGTGTTTAGATTATGGACGTCTGTCCTGAATTTTAATTTTTTGGTGACGTCGCCTAACATACAAATTGAACCATCTTAACTGTTTGAGCCTCTCTGGAATAGATATTCGACTAAATTTACGTATGCCATAAATGAGACGAACAGATGAATTTTGCATTTTCTGTATTCGACGAACATCAGCTCCATTCAGACAAGCACCGTATACTGCATCGCAATGATTGAAGTGTGAGAGTACCAAGGAATCACATAGCAATTTTTTGACTTCCTCTGATAGAAATTGTCGTTGTGTGTAAATCAGCTTAAGTGAAGAATATGCATTTCTCAGTTTATACGTAATTATGTTTTTTGAAACGTATAGATGTGTCTATTGTCATGCCCAAATTTTTATGTGACGATTTAATAGGTATATCTGAGCCACCTATTTTCAAAGAGACTTGATTATTCATGGAGGCTGAGATATTTTCTCTACCAAATATCATAAACACGGATTTCTTTGGATTAATTTTTAAAGCATGATCGGTTGATAATTTTTCTAATGATTATAGATCAGTGTTAATACAATTTATGGCTGTAGCCAAATCCGAATATCTGAATGAGAAGTATAACTGGATATCATCAGTGTAAAACTGATAATCAGAGTATTTTAAAACGTTAATATAATTCGAAGTATACAAAGTAAATAAGAGAGCACCAAGAATACTTCCCTGAGGTACTCCAGAAAGCAGTTTCATGGAAGTGGATGTCTCCTCCTTTATTTTTACAATTTGTGTTCTGTTATGCAAATATGAAGCCATTAGAGAGCGTGCTGATTTGCTGAATCCGGTATGATGCAAGATTGAAAAGAGTATATCATGGTCTATTAAATCAAATGCCTTTGAGCAGTGTCAAGTAAAATCAATATACTCATTTGATTTTTATCAATCGCATCTAAGATGTCGTCCAATACATCTGAAAGGGCCATTGCACAACTATACCATTTTCTGAATCCCGATTGTTTGATTGGTAGGATACTACTGGTTGTCAAAAAGTTGCGGATTTGTGTTTCCATTATTCTTTCAATAATTTTAGAGCAGGTTGGCAGAATGCTAATCGAACGAAGAACACTTTTGGTTGGTTGGTTGACTTATTTTTGGTAGTGGGGTGACCTTAGCAAACTTCCATGTATTGGGAAAATAGTTTTTCCATGGGCATATTCATTTATTATATGGGTGATTATGGGTATTATAAGAGGACAGCATAGTTGAGTGATTATTATATTTATATCATCATTGCCATAGGCTCGCGATTTAATATTTACTATAATATCACTAATCAGAAACTTCTTCATAAAATCATCTTGAAATATATACACTGGGTATATTTTCATGCTCAACCACGTACAATACAAATTATTGTAACGTGTAACATCAAATTAGAGAACACGATTTCCATTTCCTGTTATAAAAATTTCCGCAGACGTAAACTGTAATCTTGTGGAAAATTATCACGACACCTTCCTTCTACGCGAAAAAATTATAGTCTGAAGGGGTGATTTATTAATAGGCGAGTCGATGTACCAAGTTGATTGTTTTCTTCTTTGTAGAAATACATAACCAGCGAATTGATTACGAACGTTTTCTTTGAGAGCATGAAATAGCGTGTCTTACTTTGGAAGCATAAAGTCATTATTTACATAGGAAAGTAATGCAGCGAAAAATCCATATTTCAACATCTTTATGGAATGCTATTTTACTTCTCGTGGTATCAGTCCTACTTCCTGATTTTATTATTCAAAAATGAATCTGTTGTATATGGACAGTTTTTTGTATTAATAGATAGATAGATATTTATTTGAATATAGGTGAATTTAGTCAACTTTAGCACAAGCATTATCATAACATAAAAGGTTTTTAGCATAAACTTAACATTGTTGTATAAATGGCGCCATTTGATATAACAGATTCAACTTTCGCTTTTGACATATGTTTAAGCACAATTTTGAAGTGATGTTGACTGAATGCACCTTAAGTTATGTAAAATAGTATATTGTGTATCTAGTAGTAAAAGCAATACATTCCCGGACGACAATGTAAATTGTTGTCCGAGGCGTTAAGCCGAGGCCAACAAGCATTGAAGTCTGGGAATGTGCTTTTACTACGAGGTACACATACTATTTTTTCTGAAATCGCAATCAGCATTATCAAAAACTAAGGAATTCTACATATTGTTTGCGTGAATTCAATAAATGTCTAAAATGTAAACAAGCCGGCAAAAATATTCCCGTATCGTTTTCGATACGGAAAAGTACTTTTTCGGCAACCATCCGGGAAGTGTTCACTTCCCAGACACTTTTTCTTTGGGAAAGTAGCACTTCCCGGCCTAGTCCGGGAAGTACGTACTTTCCGGACTAGGCCGGGAAGTGCTGGAAATTTAATATAAATAAGAATTAGAATGTTTCTGTTGGTGCCTATCTTCTGTTCGAATTTAAATATATAATACAAATAAGAACTAAAATATTTGAAATATTCAAATTTGGAATCACAGCCAGGGTAGTTTACTCTGATCATAATTCTAATTTTTGTTCCCCCCTGTACACCGTTGAGAAATTTAGAAGTTTGATAACTTCAATATAACTATTTCGTAATGCACCAATTTTAATTAAGAATAAAATTTTCTGACAAATCGATAATAAAAAAGTTTCCATATGGCGCAAATTTTTGAAACTCACTGTATATAGTCATAACCACCTTTTCATAGGCAACCCATTTTAGGCGTTTTCGTCTATTTATGTATCTGAAAAAAAAGTATGTGTCATCCGGTTAACAGATGGATGAAGGTCGACCTCTCTTCGTCTCTTAGACTAAATGCGTTTAATTGATTTCTTATTCTACATGGTTGCCGAAAAAATAGTGTACGCAACACGTCCGAAGACAGTTTTTTTGGACTCGTAGACTTCCAGGACTCGCTAACGCTCGTCCTAGAATTTGGTCTACTCGTCCAAAAAAACAGTATTTTCTGGACTTGTTACGTAAATTACTATTCCCGTGCCGTTTAGGTCCGAGAAAGTTCGTTGCTTAGCAACGGACTAAAATACTAGATTAGCGTATTTTGAGGCCTGAAGTTGCTCCGAGAAAGTGGGCATTCTTGAACGATTTCAGAAAAATACATTTGTAGCAAGTCATTGCATTTCATCAGTAATTGCACACACGTCAAAAAACTGTCATTCAGCTTATTGCACTAAAAGATATATAACAGAAAAAATTGTCTGATACCTTCTATATAGTTAAATACATATAGACATACGCACACTTAAAAATGTATAGATAAAAACATATAGACATACGCACACTTAAAAATATATAAATAAAAAACATGTATTTAAAACACAATTGAAGTGCAAAAACGCAAATACAATCGCGAACCCTTGTACACAAATAGTTAAAATAGTTTAAATTCAACGCAATATATTCTCAATTATTGAGTCCTACATGTCAACACACAATGTATTATACATATGTCCATGAGAGAACTAGCAAATTCTTCTACAGAGTAAAAACAATGTTTTAGTAGGTAACATTTCAGCTTCTTTTTGAAATTATTGATTGGTAGCGAACATATCTTCTTCGGTATTTTATTGTAGATCTCTAGACGAGGAGAATTAATTGTTTTTCAATTTTGTAAGTCGAAAATACTGTGTTTTCAGGAGATTTGATGAAGGTGTGTTGTAGTTGTGAGACTCTGACATCAGTGGAAAATTATTTTTGTGTTTGTGAATATCAATCAGCGATTAGTATATGAACAAACACGGTAAGGGCATTATTCCATATTCACCAAACAAGGGTTTGCAGTGATCATTAAAATCAGCTCCAGATATTATCCTAATCCATTTTTCTGCAGTGTGAAGATTTTGTTAGCCGTACTTGCGTTGTCCCAAAGGATGACACCGTACGTTAAGTGGGAGTGCACAACTGAATAGTAGGCGAAAAGCAGCGTGTTGATGTTCAGAACCTTTTTTAGTTGTAACAGGAAGATATAACTTAATATTTTAGAGCCTATTTGATCCACGTGTTCCGACCAAGTGAGTCTATCATCTAAGATTATGCCTAGTAACTCAACAGAGTTTCCATTCGCAACCTGGTTGTTAGTGAAGATAGTAAGATGTTGGGTTTTTCTCTATTTAATTTGAGGTTGTTGGCGTTGTACCACATTTCGGCGTTGTACCACGTTTCGGCGTTGTACCACGTTTCGGCTTTGTTCTCTGCATCCTCAATAGCAACATTTAGGTTTGAAATATTTTTGTCCGTATCAACCAAGGTAGCGTCGTCTGCAAACAAAAAGACTTTGGAAAAAGCTAGAAAAACAAGTAATTGATGTAAATAATAAAAAGAAGTGGACCTAAAATTGAGCCCTATGGTACTCTATGCTTAACCGGTCTAATTTCTGATAACTCATCATTCACATAAACACATTGCTTCCTGCCAACTAAATACGATCTCAGCAGTTCTAGTGGTGGATGTCTAGTGCCATAGTATTCGAGTTTTTTATTAAGCTATCGTCAGAGACACAATCGAAAGCCTTGCTAAGATCGCACAGGGTAATTCCCGCAAATTCACCAAGCTCCAGACCTTCAACAATGTTTTCCACAATCTTACAGATAGCATCAATTGTTGAGCAACCAACCCCTCCTCAATCCAAACTGATTCCCGTGCAGAAGAGAGTATTTCTCAAAATACTTAACTAATCTTTGTTTCAAAATAATCTCGATGATTTTGGAGAATGCTGGAACTAAAGAAATAGGTCGGTAGTTATCGTGTAATTGATCATTACTTTTTTTTGGTATGGAAATTATTTTTGAGATTTTCAGTGCTTCGGGAAACAGACCTTCACTAAAACAAGCAATTATCAAGTATGTCATAGGGGGGATTAAAACATCTATAGATTCTTCAATTATCACGTTGTTCAGTTCATAAATATCGAAACTTATTGTGCGTTTCAAAATACTGATTGCATTCCTAACTTCAAAAAAGGTTACGGGTTCTAGAAAAAATCCCGTGTTGGTTTGCGGTACATGTTGAAGAAAATCAGTAGCTTCCATATCTGAAGGCGGAACAGAATTGATCAGATTGTCAGCCACGTTGGCAAAAAAATCTATGAATATGTAATAATAATGATAACAATAATAACTGTATTCACACCCAAAAATTAATACAAACAAGACAATGGCTACATGATGGAATAAATTAGTTCGGCGACAAGTGCAAAGCACTTGTTTCGCGAAGAAATATTACATAAAATTATAAATATAAACATATATCAATGTGAAAATATAAAAGTATAAAATCATGAAAATATAAAAATGTAAAAATTATAAGTAGGTACAAATTTTTTAAAAAATATATAGAGATATTAAAACACGTAAATATAATAATATTACAACATTAAAAATATAAATGAATAAGTAAATATAAAGATTCAAAAATATAAAAACATAGTAAAATAAAAATATAAAAGCTTAAAAATGGAAATGTAAAAATGTAAAGATGTGAAAATGTAAAAATGTTAATAATATTAATTGACATTTTTCTACAGTGTGACGAAACATTCCAACACTATATAATAGACAGGAACCGACAATAACAAACTTTAGGAATGAAAAGAGACAATCAACTGTAACTTTGTTATTGTTAACTTTTTAAATAATTCTGTCAGTTCAACTATTTATCGAAAGAAAAGTCATACCAACACAAATATCCACTATAACTCTGATCATCACACCAGCAAAAAGAAGGGAATTGTAAAATGTCTTTACCTACTACCAATATAGAATATCTAACATTACGATACTGATATGTCGTAATGAGATACTTTACCACACTAGTTCGGTAAAGTTTGAAAAATATCGATTTTTTTCTATTTTTTAATTTCAATTTATTTGATCGGAAAGGAAACAAAAACTAACCTATTGTAAATAAATACGCGCAATAGTAATAATAATATAACAGCAAAAAGTGGAGAAAAAAACATCTCCGAACATATCAATTTAACAAAACTAAATTTTAATGAACGGGTCAAAGTTAACAGTTCGCAGAAATAGTGACAACTGAGACACAATAAATCAACGCATGCTTGTTACATGATTCTAATATCATTGAGTTCAGGAAATTTAACTAACTTTCAGTAACTGACTAACGTTATTGGTAGTAGGTAGTACTACATTCTTATCGTAAATTCATATTACGATAGTTGGTGGGATATCAAACTCTGCCTAACGGCCTCGTTTGACAAATCTCCCATCTCATATCGGAATATGAATCTTTACAATAGATATTTCGTAAGTATGTATTACAATTAATAGTGCACAAATTGTTAGCAATTCTCATCAGGATCTGGAAGAGTAATTAGGTAAATCTTTTAAAATCTCATTTCAAGAAAAACTCTAATCCAGATCAATTCGTGGAAAAAAACATACTTATCACTTTCTGTCAGTTTCGTGAAAAATGTTTTTTTCAAAATTCTAGCAATTTCACTATTATTGTTAACAAAAACTAAAAATATGTTGTAAATACACATCCAACAACCAACATAATACCGTATGTCCACGGATTGTCTGAATAGATAAAACGAATTGGTCATAGCTACGATTTAAAAACAAATTTAATATACAACTAATGCATTGAGATCAATACTTTCACATTCGAAACCAAAAAACACTGGCAAATGTAAAAAAGTGTCGTTACCGCATACCTTGATAGTGTGGTGGAAGTTACACAGGCGGCTTTTTTAGCCCCCCCCCCCCTCACCTTTTAACTTTTGAACGGTTTGACGAGAAACATGGAACAAACATTATTTTGAATGGTATCACCGATTGTACTTTTCAAAATAAAAGACAATCTGGTTACCCGATAAAGGGGGCGGAGAGCAACATCAATTTAAAAATTTCAAATGACATGACATGACATGACATGACATGACATGACATGACAATGCATAGTTAGGAAATGTTTACAGGATTGTTTAAATATATTTTGCAAGTTGATTTTATTGAAAATATGAACAGGATGTTCATAAAATCAGATGTGGGATCATCTGCGGTTGAAAGACAAATTTTAGTCGCTATTTTCCATCGTTCAAGATAACCTCTCTTGCAAATTTTCCCTTTCAGATTTTTTCTTTCAAGTTAGGTTCCTTTCACAATATTTATCAGATGTAGTTCAATGTCCAGCGTGGCTTTAGCCGGGGAAGTAGTTGTTTTCTGTTAGACATTACAAAAAATAGCTTCTTTTCAATTAAACTATCTGAATGAAAATGCAAATTTTCACTTTCGGATGTTTCCTTTCAAGTTATATAGGGTTTTTTCACAATATCTATACAATATCTATACAATATATATCAGTGTAGATTGGGCGAAAATCTTGAAAATGAATAAAAATTAGACATCAACAATTTGAATTTGAGTTGGTGCCTGAATGAATTTTTTTCGTATTTTAAAATAGGGGTTCGGGTACGGGGCAGGTTTTAAATTAAAAAAAAAAATTACACAATTTTTCAGCATAATCTAAACTAAGATACGTAGAAATATTGTTTCGGCCTATAATAATGAATAGTCCATTCTGAGCAAGGTATGATTTCAACGCCCCATAGCATCAACTATTCATTTTTGGGGTTCGTCGCCCAATGAATTTCTATTCAAAATAACTTGAACTGCATCGAAATTCAGAAAAATCCAGCAATTTTTTTTCGTTTTGTGCCCATTTGGGGGAAGGAGGGATAACCATAAAAAACTTCTATTTCTCTAATTCAGGCATATTTAAACATTCGACGATACATTTAAAGGCACTCGAGTATTTTTTTGCGTTTCGCAATAGGAGTTGGGGAGAAGAAGGAGAGGGTAAGATTTTTTTTTATAAAACAGCACAATATTGTGCAACATTAGCAACAATAAAAGAAGTGAAAATAATTTTACCGGATTCAAATCTTCGCAAGGAGGGATTTCAACGCCCCGTAGCAGCAAAACTGGTATTTTTTTGGGTTGGCGCAATGGTAACATTGGTTGAAAATTATATGGACTACATCATACCAAAAATTCAAAAAAAATCCACCAGGACTCTAATTCCATAAGGAGCTTGCGGGGTCCTTTCAAATTTTATTGTATGACCAAATAATAAATATTTTGAAAGTGTAAATTTGCATTTTCATTCAGATAGTTGATTATTTATTAAATGTCCAGTTTCCATTGGAGATTCTTATCTATAAATGAGATAAGGGAGAATGTTATTCAAAAGTATAACTCACAGAAAATCGCTCATTTCATTGATGCGTGAATTGCATCTCTTTCGCTAGGCCTCCAATACCTTTTGGTCGACAAAAATCTATTTCAAGAATTGGAAAACATACTCTTCAGAAGCAATTTCACACTGTAATGAGGAATTGTTGGACTATTTCTTGTGCGGTGAAACTTTGATAATATTTTTCTGACATAAAACCTGTCATGGGTATGGCATGTTGATTGTTTTCGAAAATATGAACAGGAAGTCAGTTGTGGAATCGTCTGCGAGTGAAAGTTGGAATTTTGTCGCTATTTTCCATCATACAAGATAACCTCTCTTGGAACGGATTCATGTTGTAAAGAGAAACATTCTCAATTGTAATAACTGTTAGATATTACAAAAAAGTAACTTCAATTTTAACGTAGGTTTTTTCCATTTCCAGAGGAGTCATGTTTTGGTTCAATTTTCAATTTAGATTGTTTCTCTTTACAACATGAATCCCTTCCAAGAGAGGTTATCTAGTACGATGGAAAATAGCGACAGAATTCCAATTTTCAGTCGCAGATGGTTCCACAACTGACTTTATGAACATCCTGTTCATATTTTCGAAAAAAAATCAATCTGTTCGATTTGTTTAATAATTTTCAGTGTTACATTGTAGTTTCTTATTTATCCCGAATTTCAAAATGCATTTCAAAACCTATGGAGGCTAATTGCACCTATCACAAAAATATTTGAGGACTTAGGAGAGAAAACTCAAATGTTAAGATAATTTAAAAATGATTGGACAACAATGACAATATGACATTCACTACCCAAGTATTTGAAAATGTGTGCTATTCTCTGACCTGACAAGAGACTTGTTGCTTTAAATCATTCCTTGACAGAACCACCTTTCATATACCCAAAACCGGCAAACTTTTCATTTTCAACCCCTATTCCATAATTGCCGGTGCTGTATCAGGGGTAGTCCGGGACGAAGAAAGATAAAAGAAATAATCGTATCTCATTTACATATTTGCGAGAGCCGTGACAATAGGCGACGATGTGCATGCACCTAGGTGACACATACGCTCACATACGTCATGGCATGTGTGCCCTTAATAGCTGGTTTTTTGATTGGGGTGCCACCCTACGACAGCTGCTCGTACGGCGCGTGGTCCCCCTTCTCAGACTACACCTGGCCGAAGGGCCGTATCTAACAATCGCCCTGTGATTATGTATTTTTGTTCCATATATGCGCGACCACATAGTTGGTACCTGCATTGATCAGTGGCAGAACATTAGCTTGTTAGTTGTGCTCCTACAGCAGCCAATTTATGTCACGGTTCTTGAATAAAGTCGAACACTTATCGAAAAACATCCTTGATAAAACGTCTACAACGCAAATCTGTGGTTGTCAAATCTTCCTTCTCACTGATAATTTGCGAAATAATAACTCACTGACGTTTAAACTTCACTGAACCTCAAACAATCTGAAAGGACAAATGATGCTCCAGACAGAATATAGAAAAATCTGGTTACAATCGAAAATTCGAGTCTAGAAACTTACCCAGTAATTCTGGAACTTTACCGAGGTCCAAGAATTTTTTCGTATATTCGGTGATATTCTTTCTTAATTCCAGGTTTGTAGCAATAGTAAAAAATGCAAAAAAATAAATTTTTACCAAAATTATGCAAATATATTGAGTTTTTACTTCAAGACAAATAAGTAGATCTGTAAATTATAATAGTCATTATTTTGGGATAGTTTTTGACAGCTAAATGTCTTTCAAAACACATCTCTAATATGTTTTTAAGGCTCAGACAATGATAGACTTAATTTTTTTTTTTAAATTCAGTAGTAAGATATTGGGTGAGTCTAACAGCGTGCAGCGGTGGCAGCCGCTTTTACGCTTCACGTGATAGACGGCTTACAGCTCTTGCAGCCGCTGTAGATAAATAAAGCGCTTTATTTTCCTCTGGATTTATTTGAAGAGGTTCAGCGGCCTGTAATTTGACATTTTATGGACCGTCTAGTAGACTTGTGAAGCGCTTTTATGCTTCATCCAGCAAAGCGCTTTCCGCTTTTATCTCATAGACACATCCATTTTTTACATTGTACTTCCTTTTTGTATGCTCATGGCTAAATAAATGATCTCTCTCTCTTTTATTGATAGAATCGATAGAAAGAAGGTTTATAGCAACAGTAAAAAATGCAGAAAAAAATTGTTAATAAAGTTATACAAAAGTATTTAGTTTTTACTTCAAGAGGATTAAGTAGATCTGAAAAGTATAATAATCATTATTTTGGGAATAGTTTTTGACAGATAAATGTTTTTCAAAACACATATCTCTAATACGTTTTTAAAGCTCTGACAATCAATGATAGGCTTCATTCACAATAAGACAAAAAGAAAAATCTCCTCTTGATTGTACGTGACTTTATAGTTGTGTAGATCCTAGCAAGTTATTTCAAAATTTTTATATACATTTCAACGATACATTGAATAAAGAGTGTATCTAAGATCGAAGGTTATAGACCCATTAGAGGAATGGTTCAATACAGATGGTAGAAACGCCATTTTTAGCGGAATTCTGCTCTAAATAGAATCAAAATTACTCTTTTTGATTGGAAAAAAATATATTTAAAATAAATGCAGTCGGTACCTTCTTGAAACCAACCAATCTGAAATTATTGTGGAATACATTGAAAAAAGTACTTTATCCATAATGTGACAATATTATTAAATCAGTTAAGATAAACGGTGTTATGGTTGATGAAAATTTGCCGAAAATTTTCAACGAATATTTTGTGAACAGTATTGAAGATTTCACAAGAATTTTGAATACTGGTACGTCCAAATTAAATACAGAAGGCTCTTTATTCAAATCCCTTCAAATCCAATGAAAAAGGGTTCCACGTCAGAATAACATAGATACAGAATATCACGTGATAATATCACATACATGAATAACACATACAAAAATAACATTAAAGAAATATATCATAGTACAATAATAACATGAATCATAATAACATTTCTCGGAATAATAATATTCTAAAATAACAAATCAAAATAATATTGCCTCTTTTTGAAGATTTGAATTATTAGGCTGATCTAACCTGAACGAACGAACCAAGCTCGCAAGTTGGGAGCTGAGAAGTTGAAGAAAAATTCATTTTGAGGGTAGTATTTTATTAGTCTGATCTAACCTGAACGAACTAACCTAGCTCGCAAGTTGGGAGCTGAGAAGTTGAAGAAAAATTCATTTGGAGGGTAGTATTTTATTAGTCTGATCTAACCTGAACGAATTAAGCTAGCTCGTAATCATCAGTATTTCTTTGCGATAATAATTGTGAAAGTGATATTTTCTCATAATGTTATTCATTAATAATGTTATTTCATATAATTGTTTTTCTTTCCTGTGTTGATTTAGTAAAATAATATTTTGTTGTGTTATTTTTACAACTAATATTATTTGAAAATATGATTGTGACGTGCCACCTGAAAAAGAACTATACAAGTTAAGGAATATAGAACTGTCAAACATACGTAAAATAATATTCATAAAAAAAATTCCGAAGATGAAATCAATTTGAAACTGTTCAACAATTTTTTTGGTAAAATTGGTTATCCTCTATCAAATACCTATTATCAACACATCATCTCGATATCTCAATTACAGACGGTTTGAAAATATATTCAATAACACCCATACCAAAATTTGAAAAGACGAAGTTACTTAAGGAGCATAGGCTTCGTGACAAAATAAATCGATAGAAATATTCGATGGATAATAAAATTTTCATTGTACCTACAAGTGTTTCTAAACAAAGAAAGGGCATTTGAAGTTGTATAGATAGAAACATTTCGTTGTTGAAATTAAAAAACTATTTTGACTGTGATAAATCAAGAAGAAGAATATTCAACAAAAATATAGGTAAGCAGTGGAGTACCGCAAGGTAGTGCATTGGGGCCTCTGCTCTTCATAAAGTTCGTAATTGATAATTTTTTTATTAAGTTGGGTGACTGCAAAATGCACTTTTTTGCTGATGACAACACAATTTTATACGTTTCTGGACAATGTGTTGACGTTGCTATTGACTTAAACAACATTTTATTAGAAATCGAGAGTTGGATGAAAACAAACAAGCTGCATATGAATCCAAAGAAAGCAACATATATGATAACAGGGAAAATCACATATTTGGTATATAGGCAACATAATTCTACGGTGGATTTTGAAGGTGCGATGTTGAAAAAACTAGAATCTATCAAGTACTTGGGAATCATTCTCGATCAAATATTTTTCACCGCACATTGACTATGTTTGTAAAAAGCAATCAAAACATATTTATTATGCTCATCGTGTGAGTATGGATTTCCTTATATGCTATATAGACAAATTAAAAATACATATACAACTTTTATGGATGCCGAGAACTTTGAATTCAATTCCAGTTCAGGAATATTTTCAATTTTGAACATTATAGTTTTTGTATGAAAGCTTTTGAATGAGTCACTTCAGGAACGATGTCTACAACTATTATAATACTTTGAAAAAGTAGTTTTTAATACATATCGCGAAATGTTCACATTTTCTTTCTCGGCAATATTACGTTTGAATATTTTCAAGGAAAAGAAACTACCCAAACACCAAAACTACGTCACAATCATACTCGACGCGCGTTTCGCCAACAAAGTTAGCATCTTCAGGAGCTAAAAGCAGTAAGTATGAGGCTAATTTGGCAGGCTAACTCAACCAATTTAAAAATTAGGAAATCCATGACCTCACACAATCCTGGAATCCATCGGAAATGGATAAGAGAGATGTTTGTTGAACGAATTCTATGTCACCTGGTAAATTATGGGTTTCTTGAGTGTGGTTTAAATTCACTTATTTGAAACATTTCCAGTCGACACAAGCACCTTGATGCAACAAAACAGATGATAAAGGTCCTTCCTGTGCATCTGCCAATTTAATAAGTTACACCAATAATACCTAACTCAACTCTACCGGGTGATTCTCCAAGGTGGCTCACCCCTATAACTTTTTTATTATTGAAGATAGAAAAACGAAATTTGGGGGTTGTGTATTATAGTTCAATTTACATTTTTTGACATATTAAATTGCTTTATCGTACTTCCGGTTCGACCGGAAATGAGCATAACTTTCGATTTTTAAATGGGACATCCTATATATTTTTACTTATTTCGATCGAGAATGACATTCTAAATCCAACAACACCTCACTTGTCAATATTTGACAAATGAAGTAATTTTTATTTCAATTTTCATTTTTTGATCTAGAATGCCATGGATCGTGTAAATCGCTTCATTCTTGATCAAGTAACATGGGAAAAATACGACTTTGAGGCTTTTGACTTCACAGTCGTTGAAAGAATTATTCAAAAGTCTCAAATATGAATTTTTCCAGTTAACGTGAATTTTTCAAATGGAAAGGGGGTGGCTCGTCGGCTTTTTGTGAAAGATCATTTTCTTACGAATAATTTGATACCACACACTTTCACTTTATTTTCACTATTTCTGTGAGCGATTGCAAGAAGCGACCATACCCAATTACAAATAATACGTATTCGGTATGCACTGAGTCCTGTTATTCTAGTTATTCGTGACAAACAATTGAAGCTGTTGCTAGGACTATACCTAAACAAATAGGCCAATGAATATGCTGTCACTTTCAAAAATTCTTTTGTTGCATAGTTCATAATTTGATATGGAAAATTATACTAGAAACGAGAAAATTGACATGTTGCTAATTTACGGAGAAGCAAAAAAGAATGCATCTGATGCAGCTCGAATTTATGCTCAGAGATTCCCTAATCGTCGCCATCCCACTCGGCACTATTTTCCAAAACTGGAAAAGAAAATGCGAAATGAACCAGAAGAAAATGCCAATAAATTCATCGTCAGTGAAGAAAAAGAAGTAGACGTGTTGGCCTATGTTGAAGTGAATTGTACGGCGTCAATTCGCCAAATTGTTTCTGAGTGTGATATAAGTTATTCGTCCGTTTGGAGAATTCTCCACAAATATAATTATCGATCATTCAAGTACCAACTACACCAACATCTTTACGATAACGATCACAACCGAAGATTAACTTATTGCAACTGGTTTTTGACTAAATACAGAGAAGATGTACGTTTTCCATTTAAAATTATTTATTCAGATGAAACTCGATTCACCAACTTGGGTCTGTTTAATCGGAATAATAAAAGGTACTGGTCACAAACAAATTTACATCTCATGCAAGAAGGAAATTTTCAAGAGCGATTTGGTTTCAATTGCGGAGGAAAACTTTTAGGCCCAATAATTTTCGACGGACAACTTACTGGGGAAAAATATCTGCAGTTCCTTAGAAATCAAATAAATGATTTCATTGAAGATTTGCCACTAGCTACCCAATTTGATATCTATTTTCAACAAGATGGAGCGCCACCTCACAATTCCCAAATCGTAAGAGAACATCTGAATGACACCTTCCCAGAAAAGTGGATTGGCACCAATGGACCTATTCAGTGGCCTGCGAGGTACATTCTTGAGATGTCATATTTTTTTATAATGTATTATTTCTTTTTCATATTCTAGATCACCAGATCTCACTCCACTAGATTTTTTTCTCTGGGGAACAATTAAAAATCAGGTTTATAATACAACATCAGCTACTCGTGAAGAACTGGAGTATAAAGTAAGGGTGGCATTCCAGAACGTTACTGCGGAACAGCTAAACAATGTGGTGCGCGCAACAATTGATAAAGTTGAACTTTGCCGTGATCAAGGAGGGGGTCATTTTGAAAATTTAGAAACTTAATGGACTAATGGTGAAATTTGCGTCTTTTAAACAATTCTTAAAACGACTGTGAATTCAATTGTTTGTCACGAATAACTAGAATAACAGGACTTAGTGCATAAGTATACCGAATACGTATTATTTGTTATTGGGTATGATCGCTTCTTGCAATCGTTCACAGATATAGTGAAAATAAAGTGAAAGTGTGGGGTATCAAATTATTCGTAAGAAAATGATCTTTCACAAAAAGCCGACGAGCCACCCCCTTTCCATTTGAAAAATTCACGTTAACTGGAAAAATTCATATTTTAGACTTTTGAATAATTCTTACAGCGACTGTGAATTCAAAAGCCTCAAAGTCGTACTTTTCCCATGTTACTTGATCAAGAATGAGGCGATTCACACGATCCATGGCATTCTAGATCGAAAAATAAAAATTGAAATAAAAATTACTTCATTTGTCAAATATTGACAAGTGAGGTGTTGTTGGATTTAGAATGTCATTCTCGATCGAAATAAGTAAAAATATATAGGATGTCCCATTTAAAAATCGAAAGTTATGCTCATTTCCGGTCGAACCGGAAGTACGATAAAGCAAGTTAATATGTCAAAAAATGTAAATTGAACTATAATACACAACCCCCAAATTTCGTTTTTCTATCTTCAATAATAAAAAAGTTATAGGGGTGAGCCACCTTGGAGAATCACCCGGTATATCAGAAATTCAAAACCGACAAAATATGTTTTTCAGATAGAATTTGATAGGATCGAAAGGGCATATCCGACCCCTTTTCACAGCAGATGCATTGAAAGTTTTGTTTCGTCGAATACAATGATCACATTTTCACCTTACCGAAATGGGCATTCTTCAAACGTACGCATTCGAAATAGGCACGCGTAGAAATTTCATTCATTTTATTTTTCTCCGACACGTGGCCCTATTCGCAACCCTAAAAATTGAAGGTATAAGATACAATGCAATGGTAAGTAACCCCACATCAGGTAAAGTGAATGACTCATGCTGATGCATATCTCCGTCTAATTTAATTACATATACTGCATATAGTACCCATGACTCTTTACATTTCTCTAGTGTTTCCAGCCAATTTTTATTTTGTTAATTGAACTACACCGAATATGTCCACATTAAATCCTTTTCCCATTTTCATTCAACCAAAATTATTTCTAGTAAAAGGGAAAACAATCGAGCTTCATTTCGCAGAAATTCATTATTTATATTGCTTTCAATAGAATAATAATAGATATTGAATCATTTTCGAGGGGTGTGCCACTTCAAAAGTAGGTGTACAAATCGTTGAAATGTAATTCAAGTAATTACATGTGAGTACAAATATTAGAAAAAAAAGTAGATTTTATTGAGAGAAATCACGAAGAAGTACAAAAAAACATAAAAAATGTTAAAAGGTATGAATAAGTTAAAAGAAGTACAAAAAATTAATTAGAAAGTCTGCTGGATTAAAAACACGTGAGTACAAATATTATACTAAAAATTATGCACTAGTAAAAATCACGAAGAAATTTTAAAACTTACAAAATATAGTGCAAGATAGTATAAGAAGGTACAAAAAAGTACAAAAAATACAGAAATTATAAAAAAGTACAAAAACTACAAAAAAGTATAAAAAATATGAAAAAGAACAGAAAAGTATGAAAAAGTACCAGAAAGTGTGAAAAAGGACACTGGAGTAGAAATAAGTATGACAAAAAAGGGTCGAGGGTTCAAAATCCCCGTATGGTCATCGGTCTCGTGCATGGCATCACACGTTAAAAGGTAAGGGCTACGTCTTCCCCAGCTCACACAAGTCTCTCGAAGACTTCCGAGGGTTGCGCGTAGGAGTACAATCGGTTGACGGAAATAACAATTTTAACAACATTTTTTTAAAATTTTTTTAGCAAACTACAGGCTGTAAATTTTAATGTTTTTACCAAAAATTCACTGAAGATCTTGCAATTTTATCATTGCATTTCGTACATATACTGTCGACAAATATATACGTGCATTCAAATGTATAGAGGAAGCCTTATTCATTCAGTGTACACATCTGACAGCACAATTGCTATAGCAATTTAAAACCAAATGAAAAAAAATTCAAAGTGAAGAAGATCGCATCAAAGTCAGCAAAAATAATTACAGTAATGTATGAAAGAGTGAGAAAAAGTAAAAATAAGTATGCAAACAGAGGAAACTAATATGAAAACAGAGGAAAGTGAAATGAAAAAGTAAAAAAAGAAAGAGTAGAATAAAGAAGAAAAAGTAAGAGTATTTTCAAAACGTAAAGTAAAATACATAAAATAATTTTGAAAGTACAAATTATTCCTGTCTGAGTTCAACTTTTTTGTTGATTTATCTGCGAACCAAGAAGTTAATAAAGTGCAAGACCCGAGATGTTGCCAAATCAAATTTTAATTCTTTCATAAACCGACCCCTCCACTACAGCTGTCTTCTCAAAGAATTGGATCGATAATCAGGTGAGAAGTCATATACACTGTCTATAGATATCGGAGTTCCCCAAGGACCAATACTGGGACCAATATTTTTTATTATTAAAAAATAAAAAAGTTTCTCCACGATCATCACAGAATTTGCCAATTCTGAAATCAAATTTGATTACAGAATGCTGGAATTCTCTCTCTTGAGATTGAAGAAATATTCTGCAACACCTCTGCCCCCATGCAATTTAAATGTATTTAAATTCTCTCTCTTGTGATAGAATAACACTCTCACACTGGTTAGCAATAATAACATTAGCCTTGACGCAGTTGATTGTCATCGTAGTGGCAAAATTTGAGTAAGTGTCAAAATTATTGCTGTCACGTTTCCTATCTTTGATCGTGGAGAAAGTATAGTCTGCTTCTCGGTTAGAATGAAAATTCGTGATGCTCGCATCGAATTTTCATTCTCACCTTGTTACAGAATATACTATTATTCGCTACGAGACAAGAAATGTTTCACCAAAATATTTGAATGCTGACGCAGTTACATTATATTCTGATGACTCCACAATTTTTTTTTTTTTTAACAAGGCTTTAGTATGGTTTTCGACAAATAATTCAAAACTGAACACAGAAAAAACAAGTGAAATATTTTTTTTTAATGTTGGTCAAGAAAGTAGCTTTAAATAGCGTTGAACAGGTATACATATTGATACGAAATTGAACTGGAAGGAACATATCATCAATTACTCATCCAAAAAACTAAATAAAGTATTGTGCCAACGGAATTCACAACTCTAGATACCGCACTAACATATTATTATTATAGTAAGTTCCATTCCATTTTTTCGTACTTACCTCTTCTTTGGGGCAACTCCGTAGAAAGTGGGAGAATATTTAAACTACAAAAAATGTGCGAATAATAGCAAATGCTAGTTAACGAGAACACTGTAAACCGCTAACCGCTATTAAAAAAATTCAGGATTTCACCTTTACCCTCAGTAATGTATGTTTGTGAAGGAAAACAAAAAAAAAATCTTCTGGAAAAAAAACCCTAGGAAAAAAACCTTACGAACTAAGTCTAACCAGAACGAACTAACCTTACGAAGACATTTCAGTGCGTGGAAATTGGTAGAGTAGGTAAGTTTTGCACCATTTTTTCTTGTTAAAATACATTTTGTGAGGAGTAATATTTTGGTATGATTTAACCAGAACGAACTAACCTTACGTAGACATTTGAGTGCATGGAAATTAATAACGTTAGGTCGGTTTTGCACCATTTTTTAAATTTGTTACTTTTTCCTTTTTCTCCTGAGGGTGTTTATTCTGTTTTTTCTTCAGTAAGTTTAATTTCATGTTTTTTTCCGTTTTTTTTGGGGGTACTTTTACCGTTACCATATTCTCAATGGAAGTGAGATATATTTTCAAACTTTACAACTCCACGTAAACAAGAATCGAATATGTTTTTCGGAAAATACAGTTTTTTGCAGTCACTGAACGCATTAGCGATGCACATTATCCAACAAAATGTGTCTGATATATTTTTACTCATTCAATATTTTTTTATCAATTGCCAGACAAGCAAACTCAAACCTCTACCGTACTATCACCAACACTTTGTTGATTTACATGAATGACGTCCTGAACCGCATTCATTCATGCCATATTTCGTGAACACGTGCTACTTACTATAAACATTCCTTTACAAAACGTAGACGACCTTCTTGAGTAAATCTTGGGTAACGGATGCATGACGTCACAGTAGCGTTAAAACGAGGGGTTCCCTTATCTGCAAAAGACCTGTCTGAAAGTCGGTGTACTTGGCACAACTACTTAAGAAGGTCAAAGAACAGGTGCGATGAATTCTTGCGCTTTGTACTTGGACTGTTATAAAGGGAAGTGCGACCCAAGAAACTCATGAATGCATTTTTGCTGGAGGGTTGATGTTTAGTTTGCGTTGATTTTATAACCAGTGGTGGATAGACTATATGTATTATTTTAATTTACTTTAAATAGTTGGTTTGGTTACATAAAATATACAGGAACATTTTTTCAGTTGAAACAAAGTGTATTTGAATATACTTTATATTGAAATAATAATAATGTGAACAGAACTCATAAACACTTTGTACAGTGGTTACTATATTATTATGTTGTTATATACTTGAAGGTAGTTTTGAAAATACATCTAGTCTAGTGTTTGCGACTGTTTACTTTTTTCAAGCACTTCTTATTTTCTGAAAGAGCATTACAAGAGTGTCTGGTTGGTTATGGTCCAAAAGTAGGATGGTATATATCGTTTCTGGGCAGGAAGAAAAGTAGTTACTTCTAGAGACAAAATTTTTTCTTCCAAGAATGAAGTGGTTGTTTACATTCATTCAATCAACAATCAAGGAATGAATCTGTACGAAAATTGTCGGTGTCCTCTCATTGCTAGTTATAAGAATATCAGAATAATAAAGAACACGGAAAAAAAAGCAGAAGAAAATATTCTGGAAAGCATCGCGATGAGATAATGACGAATTATACAAACCCCAGTAGTTCTAGCGAGAATGGAAAAGAAAATGAAGCGATAATTTCTGTCAAAGGCGTGATACACGCGTAAACACACAACGAACTCCTTTAAAATAAGTCCAAAATAACTAAATAAGACTTCTCTTTTTCATCCATGTTAACTTTAATGTTATCAATACTTCCAGTACAATTTCACAGCATCCAGTAGTCTTCCTGTGTCGTTACTACAGAAACGGTTTGTTGGCACGCCGCGTGTTTTACTGTTTGACTGTGTTTGCTCGTAGTTGCTTCAATTTCAAGTTATTTTCAAGAAGAAGGGTGTTGATTATGATAGTGGTAGTGATACTCCATCAGTTTTCTTTGAGAAAGCAAATGCAATAGTATCTAATATGTTACCGGTCAAATCCTAGTTAATATATGAAAAAACAAATGACCAATTTCGTGAATGGTGCGACAAGAAACATGTGAAAAAGGTTTCTGAAAATGTGCTTATTTGCTATTGTGGCGGAGCTGCGGGCGATGCCGGACCTGAACGCTCACGTAGTCAGTGCGTGACCGCGAATTACTTCCGAGGCGCTTTGCTTCGAGAAGAATCTGGTCTAATCGGAGAACGTTCCTAAGGCTTTTCGAGAAATATCAGGAGCATTTTAGGAAAATGAACAATGTATATAAAAGGAACCACGCAGCAGAGGACAGTCAGTGAAGCAGAAGTCGAACATAAATAATTGTCCAGTGATAGTGATATAAATTAGAGTATTGTGTTGAAATTGTTGAATCATTGTATTTCGTCAAATAAATTATTTTAGAGTGAATTTGTTTACACTATTTTGAGGAAAAATAGAAAATTATAAAACCTCCTACGTTATGGAGTGTGTATGTTGAAAAGTTCATTGAACGTTAAGGAAAGTATTGATATAAGGAAGTTTTCAAAAGCGTCGGATACCGAGGAAATCTAAAGTTATATCAAGGGATGATATCAATAAATTTATTCAAGATGCTGATAACGAAACAAATTTACTTCATAAGGTACAGATATAATCATACTTTTGTAAGATTAGTAGTAATTTCAATATTTTTTATTTGTATAGGTCGTCCTAATTTTGGGTATCTGCGGTGTCTGTTGCTGTGAAGAATTATTACATATAACTATCGATGCCATGGAAGATGCTGTATATATTGATTGCTAAAATACCTGATACGGAGACCTATTGCGCAAGAACGTTTACTGTTTCAAATTCAGATTATATTGAGAAATACCACAAGTATAGAACACTACGGCGGCCTCATATAAAATGTAACAGATTATTTTTGAAATATTTGAGAGGAAAATGTATTAACCAACATGTGGGGATAAATAAAATAGGAGAAATTCCCAGCTTGATTGCAAAATGGCTTGGAAAAGACATGTATAAGAGCTACACAGTTCACTGTTTCAGGAGATGCTCTGTAACTCTTCTGGCCAATGCAGGGGGCAACATTACATCCATAAAACGTCACGGTGCCTGTGGCTGGAAATCTGCCTCCGTAGTAGAAGCATATATAGAAGAATGATAGAAGATAGTTTGAATTACAAAATTGAGATTTCTAGCAAAAACATTGAATTGTCCATCTTCTTCCAAACAAATTAAAATATCTGATAAAATTGTGGAATCAACTCTTCAAGAAATATCTAACGTTTCCGATCAGCAGCAACATGGAACATCTTCGGGAATTTATTTTGGTAGTAATTGTTTAAACATTCCTAATAATTATTATTCCAATAAATGAAATTGTTTTATGATGAATAATCAATTAATAATTGACTCTGTTGAAAATACATTTTTCAAAAAGTAATATTTCATGTTTATTTTGGCAGAGAGAAAAAGTAAACATTTACGCAAGAGATGCAGAAATGTCAAGTTTTTTTGACAGTTGTACAAAATAGCTATTTATGATACAAGTTCGTAAAGTAGGACTTTTTTGTATGAGCGTGAGGTTTGTTGAATAAGGCGCAGACGAATTGTCGTATCATCAAATAAAGACTTCCGAGTTATATTTGACGCAAAATACTGTATTTTTCAAAAATGCATTAATGTATGAACAGTGTGTAAAAAATTACTTCACGCACAGTTGATGATTTACTTTACGCACTGTCAGCAGTGTGTAACAGCTTAGTTTACGCACTGTCGTAGAAAAATGTCTTTTTGTCTAAACCATGGCATTTATTCGATGCTCTGATGCTTTCAGATCATAATTATTACGTTGCGTTATCTCAAAACCCTACTACCCTAGTGAATACTATTTATAACATGTTGACAGTTCAAGCCATGCATAACCTGATCAAATCATAAATAGTCCTGGCATATATCGCAATCGTATCAAAACAAATATTTGGAAATAATTAATTGAGCATAGGAACTCTTTGATGGAGCGGCATCGGCGATCATTTTCGATGGGGAGCAACAACAATGCTGTGAGTCGGCGGATAGGGCCATATGGCCACTCGAAATTCACTTAATTACGCTCAGATCATGGGTCTGATTTATTAACATTATACTTGGGCATACTGTTGCTTTTTACCGGGGAATGTAGAATGCTTGAGACCTTGAGTCGCGATTATGAATAGTCCTGATGGCATGCATCGTGAAATAATTGCTTCTATTCATTGTATTGAAAAAAGGCCGGCACATTTTATATTGGACTAGAGTTTACTTTTGATGTGACTCTTGATATACTACAAACTAAAAATGCATAATGATGTCATCATGAAGGATATAACGGAATAATGAAAGTATTCGCCAGATGGTAAGAAGCGAAACGTATAAAAGCCTAAATAAATGAATATAAATATTTGAAACCCTTAGTCGCTGACATGGTGAAATACGCGTCCAGTGAAAATGATGATGATGTATTTGAATTTAAATAAACGGTTGTTCAAATATTTTGTTTAGTTCCAAGAAACAAGCACACCCATCACATTAATATTAAAAAGCCATTTCTTTTGACACTTTATTTGTTACCTTTTATTGACATAAAAACCTTATTTTCTTCAACAGTCAATTTTATTATTTCCTTTGGGTGGGAGGGGGGATTTAATCAGTTAGTTGAGGTTAAGGGGTTCGCTGTCACCTGGAAACTTTAACTGGGGTTCGTGGAGCCGAAAGTTTTAGAAACCCTGATCTAGACCATTCAATCCAAGATGCAAAAAAATGATCTATAGGAAAGTAATTGAAAATGATAGCAACAACGCAAGTGGTTTGTGGAAAGTTGTGGGAACAATAACCAGTCAAACAAAGAAAAAAATATTAGAAGAAATAATCTGCACTGAAGATGGCGAAATAAGCAAAGATGAGAAAGTAATTTCAAATTGTTTTTTTGACTATTTTTCAAATATCGGTGAAAAGTTATCCAAAGAAAACAAAATTATTCCTTTCCAAAAACCACCAGATGTAAGTCCTTTTTCTTGGTAGAAACAACATCAGAAATACTACCAACAATAGAAAAACTTAAAAATAAAAAGTCTCCAGGTGTTGATGATATCAAATTTGAAACTTTGAAGTTGATCTCACGATATATATCAGAACCCCTCGCATTTATTATAAACTGGGCAATTCGTACTGGAAATTGCCAAATGCTTTCAAAACCGCCATAATAACACCAGTTTTAAAAAAAGGAAACAGACTTGAAGTAGAAAACTACCGACCAATATAACATTGCGAAAATCTTTCTCTCAATAAATACATATTATCATAAGGGCAATTCGGTTTCAGGGAAAGCAAATCAACACAAGCTCCGATAAATCACCTGACATCAAAGTGAGTAAATACATTGACAAGAAGTATCCAGTCCTATGCAGTTTTGTTGAACTTGCGAAAGCGTTTGATACTGTCAGCCACTCCCAAGTTCTTGAGATATTAGAAGGACTTGAATTCAGAGGAACATCTTATAATTTACTGAATAGTTATCTCAGTAATAGAAAATGGACGATGAAATCAGTCATGATAAAAGAACAGTAAGGTATGGTGTTCCCCAAGGTACTGTCCTGGGTCCGATTCTCTTTAATATATATCTGAACGATCTCTATAAACTACAGATGGAAGGAGACGTAATTAGTTTCGCAGACAAAACTGCAATCATATACAAAACTGGTTCCTGGGAAACGCTCAAAACCGCTTCAGAACTAGATTTCAAAAGTATTATGGAATGGTTCGACAGTCGTTTGCTTTACATTAATGTTGATTAAACTGTTTACGTTCCATTCACCTCAGACAAGTACCTACCTACCTATAACAGCCTAAACATTTCTACTAGACTGGATATTTCAAGATAGAATCAAATGTAAGTGTAAAATATCTAGGTATTTATTTTGAGTGCAATTTAAAACGGGACATTCATGTCAATTATGTTGTGAAAAAGGCCAGGTATCTACTGTATAGAATGAGAAATTTTCGCAAAATGTTCGATATTAAATACTAACGGATTATTTATTCTGCACTCCTTGAAACCCACATCAATTATGGGATAATCGCTTGGAGAGCTACAACAAAAAATCATATTTCACAGGTAGATATTAATCAAAGGATGCCAATTGAAAGCATCTATCAAAAACCATATACTTACCGCACAGTAGACCTATATAAGGATATATAAGGATACCAAAATCATGGATATTAGACAACTACCTATATCTTTTTCAAACGGTAACTAGACAACAACTTAATAAACATGAATTAACGCCAGTTGACCACACCCATGCTACTTGGTACAGAAATAAGTCAGTATGTGTACCAAAACCAGAAAAAATACTTTACGGAGGTCTTATGTTTACTTGGGACCAAAACTTTATAATGTAATACCACCAAAATTCGAAGAAATCGACTCTGTTTCACTCTTCAAGGGATTGGATGACATGAATAGAAAGACTAAAAATTCTTCAACTTGATGATCCGACTGTAATGCAAAATTTTTGATGAGGAATTGCAGTTTCCTAGATACAATGTTATATTTGGATATGCCTGTATATGTATGTATATTTATGTATCCATGTACAAATGAGTGTGAATATTTGTGGAGTTTAATATTTTCTCTAATAATATTATAATTATTAGTATTTTTATTATAATATTACTGTTATTAATATTTCCCCCATGTTATTTTATGTATCATCGTTATTTTTGAAACAACTGATATATTCTGTTTTTCTCCATACCCAAGCTCGAGGGCAACCTTTTCTGGGTTCACTATATCTATTTCCCTTCTTTTCTATCAATTTTATTGTATATGTATATATATATATATATAACAGGAAGTTATTCATGACATCTACAGTCACTAGTTGAGTGGATTCGTTTTGATTTCGAGAGCTCCATAAATCCTTTCTGATGAGTGCGTTAGCACGAAACAGCTGACAAAGGTTAGAACTCTCGGAATTAAAACGAAATATACTCTATTTTCACTTATATATATATATATATATATATATATATATATATATATATATATATATATATATATATATATATATATATATATATATATATATTATATAAATCCTTTATTTAGTCCATTTGGCTAATACATATTTTTAAGTAATTGTATAAATTTCAAGAAATGAATAATACAACATACTCTCACAAATTGGGCATTTGAACCCTTGTCACAAAAAATAAATATATATATATACACATTGTAAGTCATTGAGAAATAAATATATTATTATTATTATATTTTATGAATAATTAGGTGTGAATTATTCACCAACCATCGAGAACTTCTTCAAACACTTAAAAGTGAATGAAAGTTGAAGGATATTCCACTCTGCACCTTTCTGTGAATTCAAATATGTTTTAGATTGGTGGAGAAGTGACGTCATCGATATTTTTTTGGAATAGAACCACATGTTATGTTTAGTATCGCAAGAGAGCTTGTTTTTTCTCATTTCAGTATTACTAATATTATTTTAACTCTCTCGATGGGTACAATGTGATTCATATTTTTGTGTCCACCTCTGAAATTCACTTACCTATTGCTTAATTTGTTCAAACTTTCTGTCTATCGAGGAATATAGCCTGATAGCCAGTTAGATATTTCAAGCAATACGGCAATCTGATTCAAACAGTTGCGTCCGTAAGTTTTTATAAAAATATATTTTTATGTGCTACATTGACAGTTGTTTCATTAACAATATCCATCATTTCATCAATAGATTAATTTCAGTTTTCAATGAGTACTTAAAATTATCCCAAACATCGTAATTGAAGTTTTTTAATGAAACAACTGTCCATGTAGTACATAAAAAAATATTTTATAAAAACTTACGTACCTACGCCACTGTCTGATCGAATTGCCATATCGCTTGAAATATTCAATTGGCTACGTTCCCCAATTCAGAATTTTTATAACAAATAAAGCAAGAAGTTATTGAATTACAGAGGTGGACACACAAATACGAAACACACTGTACCTATCGAAAGAGTTGGAATAATATTGGTACTTCTGAAATATGAATAAACAAGCTTTCTTGCGAGACTAAACAGAGATATGGTTCCATTAAAAAAAAAGCCGATGGCGTCACTTCTCCACCAATAGCAAATCTAAAAATATTTAAATTTATAGAGAGGTGTAAAGTTTTATTCGAACTTTTTTTCGATAATCCTCATATTATCTGATGAAAATGGGTGGGTCCATACATTTGTCTAACTCTGCACATTCACTATTATTGTCCTTTTTCTTACTGAATGAAATTTATTTCTAGAAATTCGTGAAAAAAACTTTCAATTATTATTAATATTATGGCTTCTTCAAAAACAACAAGGATAATTTGAAGGACCCACTAAGAAAACTTTGTTTCTCCCCAATTTACATTTTCATTTTCAATGACATTGAATGATTTTATGGATGAAAAGCATCTATGATCGCACTAATCTATAAAAGAGTTCATATTAGAACTTATCAAAGGCTTGTTTGTCTCTACCATGCGTTAATCCTGTCTTAGGATACACTCAGCTTAAAGTTAATAATGGAAGGCATTAAGGCAATCGGCTTTCCAAATGGACGAACACATTGAATTAAAAGTCGTATTGCCTAATTAAATAGGCCAAGAGGCATCAGCCCACTGACTTCATTAATAATCGATGCCTGGGAGCATAGGCGCGTGTTGGGGTGTTTGTATTTATGAATTATTCATGTTTTTCATCACTACTTACTCTTCAGTCACAGTATTCGAAATGCTATACTATAACCTAATTATTTCCAGATTTGTTGACCAGGGGAAAGTAAGTGAATTTTTTCTTGTTTTAAATTTTCCTGATAATATTGCCCCAGTAATAAATATTGAAATTTATGAATTGTAATGATTTTTATAAGATGATATTTCTCGATCACTAATGGTGAATTTTGTTTAGAATTATAAATTGTTGAATTAACACTGCCCAACCTTCTTTTCCTAGATGAAAATACTTTGCATTTGATCACGTCATAATGGCACAATTAGTACTCATTCATAATTTTGCTAAATTAATACTAAATATTGAATAATTGAAACACTGCGTTTCTGTTACGTATTCATATCGTACAGTTATCATGTTATATGGTATTCGTACTGGGCATATTTATATTAATCTTCATGAATTTCCAGGTAAAAAATATGAACTATATTTTGAAAAAGATTTTTCTAAACACCCACAATAGTATATTGTACAATTAGCATAAAATGTATGTCAGAATATAAAGAGTTAAAAAGTTGAACTGTCAAAGTTCATTTAAACATTGAAAATCAGAATTTTTATTGCTTTATTTATTTCAAGTCTCTAGTAGATTGAGTTTATTGCCTCTATCACAAACGTGTAAAATTTTTAAGTTGGGATTGAAATCAAAATATGTTTTGTCTTGATTTGTTGTTTTTTGGAGTTGGATTTTATAATTCTAACGTGTTTAGCTAATCGAGTTCTAAACTTGCGGCCTTATTGTTTCTGTTTGGCCAATAGAGCAAGCTTCACAATCAAGGTAGAACAGTTCAATTTATAAACTCCAGACATCCAATATTGGGATTTTATCTTTAGAATTGACTAAAACATGTTTGAGATTATTAGAAGTTTTGGAATCTTCAATTTTCTAATTGTAACTTTTTGCTTGCTAAGTTATCATTTCGTTCCCGAATATCATAGCAATTGACTTGTTGGGTTGATTCTTAACATATAATCTGAGGATACCACTAGAATTGCATTTAGGTCCCTATTGATACAGTTTACAGCTTCTACGAGATTTAAAGGTTCTAATGAGAAATATGTCATATGCGTATAGATGGTAGGTGCAGATTTTTTATTTCTCAATAAAAGTGGATGTCTAAAGGGTACGAAACAAAGGACCCAAAATACTACCTTGTGATACACCTGATTTTATTTCCTGTCAATTTGAGGATGTAGCACTCATGATAACCTTTTGTCTTCTATCGTGAAAGTAAGTAGGTTCTCTTTGCTGTATCACTGAATCCAAATAATGCAACAGTGAGAGTAATACTTGACTTGGTGATTTATATTGTCGAATGCTTTTGAGTGGTCCAATAATATCGGAATTGTTGATTTGTTTTCATCGAGAGCTTTGATTATATCATCGAGTATTTTCAAGGTAGCTGTAGAGCAGCTGAAACCAGATTGTTTTAGGGATAATATGTTAACGCAACATATAATTTAGTTTTCCATTATCTTGTATTGTATTGTATTGTATTGTATCTTATTATTCTTGTATTTTTGAAAATGTCGGAAGAACGCTAATTGATCTCAAGTCAAGTCAAGTCTGTGAATTGCTAATTTTTGCTATGGGTATAACCTTTGCATTCTTCCATTCGCTGGGAATGGAATTTTGACTTATATGTGAGAAAATTATAGATACCATGAGAGGTTCACAAAGGTTTATAATAGTAATATGCATCTCATCATCACCATAAGCATGCGATTTAATAATATCAATTATTTTAGAAATTTGAAGCTCGTTAGCCAATGAAAAAGTGAATGGTAGACCCTCTCATTAGTAGAAAATCTCAGGAAAAAATTATTGACAGCTTCGGTATTTTTAAGCTGCTCTGGTAGTTCTTTGTTTCTCTTTCTCACATTCAGTTTTTCAAGTTCATTCCATTCAGCTTTGCTTTTTCTCCGCTTTTATAGCTGTGTTAGTCAAATTTCTCAATTCTTTATAATAATTCCAATGTTGAAGGAGTTTTGTATTTTTAAATCTAGCTAGTTGCCTTTATATTTTTATTTATTATCATTTTTTTTACTTCCTGTAGAAGTAGTAGTAGTATTTATTAATCACCAAATTACACAAATTTATAGAAGCAAACAATAGAAAATAGGCGATTAATACAGGCAGAAGAAGAAGTTTTATGTACTGATGGATTTTCATTAGCGCGGTAGGTAACATAGGTATTAATGATTCAATTATGTTTTTAGAATACCTACTTGTCTGTGAAACATCAATATTAAAAATCTTTCTTCTGAACATGGCCATAATATGATGTATTTTAAATCACTCTGACTTACATTATTGAGCTTATTTTCTAATGGTAATAATAATATCAGTTATAATAGTAAAATTTAGAAGTAACTAGAAATCTATTTGTTGAATAAAAGTGGTTATAACATTTTCAATATACACGATGTGATATAAATAAATAAGTTTGCATCATATGGAAAACTATTTATTATTAATTGTACGAAAAAAAAGTTAATCCTTATGAAAAGTTCTGCATGGTCTTAAACCTGAAATGCAACCATCAGATAATAATTTTTTCCAGTCAATCGCGCGATATCTCAAAAAATATGAATTTGGCACAATAGTAAATTACCTTTATTTTTGACAATATCGAAAATTGTTATTGGGAAAAGTTGATCAGAACTAAAAACTACGGTCTGATATGCAATTACATTCAATTACATGAATAAAACATTTTTTTCTATATATACAATAAAAATGGAAATGTAACAGTAGTTAGTGAAATCTAGGATGTACTGATAAACGAATGATTTCTTCATAGCAAGAATTGTTTGACAGTGAACGTCAAATAAAATTTGTCAACATGCCGGTGATATTCAGTGTAAAAGAAAAAGTAGATATTGTGTTATCGTTGGTGATAATCATAAAACTTATCGTAAAGCAGTTGAAATATTTAATAACAGATACCCAGAGAAAAATATACACTATACATCAGTAATGAGAATTATGGAAAAATTTAAATCACGTGGAGATGTTAATAATAAATTCACAAATAAACGTCAAAAAATTGTTGCAACTGGGGAGATGAAATTAAATGTAATTTTATTTGCAGTGGAAAAACCTAAATTGTTTCTGCGAAAAGGGGCATATTCGCTTCCAGATGAAATTGGTAAAGATACAATATCAAAAAAATTTAAAAAGAACAATTTTCATCCATATAAACCTGGAGACAACGACAGACGAATAGAACTTTGTCTTCGCAAAATTGTCGATGGTGGGCTGACTCCAATCCTCACTTTACGAGTAAAACTAGCGATCAATATTATTTCAAAAGTAATGTTTGGTGCGGCATTAACAAAGATAAAAAAATTGGCACTTTTTCATTCGACAATCTATGACTTCTCAACGATACCTTAATATTTTTACAAAATCAGTTGCATGATTTTCTTCGTGATCTTCCAAGACATGAACAGCAACAGGTGTGGTACGATGGAAGTAAGGAAATAATGCCATGAAAATATCTTTAATGGAAGGTTAGGTTAGGTCGCCAGATTTAACCCAATTAGAATTTTTGCTTCTGGGGTTACCTAAAAGAAAAGGTATATCAACACAGGCCATTCACAAACGTAAAACATTAGGAGACAATTATTACGGAAATAATTCAGGGTATAACTCCGAATATAATTAGAAATGTATTGAGGGAATTTTCTTCGAGAACGGAAATCTGAAGAGAGAGAAGGCGGATACGTTGAAGCAATAGTGAATTGATGATAAACTATTACACGCTTGTTACGCAATTACCATTATTAGCACTGTATTTAAGTACTTAGTTTATAATTATTGTAAAATAGATAATTTTGTTATGTTATGTTTATTTCGATGCAACATCAAAATACAACATAGAGGTTAAGACACGTAAAGGTAATCAAATTTTTAACGAATAAAGAAATAACAGATAAAAGTATCGGACATTTTCAAAAATAAATATACCTTACTCTTTGACAAAATTATTATTTTCTGACAAACCTCGTATACGACTGAAAAAATTGTAAATCTGATGGTGGCATTTTAGGTTTGAGACTATGCAGAACTTTTTATACAGAATACCTTTTTTTCGTACAATCAATAATAAAAAAATTTACATGTGGTGCAAACTTAAGCAGACTCACTGTATGAGAAAGACACATAAAATATAAAATTTAAAAGTAAAATACTATAGAAGAGTAAATAATGTAAAATTGTAATGCTAGAATGTTGGTAGGAATGTTAAAATATATGCGAGTGAGAATATTAATTCACGCGTTTTATCGTATCTGGAGCAAGATTGAACAATTTGGGTACATGTGACTGATCTTTGTTCAATAGTTTTGTTCATTTTTGGTATATCTAGTTGTTCGCTTTCAGGCGGCTTCCATGTCCATGTTGATGATTTTTGAATTTGCTTCTGTTTTGGAATATAAATATTAATGCTTGTTTGAAACGAAGATATTTCAGCCCGTGTTAGTTGAATACTGTTTATAGATGGAAGCAATACTTTGAAAGAAGTTTTGTCTGAAAATTATGATATATTAGCCTATCGAATGGGTCACAATAGTACCGGTCAAGAAGAAGAGAGTTAACAAAATTTTCGATTCACTGTTTCACTTGTTGATGTAACAAATTTTATCTTCTAAAATATTTCTACGCCTCTGGGTCCCGCAGACCGAATGCCCCTCATCCACAACAGGTAATAAGTATTCCACGAGACTCGGCCGTCTGAAAGAACCGAAGAGGGGCACACCAGCGCGTGCCCTTCACCCTTTACCTTTCACCCGGAGCCGCGAACAAAAGAACCGCCAGCTGCAACTGAATGCAGACCCGGTGTGCGCCTTGGTCTACACTACTTCTGCATACTTGCACCAGGACTTTTCGAAGGGGGAACTTGTACCGTAATAAGAACACCCATCGACCCGTGCATCGATGTATCGGAAGAGAGCTTTATTGATTTTGAAGTTTTTGTTGCTGTTTGAATTAGGAGCGTGTCGCGGAATGAGGGGTACTTTGTGTTTCCTGGGTTAATTTTTTTCACAGCGCCAGCGGTTCGTGTAAGAAGTGTGTGGGGCAAAAAATATTTCCGGCTTTCTTTATATCCGAAACAGTACTGTACTTATGTACAGTGTGAGTCACCGACTGTCCTCACCCAATTTTTGACAATATTTTTGCTAACAGACGAGAAAATTTTACATGTGTCTTAAACGAGCCTTCCTATAAATATACAAGGTGATTAGTTTTCAATTGCCACAGTCATTAGACAATTTTTCTTATAAAGACACCTTGTACTCTTTTTGTGAAAAGGAGACAAGAAGAGCTTTTCAAAAATATTTAAATTCAATATACAGAGTGAATTTTAACAAGAATATATACGAGAAAGCATCGATGAAGTGAGCCCTCGTGACATAGTGAACTGAAAAACAACAAACAAATGGAAATTGAATTAAAGCAAAAAATCTGTCCGAAAACAAGCTTTTGTTTACAAACTATAGTGAATGATAAAAAAAGAATTTTTTTATATTTTCTCAAATGTTTGAGGCTTTATCTCAAGTGTAATGACATTTCGACTCAAGTTTTAAAAAATTAAAAATTAAAAAAATTACCGAATTAATTATTAATTTGACTTTTTAGTTCGATAGATTATAAATAAAAGGTTATTTTTTAAAAGGTTTTTAACAACGTTCATTTTATTTTGCACCTTTTAGCATTAGAATTTGTCAATTATCTGTCTTCATAGTTGCGCCAGGTGCCCTCGTTAGTAGTATTCACTTATTCACTCTCAAAGATGATGTGCATTATTATCATACGAGATATAATAAAGATATACATTTTCATCCAGTAAGGTTAAAGTTGAGCCATCATTCTCCAAATTACATGGAACCTAGATTGTTCAATAATATTCCACCTCATAAAAAATTAATAACAGTTTCTCATAGAAAAATGTTATTACTCAGTACCTGAAGATCTTAGTAAATGTTAGTAACTGACAACTGTTGAATTTTAATTCTGAATTGTAGTGTTTTCAATATTCTTAATTTCAGTAATGTGACAACTTGTATATAATTTTATAATTGTACCTCATACTTTCGAATAGACAAGTGTACGAGGATGTATTGATATCTAGTTAGCCTAGAACAGGTCCCTGCATAAATAAAATATTGCGTTACCATAGCAACGAACAATAACTTATTAGAAGCGTAGAAAGGCCAACAACAAAACATATTTCAAATCATTTGGAATTGTCACTTTGAACTGACAATTGTCACTTTGAAGTGACAATTGTCACTTTGAACTGGCAATTGTCACTTTCAAGTGACAATTGTAACTTTGAACTGGCAATTGTCACTTTGAAGTGACAATTGTCACTTTGAACTGGCAATTGTCACTTTAAACTGGCAATTGTCACTTTGAACTGGCAATTGTCACTTTGAACTAGCAATTGTCACTTTGAACTGGCAATTGCCACTATGAAGTGACAATTTCAACATATCACCAATGTGTCAGTCAGGATATAGGCCTTCACATAGCTGCACCACAGCACTGTTGAAGGTGACGGACGACATTCATACAGCTCTCGACGCGAACCGACTTTGTCTCTTGGTATTACTTGATTACAGCAAAGCCTTTGATCGGATCAATCATCAGCTTCTTTGCTCTATCCTGCATTATATCGGTTTCAGTGAAAACTCTAATAATTTCATGGAAAGTTATTTGTTCAGACGGTTATAAGCAGTTAAGTATGAGGGAAATCTTTCCCAATACATTCAAGTCGAGAACGGGGTACCACAAGGGTCTATCCTTGGACCACTACTCTTCATCCTCTACACGCATAAATTCCATGATAGCCTACGTCACTGCTCTTCACATTTTTATGCTGATGACACCCAGGTGTTTCTCAGCTTCGAAGAAAAAGATATTGTGAATGCTTGCTCACTAATCAACGACGACCTCAACTCTTTAATATCCTTATCCAAACAATTTTGCTTGCCCATAACTGCCTCCAAATCCAAAGTTCATCTATTTGGCAGATCGTCTGCTAAAAAAAGATACAAAAATATGGTTCAAATTACAGTGAACCAAGATAACATTGTTTTGAATAAAAGCTCAAAATACCTCGGTGTTCTGATAGACAGTGATCTGAGATATTCATCACATATATCTCTCATACTACGTCGAGCCCATTGCAATGTTGAACTTATTTATAATATTAGATCTTTACTCAACAGAAAACTTAGAATTAAACTCTGCGAAACATTGGTTCTATCTCATTTGAACTTCACTGACACTCTATACGGACCTAGTCTATTGAAGAGAGATTGGTTTAGTATCCAATGGGTACAAAATTGCTGCGCCAGAGTGATTTTTGGACTTAAGAGAGGTACCCCAACTTCTGCGTATATTAGAGAGATTGGCTGGTTCAATATGGAAGGCATTAGACTTATTCACGCATGTACGCTTTACCGCAAAATCATTACCTCTTGTAAACCCTCATACTTATATAATAAAATTCGATTCAGAAATGATATCCACAACATAAATGTTCGTTTTAAGAATAGGCTTACTCCCCCTCAACACACTATCTCCTTATACCGGGTGATTCTCCAAGGTGGCTCACCCCTATAACTTTTTTATTATTGAAGATAGAAAAACGAAATTTGGGGGTTGTGTATTATAGTTCCCCCTTTCCATTTGAAAAATTCACGTTAACTGGAAAAATTCATATTTGAGACTTTTGAATAATTCTTTCAACGACTGTGAAGTCAAAAGCCTCAAAGTCGTATTTTTCCCATGTTACTTGATCAAGAATGAAGCGATTTACACGATCCATGGCATTCTAGATCAAAAAATGAAAATTGAAATAAAAATTACTTCATTTGTCAAATATTGACAAGTGAGGTGTTGTTGGATTTAGAATGTCATTCTCGATCGAAATAAGTAAAAATATATAGGATGTCCCATTTAAAAATCGAAAGTTATGCTCATTTCCGGTCGAACCGGAAGTACGATAAAGCAAGTTAATATGTCAAAAAATGTAAATTGAACTATAATACACAACCCCCAAATTTCGTTTTTCTATCTTCAATAATAAAAAAGTTATAGGGGTGAGCCACCTTGGAGAATCACCCGGTATAAATGCTCTTACTCATATAACATAACTAAGCTCTACAATTGGTTACCCGATAAGTATAAACGTATGTCTCTCTCTACCATGAAAAAAAACCACAAAAAAGATATTCTGTCAAATTTATTGATTCAGCCAAATTGAATTCAGTTTCTGTTATTCTAACTCCTTTTATTCAAGTATAAACGTGAAGGTGTGTAATGTGCATATCACGCTTTCTAAGGAGCTTTCTGCTTGATTCTCGTTATCCACTATAATAATTTTTTATATATATATATATATATATATATATATATATACATACTATGTATGCTTGTTTATATATGCTTGTTTGGATCAGGCGGTGTCCTGCTGTCTGTCTCTGAGAGCTCTTGCAAAGGTGTTCCTTCAAAGTAAGGATCTTTGCACATATGTCTGACAGATATAATTCAATATCTGTCGAGGTATTAGCCAGAGAAGTAGTTGTTTTCTGTCGGACATATGCCATACAATCTATACAAAGGTATAGTGAGTTCCTAAAGGATTGTTTTCGACTGTTTTACAGTCACTGGAACATTTATTGCTCCTTGAAACAAGTATTCAGCATATACCATTTCGCATCCGAAATGTCCTTCTGGAGCGCTCTCTAATCTGTTGCCGTGGTGGATCCTGTAAGCGATTGCAGTGTTCATCCCGGCGAACGATGACGGACACCGGGCCCCCGCGTGTATACAACCGTGATAACCTGGACTGCACTGATGAGGGACTTCATCCCGAAACCGGTCTGCAGTTGGTTCCTTGTTTGGATCAGGCGGTGTCCTGCTGTCTGTCTCTGAGAGCTCTTGCAAAGGAGTTCCTTCAAAGTAAGGATCTTTGCACATATGTCTGACAGATATAATTCAATATCTGTCGAGGTATTAGCCAGAGAAGTAGTTGTTTTCTGCCGGACATATGCCATAAAGGTATAGTGAGTTCCTAAAGGATTGTTTTCGACTGTTTTACAGTCACTGGAACATTTATTGCTCCTTGAAACAAGTATTCAACATATATATATATATATATATATATATATATATATATTACATATTATTACTTACCTACTTATTATGCGTACATTATACAGTGCGGCTTTTAATAGTCCCCCCCCTGTTAACTTTTGAACGGTTCGACGTAGAAACATGAAAAAATAAATCGTTTCGAGGGTTTCACCAATACTACTTTTTGAAATTAAAAAAATAGTGATTGCACGATAGGGGGCGCAGGGGGCCTATCAACTCAAAATTTTTAAATGGCATGTGGGGTCAAGTGTCACATCGTTGAAAAAATAATTCAATTCTCTTTACAACCATCTAAATATTTTTGAATTTCGGTCATATTTTTTTCTAATTAAAAATTGAAATATCAAATATAAATGCGGATCTGAATACTACTCATACCTCGATAAATTTGAACGGTTGGATGTGGAACAATGAAACCAAATATTTTTTGAAAGGTATTACCGATACTACTTTTTGAGAGAAGAAACATTGCAATTACTCGACAGATGGAGCTGGGGGCACATTAATTTAAAAATTTCGAAAGGTATAAAAATCGATTTTGGGAAAAAAATTATAAACAAAATTCAAAAATATTTAGATGGTTGTAAAGAGAATTGAATTGCCAGTTGAAAGTGACAATTGTCACTTCAAAGTGACATTCGCCAGTTCAAAGTGACAATTGTCACTTCAAAGTGACAATTGTCAGTTCAAAGTGACAATTATCACTTTGAAGTGGCAATTCCAAATGATTTGAAATATATTCTGTTGTTGGCCCTTCTACGCCTTCGTAGTTACGCAATAAATTAAAAGAAAAAATATTTACACCGAAATTGTGAAAATTGAAAAATTGGAGTATCGAGCCGTCATCAAGTACCTGTATTTAAAAGGGTTAAGAGGTAAGCAGATTTACGAAGATATGCTCGATACCCTTGGTGATCAATGTCCTCCGTATGCGACCGTGAAAAATTGGACTACAAGCAGTTCATGCCATGATTTTAATAGACCGTCGAATTGGGCTAAAATGGATATCTGAAGCACTGAATATTTCATACGAACGCGTTAATCATATAGTTCACGTCAATTTGGACATGAGAAAAATTGCTGCAAAATGGATCCCCAAATGTTTGAATGTTGACCAAAAGCGTGCAAGGGTAGTAGCATCGCGTTCGATCTGTGCTCGATTTGAAAACGATGTAGACTTCTTAAACCGAATTGTTACTATGGATGAGACTTGGGTACATTTCTACGATCCAGAAACAAAGCAACAATCGATGGAATGGCGACACTCCGGTTCTCGAAGACCTAAGAAGTTTCGTGTCCAAAAATCTGCTGGAAAAGTTCTTGCTTCAGTTTTTTGGGATTGCCATGAAGTAATCATGCTTGATGAAGGGTAGAACAATAACTGGCGATTACTATTCGACATTACTGACCACTCTACGGGAAAAATTAAAGAGAACAGACGCGGAAAGCTATCCAAAGGTGTTTTGTTTTTGCAGGACAACGCCCCTGCAAACAAATCTCATGTTGCCATGCAAAAAATTCGTGATTTAGGGTTTGAATTACTAGAACACCCCCCTTATTCACCAGATTTGGCTCCGTCCGACTATCATCTCGTTCCTCAACTGAAAAAAAGTTTAAAAGGTCGTAAATTTTCTTCCAACAAAGAGGTAATAAAAGCTGTGGAGGTCTGGTTTGCAGAGCAAGAAGAAACATTTTTTTTTAAAGGTCTAGAGACGTTGCAGGTTCGCTGTAATAAATGTATCCAATACAATATTTTGACATTGAAATTTTGTTTGGTTCTATAGTAGGCTAAGAATTTTTCAATATATCCTCGTAAATGCAGTACAGGAATAACTCAATGAATATTTGTAGTTGATGAATTTTAAGTTTTGATAATTGTGTTGTTTTTTGTGCCTTTTAATTTTAGTACTCAATACTGCTTCCGACGCAGACAGTCTATCGTTACGTATGACGTGCTCTATCGAATCTGCACAAAATTGGTTCGATGCCAACAATCTGAAATTGAAACATGATAAAACTCAAAATCTTGTTCTTTCCACCAAGTACGCAGGTGATGGTAAGAGTGTCAAACTTCTTGGGGTTGTTATAGATGAAAAACTGATTTGGTCAGCCCATATAGATCAACTATGTAATAGATTATCGAGTTCACTATATTTGTTATGCAATATGAAGAAACAACTATGTCTTAACACAGTTCGAACATGTTATTTTTCATTTTTCCATGCTCACATAAATTATAGCATTATTTTATGGGGGAATTCTTGTCACGCCGTTAGGGTTTTCAAAATGCAGAAGAAAGCAGTTAGAATTATGGCTGATGATGGTTACAGGGACCACTGTCAAAAAATTTTCGGAGATCTATCTATCATGCCAGTTCCATCATTATTTATTTATAATACGGTATTTGAGATTTTTTTTTTGTTTTTTATGGCTTTGACATTTCGTCATTCGGCCAGACACAAGTAGAGTATGTGGTATTGATAGTATAGATGATAGAAGTATTTCTAATTAAATAGGTCCCTACAAAACAACAAGAAATAAGAGCTTGAAATTGAAGACCGTACAACAGGAATAGACAGGTACACACGCTTCACGTCCAGGGGTCCTTCGGGACGACTTCTTCTGAGACACACAACAATTAGACCACGGATTAATAGGTACATGTCACACAAGGAAAGGTCTACACATGGATACCAACTCTAAAACCAACTACAGCTTAATATTAGTCTTGTAAAGGAATTCCATTGAACATTTATACAATTGAATGCTATTTGAGGCTAAGATCGACATGACATTGAAAGGATTCGGCATATTTAAACTAAAAAGTTTGTCATATAGTTCATTCGACTCATCGGAATATTTGGAGCATGCAAAAAATATATGGTCTAAGTCTCCCTCTTGATCACAATGTTCACAATTTTTACTGGAAATTATATTTATCCGATAAAGATGTTGTGGGTAACAGGCATGACCAAACTTGAGTCTTATAAGAGTTGTTATGAATCTGCGGGGTATATTGAGATTCGAAAACCAATGATGTTTGGGTACACATGGTTGTAGTAGTGTCTATCGGGTGGGATTGGTATTACAGTATTCACTCCAGCTAAATGACCATGTTGATCGCTGTGTCATTCTCAAGTTAGCAAAAAAATCAGTTGCACATACTTGGTGACCAATGTTTTCTCCTCTTTCAACACCAGCTCTTGCCAGCTTATCCACATGTTCATTGTCCTCCAGACCTAAATGTGCCTTTATCCATAAGAAATGAATTTGTGTTCCGCTGAGATTTAAGTTTGCCACCAGTTTCTTTATTTGTAATATGTACGGATTGTACTTAAAAATTGATAGTTCAACAGTTTCTAGAGCTTTCAAAACAGATAAGGAATCAGAGACGATGACAATCTTTTCGGGATAAGAGTTTTTAACGAATGAAAGTGCTTCGAATATAGCTACAGCCTCTGCTGAGAATATTGAGAAATTGTTATGTAATTTATACCATTTCTCTACATTTTGAGATGGTATGAAAAAGGCAAAACCTGTTCCATGCAAAGTTTTGGATGCATCAGTAAAAATGACCATAGCATTTTCCCAGTTTGAAAGAGAGGAAAGAATAATATTTTTACTTATTCGTATGTCGTTTGAGTACCTTGGTTGAACGACATTCAAGTTGAGGAAAAAGGAGGTGTAATCTTCTAGTAACGTTAAGTTGTTTGGATTTGATAGATTTGCAAAAAGATGTTGATACTGCTGGAAGGCAATACATAAAGGTGGCGAATTTTTCAATCTCCAGTATTTATTAGTAAGGTCTGCACTATTTAGGAGAGATATATTACGAAAGAGGTCAGAATTGTGTGTATATATTTTGGTGAGGAATTTTGCACTAAGATAAATCCGTCGAAACTCCAAAGGGGGTTCAAGAGCTTCCACATGCAGGGGAGCAATTGGTGTTGATTTCATTGCACCAAGACATATTCGTAGAGCCATATTTTGAAAACCATAGAGAAAACATCCATAATCTAGTATGGAACGCAAATAGCAACGATAAAACAATAGAGCTATCTCAACGTCGGCGCCCCACCAAGTTTTAACAACCATTTTCAAAAAATTAAGGCCTTTGTTACATCTATTTAGCATGTATTCAATGTGAGATTTCCAAGTTAGTCTTCGATCGAGGATAATACCCAAAAACTTAAATTCATTTTTAACGGGAAAGTCCACGTCATTTATGCGAAGATGAGTGGAGCTCGGCAAATTGTGTCTTGTAAAAATAGTTATAGAGGATTTTGCTACTGATAGTTGTAATCCATTTTTGAATAGCCATGCACTGACCTTCATGATGACGTGCTCTAAAGACTGAATGACACCGTCATATTTTTTATGTTCTGTGTATATACAAATATCGTCAGCGTACTGAATAGTTTTGAATGGTAGGCTTAAGATTTTTAGTTGATGTAAGTCAGCTGTATATATATTAAACAACACAGGACTCAAGACTGACCCTTGAGGCAAGCCTGTATTATTAAATCGTGGACCAATGATATCATTATTAAATTTTCTAAGGTATACTTGCCTATTTGAATAAAATTTTAACAGACCGTCGAATTGGGCTAAAACGGATATCTGAAGCACTGAATATTTCATACGAACGCGTTCATCATATAGTTCACGTCAATTTGGACATGAGAAAAATTGCTGCAAAATGGATCCCCAAATGTTTGAATGTTGACCAAAAGCGTGCAAGGGTAGTAGCATCGCGTTCGATCTGTGCTCGATTTGAAAACGATGTAGACTTCTTAAACCGAATTGTTACTATGGATGAGACTTGGGTACATTTCTACGATCCAGAAACAAAGCAACAATCGATGGAATGGCGACACTCCGGTTCTCCAAGACCTAAGAAGTTTCGTGTCCAAAAATCTGCTGGAAAAGTTCTTGCTTCAGTTTTTTGGGATTGCCATGAAGTAATCATGCTTGATTTTTTGGATAAGGGTAGAACAATAACTGGCGATTACTATTCGACATTACTGACCACTCTACAGGAAAAATTAAAGAGAACAGACGCGGAAAGCTATCCAAAGGTGTTTTGTTTTTGCAGGACAACGCCCCTGCAAACAAATCTCATGTTGCCATGCAAAAAATTCGTGATTTAGGGTTTGAATTACTAGAACACCCCCCTTATTCACCAGATTTGGCTCCGTCCGACTATCATCTCGTTCCTCAACTGAAAAAAAGTTTAAAAGGTCGTAAATTATCTTCCAACGAGGAGGTAATAAAAGCTGTGGAGGTCTGGTTTGCAGAGCAAGAAGAAACATTTTTTTTAGAGACGTTGCAGGTTCGCTGTAATAAATGTATCCAATTAAGAGGAGAATATGTTGAGTAATAAAATATTTTGACATTGAAGTTTTGTTTGGTTCTATAGTAGGCTGAGAATTTTTCAATATATCCTCGTAAATACAGTACAGGAATAACTCAATGAATATTTGTAGTTGTTGAATTTTAAGTTTTGATAATTGCGTTGTTTTTTATGCCTTTTAATTTTAGTACTCAATACTGCTTCCGTTACGTATGACGTGCTCTATCGAATCTGCACAAAATTGGTTCAATGCCAACAATCTGAAATTGAAACATGATAAAACTCAAAATCTTGTTCTTTCCACCAAGTACGCAGGTGATGGTAAGAGTGTCAAACTTCTTGGGGTTGTTATAGATGAAAAACTGATTTGATCAGCCCATATAGATCAACTATGTAATAGATTATCGAGTTCACTATATTTGTTACGCAATATGAAGAAACAACTATGTCTTAACACAGTTCGAACATGTTATTTTTCATTTTTCCATGCTCACATAAATTATAGCATTATTTTATGGGGGAATTCTTGTCACGCCGTTAGGGTTTTCAAAATGCAGAAGAAAGCAGTTAGAATTATGGCTGATGGTGGTTACAGGGACCACTGTCAAAAAATCTTCGGAGATCTTTCTATCATGCCAGTTCCATCATTATTTATTTATAATACGGTATTTGAGATACATAAAAACAAAAAGTCATTTTTGGCCAACGCTGATTTTCATGAATACGAAACTCGCGGTGCGACCAATTTGAGACCTCCTCGCTACAGTCTCAATAAAACACAAATGAATTCACTGGATGTCAGACTCTATAACTTTTTGCCAGATGAGTTCAAAATTTTGACTTGGAACTGTCTTAAATCGAAACTGAAACGACACATTCTCAATCACTGTTTTTACTCCATTGACGAATATTTGAGTATGCCTCTGTGTCTCAGCAATATCTAGATCTCCCAAATAATGGGATACTGTTTTTTTAGATTGTTTTTGTATGTTTTGTCGTTTTGTCGTTTTTATTATTATTTTTTTTTTACCTATGACTATTTTACCCAAACTCTTGATGTCGATTTTAAACATTTTTAAACTTGTACTGCTGACTTGCCAAAAACATAATTGTAACTTGGTCAAATAAATCTATTCTATTCTACTGTAACAACTCCATTGCAATTTTATAATTGTTGACTAAGAAAAAAAGGATATGAAATGAAAATATATATAATGCTTGCATTTTGACGGTTTTTGTCAATTTTCTTTACGTGAGAAAGAAGGAGAAGGCCTTTCTTCTGACAATTTCAAATTACGTCGTTATTTTCCATGTCTGAAACCGTAGGACATTTTTTCGAGTTCCTACTCGTTCTTAGTCTAGACTTCTGGGTGAAATTATTCGACAGTCCGATGTTTTTCACAATTTGTACGGATTTTTCCAATTTTATTTTTACGAGTTTTCGCAACTTTTTTCGAGAAGGAGGAAGGTCCGAGTCCCCCGACAGACATTTCTTTTTTGCCGTTACTTTCGACGTCCGAATCCATTAGAAATCTTTCCGAATTCCTTCGCGTTCTTCATCTAGTTATCAGGAGGGCAGAGGAGTAAATTTATTCAAAATTCAGATTTTCGACGGTTCGATATTTTTCAATATTTTACGGATCTTTCTGATTTTATTTTCGGAAGTTTTTCCAATTTTTTTAGTGAAGATGGGGGTCTTATTCCACCGACTGACATTTAGGTACTTTTTGTAGTGATTTTCTACTTCCGAAACCGTCGGAAATGTATCCAAATTTCTGTGAGGTCTTTATCAGCCCCTTCAGAAGGTTAGGGGAGTAAAATTATCCGAAACTATCCGAAATTATCAGGACTGTTTTCCGGATTTTTATGATTTTATTTTAGCGAGGATTCGTAACTTTTTCCGAGAAAGAGTCCCGATTCCCACCACTGACATTATCGAGTTCCTGTGCGTTATCTATCTAGCGTTTAGGGGGCAGAGGGGTACAATCATTCAAAATTCAATTATTCGACGCGACAGTCCGATTTTTTTACTCTTTTTACCGATTTTTTCCGATTTTAATTCCTTCTCAAGTGTTTTCGATGAAAAGGGGTCGTGCCGCCCGACTGACTTTTTATTAAAACAAATTTTCTACTTTCGAAACCGAATTATTCCTACGCGTTTTCGATATAGCATTCGGGAGGCGGGGGTGACATTATTCGAAATTGAACTATTCGATGGTCCGATGTTCTTCATTATTTCTACGTATTTGTATTCGATTGAATTTTCGCAAGTTTTCGCAATTCAATTCGATGAGGAAGGGGGTTCCGAGGCTCTCCCAACTGACAGTTTCTTTTCGACGTAATTTTTGAAGTCTGAAACCGTCCGAATTTTTCCGAATTCCTAAACGTTCTCTATCTAGCCTTCAGGGGGCAAGGGGGATTTTTATTATTTTTATTGTATTGTGCTCGGTTCCTAATATGTGTGCAGAATTTCAGCCAATCGGATGCCAAAAGTGCTTGAAAAATGGATTGAAAGTTTTGAACCGGAAAGACATACATACGAACAAAGCAAGTTGAATAAAAGCTTGTTAAAAATAAAAAAGCTTTCAAAACACTTTTTAGAGAATAGCTTTTATTTAAATGAACTAAAAAGAAGTAAATACATTTTAAAGTGAATTAAACCCATCATTTTGTTACATTATGAAATTGTAAATGATGTAAAAGCTTGTCGCGAGAAGTTTCTATGTATTTCTTATTGTAAATTATACTCAAAATTACCTCAAGATTTATTCTCGCGACAAGCTTTTATATCATTTAAAATTTTATATTCTAACAAAATGATGGGTTTAATTCACTTTAAAATTTATTTTCTTCTTCTTAGTGCATTTAAATAAAAGCTTCTCTAAAAAGTTTTTTTTTTTGAGTTTTTTATTTATTTATTTATTTTTTTAGTTTCATTGGATTTGTTTCTCAGTATGTTCATTTCAATTAATGCGTCATTGTTGCACGGTCGCTTGCCTGTTAACCCTTTATAGGACAACTTAATTTTTTAAAGAAATATTCATTATTTTGAGCAAGTTATATTGAAACATAACCAACTTACGATTCAAAAGTGTCAGTAGTTTTTTTTTATTTAAGGTGTCACAAATACTAGCCACCAAACATATAATATAATACTTTATTTGGTGGCTATTATGGTAACCACAGCTTATAATTATGACTAATTTTTTCCCCTATCACACCACTTCGACACAGATAAATCAGAGTCTAAACTCATAGCAAAGTCACTGTCTCCTAATTTCATGGATTTTTCATCAGCCAAAAGTTCTCTAGGGTAATATACTTTCGATTAAAACGAAATGTTCCACAAGGAAAGGTATCTTTCTCTATGAGTTTATTCAGCAAATTGAACGTCGAAAAAAAATTGTCGAAAAAAAGACAGTAGCCTTCATTCAAATAATCTTCAGCCAGTGTTAGAACAGTCCGTTCGCCCAACGTCCCCTCGATGTCCTCTGAACTTTTTCCTTCATAAATTTTTAAAGAAAGCATGTAGCCGGATTGAGCGCAGGCCATTACCCAAATTTTTAATCCACGCTTGTTGGGCTTCATAGGCATGTACTGCTTCAGTGACGAACGTCCTTTGAAGCCCACCATGTTTTCATCGATGGAGAGTTGACGAGCCGGAGAAAACATTTCTTTGCATTTCTGGTTGAGATGAGGCACCATAGGTTTGAGTTTGTAAAGTTGATTGAAATTGGGATCACCTTTTTTGGAGCATTTTCATTGTTGTTGATATATAGATGCCGTAAAATTGTTAAAAAACGCTTTAGAGAAATGGTATTGGCTATTCTTGGAACACGCATATTTTGGTCAGTTGACCAGTAATGTCGAATGTTCGGCAAATTTTAAAATCCCATGATTTTCAAAAATCCAAAAAAGGCTTTCATTTCTTCAATTGTAGTGTCAAATGTAACACGTTTACAATCATCTGGATGATATCTTCTGACATGAAATTCAGAAATATCTCAGAAGGCGATTTTTCGTGTAAGTCATCATTACTGCCGAAATTTTCATTGAATGAATAATTTTCATATTTTGTTGGCGAGTGTGCATTTTTCACCCCATTGTATACTAAACAGTTTATCAGTCAATGGTTGATCGTTGGATTCATCAGAACGACCATTATTGTGAGAGTCCTCTATTTCACTGTGACTATCTATTTCAGCAGAATATCTCTGGTACATGAGTCGACGTCGTACTATAGATAATGGTGTGTTTTCTGAGTCCTCGGGAATAAAATCCGGATCGTTTACAGAATCATCAGAGCCAAAGTCATCAAAAACTTCCAATTCTTCTATTTCTTATGACTTTTTGTGGGCGCTCTTCATGAACTAGCTGATCGTCTGCATCACTATCGCCCCCAAAATCAGAGTCGATGGCTTGTTCCTCCGATATGCCATCATTGAAATTGTATGGCTCTTCTGTGTCTATTGTTTCCAAATCAACCAAACGGTGCCGTTCCATTCTAGACAATAGAACAAATATGTCATTGATTTTTCAGTCTGTAAAAAACAATAATTTCAACATTCAAACTGTTTCTTTTCATGACTAGGAACATAATGCTCTCCTCAATATATTTCTCAAAATCTTTATTGTTTTGAGAACAACTCCAAACAACACATATTACTTTTCAGTCACAGTATAATCAAATTTATTTTAGGTTATGTCGTGCTCCAACTACTTCTAACTCTTATATCATCCGATCCGTTAATTATTTTGATGATTTATGCATTATAATATGATATCTAACTCTATTTGAAAATATAATAATACATCGACTAGATTCTTGAAGAAATCCTCAAAAATTAGTAAAACTCTAGAGCACAACACGTTTAACCGACATTTACTACCAAGGAACAGAGGTTTGGTGGCTAGTCACGTTGCCACTTGTCACTAAATCCCACTTTCACTTCGCCTATGGTACATGTGGCTCACTATGAGCACACCAAACGTTCAGAGGAAGATAGTTAAATTATGTATGGCTGATATAAAAGGGATCGTTCACGTTTGTATACAAAATAAGTGGCCAGATTAGAAGCCACCAACACTTAAAGGGTTCTATTCTATTCTAAATTAATTGGACTTCGTCTTTTGGACATATATCCAGCTTATAGTTTACTGGAACGCAGTTGTCTTGCTCTAGGCAATACTGCATCCCATATTATAAAGTCAAGTAGTTTTCAATAGCAGTATGCTCCTAGCTCCGACAAATCCGTTGTCATCCGGCCTGGATACCGGCGTAGGAAGCTAGAGAAGTAGACAAATTCACATAACACTTATAAACGATGCACAATACTGCTAATTTTCAACAAATTTTACCATTCACACACATTTACTTGACTTCCAACTAAGGACGCCGTCTGTCCTCCACCATTACCGGAAGTCGAATCCACATAAAGGGTTAATTTACCACAGTCATTGTTTATATAGAAGTAAGATAGTTACCCAACCTTATGGGACTTATATTGGATTCAAATGGTTGCGACATGTAGATGGCGACGGTGATGTCGCATCCAAGTCATGTCGTAATTTCAGTGATCTGGCCTCCAAGTGATGTCGTAACTTGATTGAAACAATGGGACATGATGGAACAGCAATAAAATCTGGGTTTTTTGAAGAAACCTGCTTTAAAATGACGTCAAATATTCATGTTTGTAACTAATCACGCTAGATGACACTCGCGTTTGTGTCCAATACCTTTTCCACCGGCATTGAGTAACTATCTTACTTCTATTTAAACAATGCCACAGTCTAGTTCTTCAATGAGGAGATCTTCCAGTGAAATAGTATTTATCAGTGTAATACATGACATATAATAACATTCTCCCTTATATCATTTATAGATAAGATTCTCCAATGGAAACTGGACATTTAATAAATAATCAACTATCTGAATTTTATCAGACAGAAGCGCAAGTTAAATTCTTTAATACCTTAAAACACAGGTAAAGATTGTGATAGAAAATTCACTGATCATCAATTTTTTGATAGATTTGTGAATTTGTCAGAAGCCGTCTTTACAGAACAGGAAAATTCATTAATTACAAAAGGTTTTAAGAGTAATATCAGAAGCAATAATATCATTAAGAACATGGAAATTCTTGGGATTGAAACTGAAATTGCCTTGAAAGGTACTTTGGACATCAATAACAATAAATATCAGGCTAATAATATTATCAAATCATCATTTCTGAAGGATAATAGTGGTATAAATGATATGAGAACCATTAAATCTATAGAGCATAAAACTAAGGAAAATGATGTAACCTTTACAAGAGCAGATAAAGGTAATACAATCATTGCAATCAATAGGAATGATTATGTTAAAAAACTCTTGATTTTTTAGATTCCGGTAAATTTACAGTACTTAAACGTGACCCCACTTATGTGTACCAACTACAAATCAAAGAATTCTTGAGAAACTCTAAATCAATTTTTAATGAAGCCGAGAAGTTCAGACTAACTCTTATGAATCCACGAACTCCGAAATTATATTCTTTGATAAAATTGCATAAACAAAACTACCGTCCGGCCAATAGTATCATTCGTAACAGCACCATCAGTTAAGTTATCAAGAAAGTTAATACATTTAATAACAAACTATTCTAAATTTGTACCGAAATTCAGCCTTAAAAATTCTTATGATTTGATAAATAAAATCCAGGATATTTTTGTTCCAGATAACGCGAAATTGATTTATTTTGACGTTCAAAATCTTTTCCCTAGTATACCTCCTCAAGATACCATAGTCTTAGTTGAAGGTTTACTAGATAGAAATCATGTCAACCCAGTTATTAAACAAGAGATATTAGACCTTTTGTCGATATGTCTTGAACAAAATTACTTTCAATTTGACAATAAAATATATTCTTCATCTGAAGGTTTGATCATGGGAAATCCGCTGAGTCCTCTACTGGCAGATATCTTCATGGACAACCTTGAAGGAATAATTCACAAGCACCCACTCTCGCAACAGTTTTTGTATTGGTACAGATATGTGGATGACATTATAGTTTGTTTTAAAGGTACCAACAGACAGTTAGACATCTTTCATAAATATATTAACACTATTCACCCAAACATTAAATTCACATTAGAAATAGAAGTAGAAAAATCATTAAGTTTTTTAGATTTGACAATAGGTAAAACCAACAACAAACACCATTTTTCTATTTTTCATAAACCTTCCCATACTGACATCACCATTCATAATAATTCGTTACATCCATATATACATAAAATATCAGCATACCATAGTATGATACATAGATTAGTAAATATTCCTCTTTCTGAAGAAAATGTCTGCAAAGAATTAAATATTATATAACAGATAGCAGTTATCAATGGATATCAAGTCAAATTAATAGAGAATATTCTTGCTAAAAAATTAAATAGAAAGGCTATCCAAGAAGTGTACCCCACTATGAGAAACCTTGACAATAATTACAGAACTTTAACTTATTCAGGGCCCGTTTCAGAAAAAATAGCGTCATTTTTGAAAAAACGAAATTTAAGAGTAGCATTCAGAACAGATAACACGTTGGGAAGGTTTATTAAAAATAATAAAGATGAAACACAAAAATCTAAAAAATCAGGAGTTTATAAATTGAATTGTGGATCTTGTTCCAAAGTATATGGAGGCCAGACTAGTAGACCATTCAAAAGCCGCGTACGTGAGCACCGTATGAATTATGTAAATAATAAAACACATTCAACATATGCCAATCATATTTTGGAAGAAGACCATGACTTCGATGAAAACTTTGAAATCCTTCATGTTGAAAATAAGGGTATTAGCATTGTTTATATAGAAGTAAGATAGTAAGTCAATGCCTGTGTAATTGGTGATGGACGCAAACGCGAGTGTCATCTAGCGTGATTAGTTACAAACATGAACATTTTGCGTCATTTTAATGCAGGTTCCTTCAAAAAACCCTGATTTTAATGCTGTCCCATTGTTTCAATTAAGTTACGACATGACTTGGAGGCCAGATCACTGAAGTTACGACATGACTTGGATGCGAGCTCACTATCGCCATCTACATGTCGCATCCACTTTGATCCAATTATAATCCCATAAGGTTGACTATCTTCTATATAAACAATGGTATTAGACTTAATTATTTAGAATTCTTGGAAATATAATAAATTGAAAAATTCGAATTGTTTACTAAATGATCAATTGGACCTTAATAGTTCCCCTTTGTTAAACCTTTTCAACTAATTTTGTAAAAACAAAATTTTGTTTTTACGAAACTCCCAGGTTTTCGGAGAAAACCCCTCAAAAGCAGAGCTTGTGCGAGCAAGGAAGACCCGGGACCTACAGTTTAAATAAAAGTGGAATCCGAACCACTTCAGCTCAGTGATACACGACCGGGGATCGAACCCGGACCGTCTGGGTGGAAGTCAAACGCTCTAACACCTCGACCACTTCGCTGTAATTAAGTAGTAGATATGTTTTGAGATTTACAGATACCTACCTACATTGTATTGTCAATTTTATTTTTATCATAGGTAGCTCCTAATTACCTCAATTGTTAAGAAGGGTATTTAAGTAATGTTCAAGGTAGAATAATTTAATGTATTACATTCGCTTGAAAAAGATACAGTGTATCGAAACATGTCGCGTAGACAATAAATCTCTGGAAATTTAATCGTGTTTACCTTAGTGTCATATATCTGAATGAAAATGCAAACTTTTACTTTCACATTTTTTCTCTCAGTTTATATAGGGTCTTTATCAATATCTATCAGATGTAGTTCAATGTCCAGCGTGGCTTTAGCAGGGGAAGTAGTTGATTTCTGTTAGATATTACAAAAAGTAACTTCAATTTTATCGTAGGTTTTTTCCATTTCCAGAGGAGTCATGTATTGGTTCAATCTTCAATTGAGAATGTTTCTCTTTAAAACATGACTCGATGTTTACCACAATTATTACGTATCTGAGTTTCGTGAGTTTTCGCTACATTAGGGGGATCTGAACACCTTGAACAATATTTTCTTTCGTCATCATTTTCACAGGGGGGTGAAATTTTTGTAAAACATAATATTCGACGATCAGATATATTTCACTATTTTTACGGATTTTTCGCGAGTTTACAACTTTTTTCGAGAAAAGGGAGGGCCAGGCTATCCCCCCTACCTAATTTTTTTTTCGCTGTAATTTTTGACGTCCAAATTCGTCAAGAAAACTTCCGAAACCCAACGCGTTATCTATCTAGCTTTCGGGGAGCACGGGGAGGGACAATTTCTTGGACATTAATGTATTGTCATCGGAACAGAACCAACATGTAATATTTCAATTCCATCTAACACACACACACACATAGAGCAAGTTAAATAATAGTTATTTATGCAAAAAGTGAATGTTTATTGCACGAGTTGCATACAACATTTTTTCTACGTTCATGCAAAAAACAAAAAATGATTTATTGAGGTGTAGGAAAATGAAAAGCGCAACTTGAATACTTTATTATTAATATCGATTTGCATTGAAACAGGAACTAATACGTTACGAACAATTTAACTCAAACTTTATTTTTACCCTCAATGTTGAAAGTGAATGAACAATTGGTGCAATTTTCAATATGAATATTTCGTAGTGAAGTACCTATTGCCAATCTCACAGAATATCTGCTAAATATGTAGTAGGTTTAAACGTTTATGTTTGTCATGATGACAGCACGTTGAAGTAGAATGACAGATGAGTGCAATAAAAACTTTATTGCACTAGTGCAATAAAGAACTTCTTTTTCCACTGAATATAGTTCAATACAGTTTTGCTTTTTGCATGAATGTAGAAAAAAGCTTTTAATAATTAATAAAGAGAAACCAAATATTATCTTCCGATTTGAGGGGGCTTTTGAATCAAATTGTTTGATATTATCTACTGGCATTTTTTCTTATAAAGTTCAACTATGCTAAACATTCAAAAATTAATATCCTGCATTGTTTTAGAAATTTTTGAAGGATTACTAAAAAATTGGTAAGATGTAAAGCTGGAAAGAATAGAAACTGAAATGGAAACATTTAACTGTCGGAAAGATTTCAGTATTCCGAAACTAAAATTGAAATGAATACTTCTCATCTAAATATTTTTTCTTTCCTCTATTTTCTACACAAACAACAATTCATTTCAACCGAAACCCGCAACAAACCTCACTCTTTCACTGAAAGCTTCCAACCGGATAATTATAATTAATATGCATTAGTTTGTCGTACCAGTTCGGAAATGTAATAAAAAAATTTAAGAGTGGCTTATTAGGAAAGGTAGGGTGCTCTTGATCAACCCCATGAAAACTCCTTTATAGTTTTAGCGGAAATAACATCGATGCAACTCGATTAGGGGTGTTTCTACTACGTTACGTGGGTGGAAAATGTATTGGTTACGGTTTCATGCTTTTAAATTAGAGTTTTGAAACATGCCGAAATTGATTTATTAGAGATTTTTTAGCAAAACCATCTGCTTCCATTCGCTTGATACGCTTGGTAGAAAAATTGATATCTGAATCATACTATCAACAGAAACGAAACATTAGTCAAGTTAATGAAATGCTAATTGGTTCATATAATGTTTCAGTACAAGTGTATTTTGACGGAAAATAGTATGATATTCAGTGAGTGAAACTGTTGCATATGGTGATTGCAGAAATAAAATAAAAACAACTTCTAATAGTACAAGTATCATCTTTGATTTTCATCAAACCTTTGAAGTCGTTTTTGATCGAAATGTTGAAAAAATAAAAAATTGCCGAGGTTTGGTAGAATGCTTGTAGAATGACAGCAGAATGTTGAACATTTTCAGAGTTGGTGGGCAAAAATTCAGAGTAGTTGTCGGAAACTATTTACATTTTGTCGTTAAAACACATTTTGAACATTTATCTTTGGCAATAAATTTTCAAACAACCCTCTTTAAAATGCATATCTTAGAAACTCGACATACAAAGTTGACACAACTTCCAGATATAATGGTCAACATGTTCAAAATAGTTTGAGTAAAATTATGCCAAAATTAACGAAATAGTATTTGAGTTCAATAAAAACATTGTAAATGTAAATTTATCGCACCCTGTATCTAAATGAAAGGTAGGTAATTTTGAACTATTGAATTAAATTTTTTGTAGTAAAAACGACCTGTCAATGGACCTTTACATTTATGAAAAATAAATTGCAAAACTCTCTTATATCGATAGATTCTAGTCTGAAACATCCATTTAACAAAGAGTTACACTATATTTTTTTCATAAGTTCGGATAAATTATCGAGGGTAAATGAGATGATTGACTCTATCTATTAAATAAAATTTAAAATCGTTCCATGAACGCTGCTTGAATACAGTAATATTCAGTTGGAAATGTTCTTCACAAAAACATATTTATATTTTTCTACAAACGCTTAACAAAGTAGCCTTTGACGCTTTCAGATTTCGATGCAAAGTTGACGTTTTCCGTGAAATGTCATTTTGTGACAGCATTTGCGCTCTAGAGCGGAAATATTTCGAAAACGCTCGCTTCTCCAACGTATTTCTGCATGATGATTGATGATAGTGACAGCGAATTATCAAACACTCCTCCTGATGTAGCCGAAAGTGCAAAAATTGTTACTTTGAATCTCCTACCAGAGTAATCAAGGAAGAAATATGAATTACAATACGGTAAATTCATGACGTGGTGCCGGTCAAAACATTCACCACTGAAGATATTCACAAATTTTTACAAGAAGCGCCCGATGGAAAATATCTACAAAAAAGGTAAATTTTAATATTACTTGCTTTTAGTAGTTTGAGAAGAAATTAGTATTTTTTGAATTTGGTGCAATTTGGTTAGCATATACATTATGAAAGTTTGTTATATTGTGATGTACTTTTGTTGAATAAAGCATCTGGTGTTTCTTTTTTTGAAAACTGCGTTTGTAGAAAAAATTTTGTGTGTATTTCGAGCACAAAGTGTCATTGTCGCTCTCCAACGATTACCGCGCTCCGCTTCGCGTCGCGCGGTAACCCTCTTTGTCAAGCGACAATATATCACTTTGCGCTCTTAATACACAAATAGCTATTCCGCTTTTTACACAAGGTTTATTCATTGCTTCGAACCACATTTTACAATGCGCTTCCTAGGTATTTAGGAGCATAAAAAATTGTTTATTAGAATATTCACTGGTGTTCAGACAACCAGATACGAAGCACCTTTATTGCAACTCATTTCAGGGATACAGCAATTAGGAAAAAAATGTAGAGCACAAACAACAAAAACATTTCAAACTTTGAAAATTGCATCAACCTCAAAAAAGAAATCAAGTAGGGCCTGTTCGTTTGCAGCATACATATTTGATGGAACTGCTCTACTTGTATTAAATATCAAAGTAGGCAAACGAGTCAAACAGAGACAAACGATTCTTATTGATGCTCCATGAAACAGACGAACGAACCAATCTGGTATCAATCATACGACACATTATATTCAAATGAGAATTTGAGATTCCACGGTGCACAATTTTTACAACGTTGCCAAGTCTAGTTTTGATGAACGTGACTTCACGAAACCACTTTTCTTCTGATTATAGAGAAACTAAAGGTCAGAAAAAATAAATAAAAATTCCAGTGTGATATTAGCATATACACTTTCCAATTACAGTGTTCTCTCATATACCGTGGAAAGGTTCATTGTTTTCAATGTAGAGGTATATTTCAAAATTTTAGAAATTCTCATTTCCAACGACAACGTAGGTAGGAATTGGTGTTCTTCTTTGTATTATGCAGGCTGCATACCTCAGGGAACTTCTCCAGAGGCAGTAAAATCTGCCGTTCGTCAAAAGAACGAGCTCTGTGAAAGAGATGTTTGGCATGTATCTGAAATGACTACGCAAATGGATGTGTAGAGTGAGTTCGACTTGTCAGTATCGATGAGACCGCAGAAGAGGATCGGCCATGGAAATATCTATAAAACAGAGACAGATCGCCAACCTTTCTGTGGTGTTCCAGAGAAGTGAGCGGCTTGTAAGCGAGCATTACCGACTAGACGACTGGCTCTTTTTTGAACAGAGTATTTCTGTGTGTGTGTTTGTTTAGGGTCTGCATTCCATATATAGGAACAGTATTCCAGGAGAAATTGGTTATACACATACACATAAAAGGGTATTGCTTATGGTATTATGGTATGTTTACTTTTGACATAATTACGCCGAGTGGGTATTTCTACATATTCTTGGGTTTATGAGGTTACGTTCCCTTTTTATTGGGTTTTTCACCTGAACCTTATACAAACAATGCGGAGGGCTAACTCTTATGGTGGAGGCAAAGGCGTGGTACGATTGTTGGTGAATGAACTCAAAGATATTACTAGAAATTCAATTTATGGCATAGAGAATGAAACACCTAAATAAAAGTTGTCATTTGGACGCCATCTACAGAAATTCTGATAAAGTATTTCATTCTGAAAGCCAGTCTCTGTAGACTGTCTTTATAACACTTAAAAGAGAAAATACTCCAGACATACAATTAAAACAATTTCTAAAAAAAGTAGTATTTAATAAATTAAACGTTTGGTATCTTGAAAAGTCTATAAATGATGAGTATTTGATAAATTTAACGTTTGTTAGACCAAATTCAGGGCATGATGAGACCTTAAAAATTATATAAATAATGATTGCAATCAGGTTGTGTGAAGAAAATTTAGTTCTTTGAACTACACTGTTCGTTATTAAAATGGTCATATCAATTTACATATTTTTTAAGTATTATTGGGTTAACTGTATTTAAACCATACATGCTCTTCCAATAGGTTATAGTACTCTTCTCCTATGTATTTCAAGCTCTTCGGGTTCCTTGGTTCTTATACAGGGCGACCCTCCGGGAATTGCATCGATCAATATATAGAAAACCATAAGTGGGCCGAATTTGAAAATTTGGGAGTTCACTATTGTTGATAAGTGCTATCCGGCTAAAATATTTTGAAGATTGTGGTACTTCCGGTTGTACCAGTAGTGGACCCCCACTTCGTTATTTTAAATGGGACACCCTGTATATTATCAAGGTTTTTAGATTTAACGCATGATTCTGAAAATGTTTCATGTATAATGTCTCATACCCAAGTCTAACCGTTTTCGAAATATTTCAAATTTTAAATTGAAAATTGCGTTTGCAGACCGGAAAATATTTTTTTTTTATTTCTGGACACGATCATTTATTTTCGATTGTGTATCGATTTATTCGTAGGAGAGGACCCAGTTCAGTAGAATTTCGATATCAATTCGATTGGAGTTATACAGCGCGTTCACCAGAAAATGATATAGATCCTGTTGAAAAAATTATTGTAAGTCCATTTTTTCAAATGGAAACCCCCCAATTTTATATTCTCATTCGATTCGGCATCGAAAATGAAGCTAACTTTGAATAAGGTTATCTATGCCTACACTCAACAGTTTTCGAAATATTGGCGAATTAATATGTCTCAGTTCCAGAAAATCTCGTATTCTTGAGTTTACTTTCTTAGTTGGCCATGGCGACCGCAGTTGCGTTGGAAACAATCAACTGCCACGATAATGTCATTGTAATCAATCATGCAGGCTCGTTTGAATTATTCGAATGAAGTTTACTTAAATCTATTTATTATTTATGGCGAATGTAATAGGGTTATCTCAAGAACATGTGATATATTTGCTATTCGGCACCTTACCTTTACCCTGTTTTTTACTTACCATTTGAGCCACTCCAATAATAGCAATTATGTCGGTTGAAGACACCATTCTTTGTAAATTTAGCTTCGTCTGTCCAAATAATATTATCAAAAAATAATTCGTTCCCTTACGAACAAGTTAAAACGAATTCACAAAATCTCACTCTTTGTGGAAAATCTGTTTCTTTCAGGTGCTGAACTATGAAGAACTTATATGGGTAAAATTTATGTTTGCGCAGTATTCTGAGTGAGTTTTTTGACAATCCTGATTCTCTTGCAACTTGTCTCAAAGATATTGTTGGATATGCAGCAAATATCCCAAAATGGCAATTTCAATATCTTTATCGTCAACAATTGGCTTGTTTCTCTGCACTCTTGCTTTGACGGATCCAAAGTTTTTGATGTTTTCTATAATTCGTTTGACAGTATTTTGTGAGGGCTTCTGCTTTGGGGATACCGAATAGCAAATATATCACTTGTTCTTGTTATCTCTTATTACATTCGCCATAAATAATAAATAGATTTAAGTAATATTCATTCGAATAATTCAAACGAGCAGGCATGATTGATTACAATGACATTGCCGTGGCAGTTGATTGTTTCCAACGCAACTGCGGGCGCCATGGCCAACTAAGAATAAGTAAACTCAAGAATACGAGATTTTCTGGAACTGAGACATGTTAATTCGCCAATATTTCGAAAACTGTCGAGGTTAGGCAAAGATAACCTTTTTCAAAGTTAGCTTCATTTTCGATGCCGAATCGAATGATTATATAAAATTGGAAGTTTTCCATTACAATAATTTTTTCAACCGGATTTATATCATTTTCTGGTGAACGCCCTGTATAACTCTAATCGAATTGATATCGAAAATCTACTGAACTGGGTCCTCTCCTACGAATAAACTGAAACAATCGAAAATAAATGATCATGTCCAGAAATAAAAAAAATATATTTTTCGGTCTGCAAACGCAATTTTCAACTTTCAAACTTTCAAATTTGAAATATTTCGAAAACGGTTAGACTTGGGTATATGACATTATCCTTGAAACATATTCTGAATCATGCGTAAAATCTAAAACCTTGATAATATACAGGGTGTCCCATTTAAAATAACGAAGTTGGAGTCCACTTCTGGTACAACCGGAAGTGCCCCTATCTTCAAAATATTTTAGCCGGATAGCACTTATCAACAATAGTAAACTACCAAATTTTCAAATTCGGCCCACTTATAGTTTTCTATATATTGATCGATGCAGTTCCCGGAGGGACGCCCTGTATTCAGTAACCGCAGCTCTGGAACGCTTCTGAATCCACCACCTGGTTCTGGACGCCTGATTTAGTGGGTAATTCAGACACTTATCATAAGTAGCTACATTTGTTCAGTATTTTACTATTCTGGCAATCGGCCACCCACATTCATCGCTCATTCAATGGCGAGACGTGAAGACTCAAATTATCAACTGAATTGAGGAGTCTTGGAGTATTTCAGCATGAATACTCACAGAGTAAAATAATAATTAATCAACTCGATAAATATAATTATTATCATGAGATATAGTTTTAAACTATGCAGTTTCAAAACTATTCATCTTTAAATAAGTAAGTAATAATAAGCTTCCTGACAGAACTATTCACATGAAGAAAACATGTCCTATGACGACATTTGAAAAATCATGAAAATTCATTGGAAATAAAATAAGGCATTATAAATGACATAAATATGCTTTCTAATGAATTCCACTTTGAATTTGGAGTAGATAGTAACCTCTTGAAAAAGTTATCGAGTTCTTTAAGTGAGACCAGACGCAGAAATGTACGAAATGGAGGATAAACGGAAATTCAATATTGAATCCCTTCCTCACATCAATATTGCCAGTGTTATCAGTGTAACCAATTGTCACATTATCAAAGAACAGCCGATTAACTGCTGGCTCAGATACAATGAAACCAACATCTTGGCTATGCATAAAAGCTTCAATTATACTATCTCCCTCTGCGTGATAATTATAAATTATATCTATGGTTTGAAAGGAATTATCTCATTTTGTCAGAACCATATATCTATTCACTACGTCAGACCAAATAAAAATTAAGAAGAATAGCTATCTATTAAATGTTGAAAGAAATTCCAAATCAAAATTCACTGTGACAGTTGAATATAACGAAACTTTGTTTTGAAGTAAACAAACATCTTTCATTGATTTTATTAAATAATTAATTCTCCAGCCTTGGTGGAGTATTCAGCAGGGTTCTTCGAGCTGTAAGATAAGATATTAATCAACAAAAACACTGTAAGTCCTGTTCAGGAACTCATAACTCAGTGTTTGGTTCATATTGCCGTGCTCTACAGTAAAAATGAAGAAAATTAACGTTTGTAGACATACAACCGTTATAGGTTTTGTTCGCATTGCATTCTACCAAGTTGTTGGATCTCTATACCAACCTCAACATCAACCACTGTTATCCTCTGCGTGAATGAATAGTCTCCCGAACCACTTGCGTTTCATTCAGCTAACCCACCACTCCCCTGACACAATCATTTCAGTAAAGTTAGAAAATCACTTATTTTTAAATCATGGTACTGAAGATAAAAATTAATTCACTCAGAAAATATATTCGTTAAAAATAATCTCAAAACCCAAGTCAAACGGTTTATGTCTTTCATATGATTCGGTATCATTCATAGCGTCGACTGACGACTTTCTAAAATAGCATTATCGAATGCAGTATATTCTTGGGAGAGCACAACATTAAATAATGCGATTATAAATATCTGAACACCCAGGCAATCAGATTTATTCCTTAATAACAGTCAATGCTCCGTTAATTGCAGCTATTCATGCTGAAATAGAAGCTTCGTATCGCTGTAACACCTTCAATTAACTTGTTTAACTATTTGAATGATGAATTCGATTCGTTTCAACTCTTTTCGAGGGTAATTGAAATGATTCATGTGATGTATTTGATTTAATTATTGGAATTATTCTGGAAACATCTGACACAGAAATTACTGCTGGTAGCAATTGGCCAAAGAACAGAATAATTTAGAAAGAAGTTGTATAATAATTTAAACTGAAGTATCTGTCGGAGATTTTCGAGATATGTCAATGTGAAATATTCGGACAGAATGATACATACTCAATGAATATACCTGCAATGGACAAACAATTCCCAAACTCGAAAACTATTCCAATGAAATCAGACGATCAATTTAAATACTTCACATACAGTGAGTCTGCTTAAGTTGGCTACATATGGGAAACTTTTTTATTATTGACTTTACGAAAAATAGTTATTCTTCATAAAAAGTTCTGGATGGTCTGAAACCCATGATGCAACCGTCAGGTATTGAATTTTATCAATCTTATACGAGGTAAATCAAAAGATATGAATTTTACCCAAGAGTAAAGTAACTTTATATTTCACAATATCAAAAATTGTTATTATGAAAAGTTGTTCGAAATTAAAAACTATGCTTCAATATGCAATTATATCCTTCGAATTGGAAAAATATTTTTTTTACAATTTTTTTTCAATTATCAATATTACATTTATCATTTTTATTTATAACAAACATGTTAACCTTTCCGTTCTGTATAGAAATTATTAAGCAAATTTTCATGGAACAAAATTTTATAAATGATAAATGTTCGGTATAAGTAATTTGAGAAAAATTTGTAAAAAAATATTTTTACAATTAGAAGGATGCAATTGCATATTGAAACACAGTTTTTGATTCCAACTAACTTTTTATAATGAAAATTTTCGATATGGTGAAATATAAAAGTTAATTTACTCTTCAGAAAATTTCATATTTTTTGACATACCTCGTATAAGATTGATGAAATTTGATATCTGATGATTGTGATGATGATCTTGTGTTTCAGACTATGCAGAACTTTTTATGAAGTATAACTTTTTTTCGTAAAATCAATAATAAAAAAGTTTCCCATATGTAGCCTTATTTGTTGGAATATTTTGAATAAAAAATCCCGCATGAGATGAATTACAGAGACCGAGATCAGATTATTGACAGTTATGTCACCTTATCTTTGGTTCTTCTGTGGCGATTAGTTTTTCAATATTCCATTCTTCATTTTCAATTCCATCTATTTATATTTCTCTTGAAGAATATGAGTACACCTGTGTTATATATTGATAGGCATTTTCTGTAATAGCCAGTATTAGAGATATAAGTCAGTATCAAATAGAAATACAACATTTCAAAACCCGCATCAAACTTATTACAATTTATCGATAAATACACAATAATTTGGCAACGAGGAGAAAAGAAACGTATATTCAAGATTCCTCAAACTCGAAATATCGTTTGCAGAGAAAAATCTCAAATTAGTAAAATGGCTCAGGACCTAGCACCTCTTATAGCTGCTCTTAGTGGATTGGTAAACAATTTACAGTAACAGCCACGTTCCAACACAGTGAAAGGAATTCTACAAACGCAGGTATTGAATTTCGAACCTTTTGATGAACATTCAGAAAATTTTGACAGTTATTGTCAGAGGCTAGATTTTTTTCAAACTGAAAGGCTTATACAACGATGACGATGAATTGAATGAAGCAAGAGTTATGGTTTTGATAAATTGTCTTGGAAGCAAACATTATAAATTGCTGTCCAGCCTTACATCACCCGAGTTACCTGCCTCGAACTCTTATGCAGAATTGATAGCTCTCCTCAAGAATCATCTGACACCCAAAAGGAATGTTCTATCGGAGCAATATAAATTTTTCTCCCGAACGCAGTGTCCAGCAGAGTCGATATCAACATTCATTGCAGCTTTGAAAGATTTGATAAAAACTTGCGATTTTCAATCAGAATGTGGCGATAACAGTTGTTCAAAGTCAGTAGTGAATCTTTTGCTGAGAGCACAATTCATTCGAGGACTACGTGATTCGGAAATTCGTGAAAAGATTCATTTGAAAAAACGCTTGAAATTGCATTGGCTAACGAAGCTTCAAAAATTCAGAATAAGGAAGTTTACAAGAGCAATTCTACATCTGCTGTCCTGAAAGTGGATGAACATTCAACAATTCCAGAAAGAAGCCGTAGTAAGAGCAGATCAAATGGATACCGGCAATCAAGGAATAAATCGACAAAATCCTACCGCAATATTGGCATGGAAAAATTAGGTTTACGATGTGGCAGGAGACACCACAAAATTCAAAATTGTACCATGATGAACAAGCTTACCTGCAATACCTGTAAAAGAAAGGGTCATCTATCAACAGTATGTATTTCAAGCTTATTGAAGAAGAAACAAGGTATCCATAACGTAGGGTAAGAATGTGAATCTGATTCGTCCGAAGAATTTTCAATAAATCAAATCATAGACATATTCACAGAATCTTTGACTAACCTGTATGAACCTAAGATGTTGATTCAGCTCAATATAAATGGCAAAGCATGTAAATTTGAATATGATTCAGGCAGCCCCGTTACAATTATATCACAAGAAGATTTTGAAAAACTGAATCTAAAGATACGACTGCAGAAAACCAATGTTTCTTTCCGATACAAATACAATCGAGTGATTCACACTACATTTCACAAATTCAAACATTCGACTGGTTTTCGTCCTCTAGTAGAACGTCGCAATCCAGGAACAGACGAATAATCATTCACTGAATTTGGTTCTGTTGTATTTCCGTCAGCCGCTGCACTAGTACTTGGTAGTACAGAAGATCGACTGAATATACGAACGCAGACTATTTTTCTAGAAATCCTTTGAAAATTAACCAGAAGGAAGAAAATACCGTTGACGATGTTTTCATGGTAAACGTCAGTACAATTGTTATAAATTTGGTTTTTACTTGAAGAAAACTGTTTGACAACTTCGAATTATTTTTTATTTCAACAACTCTACAAAACATTCATTGAAAAAATACACAGCAACTTGACTCCAAACAAAAATATAAAATACAGTGTGACTTGATATATATTTAAATTCAATATTCCAACAACAATAAATGAGATTTCTACAGAGACCGTAACGGCGTGGCGTTTCAAATTGCCAAAGAAACTGATACTGATCCAGAACTCTCCGAAATTAAAAAATCTATTAGTGACGGAAGAAATCAAAATTCAGAATTATCCCTTCAATACAGAATTTTGTTTCGAGGACATAGAGTTATTATTCCGAAAACACTCCAACCGGCTATACTGGTAGAAATGCATGCAACTCATATTGATATGGTCAAAAAGAAAGCCATTGCTCGAAATTATTGTTACTGGAAAGGTATAGATTCTGATATAGAGCATATGGTCAGAAGCTGTCAACCTTGCTGTGATATAAAAAAAGACCCGGTCAAGGCATCCATTCACAAATTGGAAACTCCAACAAAAATCTGGCAACGTGTTCACATGGACTATGCTGGTCCATTTCTAAACCATTATTTTTTTATTGTTGTTGATGCCAAGTCTAAGTGGCCAGAAATTTTGATGTCATCCTGAGCTCCAACAACGGATAGTACAATTCACAAATTGCGAGAAATTTTTAGTCATGGGTTACCAGAAGTTTTGGTGAGCGACAACGCCTCAATTTTCAAATCTAGTGAATTCCGAGAATTTTGTCTACGCCATGGAATTGCACAACGTTTGATAGCACCAGGACATCCAGCAACGAACGGACAGGCCGAACGCTATTGCCAAACGTTGAAGGCCAAACTGAAATGCATGTTACAAGAATCTGGAACATTACCCTAGAAATTATATTCTTTCTTATTCAGATATAGGGTGACACCCTTATCTTGTGGAAAATCTCCTTCGGAAATTCTGATTAACAGAAACCTGAGGACAAAATTAGACTTGATTCGACCAAATGCATCGAAGAAAATAAATTGGCGCAGCAGCCACAATTTGATAAATTCTACAATCCCGTAGACAGACTTAAATTTCGGAACTAAACAGGATCCAATTTATGGAAATATGGAACTGTAGTTGAACGATTAGGAAAACTTCAATACTTAATAGAGTTAGATGATGGATATATAATCAAACGACTCTACAATCAGCTGAGATTATGCCAGCATCCAAAACAAAATCAGTCAGAAAATTCCCTTAGTATCCGAGATCTTCGAGGTCAAACTCAAACCGCTCCCACCAAGATACCGAAAAGTGTGGCGTTTGCTGAATTGCCAGAGGCAAACATCTGTAGCCGTCTACGTAAATCAACTGCTCCAGTGGAAATTGATAATCCACCTGCTGTGTCATTGTCTGATAATAACAGGGAAATCGCAGAAGAACAACCAAGTACTAGTGCAGCGGCTGACGGAAAAACAACAGAACCAAATTCAGTGAATGATTATTCGTCTGTTCCTGGATTGCGACGTTCTACTAGAGTACGGGAACCAGTCGAACGTTTGAATTTGTGAAATGTAGTGTGAATCACTCGATTGTATTTGTTTTGTGAATTTTTATCCATCATTGTTTTTTTTTATATTGTCGATATTAAGCGGCGGAAAATTGTTATATATTGATAGGCATTTTCTAATACCCAGTATTAGAGATATAAGTCAGTGTCAAATAGAAATACAACATTTCAAAACCCGCATCAAACTTATTACAATTTATCGATAAATACACAATAACCTGCTATGGCCTCTGGGTGGTTTTCTTGGGAAATGCCAAGAAAACCATCCGAATATGTTTAGATCTTGACCACTCACAACATTCTCAACAAATTTCAGAATTCATCTTTATTGGAAAAAAATCTATGAACTCAAAGTACCAAAAGACACACTTCGGTTGATATAAACGACTCTAAAAGCCACAAGTGCAAAACAAGAGGATTTTACCGCTGAAGAGAACCAAGCTGATCAAGTGTCCAAATGAATCAGTTTTGTACCATTACAACATAATGTCCAATACTCAAAAAAGCGAAAAAATACGCTTTGTCAAAATTAATACCGAAAAATTCAATATTGACCCTACACGCACTAAAACTATTTTCTGTCTTCAGGTTCACATGAGAGAGAATCGGGATTTTTCTTTTATGCCACCATTTTAGATTTTTCTTCCAAATATAAAACAAATTCGCATTTTTGTCGAAATTCCTATTTTTTTTAAGTTGACTTAACTTTCAAATATCTAACCATAGTCCATTGGGAGGAACTTAAAATATGCGAACAATACACTGTGAAGCTACGAACTGTTAGTTGCTTTACGCTGTGTCAAGAAGAACTCATATTTTTCAGGTATATCTCCTTCGATTTTTCTGGTAGCAAATTGCGTATTCGCACTAGCCCTACCTCTTCGTTCGTTTGTAAAATTACCTCTCTCCATTTTAATGTAGAAAAATCGAATACAATGTCAACAATAACAGCAAAAATAAAATACTCTTCCAAGCAGAAATTTTTGTTGATGAAAACTGACAGCTATGTATTTTGTGAACGATTGTTTCTAAGCCACCTAAGTTCAAAAATTGTAATAAGCATTTAACTGGATAAAAACATGATAAAACAGTGTGCCGTACGTCGTTGCATTCACAATGGAAAACATTATATCATACATGGTGTACTTTTTTTCGTACCATATAAAAAACAAATTTGATGATGGTTTCTTCGAAAAAATAACGTTGTACTGAGATTGTGTGACCGCCTTTTTGTAGAACTGAGAAAAAGGTAACTAAAAAATGCCTAAAGTTTTTTCATACCTCTTCAAATAACTTCAGAAAAAAATAAATATCAAATTGCCAAATTTCGGTTTTTTAGAATATCTCCGAAAGTAAACAACATTTTTGGGTTATCAACATCTATTTATTGACCCCTTAATTGAACTATTTGGCAATTTATCCTACTGTCTAACTCTTACGGTTACCGGTTACCGAGATCCTCATGCTGTTCATCCTTATATTGGGGACACTGATTTTTATCTCTTCATCAAGAGTAGTACCTTAAATGTTTATCATTTCAGTGCTAAGGAATTTTCTTTCTCAATTACAATTTATTCATAAAATAAAAAAGTATAAACCAGAATGTATCGAACACAAATCAGTACAGTTTCAATAAAGTTTTCTTTACGCTTGTCACCAGCTTTCATTCGGACTTAGAGTGATACAAAAAGGAGAAAATTAAGTTATTTTCGCTTCACACAAATGGAGTAGTGCCTACCGAACCAAAGGCTGCCGCGCAGCCTTTGACAATATCTATGAAATCTATTTGACAATATCTATGAAAGATAGATATAAGACCAACTTCAATGTCTATGAAAGACAAACAAATCACCAACATATTTGCGGTATCACAGGAGAGTGAATTAGATCTTGAGCTAAGTTTCACCAACGAAATGATTTGATTTTTCCGAATAGAATCTGAAAATTTCAGTGCTCGTTTTGATGCTAGTACAGAACGTACCTCACAAATTAGAACAGAATATCGTCTCTATATCCTTTGAACTCCACAGTTATTCTATTTTCCAGTGGCTTGCACGAAGTCCCCTCATAAACATTTCATTTCATCTATTCAAAAACCAACAGAAGTATATTTGCACAAAACTATATTTGCACTCATGCATAAAGCCATCTCCAATGTAGGTACTTTCAGGTATTTTCTGTAGTCAGGTCAACACACAAACAACAATGTGTCCTGAAGCTTTGTTATTTTTAAAAAGAACGAGTCCTGAAAATAAAATTCAGTACGGCTGACGATAAAACGTGAGAAAGTTGCTGTATCAATATAAATGAAACTCTCAAAGTTGCAACGATTGACGATGAAAATATCTGTCGATGAAAGGCGGATCACCAAAGTTTTTGTACTGTCCCAGATAAGTAAGCGAGTTCATGAGCGTGTTATCATCAACAGGATTAACTGATTTTGTTCTCATACATGGGAACAGTATTTTAAGATAGGTCCTAATTGAATCAAATCAATTAAGTTTCTGATAGGTTTTTCTGCAACTGTATTGCTTGTGATAACCAACCTCGAAAAGGATGACTTCATTAGTATAGTGCATAATTTTTAACCTTCCAAATAATAAAGGCTCTGATGACGTAAACATACAGTTTTTTAAAAATGTTTTGATGATGTAGCTCAGCCACTTGTTAATGTAATAAACACATCTCTTTCAGTATGCAAGGTACCAGATGAATTAAAAATATCAACTATAGTGCCAGTACCAAAAGTAAGCAACTCTCACAGTGCCAGTGACTTATGTCCCACCAATATGTTGTATGGAGAAGATTATAAAGAAAGTGGTGTATGAACAACTATTAGAATTTGTAGAGACAAACAACATTATAAACTGTGTGCAATCAGGATTTCGAGGAAAATATAGCTGTGAAACTGCGATACAATGTGTTTTGAAAGACTGGAAGAGTAATTTAGATAAGAATCTTGTTACATGGTGTCTTTAGATTTGAAAAGGGCATTTAAAACAATTGTTAGGAGGAGATTAGTACAAAAGATAGAGAGTATTGGAGTGAAAGGTAGTGCGTTAGAGTGGATCAATAATTACTTAACAAATAGGAACCAAAAACTAACAATGAATAAGGTAATGTCTCTTGAAATCGAAAATGACATGGGTGTTCCACAGGGTAGTGTCTTGGGTCTATTGTTATTTCTTTTATACGTTGACGATATAGTAAATGCAGCTGGGCGTTGTTCCATGCAACATTTGCTGACGATGAGAGTTGGTAACAACACTCAGTACTACATTGGAAAATATCAACAAGTGGTGTTCCTCTAACCAGTTGAAAATAAATACAAAAATAAACAAATTCATGTTAATCAGCAACGAAAATAAGTATGATTGAGAGTCAGCTAGATATTACTGTAAGTGACGAGTCTATTGAAATGGTACATAAATTCAAATATTTAGAAGTAATTATAGACAGACAGTTCAAATTTAAGAAACATGCAAACAATTTAATCAAAATTATTTCATATACAATCATTTACTTGTATAGATATGTGCTGATTTCCTGACAAGATGGGCCAAATCTATTCTTTTTAACTGACTAATATTACTTCATTTCGCCTACTGTTCAACAATAAATCTGCTAAATCGAAATGAACTATTCCGATTCAGAAAACTTCAAAATCAAGCTATGATAATAATAATGACATGCTCAAGGAGAACATCTGTTGAGTATATGTTGAAGGAAATGCAGTGGTTATCAACAGATGACTTTTTTGAGTACAATACTCTGATATTTATATTGAAAATGAAATCAGGTACTGCTCCGAGTTACTTGAGGAATATTGTTAATTACAATTCTGATGTACATGCCCACAATACAAGGTCACGAAATGATTTCCACATCCCACTGTTTGCAAAGAGACACACACATGCATCTGTATTTTTTAAATGCTTGAACAGATTCAACCAGCTGCCCCTAGAAATCAAATCCTCAGATTCCTTGATCAAATTCAAATATAATTTGAAACTTTTTCTTCACTCTTCTAGGAATGTAGTTTGAAGCAAAAATTGAAATTTTATTGTTTTATTATTCTGCACAGGTTGTTTTCTTCTCCAAATGATCTTGTGTTGTTTTTATCGGTATCTGTTGATATGAATCTGTTTATAGGACCAAATTTTAATCTTTATGTTATAAAATAGTCATTTACATTTATTAGTTTTTAATACCGAATTTTCAATGTGTAGTTTTTAAATGTATTAGTTTATATAACTAAATAAAGGAATATGAATCGTTTCAACGACTATGCAAAATCGGAAAACAATCCAGTAATAAGAATTTGTTTCGAACAATGTAGTCTTGATAATGGGAATGCAGAAATAATTAAAATGAATTAAAACTTTGATACCACTATGAGAACCAATGGAATGTTAACATTATTCATCAAATAATTTATTGAAAAAAAAATAGTAACCAGAATCCCCCTTTTAGTTTACAATCCTTTGAGTTCTCACAAACAAGAGGTAATTATCTACAACGGTATCACACTCCGCGTGAGTTCATTGAAAAACAAGTTCAAGATCATTACCGGAGTGCGGGCATTCTCTAGCTGTGTCTGGGCACGATATTTGTAAAGAAACCACCTGTTCCGACTCAAAGGATAATGGCAAAACGAATCGTTTCAGCTTAAGGACCTGGTTTGAATAATGGGGGTCTCGCTCGATAAGGAAATAATACATTGTTATCCCTGCTTTTGTGTTAGTCCGTGAGCTGACTGAGATTCAGAATAAAAGAAAGGATTTTATTCTCACAAAACTGAGTCCTCAAGACGGAATATCTTTAACGATAATGATAGAGCTATCAAAGCGATAGTTTCACAAAGCCAATATTGAAATTCTAAATTCATTTATTGATCATAGCAACAAGAATTATTCATATATGAATTGAATCGATTGAAGTCTCAAAATATTTTTAGCATGATTTTGCTGTTAAATAGTTTAATGTACAATAATTTAATAAAAACCCGAGACCGCGAAGTTACCTATCTCTGAAAACTTATAACAAATTTAATTGTTCCCACTGAAATACAATCAAAATTAGAAGCAAAACAATTACAACAAATACAATTTCATAATAGACCTGCAAAAGATCTTCCAAAACTTGAAAAGGGAGAAAACATACTAATTTAAAAAAAGAAAACTTGGGAAAACGGAAAAATAAAAGATATAGGTTATGATAGTTCATCTATTGTTGAAAACTCTTTTGGAGATATCTATAGAAGAAACAGAAAATTCCTCAACAATTCCTAATCAAATTTTGAAAAAAAATTGTGTATCCTGTATGACTTTGATATTTCTGGTGTATCATAAGAATTTTCAGTAGTAATACCACAAGTGATTGAATTTTTGCGATAAGTCTGTCGATTCATTTCTGAACGAAGCTGAATTGCTTTGAGAAAACACCACGAGTACGCAGGACGAGTGGTGTTTTCTCGATACAATTCAGTTGAGTTCAGAAATAAAAGACAGACCTATGAGATAGATTCATTCACGAGTGGACTATTTTATTAGACTATTTCACGAAGCATTAAAAGTATGTATTATGAACACGAACAATCAATTCATCATAACCATAATCAATTAACTATAATCATAAAAAATGTATTATACCTATCAATAATTTATTATATAGTGACGATGCGACTCATTTTGACGTTTTCGCCTACAATTATGATCTGTCAAAATGTCAAACTTTGCTTTGTCATCTATGGTTACATCGTTGAAAACATCAACGCTGACAGACCAAGCAGAATTGAGAGACAGTTGGTGTTTTCGCGATAATTCAAGCTGTCTTTGATTTGTGATTGGTCAGATTACGTGAATATCTTAAGATTCTTTAGCCTCCTAAATAAGAAACGTATTTCGTCAGATGGCAGTGCGTGTTCTCCCAACGAAATAAATACAAACTCCGCCTCACTTCTAACTTGGCGATTCTCGTAAGATACAGGTCCGAATTAGATAATTCGGTGCTCGTTCTTCCAAATTACATATCTAGATTAAAACCTGTTTGTTTTCGTAGTAATCTGAAAGTTTGCACGAAAATTTCAAATGAATAAATATAATGGAATCAAATCTCATAATGTATCAAGAATTGAAAAGATATTTCAGCAAAATCTGTTTGAACTATCTCGGAAATGTTTTGAATGTGAATTTTAATATGGAGTATACCGCAAAAAGAAATAGATAATGACGTCTGAAATATCAGATAAAAGGTAATGTCAAAAAAAACATGACATGCATGCAGCACAAAATAAATATACAACGCTGACGGAAGCAGTCTATTCTATTATTTTTTTAAAAATATATTGGACCAAAATCACTTTTATGGGATACTTGTTTTTCGTTTTACACGTTTCATACTAATTTGACATGTATGCTATATGTAGGTATGTAATGGAATCGTTGAACAAAATTTACACTTGCAGACGTATAATTTGATATTTAATACCAAGATGTTCACTGTTCATAATTCCAGTAGCAGGTGGGTACTCCATTATAAATGTCTTTAAAGAAAATAGAAAAAAGCGAGATTTGTGATTTGGTTTCTGATACGATACAAAATGAGTAGGTGCAGGTTTTCGGGGTCGTACATTATAAATCTTTCGTTAAAATTTATAATTTCAAAATAGCGGACGAGATTTGTGATTATGGTCCGATTCGATTCAAAATTTGTCTGTGAGTTTTTCTAGCTCAGAGATTATGAATCTTGTCAAAATTGATTAATTTGATGATTTTTTGTCAAAATTCAGGAATTCAAGATGGCAGACGAGTGATTTGTGGTTGAATTCTATATAAGAATGGTATTTTGGGGTTGGTGATGATGGATTTTTCATCAAATTTCAATAATTTAAAGTGGCAACTCCAAGATGGATTCCGTTTATTTTGTGAGTTATGGTCGCATTCTGTTCAAAATTACTATTTAAGTGTAAATGAATGCATTAATTTGAATTGATTCGAAAATATAAAATCAGATGTGGAATCATGAATAAAAAATTTAAAAATAATCAGTTATCAGATTTTGACTTTCAAGTTAGTTATTGAAAATAGTCACCAATAAGATCTGATCATAATTTTCTTGAAAACTATTTTCTAGATTTGAATAACTTTTTTGCTGGAAAGGTCCATAGTTTAGGTACATATGTCTTATTCCATATAAAGGGTGAAACAATATTAGACTCTATCACCCGTGAAACATTCAATTCAACCGATGTGAATTGATACAACTGTTAAAAATAAATTAAAGAATGTTTTAGCTAGATGTTTTATTCTAATATACCTGAATATTAAAACAAATTAGCCATTTCTTTATTTTTTACATTTCTTCCTCCACCTTCAACAACTAGAAGCATATATCCCTACTTCTCATTCCTCTAGGAAGATGCCCATCCGATATTACAGGTAGAATGCAATTTACATAAAATTCTTTCAGCTTTGGAAGCATTATATTGATTCCCAGACACAAACGTCTCTGTGTATTCTTTTTACATTGAAATCATTTCTCGTATGGGTATATCTATAACTCAATTGCAAGTTGTCCTTGAATTTGATAAAAATAATTGTGATTCTTCTCCAACATAAATTAAATGTTTAAGAGAAAAATAAGAAAGTCGTTTAACTAAGTGAATGATTGACTTCGATACTGAAATGAAACAACACCAAAATATTCCTTCGTTTTGATGGTGGAACTGAACGAAAATGCCCAGAAATGGGGGAAAATATCCTTTTCATTCATTTAAAACTCAAAGAGTTTTTTTTTCGATATTTTTATCCTTATGCAATCATACAACCCAAAAAAATCGTTTCTGACTCGTCTTTTTTCAGGGATGAAGACCCTTAAGAAGAGTGGAATAGTAATATCCCGACAAAATGCTGAATTTTCAAAAAATATATTCACTTTGCTGTCACGAAAACTGTGTTGCTTAGAAACACCACGAGAGCTTGCTCGAGTGGTGTTTTGTACAGCAACACAGTTTGAGCGGCTGGCAAGGTGAAAGTATTTTGAAAATTCTGCATTTTGAAGGGATATTCGATCAGACAATTTTACGAATACATTAAATTATTATGGACTAAATGCGTATTGCAGGAACGGTTCATTATGTGTCAGTAATGTCAGTTGAAGAGTTGAACCATTGTTTAAATAGAAGTAAGATAGTTAGTCAATGCCTGTGTAAAAGGTATTGGACCCAATCGAGAGTGTCATCTAGCGTGATTAGTTACAAACATTAATATTTGACGTCATTTTAATGCAGGTTTCTTCAAAAAACCCTGATTTTATTGCTGTACCATTGTTTCAATCAAGTTACGACATGACTTGATGGCTAGATCACTGAAGTTACGACATGACTTGGATGCGAGATCACTGTCGTTATCTACATGCCGCATCCATTTGAATCCAATATAAATCCCATAAGGATGGCCAAGAGGATGGCCAACTATCTTACTTCTATATAAACAATGGTTCACAGAAATTGTTGTAACTATGGAAACGTATAAATAAGAAAGAAGCGAAACACCGATTTGAAAATACCACGGGCTGGAGACAGTGTTTTCGAAAAGTTTGAATTCAAAAAATGATGGCCTTTGATTGGTTTATATAATATGAGGGAAATTGTCATCTAGGTCCAGTCGAATTTTCGTAATCAAATCTAACACGGGAAACCATATGTCCTTTATATAAAAAAAAATTATTTCATCAAGGAAATCCATTACTCTTCGGTTCATGATTTGCTCGATAATTTTGGATAAAACTGGTAGTACTGATATTGGTCAATAATTACTTCAAATTTCTTTTTTACCACTTCATTACAAGAATTCTTGAAGAAATAACTCCATTTCAGTTTGAATAAAATTCTCAGACCTATGACAGTGATCCACAGAGTGACTCATTTAAAAGTGGGGCATTACTGTTACTTTTTTATATGTTGTCCGACTTAAAGTATTACTTCTCTTAAAAACGGAGCTTCAATTATACCGCCATAGCTTTGAATTAAAAGAAATTTTTCTAAATAAAATATTACTTCGCCATTGTATTTGTGATAATTTCAAATCGGTGTAACACAAATCCACGGAAAAATAACAATAAAAATTATATTATTATAAGTGCTCTGTTAGTGTAAAATGCATATTGCAGGAACGGTTCATCTTGTGTCATTAATGTCAGTTGCAGAGTTGAACCGTCAAAGTGACGTTTCTATAATTAAAGTGATTGTTGTAACTATAGAAAAGTATAAATAAGGAAGAGGCGAAACACCGATTTGAAAATACCATGGGCTGGAGACAGTGTTTTCGAAAAGTCCTTTTCCCATTGCTTTCAATTAAAAAAATTATGGCATTTGATTGGTTTATATAATGTGAATGAAATTGTCAGTAGTAATATTCCGACAAAATGTTGAATTTTCAAAAAATATATTCACTTTGCTGTCACGAAAACTGTGTTGCTTAGAAACACCACGAGAACTTGCTCGAGTGGTGTTTTATACAGCAACACAGTTTGAGCGACTGGCAAGGTGAAAGTATTTTTAAAATTCTGTATTTTGAAGGGATATTCGATCAGACAATTTCACAAATACATTAAATTATTATGGACTAAATGCGTATTGCTGGAACGGTTCATCATGTGTCATTAATGTCAGTTGAAGAGTTGAACCGTCAAACTGACGTTTCTCTATTCACAGAAATTGTTGTAAATATGGAAACGATGTCGGGGCGTGGCGCAGTGGTTAGAGCGTCCGACTTTGGGTCGATAGGTCCGGAGTTCGAGCTGGGATTTTTTAATTTAATTTGACTGATTAAATCATTCAAATCTCGTGGCTGAACTGGTGTGAGTCCTGCATGATTCACTGTTGCGTTCCAATCAACAGTGCTGCTCCTAAGGTGGCGCATGGAGTCAGTAACAAGGCCTATCCAGAACACGTGGCTAATGACCATAGCAGTCGATGCCAAGACACCAAAGAAAAAAAAAACTATGGGAACGTATAAATAAGGAAGAAGCGAAACACCGATTTGAAAATACCACGGGCTGGAGACAGTGTTTTCGAAAAGTCCTGTTCTCATGGTTTGAATTCAAAAAATGATGGCATTTGGTTGGTTTATATATGAGGGAAATTGTCAGAATAATACCGCATAATATTACAGTGATACTCAAATTGAAATTAAATCTCAAAATACTAATGATGACTCAGAAGAAATGCTCTCTGCTGAATCTAAAACTAGTATTGAATTGACCTTAATGATAATATTGAATTTTCTCTTCAAAGAGATAGTTCTCAATCTAGTACAAAGGACCCCGCAGGAAAACATATGGGAAACTGGCTCCCAGTCAAATTGGCTGATATTATGTTATAGTGGGATGAGTCATTAGAAAGATGTGTGAGATCAAATGATTTTGTATATGTCGTTTCTGAGATAAACGATAAAAGTTATTAAAAACGTCGTAGTTGGGTAGGATTGAAAAGGAAAAAAACTGTTTTCTTAGTCGAAATAAGACGAATTCATAAGTTGTATACGGGGCATATTAAAGAAAGTCGTTTTTAAGAATTTTTTTTTCTAGCACTATGAGACCGAACGTAACCCTACCTTATCTGATGGTCTAAAAGACTGCCTTGTTGAGCATCTAGTCCTCTGGTTGCTCTGCTCAAATCTGCTACCTGCACTAAGTAAGCTCCCAGTCTAGTATCTGGAAGTAGCTCACTCTTCTTTACACAAACAGCTATAAAGCAAAGTCCCCCTTTTTACTCAACAGCCAGTTTTTCCCACGTTGTGTTTGTTTTTTTTTTTCTGGTTCTTTTAGGATACAAAGTTCTGCCCAACTGAAGAGAAATGAAATGCGGAGTCATCATAACCTTTTTATTTACAATTTCTGATACATACTCAATCACTGAAAATTATCAAAAGTGTATTGATTTTATTCATTTGAATCATATGAAATCTCGAATTCAAAATATCAGATTCTGAAGAGCAACTTGAGAAAATATCCTAAGCCTTTAATTTAGTAGAACACCTCCAAAGTGCAAAAGTCTGAACGATTTATATAGGTTCGGTGAAAGCAGATTGTCGCCAATTGTGCGAATGGGCTTCTAGTACATCTACACCCCCACAACCGTGGAGTTGTTCAGGTTCAAATTTTCTAAAGTCATCTTTTTGGGTGCACACCATCTGATACAACCCGATACCGTCCTTCCCGTCTTTTAGAATTATTTGTGCACAATAAAATGTGGGTATCTCATTATACCTCTTTTTGATTTTCAATAGTGAGGAAGGCTATCAATTTGTATGAGTAACATTGCAGTAAATGTAAACATACTCAGTTCAACCATCCTACAATTTAGCGGCAGATAATAAAACGTACCCGTATACGATTTCATAGAAATGTCAAACTCTACCCTCTGGAGATGATAATGTCAAATAGTTCCAAATGAATTATTGATTGGATATTTTCCCTTTCACAATTTTGATTAACTGAATTTAGAATTCTGAATGAAGTTAATGTACTGTTGGAGGATATTGAAGAAAGCCTAAATGTTGGATTCCAAATTCTTACGGACCTGTGGTTCCGTGATTAGAGGTTGTTCTGTCTTCTTGGATAGGTAACTCCATCTGATTGTCGTCAAGGTACCAAGGTGAAGCTTCTTCTGAGAGCTCGATGTGTTCAGTTCGAAAGCCTCTGACGAACTGCTCTCTCCTGGATTCCAGCCGGATATTTATAGGGAAAAAGCCCGTAACCATAGACACTCTCTTGACATGTGGAATTTACAAGTAAATCTAAGTTAAAATCCCTCCTAGTTTGGCAGCAACACGAACTTGGACTGTTCCATTTCCCAACAAAACCTCTTGGAAGTTGGAAATGTCAAGTTGTTGACACCCGACGTTTTAGGACAAACCTTTAGAAACAGCCCCTGTGAAGCCCTATTTGACCTGCAGAGTGATTGATCTTTTTGTCAGTTTCTTGACAAAAGTCCTTACTACAAACTGAGAGAGGTAAACAGTAATCTGAGCCCATAACTAATGTTGTACGTACCAATAAATTAAATGCTCCGGTGAAGGAATAACGAATTCATTCTTTTTGTCCTGCAAATCAAACCTACGTTCCTACTTGAGGGTGTAGTGAACATCAGGGATGTGGATTCTATACTCTGGCTGCATAACATTCAGCATTCTACCCGTTTATGGCAATACTTCTTCTGCTGTGCATGAAAGTCTGCTAAGTCCTTTTTTGTGCAGGTACGGTTATTATATACTGTACCTACTTGCCTGACGCTTTCCTTCTTCCTGTATAGATCGCATCTCCGACTTATCTTAAGAAAACAACACCCCGGGCTATCCTATCTCAACTATTTCAGAACCAATGAGTATTTTGCTAGGACGTCATAGTTTCAGTCTATTCTGGACGACAAAAACGTGTTTTGTTCCTTCATAACTCTCTGTGTATGCAATACGATTTTTTTAAATTCTGGATTATTCCCCTAAACCCCTATACTGAAAACAATTGACAGATCGTTTATTACAATTATTCATTGCCAATTTTCATTGTTCAAAAAATGAGGTAACTTTCTGGTGAATTCAGTTGTTCAATTCTACCTTTCATTTAAATACAGAGTGCGATACTTTTTTTTAGGTCATTTACAATGTTTTTATTGAATATCTCAAAAATCGCTGCGTTAATTTGGAACCTAATTTCACTCACACTATTTTGAAAATGAAGAATATTATATGTGAAAGTTTTTTCAACTTTGCATGTTCTAAGATATTTTAAAGTTTACGGTATTACGAAAAATATGAGGTTGTTGAATTCCTTAATTATAATATGTTCTTGAATTTACGTGTATTGTTGTTGAGTGTAGTTTGCGTTGTTTATAGTATCGAACAATTGATTTGGAAAAGTTTTGTTATAGAATTTAATTTATCAAAACGTTCCCTAAAGTTTTGTTCAATCGATAGTAATATACCCATATGTCATAATATGGTGAACTTTGGAAATGCATATCTTATAAACGCCACATGCAAAGTTGACAAAACTTTCATGTATAATAGTCAACATTCTCAAAATATTGTGAGTGATATGATGACCAAAGTAACGGAATAGTTTTTGAGATATTCAAGAAAAGCATTGCAAAGGTAATATTGAACAACTTAATTCATCAGAAAGTTACCTTATCTTTTGTTCAATCAACAGCAGTATTAAATTATTTTTTTGTAGTAAAAAATGACCAGTCAATTGTTTTCAGTAAAGGGGTTTACCAAAATTTTAAAAATTCATATTCCAAACAGAGAGTCATCAAGAAATAAAATACGTTTTTATTAGCCAGGATAGACTGAAATTATAATTTCTTGCTAAATTGTAACTTGTTGGTTTTGGAATAGTGCTAGAATAAAAATCCCGAAAAACGACTTTTTTTACTATTACCCGTATACACCTTAATGTACTTTCATCAATAAGATTATAATTGGGCATGTATATGACAAATAAAAAATCGTTTAAATCCACATATTTTTCAAACGACCCATCCCACTATAATATAATGGAAGAGCAAATTTCCCACATGTTTTCGTGCGGGGTCCTTTCAATGAGAAAACCAAATTGAAACGTGTACATACCGCAAACCTTTTTGAAAGATTTTATTTGTAAAATTGACTTTACCGATAGTGAAGGCGGATTTATGCACATCGCTTTTTCATTAATTTGTAACTTTCATCAACTGTCATTAAACTTAAATTAACTTTAAGAATTTTGAATCCTTTATGCACTCGCTTTATTCAATTTATCGGTCTCGTTCTCGATACAAAAAAAATGTAGTGTCACTTACGTAGTTTTATCTCACGAACACGAATCCGAAAGAATTTTGTGACGGTCTCTTATACTTTTTGAGTTATGACCTTCTGAATCTTGAAAATCGACCATTTTCAAACTTGATTTTCTCAGCGAAAAATCGCATAAAATGCATCCTTTTTTTTTTGTTGACACTTTTTTGAAACCCTTATCTGGGATTTATCATACAAAAGTGTATACTGATGCACTAAATCAATTAGCATGCTGTCGTCTTACATATTTATAGTTTCGAAGGTCTCAACGTTATTATTTATAGACTAAACTGCGATTTTTAGGTAATTTTGACAGGTCTTTATAATTTGCGATGGTTATGTCACTTATATCTTCAGATATTTGTATTTTCTTTTTCCTTGAAAGATAAAAGTTGGTTATGTCTTAAATAATAGGTAAAGAAAGATAAAAGTTAATTTGGATGCATAAATGGTTCCATGAAAATACATAGTTTCACATCTTAGTGAAAGGGCTTAATGAAAGTGAAGATACAAATTAAAGAAAAAGAGGTTTGCATAAATCCGCCTTGACTGAATACAATCAGTCACTATCATCAACTGTTATTACTGTTATTTCTTGATTTTATCTTAGTTGAAGTTACTATGAAAAAAAAGTCTTGTAATGTTGTATCAGGTTTAAAACATTTCTTGTTCTATAATCTTCGTGTACCATGTATCAGATAGTTTGGCATCATTTTGCCTGCCATACCACTTGACAATCTTGATGAATGTAGCCGTAGTTGCTAAATTATTAAACATCATGAATAGTGAATTTTTTAAATGGCATATAAGAACCCAAGTATATCACACTAGATTCTCACGTGTACTATTTTTTTTAACGTACCAAAGTACTGACATATTGTATAAGACTGGCCCCAGTTTTCAGATGCGTGCATCATCAATAGCCTGAAGACCAGCATATGTTTGTTTTTAGACTAAGTTCACAGCGACTTGATCAGAGAACACCAGGGCAGGTCGAGGCTGGTTAGTACAAATTTCAAGTTCGATTTTTTTACACGTTTTCTGCTTCGAGGGATGGAACCTGTATTGATTGAATAGGAAATTACTATAACACAGATTCAAACGAAGAGAGCAAATGAGAAAAAAATTAATTCTCGTGACTTCTCATGTGTACCAACAGACCTCGCAGACTGCGAACCTTGTGGTGTACCAAGTGTTAAAGTTGGTTATTATTGACGTGATGCTTCTGTCCGAGACGGGTCTCCAACGGGAGCATAAACTGAAAATCAGGGGATTCACCACCATCAGGACTGAACGATTGGAGAGGGGGAGGGGTCGCAATCCTTGCAAGGAATTGTGTGCCGCATGTACCTTTACCTCAAAGACAATACTCGATCGAGCATGCCAGCATCTAGCTTGAGAGTGGGATAAAGATATATGCAGTATACAACCCCCCAGATAACAGGTTCACTGCAATGGATATAGATAGTCTTTGCAGCAGTGGGCACAAAGTGCTGCTCGCAGGAGACTTCAATGCGAAGCGCCCTGACTGGAATTGCATTCGTGAGAATGCAAATGGAAGGACACTCTGGGAGTATACGATGAACAACAACGTCATCATTGACTTCCCTGACGCTTCCACTCATTTTTGCTGGAATGGTAACACTCCCAGCACTCTCGACTTAGTAGTAAATAAAAATGTTCACGAAACTTCAGAGCTCCGAACTATCTCTGAGCTCACCTCAGATCATGATCCTGTACGCTTCACAGTCAGTGGGCGGCAAAACCCGAGAGGGAAAGGGGTACTGTATGATTACTCATACACTGACTGGAAAGAGTATAGAAGACGATTTAATGTGATAACTCCGGATATTTCAGATGAGAATATCAACACAGAGACTCAGAGATGGTTAAATAACATACAAGCAGTCAAAGATGCTACTACCAAGAAGAGGGTGGTGAGAGAGAACAGGGAGCTTCTTCCAGGTTACATTCTTGAAGCAATAAAACAGAACAACTCCGACAGGAAAAGTGGCAACAATCCCGTAACCCGACCCATAAGGAAAATATGCTGAATCTAGGGCGTAAAAAGCCACAAGAATGAAACCTGGAAGAGGAAACTGGAGAGCCTAAATGCTGGGGACAATTCTCTCTGGCAGATGTCTAGAGGTCTCCGTAGTAGACACAAAGATATCCCTGCCGTGGGGAATGGCCAACAGCATGCGGTTACCGACCCAAAAAAGGCAGAAATGTTTGGGGAATACTTCCAGAGTGCCTCTCAGGCAGATATCGTTTCCAAACAAGAACACGGAGAAATCACAAGGAGAGCCAGGGAGTTTAGAGCAACCCCATGCACGATGAGTGACAGGGCTTTCTCGAAGCTGATGACCAACTTCGAGGAGGTCCAGGAAACCATCAAGCGGCTCCCTAAGAATAAGGCATCTGGCATTGACAAGATCTATGCAATTCTGCTCAAGAATCTTCCAAGGAAGTCTCTCGTGCCATTAATATATATATCAATAGCATAATTAAATGGCAGCATTACCCGCAATGCCTTAAGCAAGCAGAGATTACCCCGATCCTGAAAGCGAGGAAATCTGATGCGAGGGTCGAGAGCTACCGCCCTATCTCACTGCTTAGTGCGGTGGCCAAGGTGGTGGACGGAATCCTTCTCAAAAGATTCAGAGATCTTGAAGAAGAGCTCGAACTCATCCCGGCAGAGCAATTCGGCTTCCGATGGGGGCACTCAACGGTCTCCCAGGTGGCAAGGATTGTCCACTAGGTGAGGGAGGGCTTCATTCAGGATCTCAGCACAGTCATGATCCTGCTGGATATCCAGAAAGCTTTCGACGCAGTCTGGATAGAAGGTCTCGTCATGAAAATGTTACGAGCAGGCATGCTTGGTCACTTGGTAAAGATAATGAACTCGTACCTACTACGGCAGGACCTTCAAGGTTAGAGTGAACGAAACAAGCTCCGAAGTGAAGAAGGCCGAAGTGAAGAAGGCCGAAGCAGGAGTGCCGCAGGGGTCCAGCCTGTCGCCACTTTTATACTCGCTGTATACGCACGACTTTCCGATGTTCAGTAATAAGAGCACGGCTGTATATGCAGATGACACTGCAATATATACTCGTGCAAATTCCTGCAATGCAGCCGCGGTTCGGTTAAAAGTGCATCTGCAAAGGAAGGTAGTGCCGTTCATGGCGAGTAATAAAATAGTGGTTAGGTTAGGTTAGGTTGGGAAACATGTCAGCTTGGCAATCCAGCGAGCTGTGGGAGCAATAAGAAGGACATATCCGTTGATAGCCAGGGGTTCCAAGCTGTCTTTGGAAAACAAGGTGTTAATCTACAAGCAGGTCATCAGGCCAACTATGACATAATATGCTTGTCCAGTATTCTGCAGCATCGCCAAGACTCACTTGTTGAGATTGGGGAGGATGTAGAATAAAGTGCTCCGTATCGTCACGGATAGTGATAGATGCATTCGGCTAGATGCATTGAGGGAGCTAGCCGATATTCCATCCATCATATACAATTTATCAAACAACAATCTGATAAATTCTACATCCTTGGAAGTACGCTGACTAGAGATATAACTTGATAGCCTGATGCCTTACATATAAGCACGTAGGAACCCCTACATAACTTGGAGGAGGAAGGGAGAGTCAAACACCCATAGACTTGAACTTGCAGCATCTAAGGCCTACACAACATCGTAGGGTCCGCTCTAGGATGTGTGCTGGTTTTGCCCGCCCTCTGGCTTCAAACGAAAGCCCGGATGACGTATTATTCCGAAGTCGTGCCATAGGTTTACAAGAATCGAAAAAAATTTATGTTCAACTGAAGGGATCATGAAAGCCTATTTTGCATGTAATGCTTCTGCAACTGGAATTGTTCAGTGCGATATATCTGCAATTTTTAAATATACAAGCGGATATCAAAAATTATAATTCATGGACATGTTGAAATATTTGTCAATATTCAGATTAAGGCGATTTGCTCTGAACCAATCCTTTGAAGAGAGAAAGCTGCACAACCACTGGTCTTATTTCGTTTTTCTGAATTTCATGTATCCAAATCCCATCATCGACACAGTCGAAGGTCTTGCTGAGATCACAGAGAATTCCAACAGGAAACTAACTTTTATCGATAAAATTTCCATTTTTCTCGTAATTTGAGTCTGCTGCAGTTATCGTGGATTAAATACCTATAATTATATGTTCAATGTTGGAGAAAATATTATATTTTTTAATTTCAGTCCATATTGTCACGAAATCCAGGCAAACTAAAATCGAAGTGAACCAAACATTGTCATTAGCTACTGATTTTGAAAAATATGTTATTTTATTAAACACGGAAGTGCCATACATTTTTAGTCAGAAATTGCCATACTTCACCTAACTTATTTTATTGCCGCTATAGTTTCACCTGAAATATATATTTTTACAGTCTCATGACAAAATTTATATAAAAGTTGAACATGATTTCGAAACAAATGTGCATATTAGCATCACTATATTATTGGTAGCAGGATTACTATATACCAGTCTCTGCCATAAAATGAATTATCAAAATATGCACTTACTGTTTAGCCTTTACTTGTTTGCGGTTGATTCAGGTTTTTGCACTCTGTTAAAAAATCAGACACCATAACAACATCTACTGTTGGTAAATTATGGGAATCAGCCTTTTGAAAACCCTCTTCCATCATTCAGTAGTCAGTAGAACAATTAACTCAAGAAACAAGGTTACGGCTTTATTCAATGCGAAGCGAATGCACCTGTTTTCGTTTTGGCGCGGAACTCACGATCGAATCGCTGACGTCACGCCAATCGGAGAGCGTTTCGTGCATTCGAACGAATGCGGCAATTTCACATGAAGATTATGGGCTAACGCCTTTCTGGAATTTCATTAAACTTCACAAATCTAATTCTAAGGTCATAATGTATGATTTCATTGTATTTATGCGCAGTTTTATTTTTTTGTGAGCATCCCTATTTCACGGACAATATCGTGTGATATAGATTGAAAATATCTACTGAACATTTCTACAATGCTGTTTGAATCATCAGTCAATCAACGTCCCTTATTTCTAAAAATAAATAGTCTCTTCCAATATTATTATATGAGTCGGCCTACGGACTATAATACCTCATTGGAATAAAACGCGACACTTGAAAATTCACTACCGACAATCTGCAGTCATTTTCTCACTTGAAAACATCTCGATGGGCCTGTGTAGAAATGTGGTTGCTATTCCAAAAACGATGCGGGTAATGAAAAAAGTATCCAATCATTCAAAACGATTAGGGTACATTGTACTGCGTATGAAGATAATTGGTTTGTTAACAGTTCTGACAAAGGAGGTAGATAAGAGGGCAGATGTTTCCGATTTCCATAACAGATATAATGAATGTGAATTAAAGCAACTGTGAAAGGAATATATTAATAAAAATCAAATGAATAACCATGTACCCCGTTAGTTGATAATGTGTAAAACGTACCTAGTAAAGGACCACACACCTGAATTAGGTATATCTTAGCATGAGGTTTTATCTAGAACGCCCATTATCTTAGATTATTAGTGTTTCACAATGTTTCTGTTGCAATGTTGAGCCATCATCAGGTGATCACTGTAACGATATGTATAACTTTCAAACATACGTACTATATCTTTTGTCGGCGTCGGTGGAAATTGCTGATATTATGGCTGACTTATCTATTATCTTGAACAAGAAACCAAAAATACCGAGGGATCATCGTATAGAACACAGAAATCCGAAAGAGAATTAATAGTCGAATATGATGCACTGAATATTCCAGATAGTTTTTTCGAAATAAAACATTTCTAGACAGGATATGATATCCTTAAATATTTTACTCATTATGCTTCGAGATGTGATTCTATCTTCACAGCTTGAATTTTCAATACTATTAATGGTGGGCGGGGCAGGCCATCGTTCAATATTCATTAATTTATTTATTGAGTAAGATAAGATAAGATCTTTATTTTCTAATAGACAACACAACATTGTATAGGAATAGTCAAAAACTTAAATCTAGGTAAATATAAAAACACGAAAAATTTAAAATTTTAGACAAAATCAAAAATCTTAAACCACAGGTTTGAAATCAAAAATATCAATCCCAATAAGAATTGTCCTAAAAATATTCTAAAACAAACATTCCAACATGTCAGAATAAAAGCCTACAAACAAAACACTACGGTTCTACGACATAAACTCTTCAACACTATACAGACATTTTTCTAGTAGAAATTCTCGCAATTGTTTCTTGAATAGTTTAATACATTTACTTTCTTTTATATATTTTGGCAATTTGTTAAATATCCTGGGCGTCATAGAGGAAGGAGAGTTGAATGATACGCTAAATTTATTAAAAGGTACATGAAGGACATTTTTGGTTCGGGTATCAAATTGATGATGATTATTGGTACTGAATAATGTGCCTCTTTTCTTGATTGAGTATGTAGAGAGTTCAAAAATAAATAATGAAGGTAGTGTTAACATTTTATAGTTTTTGAAGACATCCCTGCAACTTGTAAGGCTCGATATACCAACGAGAGAACGCATTTTTGACGGTTATGAAACCTTATCGATTGTGTTTCAACATTCAGAAACAACTGATTTGCAGAATTCCATTCGTGCAATCTGGAAAAAACTGTGTTGCATTTATCTGTCAAGGATAGATCGATTTTATCTGATATGATCACGGATGTATCATCTGCATATAAAGTTAATGATGCCGGAACTGATAAAATATTCAGATCATTGATGAAAAATATGAACAATACCGGTCCCAAAACTGAGCCCTGCGGCACACCAAGATCAATATCCTTCATTTCAGAATTTTTATTATTCACGGTGACATATTGTTTTTCATACCTCAAATAATTCGATATCCATTCCAAAAATAGCCCTCTGATACCATATTCATCTAACTTTTCGAGTAATATACGATGATTACATGATTCTACATAATTCTACAATTAGGGTTTTTTACAGAATGGGACAAACAAACTTTAAATGCCTTTTGCCCTGTTATACCTACAATAAAAAGAAAAAGAAAAATCTAATAGGAAGAAATAAAACACACAGAAATTCCGTGTAGGAACTGAAAAAAAAGCAGTGAGAAAAAAGTTCACTCACGGCTTAAAATGAAAAATCATGTTGCCGCCTGATGTCGGTAGGCTTACAATGAATAAATAAACTTTAAAAAAACTTTTTGTACAACTGTCAAAAAAGCTTAACATTTCTGCTTCTCTGACATTGATGCGTAAATGTTTATTTTTTTTCGCCGTGAAAAAAAAAATCTTTTTTTATTGGTGCCCCATTTTACCTATTTAATGCACGCCTCAGTGTGTTTAAATCGAACTTTCAAAAACGCGCGTTTTTTAAAGTTACCATCATCAACAACTCGGAAAAACGTGAAGTCTAAATGACAACTCTTTGATTATTGATCTGACAGAAGTAACTTGTAACGTCAAATAAACAACTCAATCATTTATATCTGCTAACTTTTGCTTTTCCATCCATTTGATTTTAATTTTATGCGCATTATTAGATTTTTGCCATATTAACCGCGATATTAGAATTCATTTTTAGGCACAACAGTAGCAACAATTAATTTTCGATGACACATTGCAAATATATTTCTGTTTTTCTCATTTCCATGACAACGAAAGGTATACTGATGTCACATCACGAATTCAACCATTTTACATAATTAGTACCTACATAATACATATCAACATTCTATTAGTAATAATACCAGTATTTATAATTTCGAATGACTCTAATAAAAAAAAAGTAAAGTATTCGCGGATACCTGGTCTTTCAAACACGCCGTCGTGCTCGAAAAATCGCGCGTGTTTGAAAGACCTTTTTATCCACTTATACTTTAATATACTATTTTTGATTGGTGCCCCATTTTATCTATTTAAAGCACGCCTCAGCATGTTTATCGAACTTTCAAAAACGCGCTCTCTTTCATGCAATCCGGCTGCGCTGTTGTGCTCGAAAAATCGCGCGTGTTTGATACACCTTTTTATCCACTTATACTTTAATATACTATTTTTCACCATGAAAAAAAGAAATTATTAATTGATTATTCGCGATCCATAACATACAGTGGAGGTGAGATTTTACTGGGTAGGTAAAAAACTTACAGTCGAACTCCACCAGGTGAAATCTTTATTGATAATGTGAGTATAGTCAGAGGACACACATCAGCACATTACAAGATATAGTCGGAAGACTTACATCCGCAGCAGGACATGTTTCGAAGGATTAATCCTTCATCTTCAGCGATAAAAGGGTTACAAAGTTAAGATCTACAGAAAATTACAGTATTAAAGTTCGAACATACCATATGTGGTGGAAAAAAGTGCTTCTATGTAAATGTAGAAAAAATTAAATTAAATTAAACAACTGTCAACATGACGGTAGCCGCAATACGAGCGGGTCCCTAATTGTTAGGGGGTATGATTTGATCTCGCCAAATAAATCATATTAACACAAAAAATTTGTTTAAACTGTGACCATACACGTGTTCTTTATGCAAAACAAAAGAAAGAATGAAAGTGAAATTTGAGGTTAACATCTGTCTTCCGTCGAGTGAGACGTCACGACTCAAAGTGACAGAGTGACTGTTCTGTGGACCTATTGTAAAGAGCAATCATCATACAACATCGACTGTCAGTAATATTGGAAATTTATATTAAACTAGAATAATAGAAAAAAAATTGCTCTATACTTGCGGTCTCTCTCAATATAATCAGAGTTTGAAATAGGTCTTCATATCGGGTCTTCATATCAGGTCTTCATATCAGGTATTTTAACAATCAATATGGATCCAGCATCTTCAATGGCATCAATAGTTATATGTAATAATTCTTCACGGCGACAAGCACCGCTGATACCCAAAATTAGGACAACCTACAAATAAAAAATATTGAAATTACTAATAATCTTACAAAATAATGATTATATCTGTACCTTAGAAAGTAAATTTGTTTCGTTATCAGCATCTTGAATAAATTTATTTTTGTTCTTAATGAGCGTGACCAATTTTTAAAACTTCCTGATATCAATATTTTCCTTAACATTCAATGTACTTCTCAACATTGAGTAGACACTCCAAAACGTAGGAGATTTATAATTTTAGATTTTTCCTCAAAATAGCATGTAAGCACATTTTCAGAAATTTTCACGAAATTGGTCATATGTTTTCTCATATATTAACTTGGATTTGACCGGTAACATATTAGATACTATTGCATTGGCTTTCTCAGATATATCTGATGGGGCATCACTACCAGTATCATAATTAACATCCATCTTCTTGAAAATAACTTGAAATTGGAGCAACTACGAGCAAACACAGTCAAACAGCCGAACACGCGGCGTGCCAACAAACCGTTTTTATAGTAACGACACAGAAAGACCACTGGATGCTGTGAAATTGTATTGGAAGTATTGATAACATTAAAGATAACTTGTATGGGAAAGAAAAGTATAATTTAATTACGAGGGCTGACAATAAAGTAAGGTCTCCAACGCTGCAACTTCGCCGGATCACGCGCTAGGCGAAATCTGGCAACACCGCCGTGTTCCTTGGTTCCCCCACTACCACTTTGCTGCTGGGTGAGGCTTCCCCGACCGCTCAGTCTTGGCTGAGCAGCCGTCAACGATGGAGGTACCACTCGCGTCAGCGTCCAAGTGCGAATTGCGTTCTGTAATACGTTTTTTGAGTGCGAAAAAGGTGACACCTATTGAAATCCATCGTCAACTAGTTGAAGTTTACGGGGAAAAGTGTATGGACATAAAAAACGTGCGTAAGTGGAGCCGCGAGTTCAATTCCGGGCGCACTAATGTTCACGACGAGGAGAGAAGTGGCCGACCGTCGGTCTCGGATGCGATTGTTCAAGCAGTGGAGGCAGAAATGCTCAAAAACCGCCGTGCGACAATTAGGGACTTGGAAGAGAAGCTTGGAGGAGTGTGTAGCAGCGAAACAATCCGTCATATCCTTGTGAACAAGTTGCAGTACCACAAAGTTTCTGCCCGATGGGTGCCGAAACAGCTGACCGAAGACCACATGAAGCGGCGCGTGGAATGTGCGACCAAAGTTGTGGCCCGTTTTGAAGAGGAAGGCGATGATTTTTTGGAAGGGTTTGTTACGGGGGATGAAACGTGGGCTCATCACTACACACCCGAAACAAAGGAGTCGTCCAAACAATGGCGCCATAGCGATTCTCCGAAACCCAAAAAGTTTAAGGCGACACTGTCAGCCGGCAAGGTGATGGCTACGGTGTTTTGGGATCGCCACGGGGTATTGTTGGTGGATTTCATGCCAAGGGGAACCACTATCAATGCAGCAAGGTACTGTGAGACCCTGGAAAAGCTTCGTCGTGCCATAAAAAACAAACGCCCGGGATTGCTGAGCAAAGGAGTGAAATTTCACCACGACAACGCGCGCCCGCACACAGCCAACGTTACCCTTGACCTGCTCAAGACATTTGGCTGGGAAATCATCGATCACCCTCCCTATAGTCCCGACGTGGCCCCCAGTGACTACCACATGTTCCCCGCCCTGAAAAAACATCTCGGAGGGAAGAAGTTTGATAGTGACGCGGAGGTTCAGAAAGAGGTCAACACCTGGCTGCGCGAGGCGGACGGAGAGTGGTATTCTGCCGGCATAGACAAGTTCATCGTGCGGATGCGCAAGGTGTTGGAAAAAAATGGCGATTATGTAGAAAAGTAGCCAAGACCTTGGCCTTTCCAACGGTGTATCGCTTTTTGTAAATAAATGTCATTTTCTATGAAAAAAAAAATTGGAGACCTTACTTTATTGTCAGCCCTCGTATTTTCGACTTATTTTTTTAAGACAGGAAGAATTTTTTAAAACGATTTTACTGAAAACATTGAATAATATTTTCAGGACAAGTCGTTTAAAAGCGATAACATATCGGGACAAAAAACCACGTCAAGATGTCTAACCTCCGGTCTCGGCCAAAAATTAACACTCTCATGTGCCATTAAAAAAAACAATCATTTAACGCACTTAATACAAAAATAACTATTTAAGAGAAAAGCTTTTATTTAAATGCACTAAAAAGAAGAAAAAATGTTGTTACATTATAAAATTTTAAATGATATAAAAGCTTTTCGCGAGAAGTATCTATGTATTTCTTATTGTAAATTAAATTTGAATTACCTCAAGATTTGTTCTCGCGACAAGCTTTCATATTATTTAAAATTTCATAATGTAACAAAATGAAGGGTTTAATTCAATTCAAAATTTATTTTCCCTTTTTAAGTGCATTTATATAAAAGCTGTCCTCTAAATACTTTTTCATAAGTTGATTTATTTATTTCTTTTTTAGTTTTTTGTGGAATCGTTTCTCAGTGTGTTCATTTCAATTACTGCGTCATTGTTGTACGATCGCTTGCCTGTTAATTTACCGTTGGAAATTCTTCCGAATCTCTACGCGTTCTCTAACTAGCTTTCGAGGGGGGAAGAGGGGTAATTTTTTTTTGAAACCGCATTATTCAATGGTCAGATAATTTTCACTATTTTTACGGATTTTTTTTATTTCTATTTCGCGAGTTTTCCCAATTTTTTTCGTGGCAGGAATGGAGGGCTAGCCTCCTATTCGATTTTTTTTCATCATTGTTTTCCATGTCCGAAACTGTTGAAACATTTTCCAAATTCCTTCGCGTTGTCTATCTAGCTTTTAAGGGGGGACAGGTGGGTGACATTTTTTATACCATAATATGCGTTGGTCAGATATTTTACACTATTTTTACGGATTTTTCTGATTTCAATTTCTCGAGTTTCCCAACTTTTTTGAAAAAGAGGGAAGGGCGAGCCACCTGCCTAATTTTATTTTCGCTGTAACTTTTGACGTCAAGAAAACTAAACCCTACGCGTTCTCTATCTAGCTTTCGGGTAGATGCAGATACTTTCTCAGGTAGCGGTGTTCTGTCAGAAGTCCTACCAATTTCCTGAGATAGTTGTGGCTCAGTTCAAGAAGGTGTCTTGATAGCCGGTCGGTTGTCCGCATAATCCTAATTTTCGCGTGAAAATATACATATCTGCCAATACATTACCTGTTTTTACATAATAATTCAATGAATAAATGTTTTTTGAATTTGGAACTGTCGATAGCTGAAGTGAAGCAACACTAACTGCGGCCACCCATTTGGTTGGGTGACCGATATACTTGGGTGGTCTTAAATAGTTTGAATTCTCGTTCGTGTGTGGCAACAAACGTCAAAAGGTAAGGGCCTCGTCTTCCCTAGCTCGAACAAGTTTCTTGAATATTTCTGAGGGTTGCTCGTACAGCTGACGGAAAGAACTAGATCGAGATCGATATAATAAAACGCTATCCCGGTGAAATAGAGTTTCATCACAGCTGATACTATTAATTGTTAGGCCGAGTGGTGCCATTGTCAGTATTTTATCAGCGTTTATATTGGAACACATCAGGAAAATAATACGTTTACTTACCTATCAAATCTCAATCTCCGGCAAACCATATCAGAAAGCTGCTACCAGTTCTGCACACACACTATTTTTAATTGATAAATTTACTTTATTAATTATTATCAACACTTTTCTGGGTTTCATCTATTCAAATACTTCTCAAATTGTTATTCATTAATATCTGGGCCAAAGGCCTAAGTGGTAGATAAAATTCAACTTATTAAAACAAAGAAATCGGCAAAAATCATTTATTTTGCAGATGGAAAAAATTAGAACGCCGAAATAACTAAGAAGTTTTCAATGAATGAGTTCTTAAAACAAACCCAATTAGAACCAGTGAATTGAATGAAATTTCATGATATTTACGATATTAAATTATTCAAAAAGGTATTATTCTTATTAAAGCATTAACTGATATTTCGGAACAGATCATGTACCAGAGAAGGTCATTTTACTAGCAAACATCTAACTCTCTCAAGATTCAACAGGACTGAAGATTAGGAGCATAAAATATCTGTCCTCAAGTTAGCCTGGGTCTCGTATTCCCAGTTTCTATTCAGGCCTGGCAATAAATATAAAGGTTGTTCAAAAATCAAATAGTGAATTGAATATCTTTTCGTTTTCTTCTACATTCTGCTTTTTCATTAAATATTTCATACCTCAGATATTCCGACGTTACGAGAAAACAAACAATGCAAATTCTTCGAATTATGAAAAAAACTCTTTATATCTGAACAATTAATCTTATTTCTACTTATTCTAGGTCATGGATCTTTTTGTAATACTCGGTTATGGTTTGAATCGATTCTCTTAATGGAAATATGACGTTGAATTCATAATGAAACTGATTATTGGATACAAAATATTTAGTTCGAATTATTAAATTCCCCTCGTATAACTCTCAAGAAGGTATTGGTACGGTACGATTTTCAAAGCAACACATGTGCGAAGTTTTCGGACCATTCTTGGTATCGTCAACTAAGTGATGAATTTAATGGCTTCCGGATGTAGATTCAATTGTTGTCATTTTCGAGCACTATTGAAAATAAATTAAGATTACATTTTGTTACATCGGGAACGAGAACGGGATCGAGAAAGAGATCAAGATCGAGAACGAGATCGAGAACAAGAACGAGAACGAGAAAAAAAATTATTATTATACGTGACTGCAGAACTCAACGCACAAACAAGCTCACCTAGGAATTTTCTGAAAGACAATTTCACCGTTTCCCGTATATATTTCAAATTGCCGTCTGAAATTTTGAAATCAAAACAATTTCAGTCATCAGACGACATAAAATATCGCTATGAAAGGATTATTTTAATATGATAATCACGAAATTAAATGCAACGTAAATTGCATGAATAATTATTACACTTGATGAATGGAATTCAACCTGATTTCATATAAACTCGAAAAAATTTAATTATTGCAGGAGTTGATTTCATCTTGAATTACTCGAGGAGTTTTCTAGACGTTATTATCTGTAAGACGGGAGTTTATTAAAATTTTGAAGTGTTGTTACTAATTCATATTAAAATGCAGAATACGTACCTTCCTTTCGACAATTAAATCTCTAAACACGCAATTGAGTCTGTTACTTGTATTATTAACCTTTCTTACACTATCAAAAACTGAATAAAAAGAATATTTGAAGTCCAGGCGAATTCTCATTCAATAATTACTCAAAAAAAATCTTTCTCTGACATTTTTCTATGACCTGAATATGCAGACATGAAACAAAATAAAATTTTTGTTGGAAATGGTTCGAATGGTCTACCTATTTTTGTCTTTATCTTCTGGTTCTCCAAAAAAATCCGTAAACATCGTGAGAACTAAGAAAAAAGAAGCAGGAATTGGTGTTTTTTCTAAAACTCGTAACTCCTCCATGTGCACCGAGGGCCAAATATTTGCCATTAGTTGAAAAAGCGAGTCCTGTGATAGAGAAGGTGATACGACTAATATTTCAGAAGAAGATTAGCCATGAAGATATATATAAAACAGAGACAAATCGACGACTTTCCTGTGGTGTTCCAGAGAATCAAGCGAGTTTGTGAGAGGGTCGTCAACTACGAAATGCATTTTTTGATGGATTGTAAAAGCTTCAGTGTAAGTTCAGGAGGTGCACTCCATATACAGTGTGTCTGCTTAAGTTGTCTACTTGTAAAACTTTTTCATTACTGATTATTGCTGATTTTATGAAAAAAAAATTATATCAGTACTATAGAGTAAATTACCTTCAATTTGTAAAATATCGAAAAATACTACATAAAAAAGTTGTTCAGAATTGAATTCCATAAAATTCGAAGTCAAAGGCATCCGAGTTTTCTTACTCTCAATCAGTTTCATTCAACCTTGGGTAATTTTAAGTATTTTCTCTTTGTAGAATACCACATTTTTTGAATAGCCTACTTTTTACCTTTTTCATTCTTGAACACTCTAGGAAATCGGTTCAAGTTTATGCTTTTGTAGAGTACAGTAAAAGCTGGAATACATTCTCAACATAATCTACTTAATGTAATCTAGTAGCCCTATATCAATCCGTATTCAATCACATTGTTTCTGCTTCTGCTATTGAATTTCAAACAGTTTCGACTCATTGGTTAGTAAAAATTCCAACAAAACTGAGTATTGAGATTATACTAATTGTAGGAGATCATTTGATGGTACTCAATAAGTTCAAACCTTATGGAAATGGTAATGATAACTTTCAAAATACCATCAACTACTTACAGGTTGCAGATGAAAATACAAAATATCAAGTAATGCTGTCTGCAGTAGAAAATTCAAAATTTTCGGTGCGAAAACGAGCGGCTTTACGTCAAACAATGGGAGTAAAATTTTGAAACAGAATAAATTTCGCCCCTATATAAACCACAGTTTCTTCATATTTGGAGTCCTAGAGATTTTGATCGAAGGTTTAAATTTTGAGCTTTAATCCAAGGAATTTTGAAAGATGGTCCTTTTATGGCAAGATGTATAATTTTCTAGACGAGGCAACATTAATGTCCAACGGATAGTCACTTCGCAAAATTTTCGTTGGTGGAGTGATCGTAACCCTAATTCCTCAACAAATTCTAGTGATCAGTACTTCTTCAAAACCAATTCATAGTGTGATATTAACAAAAATAAAATGAGTGGGTCTCTCTTTTTTAGAAAATCTAGGAATGCTCAACGGTACCTAATAGTACGGTGGCAAAAGGACAAATCAATTCAAAATACAATTTTCAGCAAACATGTACGCAAAAATATTGCCTGTAATTCCAAAGAAAAATCTAAAATATCTTGTTCTAGTTCTCCCTCTTAATATCGAATATCATTTTTGTAGTATAGAACTTCTTGCATGTTTTAGAATTTATATATCACCATATAAAGAACCAGATATGGAGTTTTGAGATGAGTAGAAGCATTGTTTAAACAACAGTTAAATAGAGTTAGTTTATATTGTTTTGATAATTATAAACAGTTGGAAAGTATAAGTATTTTTTTCAACGGAACTGCCAAGTGAATTTGATTGGCTCGAGCTGAAAATATTGATCACTCCATCACTAATTTAAGAAGCCAAAAATGCAACATTCGGTGACAGCAATGGGTTGAGTGGTACTGAAGCAGGAAAAGTAAAGAAGCTCTCCGGAATTCGATAGTGAATACTCTAGCCAATAATTGTTACATTGCTGTTATTTCAATTGTCACCGTTACGTGAAACCCGAAGTGTGTAAGCTAGGCTTATCTTTTAACGTGTGATACCATGCTAGCAGATGGCAACGTTAGTAGGTATATTTGATATATTGAAACAAGATGAAACCAAGATAAAAACAGGAACAAGAAAAGTTTATTCCAACAATTGGAAGTGCATGGAAAACTTGAGAAAGAGGTGCGGTAGAAGCCCTTGGTGCCTCGAAGTGGAGTGGTGTGGAATTTGGAACGACTTCGAGTTTTTATTCTTCCAAATTGAGAAAGAGGGACGAAATAGCAAGAGAAAACAAGAACGAGAGGAACAAGAATATAAACGAATCCAAGAACAGCAGGAACAAGAACTAGAAGAAAACATCACGTGAAAGAAAAACAAAAAGATCAAAGGGAACAAGAACTTGTAAGGAAACAAGAACAAGAAGCGCTTCTCGAACAACTCGAAATGGTAATAAAACGGGAACATGAGTAGCAAGAGAAACAGGTTAGTCCAGCAATTGCAAAAACTTCTGCAACGAATCAAAGAAGAAATCTAGATAGAAGTTCAGCAGAACAGAGGTGAAGTCGAAAAAGTCAGAGGTGGAGTCCAGGGAGTCAGCAAAAGGATCTTAGATGTCGAAAAAGAAGTGTCCAGAGTATGTGAACAGCTGGTACGAGAGATGGACAAGACATTGTGGACAAGTGGATAGGGCCAAGGTGAGGTAATAAATGATGAACCTTCCACACAAGCGGTTACCCTAAAAAAATATCAGTAGACCACTTCGAAGAAAAACAACCAACATTGATAGGAGAATAATTAACTAGAATATCTAACTCTATAAGAGAATCAGAAGGTTAACGAGTTATTTGACAGATAGTACTGAGACGATCTACATATAAAATAGTAATTATAATAATAATATCGTCTTTATTATTTTCGTTCAATGATTTTACATTCAACTGAATTTACATAAAAAAAGATGCCTAATGAACCTGAAAATAAAGGACGGAGTTCAAGTCGATAGCACAGAATGCTACTCTGTTATTCTATCACTTAACCCATAAACATCCCTGTGAAAAATAGTGAAGCCTAAACAATCCAAATTGGTGAAATCACAGGTTAATCAGTTCAACAATCTCATTAATTACTTCTGCTTATTGATAAAAGTTCAATAAAAATGTTTTCCATTGGACTTTAAATTTATGATACCTCCCAACTTCGAAATCTGACGGAATCATATTGTGTATCTTGCAAATTTGGTAGCTATATTGTCTCCTGAAATATTCGGTTCTGAAAGAGGAGGGAGTCAACTTCGGATATTATCATTGTGAACATCAGTGTCAAACGTATTTCTTCCGTGCAACTAAGAAGGTATACGAGTTATTATAATTTCATGGAAGAGGTTACCAGCATGGTGGATTCTTCTATTATCCATATTTAGCCAGCCAGCTTCGCGTAGTTTGTAAGTAATTCTTTCGCGTATTCTTATTCCATAAATCAGACGTAAACAAGAATTTTGGACTTTTTGAATTTTATGTTTATACAGGGTGGTAAGATTAGGTTCATAAACACAAGCCGCCTAGTTGAAGTGCGATAATGCTAACGTTTCACACAGAATCATTCTTAATTTTGTTGATAGATAGTGCTGCATACCGTATATTACTCGTTAAGATGAGTGAGCCCTTTGCAACAATTTATTGGCGTGTTTCTCGAATTTGAGGTTACTATCGAGCAAGATACCAAGACTTTTGACTTCATCAACTAATTCAATAGTTTCATCGTTTATTCTAATATCAATCAAGTTTCGAATGGCATTTCGTTGACTATCATGCCCAAAAAGGATGACTTTGGATTTCGTTGGATTTATAAGTATACAGTGATCTGTTGCGTTTTTTACAAATTTGTCAACTTCTTCATTCAATGTGTCACAAGCATGAATGGTTTCACGAGAGAAAAATATTAAATAAATTTGCGTATCATTGGCATACAGATGTATCTTACTTTGTTGAAGACTTCCAAGCAGGTTACCAGAGTACAAAGCAAAAAGCACAGGGCCTAAAATCGATCCCTGTGGGACTCCAGACTGCCAAGATAGAGAGTCAGATGAATCATCATCAATCACAACCTTTTGAGATCGGTTACTAAGAAAACTCCTGAATAGATCGACAGCCACACCAGGGAGCCACATGTACTTCAACATACTAAGAAGTGTATGATTGATGGTGTCGAAAGCTCTTCTAAAGTCCAGCAAAGTGAGAATTGTGTACTGTTCTCGGTCAGTTGCTTTGATATCATCGACAACGTGTAGAAGAGCGGTGGTACAACTATATCCTTTTCTGAATTCTGATTGAATATGTAGCAACAAATTAAATTCTCCGAGATATTCTACCAGTTGTTTTTCCATAGCTCTCTCTAATATTTTAGATAGATCCGGTAAAATACTGATGTCTCGAAGATGTTTATATTCGACTGGATTCGATTTCTTGGGCAATACTTTCACCAACGCTCCTCTCCATGCAGATGGAAAAACTCCCTCACGAAGACTTGTATTCATAATATGAGTGATGTACTCGATTATAAGCGGACAGCAGAATTTAATTAGTCTTATACTCAAATTGTCACATCCAACAGCATTTGTTTTTATTTTTGAAATTGTTTCAGCTACGAAAAGGTCATTAACTTCTTTGAAATTAAATTCTGAATTGTTGGGACGATTTCTCATGTAAAAGTTCAAGAGTGAATCAGGTGGCACTAGGTTATGTATTGAATTAATGAAAAAGTTATTAATATCGTTAACGTTCTTTAAGCTTTTTGGAATACTGTTAATTTTTTTGCCACAAAATTATTGCATTTTAGAGTTCTCCACATCTCCTTCGAACTGATATTTGGACGTAAATAATGCCCTTTTTTCTCTTTTTATGGCTTTGTTTATATAATTTCGCATATCCTCATAAAATGAGCTTCTGATTTGGTTCTCTTATACTTCCGCTTAGTCCACCTGGAAAACGTTATGAAAATGGAAAGAACATTCGGCGATTATTAGGATAATTATAGAGAGGTATTTTTGAGGTTAGAGAATGGCACTCTACAACTCAACCCAAAACAGTGCAATTCATTCCAAAAGGAAGGTCATTTTTAAGGCTGGAGTCATCCTACAAAACTGAGGATATTAAACGTTTGCTACTTCCCAGAAACGAAAATAAATAAGACATTTTTTGGACCATGTACTCAATATCGAAAAATCGCCAAACCACCCAATGGCTTGACTGAAAACAATGTTCAGTTTGATTGAAGCTCTAATTTTCAACGATCATTCATTGAGTTACATCGAATTGAGTCCTTTATATTTTTGAAAAATTCAGTCGATCGACTATAAATATGACACCCCGTATACATGCTACAACAGGTATTTCCTTTCTGGATAAGAGGTGTTCTTTTACACGAAGGTATTTACAACACTAGTTACGCTTGGGTGAATTCAGTGAATCATATTCCTAGGGGTTGAGTGAATCACTATCGATTGAACCCCGTCTCTCCGTCACACCTGTATATTATTTTTAGCGAAATGAAAAATGGTTTATCCGAACTAACGTATTAGTTGGAGGTATCGAAGAGCCGTTGGCTACATTAAAATATTAATTTCAAATAAAACTATTTCCGTTCGAATTTGTTGTTATCAAAACTTCACAACTGTTGATATTCTAGTTTAGATATACGATACTTTAATGCATTTCTCTCCCGAAGCAATGGGATTGTATTACCATAACAGATTCCTTTGAATGTACGAGACGTATTATATATATTACTCATTACAGACCCGAGTGATGGTAATGGTAATGTGAAGTGTGGATGGTTACTGATGCGCTGCGACCTGATTAGATCTATTGTGCCTCATCTTCTTCTGCTATCTCAAGGTGTTCTCGTTTATAGCAGCCCCTCAAGCCTCAATTCCTTGAGTAATTTAAGGATTTTGAGGGGATCTATTCGTGGTATTTCTCACACAGTCAGCTGGTGTGATCCCAGTATATTCAATCTCTTGTGTTGTAAAGCATAACACTCCGTCAGTGTTTCTGGATGTTCCCCATATAATCTGCAGGTGCTATCCTCCTCTAAGCCTAGCTTTCTTAGGTGTTCTTTGAGTCTGCAGTGCCCCGTCACAAATCCCGTGATTGTCTTTAGACTAGTTTTGCTGAGGTTAATCAGTGTATTCGATCTTGCTCGGTTGAAATTGCCGAGGAGATCTTTGGCCTGCCTTAGCCCTGGAAGTATTTGCCAGTGTGTTGCTCTCATTGCTTCTCCAGTTTTACTGAGTTCTTCTTGAAGTAAGATTTTTCAAGTCCACAGAATGGTTCTGGCCCGAACAGTGGCGTTGATGCCCCTTTTCGTGCCAGGGTATCTGCTTGTTCATTGCCCTCAACTCCAACGTGCCCCGGCACCCAGACGAGGACCACCTTGTTGTTCCTGCCAAGATTATTGTGTTTGTCTAGGCATTCCCAGACTATCTTCGAGGTGATGTTATATGAGCCCAACGCTTTGATGGCTGCTTGACTATCGGAGAGGATTGTGATTTCCTTGTTCCGTTATTTCCTGTCACCTTTCTATGGCGTGAATTTCCGCTCGAAAATTGCTGGGGAACTAGCCCATGGGTTGGAGTATTTGGTGCAAGGCCCAAAGACTCCTGCTCCAGTTCCGTCGGGAGTTTTGGACCCGTCTGTGTACCATGTTATGGTATTCTTTCCCAGTGCTCGAATGGATGCTGTGCTCCATTCTCTCTTGGTATTTAATTCCGTTAGAAAACTAAATTTCCTGGTAATTTCGTCAGTTGGGAGATCAGTAAGGTGTGCACTTTCGGTGGGGGTTGACCCCTTACACTATGTGCTGACCCTTTGAGTCCGACTTTAGCCAACCTGAGGTTTGCTCCCCAAGCAGTTCTCACCATGATATGGAGAGGAGTGGTGTCCAGAATGATATCTATAGCTGCTATTGGAGTCGACCTCATTGCTCCTGTTATACAAAAACACAAGAGCTTAAAAAAAATAGTGATGATTCACACTCTACGTTGACTACATATTCCTGCAGTGTTTCGTTGGATTTTTGGTATCGACTCTTTAGTTGGATCTGAAACACTTGTTTGAGGTATTGCTGCTCATATCTGATCTCCAATGCCTCTACGAATCTAGAATATTCCCTCTTATCTGCTTAGTCTCGGGGATTTTCTACAGGATGTCTAAACCTTGGCCGCGTAGACACAGGTCTAGTGAAGTGGTCATTTCCTACTAAGACCAGCCGTTTGCTGCCGCTTTAAATTGACGTCAATACATATCCCACGAAGATGGCCCATCAAATGTTGGATGCTTCTGTAGGCCTTGTGGATGTCAGTGAAAATAGCATTTCACTGGTGGGCAGATTTCCTCAGAGGGTACAGATTGATTCCTCTCTTTGATCTTATCCACATCTTCGTTAATCTTGTTCACCTATCCTGCCACCATATCTTGTACAGCTCTGCTGACTCGCTTGCTGACTTTTTGCACCATTTCAGAAATTTCATTGTGAACGCTCTATTGACTAATACAGATTCGTTGTAAAAGTTCACCATGTTGTTGGGATTTCTGGATTAACCGTTTCCTATTTCTCCTCTTGTTCTTGTATTCGCTTCCCAGTTAACACAAACATCTAGGAGATGTTACTTTCTTGATCATTATGGTAATAAAATGAGTTGCATTCAGACATCACTGTTACCACTTAGTGATGCCAAATGTTATGAATTGGTCACAATTTTCTTCTCGTTAGTGTCGCTTTGATGCACAAAATGTGAAGAAAATTGCAAAGTACATTAACATGAATTTTGGGTTTCATTGCGATTTTGTCGGTATAGAAGGAAATACGTTGGTAACAAAATTAAGCATGACATCACCATCACAACACAAAATGGACAGAGTTGTTTGTCGAGTCAAGAGTCGAGTAGAATTTGTATTTGGTTGACGCTATTCTTTAAATATTTTATAGGTACTTAATTCTGGTTCTGATAGTGTATAGTGTTCTGTTTGATTCTTTTTATTTCAATAGTTGAATCAAATGTGTTTAGTAACATTGCCCAATTATTATTTCTAACAAGAACTGTATCCCTTCAAGGACCGGAACGGTGATTAGAAACATAGAAAGAAATTCAGTGATTTACAGAATTTGGAATTTTCAGGATAGGTACTGATTTCGTCGAGAAGAAAATGCTGTCCGGAGGATTGGAGTTGAATTATAGATTCTTCTACATTTCTGTATTTTTTTTTTTTTTCATTATTTAGACAGACTTTGATAAATTTTGTTTGTGAAAAGTATATACTACTGAATCAATTCACGCATTTGTTTTCTAGCAATACATTCCTTAAGGACCGTAATTCATTGGAAAGAATAATAATATTGAGGTTTAATTTCTATTTACGTTGAAACGTGGTGAGCTTTGTTTTATTCTTGACATACAGAAGAATCAGAAAGTGAAGCGCATTTTTAAATAAGTACCAGTTCATTCAATTTCATATTATTACATCGGAAGGGTCTCAATGTGCATTCGATTCCGAAGTATAAATGGAATGCCACATTTTAATGTTTTGAACTGACCAAAGGGGCACCGAATAGACGTTTATGCGATAATAATGGAAGTCTCTTTGCAATTCACTGGTGTGATCTGAAACATGAATGTGAATTCCACTACCATCTCTGGGACCATTTTGTGTTGACTGGGTTGATCGTTTACTCCTCCTATTTTTGTTCCTCTTGATTTCTTGCTCCTTTTGTTCTTGTTTCCCAAGCATTTCAAATTGCCGAAGTAGCTCTTTCTGTTCTTCTTAATCTTGTATTTTTTTGGCTTCTTGTTCTTTCAAATACTGAAGTAAGTGTCTACAGATCGCCATCTCGTCGTAGTTGTTGGCTCGACTATTCACCATCAAAAACTGGTAACTGCTTCACTTTTCTTTCTTCACTACCACTTATCCCACCGCTACCACCAAATGTTGCGTTTTCGGGTTCTAACAAGTGCCTTTATTATTTCAACACTGTACTTCAATGCTTTTGTTAATTATCAACTGTCAACTACTAAACTACTACCGACTTAAATAATATCAAATCTTACAGTTAGACGGCTTATACAGGGCACATTTAGGAAACGGATAGGAATATCTTTTTTCAATAATTTTACCTTATTGTTCGAGCTCGACAATGTGAAAATATTGCTGGTCACACAGGGTGTTCAACTTTTTCTGGGCGGGTCTCAACTTTGTTTTTTTTTAAATGACAACCTGTACTTTTATCAGTTTTTCGGTTTCTTCATGCAAAATATACTGGGTGGGACACCGAAAACGAAACAGATCGAATATCTTCAAAACGCATGTGTTGTGACAAAAATGCAGAAACACATCTATTTCAAATCCAAATCTTCCTGTCATAACCTCAACTGTCATACCTTTCCCCCCACTAAACAGTCAGTATCATCCAAACAATTTGAATAGGGAAAGTAGTAAGTGTGACACATCATTGAAAATGTAATTTCATAAGGAATTCATCGGCATTGTTAATTTTTGATTCCTAACTTTTATTATAGCGCCCTCTTGCGGGGAAAACGACTGTTCCGTAGTCCAAATTATGATACTTCATTTGCAAGCTAATTTGACATAGATTCGGTGACAATGCAGTAGGGAATTTTTTCAAGTGAAGAAACAAAGTGGCGGACTTGATTTGAAATTATGGTGCGATTCGATTAAAAATTGAAATGTGGTGGTTCTCAGTGTCGGAAATTTTGATTTGTTTGTCAGTGCAAAAAAAACAAGATGGTGGCTCCAAGATGGCAGACGAAATTTGTAATTATGATCCGATTCGAATCAAAATTTGTATGTGGGGATTTTCAGGGTCGGAAACAAGATGGCAGGCAAAATTTGTAATTGAATGGTTCGATTCGACTCGTCACCTAAAACGAATTCCTCAAAACAAAATGAAAAAGATGCAAATATGCGTTGATTTTAAATTCAAGGGGGACATCTTCCTATCATAACCTCAACTGTCATACCACTCTCCCCATCCCTTGGTTACTCATACAATTTGAATAGGGAAAGTACTAAGTGTGACACAGCATTGAAAAAGTAATTCCATAAGGAATTCATAAATGTGAGTGTTCGCTACCTAACTTTTCATTTTGGCGCCCTCTTGGGAGAAGAATAACTATTCCGAATTCCAACTTATGATATTTGATTTGAAAGCTAATGTGAACAGTTCACGAAAACATAACAAATATTGAAAAAGATAACATTATATGAACTTACAAATTGTGAAATTTTGAATATATTGCTCAAAAAGGTCAGACAGCGTTTAGAGACTAATACTCATGAATGGTAGTTCGTGGCGAACACTTTGAGAATCTACTATGAATTAATGTAGTTTGGAATTGTAGTATTTTAAGTTAATATTGATTGCCTTGAAAGTTGTTATATAGGGAATAGTTGTTGTTGATAGCGACTGTCAGATTTGTCATGTAATTTTGATAAAATGAAATAAATGTAAATGTTATAACTCTGTGAAGTTATTGCAAAGACTACAGATATTATATTGGCGACGAGGATTATTAACGAATCATTAGAAATGGCAGAGAGTGCCAGTTCACTTGTTGGTGTTCAACACCTTTTTGATGGGAAGTTGAACAACTGGTATGTTCATAAGAAAAGGCTTGAACAATTTTTCATTGCGAATGCAATCAATAAAAGCGAAATCAAAAGGGCAATACTTTTAAATAGCCTGACGGAAGAAACGTACAAACTGCTAGAAGATTTGTTGTTCCCAGAAAAGGCCGAATCAACGGAATATGTAAACATTGTGAAAGAATTTGATGACTACTATAATCAAGAAAAAATGGTGCTGGCAGAAAGGTACAATTTTTACATTTCTAAGAAAGATAGGAACGAATCCTATTCTGAGTATATAGTTCGTCTCAAAGGACTAGCTGTTAATTGCCAGTTCGGGCAATTTCTGAAAACTGTGTTGAGGGACAAATTTGTTACTGGCTTAGAAAGTGGACCAGTTTTGGATAAACTGTTACAGCAGAATGAGGGAGATCTAACCGTAGAAAAGGCGCTTCAGTTGGCACTGCAGACGGAGTCGGCGATGACTGGTTTCGGGATAAACGATGATATGAGGAGATTGACTATAAAGAAAGAATATGGAGATGTTTTCAAATTGAGTAAACATACTGATGAGCGAAGGCGTCATGGAACATACTCCAGGAATAGGTACGATGAGAGACAATGGGTGAATCGAGACTTCGATGGATATAATCGACTAGGTTGCAGCGTGTGTGGCCAAAGAACACACAAGGAAAGTGATTGTAGTTATAAGGATTATATATGCCATTCTTGTGGTAACAAAGGCCATTTGCGTAAAATGTGTAGAATTAAAAAGAAATTAAATTTTTTGGATAGTTTTCAGGATGTCACTGTCAATTCTGGAAGTTGTCATAATGACAATAGTACACTGGATTCTGGGGAAGGAAGTCAAACTGTTACACAGAGTATCGGATTATTTCATGTCAGTTCCAATAATAGTGAGCCAATAACAATTGATATTGAACTTGAAGGTAAAGTTTTTTGCATTGAAGTAGATAGTGGAGCTGCCACTAGCGTGGTATCCGAAATGAATTATTTAAAATATTTCAATCATATTAAATTAGAGTCGACCAAACTTAATTTTCTAAGTTATGTGGGTGATAAAATTGAGTCTGTAGGAAAAATTTTTATCAAGGCAAATTACAATTCCAGATGTCACATAATTGAATTTCATGTGATAAAGAATGGTGGACCAACTTTATTGGGCAGAAATTTTTTGAGAACTTTCAATATGGGTTTTTGCGAATTAAATTTTGTTGATTGTCAAGTAGATCAGTTGAAAAGCGAATTTCCAACTGTTTTCAGCAATAATCTCGGAACGTTCAATAAATTCCGAGTAAAATTGAAGGTTAAAATTGAAGCGAGACCTAAATTTTGTAAGCATAGAAATATACCATTCGCTGTCAAGGATAAAGTTGAAAATGAGTTGAATAGGCTGGTAAAAGCAGGTGTATTAGTAAATGTGGAAAATTCACAGTGGGCTACTCCAATAGTACCAATTTTGAAAGAAGACAAGTCGATTAGAATTTGTGGGGATTATAAAATAACGATTAATCCTATTATAGAGAGTGATAAATATCCTTTGCCTCGAATAGAAGAGATTTTTTATAAATTGAAAGGGGGACAAAAGTTTTCTAAATTAGACCTGAAAAATGCCTATCAGCAACTCGTGCTGGATGAGGAATCCCGTGAATATACAACAATATCTACTCATAAAGGGTTGTTCATGTACACACGGCTTCCTTTTGGCATTAGTGTGGCTTGTTCTATTTTTCAAAGAACAATGGAAAATTTATTATGTAATATTGAGGGTGTAGTCGTATTTCTTGACGACATTTTGATAACAGGAAGAAATAATGACGAACACATGCAACGTTTGAGAGCAGTTTTGAGAATTTTGAAAGAGAGCGGTTTGACCATCAAACTGGAAAAATGTTTTTTTTTGAAGATTCTGTAAATTATTTGGGTTATAAAATTTCAAAAGATGGGTTACATAAATGTGAAGACAAAATTCAAGCAGTAAAAAATGCACCCATTCCAGAAAATATTGTACAGTTGAAGTCTTTTTTGGGGTTAATAAATTATTATCATCGTTTTATACCAAATATGTCTCATGTTTTACATCCTTTATTTGAGTTAACAAAAAACAACATTAAATGGAATTGGTCGAAAGAATGTGATGTTGCTTACAGAAATATTAAAGAATTGTTGTGTTCACCACAAGTTTTAGCTCATTATAATCCTGATTTTCAATTGTTATTGACTGTGGATGCCAGCAATTATGCGCTTGGGGCTATTTTATCTCAAAGAGACCATGAAAATGTTGAGAAATCTGTTGCTTACAGCTCAAGGGTATTAACGGAGAGTGAGAAAAACTACTCTCAGATTGACAAGGAAGCATTAGCTATAGTGTATGGTGTTAAAAAATTCAATCAGTATTTGATGGGTAGAAAGTTCATTTTGAAAACAGATAATAAACCATTAGTATCAATTTTTGGACCTAAAGCAGGGATACCCATTATGTCTGCAAATCGGTTACAAAGGTATGCGTATATATTATCATGTTACGATTTTGTTATAGAATACGTCAAATCCACAGAGAATACTGCTGATTTTCTGTCAAGACTTCTATTAATTTCGTCACAACTGAAGAGGAAGAATACAATTATTTGAATTTTTTTGAAGATAATTCAGATATACCAATAGATATCAAAGATATTAAACAAGATTTGATAAATGATTCAGTATTGAAGGAAGTATATGAATTTACATGCACAAGGTGGCCAAGTGCAATTTCGGATAGGGAATTATTACCATATTTCAACAAAAGAGATGAAATCAATATTGAGAGTGGCATTTTGTTATGGGGATATCGTGTAATAATTCCATTGAATATGCGAAAATTAGTACTGGGGGAATTGCATAAAGCTCACATGGGAATAGTGAAAATGAAGGCCCTTGCAAGATCATATGTTTGGTGGCCTTCTTTGAACCATGATATAGAAGATCTATGCAAAAATTGCTCAAATTGTGTTCAAGTCAGACCAAATCCTCCCAAAGTAACCTTGAATCCCTGGCCAATCGCTGATGGACCATGGGATAGGATTCATATTGATTTTTTGGATCCGTTTCATGGGAAAATGCTATTTATCATAATTGATAGTTTTTCAAAATGGCCTGAAGTATTTCCTATGTCATCAACTAATTCCACAGCTTGCATTGAAAAATTGAGAGAAATTTTTGCCAGATTTGGATTGCCTAAAACTTTAGTTTCAGATAATGCAAAAAACTTTAGCTCAACGGAATTCACAGAATTTTTAAGTCTGAATGGTATCAGATTTATCAATAGCCCACCATATCATCCCCAGTCAAATGGGGCAGCAGAAAATATGGTTAAAACTATAAAAAATTATTTGAATAAAACATTTTGCACTATAAAAAAAATCGATTTCACAAAATCAATAAGTTCTTTTTTAATAAATTACAGAAATACTATGCATTGCTCTACTGGGAAGTCGCCGGCTCAAGTAATGTTCGGTCGTTCTTTGAGATTGAGACTTGATCTATTGAAACCTGAAAATATGAATAATAATAATAATAATAATGAGCACATAAGAGAAGCTAAAATAAACATGAAAAGAGTTGAGGGTAAACAAATTCGGTATTATAAGGGGGGAAGAAGTGTTGAATTTGTTGTAGGACAGTCAGTTAGAGCTAGAGATTATAGATTTGTGAAGGCTAGGTGGGCAGCCGGTAAGGTAATAGAAAGGATAGGTAAAGATGTGTACAAGGTAAAGATATGTGACAGTGATTTCATTTGGACCAGACATTCAAATCAAATGTTACCTTGGGATTTTGTTAGCACAAGTATGGCCAATAGGGATTCCGATGAGGAACAACCGGAAATTGTAATGCAATTGCCGAAAACGAACATAGATTCAGGTATAACATGGAACGAAAATCCTTGCAATACAATTTCTGGGAGACCTAAACGTGCAACAAGACCCCCTGATCGTTTAATATATTGATTGATCATGTTTCATTTGGTGGGGAAGAGTTGTAGTATTTTAAGTTAATATTGATTGCCTTGAAAGTTGTTATATAGGGAATAGTTGTTGTTGATAGCGACTGTCAGATTTGTCATGTAATTTTGATAAAATGAAATAAATGTAAATGTTATAACTCTGTGAAGTTATTATAGGATATTATAGGAATGATTGGATTGAATTTATGCAAGGTTTTCCAATTTTAAAGTTAATGCAATGTCCAATGTTTTTATTTTTCAAAAGCTTTCATTCAACTTGCCCTGTTAGTTAGTATCTATGTATGTGTGGGACAAATCTTGCAGCTGACTTTTGACCCACTTCTAGTTGTCCGATCAACTTGAACTTTAGTAGGTGTTCATAATTGCAGTAACAATGCATTATGGAATTTTTGTTGGAAAAAAAAACAACCAAATGGCAGGATGTCGGGTGAGATTTGTAATTATGGTCCAATTCGATTCAAAATTTGATTGTGGGAGTAGGTAAAGGTTTTCAGCATGACTGAAGAGAATTGAATAAAATTGATAAAAAAGCTTTTATACAAATGCGATGAAAGGAACAAAAAATATTTTTTTAGATGTGGGACGTAGGTTTTTCTTTGCGTAACAGATTCAAAAGCTTGCTTCATTTTAGTCACACTGGAAACTTGTAAAACCCCCATATGCTAATTTTGAATTGAATCGAACCACAATTACTTTCGTCCGCCATCTTGTTTTTTTTGCATTAACGAAAAAATCATAGTTTCCGACCCCGAAAATCCCCACATACTAATTTTGAATCGAATCGGACCATAATTACAAATTTAGTCTGCCATCTTGGAGCCACCATCTTATTTTTTTTGCATTGAAAAACCAATCATCATTTCCGACCCTGAAGACCACCACATATGAATTTTGAATCGAATCGTACCATAATGTCAAATCTTATCCGCCATTTTAGAGCCGCCATTTTGTTTTTTCCTTTAGAAAAATTCCATAATGAATAGTCACCGTATTTATATCAAATTAGCTTGCAAAAGAATTCCTTATGAAATTACCTTTTTAATGATGTATCACACTTCATACTTTCCCTATTCAAATTTTTTGGGTGATAGTGACAAAGCGTTGGGGGGAGAGGTGTGACAGTTGAGGTTATGATAGGAAGATGTCCCCATTGGATTTAAAATCGATGTGCCTTTGCATTTTTTTGTTTTGAAGATATTCGGTCTATTTCGTTTTCGGTGACCCACCCTGTGTGTATGGTACTTTATGTGAACCTTTTTTTTGAGAATATTGACGGTTTTTGAGATTTTCAGCATGACAGGTTTTTTTTCAATATTCGTCACTTATATTATTTGAAATTATAAAGTTGTGCCAAATCCCAATGAAATTGATTTTTGATCAAATATTGCTCATTGGTGACTCTAAATATCTATAATCGACCTGTGATATACAGGGTGCGAAAAGTAGCCTGCCACATATTGTAAATAAAATAATATGTTCCTCTTTTCAAATGAAACTCCCTTTATATTATCGATCCATAAGAAGCGCCAACAAAGGCTTTAAAAATTTCATTGAAACTTACATAATATTGTTAAATTTAATGGTTTATCTTATATCTTAAAAAAAGCTTCTTTTCGAAAAATAGTAATTATTCCTATTCCTACTTTATAATCTATATAATCGACTTTTTTACCATAAAATCTATTTGATGACTGATAAGGATATGCAAAGGATTATGTACATTTCAAATAACGTGGCCAAACACTTTTTTCATTTGTATTGTGTACCTATGTGTCAAATTTTTCTAAATGGAAAACTATTTTCTTCATTAGATGTGAATTTTACACGTACATCGTGCGATATAAAATCAAACATGGTTACAGAAAAAAGTTTTCAATATTACTGTGATAATTCAATTTATATCATGTAATGGTGAATGTTCCTAAATTAAACTCTGCGCTTAGTTACTGGTAGTTATTCAATTAAATCGATACCATATGAGGACAATTATTATGATCAGAATAAAAAAAAAACTGTTGATAATTTGTTGCACACTAAATATAAGCAAAAATAATTTACCTCTCTTATAGAAAAAGATAGCATAAATGATCATTTCAAATAAAAATTTTCATTCTGCCTTGCTATGTATAATTAAGATTGTTTTTCTTTACGCACTAGTGAAAAACGTGAAACTGTGCGCACTCCTTAGCGTACGTTAAGTACGTACAGCTGTGTGCATAAAAAAGTCGTACAAGGTACGACACTAATTGAGGCATTATTGCACTAAAAAAATGTTGAATGCGCGTTACTGACAAAAATTGTTTGAATTTAGATTCTACTTGTCAAAGTCGATAAGAAGTTTAATGATTAAGTTTGACAAGCCTGACTCACAATATTCTATAACTGCTGTACGACTTCTTTATGCACACAACTGTACATAACGCACGGTAGTTTCGGAAGCAAAATTTTAAACCTACTAACCAGGCATTTATAAAACTTGTCATAGAGTGTTATATTAACGCAAACAGGTCCTACAAATCGCAATTGGAACTACACCTTTTTCAATTGTAATTCAGAAAGTGTAACTTGAAATTCAGATTAGTAACATGTAAATCAGAAACGTAACTTGTTATTCAGAATTCTTAACTGTAATTCAGAAACCGTAACATGTAATTCAGATCAATTAATTGTATTTCAGAAATGGTAACATTTAATTCAGATTAGTAAATTGTATTTCAGAAAGCGTCAATTGTAATTCAGAAACCACCAAGGATTTGATTAGTAAGAGTAGGGAATATGAGAACAACTAATTATTTATTAGTGAACATTATTATGAATAGTAATATTTATCGCCCAACGGGCATGTCCTGAAATGCTAAAGCTGTAGCATGGTGAATGGTGGTGTGTTGTGCAGCCCTACCACAATCGCCTTCAACTATAGTATAATTTGCCTGGTCAATGATTTGCTCAAGATACACAAGCCGCTGTTCTCCAACATCCGGACCTTGAATTTGGGGCACTCGAAGATTCTCTATTACATAGGAGTTTATTTTCGACCATATTACACTTTCTGAAATACTTTTTGTAACTGATCTGAATTACATGTTACGGTTTCTGAAATACAATTTACTAATCTGAATTACACGTTACGGTTTCTGAATTACAATTTATTACTCTGAATTACAAATTATACTTTCTGAAATACATTTTATACTTTCTGAATTACAATTGAAAAAGGTGTAGTTATCTACAGGATAGGCAATGAGTGGATATGAGTCATTGTTCTGAATACAATAAGCCTACTTTAGTTCAGTGCCTCTGGAGCATGGATGAAAGACGAACACTGAATAAAAGGTAACTGAAATTTTTTTAAATTTTTACGATGTTTTCTATTCGTAGAAAAATGCCTATTGTGCACTTCATTCTCCTTTTCAGTCATGAAAAATCTGTTTTAATCAGTAATTGTTACTGTTATATAGTTGGTAATTACGACGGCGTACTAGTGCCACTGCAGAATTGAAAATTCTGTCAATTGACACATTTGATCTGTCCATTGAGACATTTAATCTGTCAATTGACAAATTTAATCTGTCAATTAACACATTTAATCTGTCAATTGACACATTTAATCTTTAAATTTACACATTTATAATCTGTCAATTGACACATTTATAATCTGTCAATTGACAGATGTTATCTGTCAATTGACACATTTAATATATCAATTGACACATTCATAATCTGTCAATTGACACATTCAATCTGACAATTGACACATTTATTTTGTCAAGTGACAGATTTTTTCAATCTCCTATTCATGTTCATACGCTGTTGCTCAAGACCAAACGAACTTTTTCTTGTGTGACAACTAAACCTGCTTACAAGCATTTTGAATGCATCCATGAAACTGCCCTGATTTACAGATTTCATAATTTACAAACGTTAGAAGCGTTTCAGTATCTCAATAATTTCTCCACCAGAACAATTTTAACAATTTCAACCATCGTTTCAGTGTTCTTTTACGAATCAAAACACCATCACATAATTCTAAAAATAAAAATATTTCGTTATTGCTCAACCCAATCGAGATGTACCTTATGGATGAGTTGGTTCATGGCTATTCACTGGTCATGTCCAAACTCCCCACTACGTGGTGGTCGTGCTGGTAGAGCATATGCCTCTCAAGCATTGGGTCATGTGTTCGATTCCCAGCATGGTCATCGGTCTCGTGCACGGCATCACACGTTAAAAGGTGAGGGTTGCGTCTTTCCTAGCTTGCACAAGGCTCTCGAAGACTTATGGTGGTTCGGCGTAGAGGTGCAACAGGTTGACGGAAATAACAATTTCAACAATCTTCATCATGGATATACTCCAATCACCTCATATTAAATGTGTCAATTGATAGATCAAATGTGTCAATTGACAGATTATAAATGTGTTAATTGACAGATTATAAATGTGTCAAATGACAGATCAAATGTGTGAATTGACAGATTAAATGTATCAATTAACAGATTATGGCACCAGTACGCCGTCGTAGGTAATAACAAGTGGATTTTGTCGAAATCTTATTACAAAATTGTAACATTTTATGTTGGAAACAAAATTGAATCTTTAGAAAACGCCGTGATACCTAACAAACCATAAGCCTTCAGTAATGCATAAATCAGAGCCTCCCGCGAAACGGGCGCATCAGGCCATGTAAACATATTCGCGTGGCTTTATCTCGCCACCAACTAAAGAGGCAACCCCTATGCGTGCAGGAAGCGGCCAACCATATCTGGTGGACATCTGGCGTTGCGGTGACGTCATGGAGATTCGAAACAGCTGTCCAGGTGACCCTGCTGAGGTAGTTCATGAAACGTTTGATAAAATAATATAAAAAACTAATTTCACTTCTATGGAAGATATGATCATTTCACTTAGACAGTCTACGGGTGGAGGTTTATAAACAGTGTCACTGTCAAAGTCCGCATTATACAGTGACTGCCAAAAAGTATGTACATATAAAAAAAAGTTTATTATTAGAGTATTGGAAAAACATTGCTGGGGAAAAGTTTGTGTATGTCCGACAGCCTAAAAATCGATTTTGACAAATGTCACGTGACCACTAGTATGGTGGCAAATTGAAGAAAACACCATAAAGAAGCTAAAACGGGGGTAATATGGCAAGATATCGAAAAAGGTAATTTAAAAAAGTTGCCTGGAATTTAATTTTATACTCGCAAGCAATAAATCGAAAAAATTTGAAATTCCAATTTTTTTTATTATTTTCCGATCTCTTTACAAAATTCCAAGTTTTTCTTCTGAATGGTTTGACTGTAGTAAAAAATTTGTGTTTTGATGAAAGTGACAAAACTTTCTCATTTTCTCTGCCCCAGATGGCAATAATTTGAAAAATATGGTTTTTGCCAGAATCCTCGCTGTTACATTGGTTCGTATCTAATAGTTATATCAGAATTCCAAGACTATTGCTTTGATATAGCAATCCAGAAACATTCTGGTTCCCTGATTATGATCAAGTTTCGATGATAATCCTACATGAGCGTTTCCCATCGCAAATAAACTTGAAAGTAGTACTTCAAATTAAAGAGACTCAAAGTTTATTTGCAAAGTGAAACTCTCATGCAGCATTATCATTAAAACTGGATCATAATTAGGAAACATGATGTTTATATATTCTTATAAAACTGTTAGATACGAACCAATGTAACAGCGCGGGTTCTGGCAAAAACCAATATTTTCAATTTAGTGCCTTCTGGTGCGGAGAAGATGAGAGAGTTATGTCATTATTATCAAAATACAAACGTCCCACTACAGTCAAGCCATTCAGAAAAAAAACATTGATCGGAAAATATTTTTAAAAAATTGGAATCTAAATTTTTTTCCATTTCTTTGCTTGGAATTGTGAGTACCTATAAAATTAAAATTTCAAGCAACTTTTTCAAATAACATTTTTGGAAATCTTGCCATCTTTTGCTCTCTTCTTGTTATTTTTTCCATTATGCAAAAGCGTCAAAATCGATTTTTAGGTTATAGGACATATACAAACTTCCCCAAAAATGTTTTTCCAATACTCTAATAATAAAACTTTTTTCCCAAATGGTACCTACATAGTTTTTGTCGGTCACTGTATATGACATTTTTTTATATACTCTACTTACGCAAATTTAAAGTTCTTAGACAGTTTGTATTTTGAAAATAATACAGAATCACTTTGGTGATATCAACACTCGCCATTTCGAAAATATTCAGCTTTGGTATTTCATAATGTACAGTGTGTCCCACTTTGAGGAGCAATACTTTGGGAATAAATTACACTCAGATTTTTTTTACACGTAGCACTCAGAAATATCTAAATACAGGTTATTGAATCATTTGTATATCCATTTTCCAAGGCTAACTATGACCAATCAAAAAGTGGAATTTTTTATCACATTTTGGGTGCTATATGCAGTTTGCAACTTAATTCACTCTTGTTTATATGATTAAATAATACTGAGGAAAATAATCAAATGGAAGAGTGATTCCATGGTGAACTATGAACACGGAATCGAGATTAGTTGCAGAATAAAATGATAGCTGCATGCCGAAGAATCACGCCTAATATACTAAGAGTGGTGAAGACTGGTAATGGAAATCATCAAAATATGCCTCTATGAGCGAAATTGTGTGATTATTCCGTTGATTTTCAGGAATACATTTATTAATAATAATTTGTTTTCGATATTCGTTGAATTATGTATTTTTTTTCAAAAGAGTACCAGTTCCGTAAATTTTTTTCAACAAAGTACAAATGGCTCCGAATGCATAAAAGCATTGAAATATGTTTTTATTGAACTTTCATATTTTTTTTTAATAATATATTGCGGGTTTGCGAATATTTCGACGAATATGAATTATCACATATGAACAATAACAATTATGATTTTACCTAAGTTTGTTAGGGCTAACAATGCATGCCGATATCATCATTAAATGTGAAGTTATAGGTGCGGAAAAGGGATAAGTTTGAGGAGAGCAATCATTTTCAAAATCAGTTAATCTTAAGGATGATGCCCGACACGGGTCGGAGCCCGTCGAGGTTCGGACCTTTGGCAGTTTTGTACCGACGCAGACGAAATCATTCCAAATATCTGGAAACCAAGGTGTGGTAAAAGATAACCAAGATGGATTGACAGATCTTCACTTCTTTTACTTCTTCACATTGTTTCAATTCTTTGTATCCGCTATCGTCTTCAGGTGAGTACTCATTTCGATGACTAAAGCCTTCCCAAGTAAGTCGACTAATAAATATAAAAAATGTACAAAAAAGTGTGTGGTGGAGCGAAAATATTTAATTTTTCTCATATTGATTGGTACTGTTCATTGAAAATGTTTTGCTCAAGAATAAATATCATGAAGTCATTTAATTTGATTTGATTGAACACAACAATAAGAACAACATTGAACTGAGAACAGATTCCATGGGCTGTTTTCACTTTATTGCGTTGCTATGAATACATTTTGATTTGAGAAAAATAGTATTTTCCCCTTTACCACACAAGTATTTTCATTCCTAGATACGTATTTCAATAACCAAGTTATCTTCATCAGTAAGAATACTGAACTAACAGTAAATATCCAAACCAGTCATATTTATATCAACTAATCAATTACTATGAAATAATGTTGATAGGTATGCAACTTGAGTGGGATCATACCTTTCATCAAATCTGATTGATGTGGTCAGGTATGATTTCACCTACTCCTACTGATAATAGGTGAGTATTCTTATCAGGATTAACTCAAATAGTTCAGAATTAATTCAATGGGCTATTATCATGATTGAGAAAGAATTTACTTAAGCTGTTCAATATCAAAATTAGTAAAACCAGTTGACCAGTAAACTTCATGGAGATTTTGAGCATAAATTTTTTTAGAATTCCATTAAACTTAACCTATTTAATTTTAAGGTCATATTTCATGATTTTATTTAAGCGCGTTCTTGCACATCCTAAATTTAAAGTGGTTTCGCTGAACAAATTGGTGAAGGAACTGGGCTATTATGAAGGAATGTGACTATGGAGTAGAACGAGAAATAAAACTTCCTGTTTTGATACTACTTATATTTGTAACTAACATTTCCGCAGTTTCTTTTTTATATTGGTTTGATGATTCCATACATACCTAAACCGCAGTAACGTTACTTACAAAGATAACAAAAATAAGTGGTCTAAAAACATAAGTAGTTTTGTTTTTCATTTTTTATCATGACTTCCTACTACGTAGAAGGCTACATCCATCAATTTATTTACAACAGTGATTGCAGAAAAAATTAGACGATCTGAAAACTCATCGAAAATAATAGTCGGGCTTGACTGTTTATAGTTCACATGTACGGTGGATAAAACTTATTATTATTATTGGCTCATCGATAATTCTAAAAGTGGTCATTCGAAGTGATTCACAGCGATGGAATACACCGATATTTCCTAAAAATCATAGTAGAAGGCAAAATAGGTCGAATTTTGAAATTAAATACAAAAATTCAGAACAGAATGCAAATGCAGATTGTCTTTCAAGATTACCAATTCAATTCACACATTGCCACACATTTGATGTTGTAGACATATTTGAAATTGGTATAATTGAAACTATACCTATTGCATCTAAAAAAATTGCTGAATATACTAAAAATGACGAAGATTTGAAGGACATTTTGCATGGTTTAGAAACAGGACAAGTTTCAAATCGAAATGGTAAATTTCATATTAATCAACATGAATTCAGTTTACAGCAGGGAGTTATAATGAGGGCTCACAGAGTGGTTTTACCAAAGGCTTTACAACCAGACATTTTGTGCGGTCATTTTGGAGTTGTAAAAATGAAAAGTTTAGCTCGAGGTTATTGTTGGTGGCCCGGTATCGATTTTGATATTGAAGAACTAGCTAAGAATTGTTCAAATTGTAACTCTGTGAAAAACAATCAAAAAATGTAGAGGAACATTTATGGGAACCAGCAAGTTCACCTTTCCAGAGAGTACTTGCAGATTTTGTAGGTCCATTCATGGGTTATAATTTTTTTATATTAGTCGACGCTTATACAAAATCGCCCATACTTAAGATTGTTTAGAATATAACTGCACCTATAATAATAAAAACTTGCAGAGAAATGTTCGCCACTTTTGGAATACCCAGATATTTTGTTTCAGAAAACACTTTCACTTCAAGAGCGTTTTAAATTTTTTTAGAAATTAATGGTGTTATCTAAGTTCACAGCACCTTATAATCCGTCTACTAATGGACAGGTTGAACGTTTCGTACAAACTTTAAAAAAATCAATGAAATCTTTGAGATATGACAGTAATATTGATATTCATACTGCTTTGCAACAAATCCCAGGTAGCACATCATATCGGCTGAATCTTGGTTCCATATTGGGCCAATATAGATATATTGTAAATGAAAAATCAATATTGGTCCAATATGGGTGAATATTCAAAAAATAATATTATATTAATAATATTGGTAGAATATTGGTTGAACTATTTTTTAATGTAGATTATCACATGAAAAATTGGGTCAATATTGGTTGAATAACTTCTACCAATATCGATAAAACAATATTGGTTATATATGGTTTTCCACACCTAGAATAAATATTGCAATCCAAATATTACAGTCATATCGATTATAGTGAATAAAAACTATGTTGTATTTCCAAGTTTGATAGCATATTGGTTGAATATCGTTTCCACTTTATTTGACAAATTGTAATAACTCATATTGAGTGAATATTGGTTGAATGATATTTACCAATATCGATATGACAATTTTGTCTTCACATCGTTTTCAACATCTAGACTAAATATTACGATCCCAATATTCCCCCCATATCGATTCTAGGAATAAAAACTATATTGTATCTCCAAGTGTGATTACACATTGGTTGAATATCATTTCGCCTATATAAAACAAATCTTATTAATTAATATTGGGTGAATATTGATTCAATAATATTTATCGATATCGTTAAAACAATATTGTCTTCATATTGTTTCCTACATCTAGATTGAGATGAAATTTGAATATTGGCCGAATATTCAATGAAACATATTTAAATTATATCATGACCAAACCTGGATAAAAATCCGCTTGGTGGCTCTACATATAGAACGTCTTCTAAAACCTACGAAAGTATATTAAATACTTCCTATGACTTATTTTCAAGACAGCTCACTCATTGGTTATGGTGATCAAAAGGCAGACTCTGGTGTCACCTTCATCAACTAAAAGACATTTAACAATTTACCAAGGTTAAGATGTCTAAAAATCCTGGTGTGTCGACTCATACCTGGAAAACTTTGGGATAAAACGGGAGACAATTCGCCAGCTTGATTAAGAGAAAACAAATGAATTCGTGGTCTGTTTCCCAAATATTCCGCATTTGCGTGTACCGCCACGGTCGGTTTTCTTGTTAGGGTAAATTTACAAGAACAGAAGTTTTCAAGTTGCCGACGAATGAAATGAATAAAGAAACGAAATTATTGGAATTTACTGAAAAACTTCACCAATCAGTTTAATTTGTTACATTTTCGACTTATTTATTCAATTTTTTACTAACCACGCATTTCATTTAGAAACATTGAAGTTAAGCTTCATGAAAATTCACCATTAGAACATGTCAACCTTGTGATAATAAGCGGGAATGGCGGGGTTCTGTGTGTGATATATTCGTGCCATGATTTTCATTAAAATGTTTTCTAATAATACAAGTTACTATGTGATAATCTTCATAATATGGTGGTACTTACTATACTCACTTTCGGTACTGGATATAAATGAATTATTTTGTTCGTCTCTCTGGATTGCCCACAAATGATACAAAAACGGAAGGAAGGAACATGATCAAATTATTATTGTACAAACCATACAAACTACACAGGAAACGATTAGATATTCACAAATTTTATTTTATCAGACATGTTTTGTCTGCACAATAGCTTCTTCACTGTCTGATTAAATAAAGTTTGTGGAGGATCGAATCGTTTTTAGTGTAGTTTGTACAATTACTATGGATATTCATCAAGTAAATGACGAGTCAATCAGAATAATTAAATTATTATTGAATGAATGTCTAAGGAAATATGCAGCAAAATTAAGAAACACATTAATAATAGTAATCAATACAAGGAAATTGCACTATGAAATTTAGATTCTGTCACCATCATTCACTTTTGGATTGTATTTAAAGTTTGTTGAAATTCCATAAAATTGACAACAGTCATCAATCACCATATCCTTGGAATATTGACAAGACTAAAATTCTATATAAGGGCGCCATCTCTGGAACCGACCAAAGAAGCAGACCACTATTTCATTTGTTTATTTGTCTTCTGAAAAATCAAAACAAAATTGAATCACTCGACACACCATGGTTTTATACATCTTAACCAAGGTATATTGACATCCACCAATAAATCCAAATGATATTGTACCAATATCGACAAATATTTTGAGGCCATTATTGCTTCAAGATTATTTTACCAAAACTATTTTTGAAATATTTAAACAATATTCGACCAATATCTCAAAATGTTCACGTTTTATTTCTCGAGAATATAACTTTTGAATATTGTGCCAATATTGTCAGAATATTGTATCAGCGATATTGTACCAATATCACCGAATATTTTGAGGCCAATATTACTTCGAGAATATTTCGCCAATATTATTCAAGTAATATTGGACCAATATCGCCGAATGTTCACATTTTTTTTCTCGCCAATATTGCATTCCAAATATTTCACCAATATGTTCACAATATTTTACCAATATTTTACCAATATAGGTGTGCTACTTGGGATGTTAATGCAATATAGCAATATGCCACATAGTACTAATAAAATCAGACAACGGTTGGATTTCATTATTCCAGAACAAAGAGATTATATAGATGTAAATAGTGGAGAGAAAATAAGAATTCTGAAAGAGGGAGAAAGAGTAGAGTGTAGGAATTATATTGAAGAAAAAAAAATGGTATTTGGAAAAGTAGAAAGAAAGCTTGGAAAATTACATTATGAGATAATACTTGATGATGGTAGATTATGGAAGAGACATATTAATCAGTTGAGATCAGTAGGAGAGAAAAAAACATTGTTGTCTAATAATTCTGATTCTGGGTTTGATTACTTCATACCATACAGTGTGGATGATCCCGAAATAACATCAAATCCAGTGGAAAATTCAAATAATAATACTGAGACCAGCACCACACGAAGATCGGAAAGAAATATCAGATTACACCTGTTAAATTGAGAAATGATTTTTAACTTTGATGTACCATTTTTCTTGTTCTTTTAAGGAAGGAAGGGGTAACATAGTTCACATTCTGTATATATTGTATTCAGTTTCATAGAGATAGATATGACAGGATGACAGGGGGAGTTGATCATCGAGTTGTAAATAGTTACGGAATAAAAATTGAGATCCAAATTGTAAATTTATTGATCTTGAGACTATACAAATACAAATACAATAGATATTATTTATTATCCTACTCAAAGCATGCCAATATTCACTAATGAAAAATATCCATGTATAAAAAACAAAACACCAAGATACGAACTTCTCAACTGAATGCTTACTACAGACTGAACTAATCGACAGCCACTCTTCAGTCAGAGCTATAACGTATAACTCCAGCTGACACAATTGTCAGGCATTGGCGACTTCCCTATTTTCCCCTACAACAAATTTCGAAAACCATAGCTACCTACCTTCTTCTGGTTGAATATAAATCTGGATCCATCAGAAAATATATTATTCTTTTTACACTGGATAATGCTCACCCATTCGTTACAAACTATATAATTGCCATCTATTGGACTGTCAAGAACATGACTGTAGAGGTGTCCGACCTCCCACTCCCTAAACACGCAGTATATGAATTTTTAACTTATATTCCGATTAAACGGGCCACATAATTAATATTATTATAATTCTAATCTGGATATTATCTCTTGATAAGGGTCGAAGAGTTTTCATCAAAATTATTCGAAAACCTACGAAGGCGTGGAAGGGCCAAGAACAATTTTTTTTTGGAATCCCGACTTTAATCTCGGACCCCCGACTTTAATCTTGGACCCCCGACTTTATTCTCAGGGGCCCGACTTTAATCTCCAACCCCCACTTTAATCTCGGACCCCCGACATTAATCTCGGGGGCCCGACTTTAATCTCGAACCCCCGACGTTAATCTCGGGGATCCGACTTTAATCTCGGACCCCCGACTTTAATCTCGGACCCCCGACTTTGATTTCGGGATTCGACTGTGCTGTCACATTCTAGAATTTTTACCAAGGAATCTCTTCAGAAAGCTATATAGACACAAAATGAAACGTTTTCTCTCGTTCACTATTGGTTAAAACGATAAAGTATCTTGATTGCATTGAAAATACGAAAAGGTTGTTCAATAAAATCAGATGTGGAATAATCTGCGACTGAAAGACAAATTCCAGTTGCTATTTACCATCGTTCAAGATAACCTTTTGGAAGGTTCTCATGTTGAAAAGGGAAACATTCTCAATTGAAAATTGAAACAAACATGACTCCTCTGGAAAGAAGTTTCAATAAAAATTAAGCAATTTTTTGTATAATATCAACAAAAAAACAACTACTTCCCTAGCCAAAGCCACACTGAACATTGAACTACAGATGATAGATATTGTATTATAATTGCCGCCCTCTACCCGCACAGGCTATGCCTTTGGGTACACACTCTTCGAGTGTTTATGAGGAGGTATTATTATTATAACTTGAAAAAATACATTTTATTTCAGTTTTTTTTATTATATCTAACAGAAAACAATTATTTCTCTAGCTATAGCCACGCTGGACATTGAACTAGATCTAATAGATATTGTGAAAAGAACCTATCTTGCAAATGTTCACTTTAAGATTTTTTCTTTCAGGTTATATACAGGATGGGGCACCGAAAACGAAACAGATCGAATATCTTCAAAACGCATGTGTTGTGAAAAAAATGCTAAAACTATGCATTACGGACTTTTTCTAAAGGAAAAAACAAAGTGACGACTCCAAAATGACTGACAAGATTTGCAACTATGGTCCGATTCGATTCAAAATTGATAAGTGTTGGTTTTCAGGGTCATAAATTATGATTTGTTTGTCAGTGCAAAAAAAAACAAAATGGTGGCTCCAAGATGACGGACGAAATTTGTAATTATGGTCCGGTTGGAATCAAAATTAGTATGTGGGGATTTTCAGGGTCGGAAATTATGATTATTTTGTTAATGCAAAAAAACAAGATGGCGGACGGAATTTGTATTTGTTGTTCGATTCGATTCAAAACTGGCATACAGGGATTTTATAAGTTTATTATGTCCCACACATACATACACACCTACTAACTAACAGGGCAAGTTAAATGAGAGCTTTTGAAAAATAAAAAAAATTAACATTGAATAAACTTAAGAATTGGAAAACCTTGCATAAATTCGAATCCAATTATTCCATAAACTGCATCAGTTAAAGAGTTCGCTATGGACTGCCATACATGAGTAAAAGTTAGTCTCGAAACGCTGCCTGACGTTTTTAGTAATGTATGAAAAAATTTCCCAATTTGTAAGTTCATACAATGTTAATTTTTTAAATTTTTGTTATGTTTTCGTGAATTGTTCACATTAGCTTTCAAATTAAATATTATAAGTTGGAATACGAAACAGTTTGTTGTTTTTCCCGAAAGAGGGTACAAAATGAAAAGTTAGGTAGCGAACACGCACATGTCTGAATTCCTTATGGAATTACCTTTTCAATGCAGTGTCACACTTAGTACTTTCCCTATTGAAATTGTATGATTGACCAAGGGGTGTGGGGTATGACAGTTGAGGTTATGATAGGAAGATTTCCACCTTGGATTTAAAATCGACGTGTTTTTGAATTTTTTTCACAGCACGTGTGTTTTGAAGAATTCGTTTTCGGTGCCTGGTAGAATCGAAACATAATTACAAATTTCGCCCAAAATCTTGTTTTTTGCATCGACAAAAAAAATCATAATTTCCGACTATGAAAATCCCCACAAACTAATTTTGATTCGAATCCGCCCATAATTACAAATACCGTCCGCCATTTTGTTTCTTTGCAAAAATAATCTCTGACCATGGAAACCACCACACATCAATTTTGAATCGAATCGGGCCATAATTGCAAATCTTGTCCGCCATTTTGGAGCCGCCATTTTGGAGCCGCCATTTTGGAGCCGTCATTTTGTATTTTCCTTTAGAAAAATTACATAATGCATTGTCACCGAATTAATGTCGAATTAGCTTGCAAATGAAGTATCATAATTTGAAATACGGAACAGTTATTTTTTCCGCAAGAGGGCGCCAAAATAAAAAGTTAATTAGAAAAATAAGGGTGCTGAAGTTGAAATGATTAAAATTCGAAATGTCGGCCAGAAAATATTAGTCCCAACAAGCTACCTGAACACATCAATGTAACTATTCTCTTCCAGACTGAGATCCGGAGCCAGATATATACAGGGTGATTTAGAATGAGACTAATAATCTCCGTGTGCTGATTCTTTATATAAACATAATATGTTATTTGTTGTTGCTCGTTCAAAATTCGTTTTTTCCGTCAACCGGCTGCACCCTTACGAGCAACCCCCATAAGTCTCCGGGAAACTTGGTGTGAGCTAGGAGAGACCAGGCCCTTAACTTTTAACGTATGATGCTCTTATGGTTGACAAGCGATTTTCGACCATCACTAACACCATTTCGACTGAAAGTCGGACCCCCGAGATTAAAATCGGACCCTCGAGAATAAAGTCGGACCCCCGAGATTAAAGTCGAGGGTCCGAGATTAAAGTCGAGGGTCCGAGATTAAAGTCGGGGGTCCGTGATTAAAGTCGGGGGTACAAGATTAAAGTCGGGGGTCCGAGATTAACACCTTGACTGCCGAGAAATGCATACTGACTTTCCCATGGTGCCACAGAGAACCGGTACTGTGTAACAATGATATATGAGATAAGCCTACCATTCAGTTATCGCTTCACATAGAGATTTCAAATTTGAAGTAGAGGTTTAGGATTGAAATATACGAAATTTTATTGAAACATTCCGACATAATCCTACAGGACGAGTCAGAAGTGCTGACAACTTTTTTTTCGAAAATTGCAATTCGTCTATTTTCATCAGCTTAACAATTTTCTCAGAATAATCATCACAAAAATGTATGGTCTGTTGATATTCGTCCACTAGATGAAGCTAAAATCAAAAAAGTTCAATATTTGATTCGAACAATTCGAATGTAGTGAGTAGGGTTATTCCTGTCCAAAATAATAATAATAAATACGAAATAATATATATTTACTGCCAAATCTGAAGAATAATAGTTCACACAAACAATAAAATTCAAAACGTAAGTAAATTATTACCGGTAATTCGGAACTGACTTCTAATGATAAAATGATAAATTCTGGTAAATTTTATGGACGAATAGACCAAGCCACATAAACACTTTTGAACATATAGAAAGTTTGATTTTATGGAGGACATTCGTCTCCTGAAATGAATTTTGTGGGTTTGTAACCTTCCACATTCTGAAAATGAGTTATTGTGAGATCAAGATAATCTATAAAAGTATGAAAGGGCAAATGAGTAAATTGTATATTGTGCAACTGGAAGATATCTTACTTTGAAGTAAACTTCACAAACTGGAAGTTTATGAAATTGGCTCTTCATTTGGCGGTAGTGATCAAGTTAGCGGTTGCAATTGTTTTTTAGTAGAATATTGCTATTATTCAAAAAAGTAAATTCACTATTCAGAAGAAAATATTTGATGACACTACTTGGCAGAAGTCCATTAAACTAATAATAAAATGGATTAAGCAATCCAGACTTCTGCATTTAACCTATATATTTGGCTTCAGACGAAGTCGACACCATAGTCGGAGTGCTCTTCGAATCTTGGGGTCAAGATATTTTTCGATTTCGTTGGGTGAGCTACCCTGCGCTGATGATTGGCAAGGAACCATGAAACCGGTCCGTAGGTGTTCCCTCGTGTGGGTTGAGACATGTTTTGGCGTTGAGATTGGGAGAACATTGCAAAGTAGTTCTTGTAGAATACTTTGCCAAGAATCTAACAGATATAATTCAATGGTCGTAGGGGGCAGTAGTTGTTTTCTGTTGGAGACTTGCCGACGATTAATCCTATTGTATAGGTTAAATGCAGAAGTCTGGATTTCTTAATCCATTTTATTATTAGTTTAATCGGCTTCTGCCAAGTAGTGTCATCAAATATTTTCTTCTGAATTTATTTGGCTTCAGACGAAGTCGACACCATAGTCGGAGTGCTCTTCGAATCTTGGGGTCAAGATATTTTTCGATTGCGTTGGGTGAGCTACCCTGCGCTGATGATTGGCAAGGAACCATGAAACCGGCCCGTAGGTGTTCCCTTGTGTGGGTTGAGACATGTTTTGGCGTTGAGATTGGGAGAACATTGCAAAGTAGTTCTTGTAGAATACTTTGCCAAGAATCTAACAGATATAATTCAATGGTCGTAGGGGGCAGTAGTTGTTTTCTGTTGGAGACTTGCCGACGATTAATCCTATTGTATAGGTTAAATGCAGAAGTCTGGATTGCTTAATCCATTTTATTATTAAATTCACTATGATTTACAGCTTATTCATAAGATTGTCAAAACATGTAAATGTCATTCATATTATGAAGAAGTACTGATTTTACATAATCTAAAGATTTTTGGGGAGACTTAGTTTATTCATCAACTGAAAGGAAAACGTTCCGGTACGCCCAATAAATATCTGAAGACATTAAAAAAAGGTAAAGAAAACTGAAAAAATTCGTGGGCTTCCAAATCTGAATAATACAACAGAGATACAAAATGATGATGAATGATGAACCAGAAAATTTGGAAGATATGATCAATTTTTAAAATGAAATAAGGGACAAATTTGAAGCCATTGCCGATTATGAAAATATTAAAAATTTTAAGTTTGAAAACGAAAAATCTGAAAAGATGAGTTCTGTTTGGGTACTGTAATTTTTTTTTGTATACCAATCAAATTTGGTCTAATAACAATAGTACTTCTACTCAGTCAAAGCTTCATGAATGATCCTCAACCAATAGAAATGAAATCCAGGAATCTATCAGACTCACACCGTATATAAAGTGTTAAGGTCATAACTCCAAGTCCATCGTCTGCTCTAACAGTAGGAAATGCCGTGAGAGTCAAAAAACATTGTAACTCAATTTTTCATTAGTAAAATGTACCTACTTATATATTTTTCTGAAAAATCCATTTTATTTCGAACATCATCTATAGTAACAGACTCTGGGTCTACCTGTTATCGTAGTCTGCTTTCGGTGTGGTAAAATATTCTTGCATGCTTTGAGGTGATTCAATACCTATCCATCTCTACTATTAATTGTGTTGTGAAGTTCACAATCATTTATACAGTGTTCGACAGAATATTTGAACCAGAAAGATAGAGAATTGAAACAAAATGGAGTTGAAATGGGAACGGATTTTCACAATAACTTGATATTTTGAAAGTTGCCAAATTTGCGTGCAACGTAACCAACTTCCAATTTAAGCTCTCTAAGTCGATGATGTTTCATTCGGAGCATATATATAAAAGATCGATACCGTTCTCTTTTCAACCATATTCACAAACGATTCATGTGTTGATTTATCCTGAATCATCACTTACAACTAAAATTACGAGTTCAATATGACCTATATTCTATATCACCCAGTACAATGACAGAGTTTTAAGAAGTACCAATCCAAGATTAAATGTATTCAAATAGATTGCCACAACTACTTTGTAGAAAAAGTGTTTAAAGCAGCCGTAGTAGAGGTGCAAAATCGGCGGTCATTATGACCGCTATGGCACCACAGGAAAGTATCGTAGCGATCATAATGACCGCTATTGCACTCAAGGTGTTAAAGTCGGGGGTCCGAGATTAAAGTCGGACCCCAGAGATTAAAGTAGGGAGTCCGACACTAAAGTCGGTCCCCCGAGATTAAAGTCGAGATTTCAAAAAAAAATTGCTCGTGGTCCTTCTACGCCTTTGTAGTTTTCTTTATGTGCTATCAGGTACTGAAATATTTCCTAGGTAGTTTATGTATACCGATTTGATTTTTACGTCACTTGCTTGTCATTTCGAGATACCTATTGAAAAATTCAAGAAACCTACATGAGAAAATTAGTGTAATAATGATAATTCTGTTTTTTACTTTTATTTTCCTCATTTATATCCAGGAACAATTTTATTCGTCCATGTCTTCCATCCAGTAATACATTGCATTCCAATCCTTGTTTTTTAAAGTCTAGTTTCTGCGAAAGCCTCTACAAAAACGACAAAATCGGTTGTTGCTGTTGGAACGTTATTCCAGCGCATTCGACATCAAAATCCTCAGGTAAATGCAGCCTACAATATGCATATTTGATACGATTTTAATGTGTCTAGAGTCGTAAGCCTCTTATGTGGCATATTACGCTGCACTCACTCTATGAATAAATTATATGAAATATCTATCAGGACGGCGGTAGCAAAGCCGATCAGATTGCTTCTTTGATGTGTGTATGCTCACATTTTATATATTTTTTCATCCAGCTTCTATGAGGACTTCCCTCGCCAAGGGTCCTTTATTTTTTGAGGAAATATAGGTTACTTAGTAGCATACTTTGTATCGGATCCTCTCAATTTGACTTCGATATTTCAGATTAATTTTATGACTTTTATGGAAATACAGCAAATCAACACTGATAACAACAAACTAATGACAACAAACACTACAAATATATGGAGAGCGATTTGATTCAATGACCGAAAGCTTGAAAATGTGTTGTAGACAGACTTCTGTGCTCATTTTGTTTGGAGTGTGAGTTTGGAGATGAATATATCAAAAATACTGGAGTCTGCGAGTGCATCTAACTACTGGGCGTAACGAAAAGTGACTTTTTTAAATTTTCGGCTCATATTCCGATAATTTATTCATTCAATTACAGTAATGATACATTCACCGGACTAAAAAGTCCAATTACAGAAGTATACAGTCTGTCCATAAAGTAACACCCCCCCCCCCTGTTAACTTTTGAACGGAGTTTAATTTTCCTTTAAAATATTTTTTTAAATGGCATGGGGGTCGACTGATACCTCATTCAATTCGTTTTTCAATTCTCTATTAGGCAGCAAAATTTCAAAACAGAAATATTGGTCCAAAACAAAATGGCGGTACATTATTTTAGAACTCTCACGAGAGGATCCTGTCGAATAAATGGCTATTAAAGAGCTTTAGTGCAATGATAAAATATTTTTTCGTTTCTACAAGAGCTTCTTGTCACTCAAAATGGCAAATGGGTGCCATATTAGAAAATATTCAAATAAGTAGATAAGTAGTGTAATACCTCGTTTTATTGAATCTCAGCAAATCTTAGAAATCATATCCCATATACCGTTCTGAGGGACAGATAACATTTGTAGATATCAAAAAATATTTTTTCATTTCAATTGAGATCGTTTAAAGCCATTTATTCAAAGAAATCGCGTATAAAAGTTCTGACTTAATGTGCCGCCATTTTGTTTTGGATGAAAATTTTTGTCTGAAATTTTGTAGTCGTATAGAAAATCAAAAGACAATTCGAATGAGGTATCACTCGACTCCCCACGCCATTTAAAAATATCTTTGAAGGACAGACATTTTTCAATACTGTCAAAAAGTAGCTTAAAACATAATATTTCACCAAAAAAAAATTCAAAAAAAAATTCCACCCCGTTCAAAAGATAACAGGGGGTGTTACTTTATGGACACACTGTATAACGTAAGATCAATACTTACTACCTATACTATATCCATTTAACAAACGACCCCGCACTATCCTGATGGAAAATAGCTTTCGGTTAAATTTCCTGAATTTTTGGTATGACTTTCTGGCAATAGTGTCCATGGGCACAAAAAATCGGCCTACTAGTTTTCCAGGTACAGGGTGTCAAAGATGAAAAGTGAAGCTTTCTGCTCAGAATTGTTAACAATTCCGAGAATTGACCAAATGCCTATTAATTCTGGAAAAACTGGACAACTTAAAGTGGGTCAAAAATCGCCAGAGTTCTCCCTGAAAAAAAGGAATCGAAGAAATGAAAGCATGGGTTATCAATAGAATCCGTACATTCAAAAGTATGTAGCCGACAAACGAGTCCGGAGACCTATGCTGATATTGATGACAATATCTTGGTCTCCTCCAACCGTACCTTATAACTATAATTCATGAAAATAAACCGATTCATTTCCGAAATATAGGGTATTCATTGAAAAAAACAGCATTTTGCTAAGAAACTTAGACCGTTTCTTTTTACTTTTTTACTCACCCTGTATACTTGAGTAGATGGGTGCGGTACCTATTCCAATTATGTAATACCTCATATACATGGTGAATGAAATGTTTTCCATTTGAAATTTCTGTTTCCAAAGAAACTAGAGAAAATTGAAATGTATCAGAAGCAATAACCCTCTCAAAGTTGGGACTAATTCGTCATTATTTGAAAGCTGATTCAATTCACCGGAATGATGAACACCTGCTGAATTCAAGTCCATTGGACAACTGAAAGTGGGTCAAACAATCGCCAGATTTCTCCCTGACAAACAGACAAATAGGAATCGAAGAAAAAATAAAAGCTTGAGGTATCAATAAAATCCGTACATTCAAAAGTATATAGCCGACAAACGAGTCCGGAGACCTAATATACTGATATTGATGACAATCTCTTGGTCTCCTCAAACCGTACATTAAATCAATAATTCATGAATATTAACTGATTCTTTTTCGAAATAACGGGTATTCATTGAAAAAAAAACAACATTTTTATAAGAAACTTGGATCGTTTCTTTTTACTCTCCTTGTATACATGAAATAACCAAACGACGTTCTCAACATTGAAGAATGTTTGGTATATAAATGATATGCTTTCCCCTATCCAAACTAAAAAACGGGGGGTTGACGTACCCCTATTTTCGATCCACCATATATAACAAAAATTATGTCAGTTAACTTCGACCGATATTGAGGGAGTTCATTCAGGCTAAATTAAATCTCTAATTCTCATCAGAGAACTCACACTCGTTGGTTTAAAATTAATCGATATGGATTTTTCTTTGTTCACCCTGTTGCAGAGCACAGAACGAAAAAGTGTAATAAACGCGAGATCAAGGTGACATTGTACCCATCTTTGAGGAATGGTTTTTCCAGAATAAATAGGCGTTTGGTCAATACTCGGAATTGTTGAAATTCTGAGCAGAAAGCTTCACTTTTCATCTTTGACACCCTGTATCTCGAAAACTAATCGGCCGCTTTTTTGTGCTCATGGACACTTTCACCGAGGAAGTCAAAATCTACAACATAACAAAAATTCAGGAAAAAAATATCAATAAAGGAAAGATATGATATGCGTATTTCAGTTCAGAATCAGTAATTTTAAAATGAGATGCAAATAAAAATAAAATATCTAGACATGACCATTTGTTCAAACATGTTATTGAATGGGCTATGGAAATGATGCTTTAAATTAGGAATATAGATGTGGAATGTTAAATTATTTCTAGAAGTCAGTCGTGGTACACTAAAATTCAATAGGAATTGTAGCTTGATGAGTCAATGTCGTTATGAATCAATTTATAAAGGAATGTCAGATCGGTCACGTTTTCTCAAGTAACAAAATGGAATTCATTCAAGAGTATTCTGTAATAAAATATAAAAATTGTTGAAAACTGTCCATTATTTTGTAAACAGTAATGAAGTCTGCTCTCAATCTCTTCTCTAATGTTCTGAGGCTGCGTTTTATAAACAACCTCTTTGAGATGCCTCCATCGGCCATCGGCCTCAAATCGGGTACTAAACATTCATCATTTATCCTCTCGCTTACTGGAAGGAAGTAATATGGTGTTGTGTATTTTAAAGACAAGCTTCCATTCAAAAGCAATAAAAAGTATAAAATAATATCTTTAGAATTGTGACCATATCTACCGAAATGTAAAACCAGCAAACGGTCACAAACTGACTGGTTTTCAAACCTCCCCCCTCCCTCCGTAACCTTGTCCTAGAGAAATTCGAAAAGTAGATCCAGGCGACTTGTGGCAAAACCAAGAATGATATTTCATGCCCAGCAGACGATTTCTTTACCTATCAGTATATTATATAAGCAGCTCTTTATTATCATTAAAGGTGTATTTAGTCAACATAATTTTAAAATTATGCTTAAATATATGTTAAAAGCGAAAGTTGAATCTGTTATATCAAATGGGACCATTTATACAACAATGTTGAGTTTATGCTAAAAACCTTTGATGTTACCGTTATGTTTATGATAATGCATGTGCTAAAGTTGACTCCACCCAAATTTTGTCATAGTGGTCGAGACATCAACTGTCAAGTTGAACTCCTCCACTTTTTTCTTCTTCTTTGAATGGAAAACGGCCTCAGGTCGCTCAGGATTGCTTGCCACTCGACCACTGAATACCGAAATATCAACGGCACCTCTCGTTACACACCATGACCTATTTCATTGGTTTTCATTTCAATCACCCACCCCATTAAGCCTGGCATTAAGTCGTTATAGAAAAAAAACACTGCTACCTTTTGCTTCCACAATGAATAAGGCAGGTAGCAAAATCACTGAACGAAGCAGAACAGGCTACATCAACAATATCTATTCGAACTGCTGTAAAACGATAAGGCCACACTTTGAGTAGGAAAAGTGTGTACACAAGAAGACAAGAAGTTGAAATGTAATCGCAAATAAAATGTTTGGCGCCTATTTTTCACTGTTGTACAGATAAGGAAGTAAGATGAATGGCTTTTGAATTTTTCGATAAAAAGTAGGACATAATTTCAACAGACAATTGCAATTGGCAGGTCATTGGATCGCAGGATTTCTGAAGCGAAATACTATTTTGGTTCGAAAGTGAGAAGCTATCATTTTGAATAGAGCAACAGCTTTCAACAAGACTAAAGTTTAGTTATAAAAAAATATAACTTATCGACATAGCTTCTTGCACAAGAATCTACAAGATTCTCTTTAGAAAGCCGACTACTGAAATAACTGCAGTCTGCATGGCGGTTAATAATTATTATTATTTGGTACATTTTAATTCCAAATTGTCTTCTAATTTCTGTCTTGAAAGACCCACTAGAGATTTATAACAATACGATCTAAGAAACTTCACATCCTCACAGCATACATAACCGATGCTAGTTTTTTCATAAAACAAACATTTCGTGTTCTCCGGTTCAAATTGTCATTAGCTGACAAATAGCAAACAATTCCTTATCTCTCTTATCACTACTAAATACCCTGGAGCCACCTCAATATAGGTACATATTTTCAGTTTCCAACATCCAAATCTACCTATCCTATCTAACCTCTATTCCATATTTCATTATAGATAAAAAGTATTGGCATCAGATAAATAGTCGATACATCAGTGTTTGCTAGTCCGACCTTATGAAGGCAGCTAATTATTCAGCTATTTTAATATGAAGATTATTATGAAATTCCAGCTCAGTGGTGCGTATATTTCACATTTATAATGACTCAGAGCTCGTGTTAATTGACAAAGCATTCATCGCACTATGTTCACGCATTGTTGAAATTTTAACAAGAGTATTCCTGATATTTTTCTCATTCTCTTATGAATGATAAAGTTTGGAAGAATTTGACGTTGCAATGTTTGAAGTATTGACATATATAATAACAGAATAAGATTACTGGTATTTTATTTTGTTGATGAGGAGCCAAGATGTAGAAGATGTAAGCTTCTAGTTCCACATCCCTAGGAAATTTGTTTCTCTACGAGTATTGTATTCTACGTTCATTACATATTGATTTTTAATTGAAGAATAAAGATGATTCCAAGACACCGTGGATCCTAACTCATTATTCAACGGCACTCGGTCAATCACAGGTTCAGAATTTTCAGAATCCACGGGAACTGAGAGGTTTAACAAACAAATTTCTCAAGAAGGCTTTGCTTGATTGAATTTTTGTCACAGCTTGGCATCCGCGAATGTCAGATTGACTATTTTCTTAGTTTTAACTTTGATCTGTGTGACAAGTACCTAATATAAAAATGAATAGAGCGGATTGGGAAAGCAGTGGTAGTGAGGAAGATGAAATCTATCTTGCAACAAAAGAATGTCAAACAATTTTTACTTCGTTCCACACTCTCTCAGTTCTTGGTTAGAGTTTCTCTAGTAGATATTTGCCTGTTATAGCTCAGTTGGTAGAAGCGTGTACATGAAGTAAATGTATAACGAAGGTAGTTATATAGGCGTGAATTCGAATCCCACTCTTGGAAGTTTTTTTGTAAATTATTTTCAATTAAAGCATTTATTCATTCATGAATGAACACCGATTATTCATGTATAATTGTTATTCTACCTTATATTACTTTATAATATATACTTGTTTTCATAAATAAATTTAGATTTCATTAAAACTCTGACTATCGTATAGTCGTAGAGAAAGTATAGTCTTCTACTCGCGTGTAATAGCTATTAATTTCTCGGAATTTTTATCCTCGAGAATAATAGCTATCATTATACGCTCGTTGAAGAATATACTATTTCTGCGGCATTCCAAAGAAGTCAGCGAGTTCTTGCGCGAGGTTTTCCATAGGAGATTGTATTTATGCTTCATAAATTATGAGGAGCTCATGAGAAAGTTTGATGTGGCTTTTCATATGACATTTTTTTCAATTCTTGGATGGTATTTTTGAAATAGTAATGACCCCTACATCAAACCCATATTAAGTTGCAAATAATCTTGTCAATAAGAATATTCATCACCAATAATGTTTAATTCTTTCAATGTTGTAGACGATATGGTGCCCTACATACACAAAAGGTGGACTGAACATGGAAACCGTTATAATCCACTATTACTGATCACGTCCAGACTCTACATAGAGAGGAGCATTGGAGGATTGGCCCAAAAGAAAATTCAAAGATAGATTCAAAGATAGATCGAAGTCAAGCGTGGAAATGAGATGGTGCTGGAGGTGACACTGGAGGAAACATCACATAAAGACCCCTTAGAACCCAGTAATTACGTAGGAAATTTGATCTTTAGGGGCTGTTACGAACAAGGATACATGGGATAGCAGAGAAAGTTGGGACAAATTTGGTCGCAGCGCATCTGTCAAAAATCATTTCCACGAACAAAACACAATAATTTTTATTGACTTTGCCGTTACATGATGGAAATCCATAGTATACAGGGTGGGACACCGAAAACGAAACAGATCGAATATCTTCAAAACGTATGTGTTGTGAAAAAAAATGCAAAAACACGTCGATTTTTAATCCTATCATAACCTCAACTGTCATACCTCTCCCCCCCACCCCTTGGTCACTATCACCCAAACAATTTCAATAGGGAAAGTAGTAAGTGTGACACATCATTAAAAATGTGATTTCATAAGGAATTGAGCCATATCAATTTTTGCTACCTAACTTTTTATTTTGGCGCCCTCTTGCGGAAAAAATAACTGTTCCGTATTCCAAATTATGATACTTCATTTGCAAGCTAATTTGACTTAAATTCATGACATTGCAATATTTCTAAGGGAAAAAACAAAATGGCGCCACCAAAATGGCAGACAAGATTTGCAATTATGGTCCGATTCGATTCAAAATTGATACGTGGTGGTTTTCTAGGTCGGAAATTTTGATTTGTTTGTCAATGCAAAGAAACAAGATGGTGGCTCCAAGATGGCGGACGAAATTTGTAATTATGGTCCGATTCGAATCAAATCTAGTATGTGGGCATTTTCAGGATCGGAAATTATGATTTTTTTGTTGATGCAAAAAACGAGATGGCTGGTGAAATTTGTAATTATGGTTCGATTCGACCCAGCACCGAAAACGAATTCTTCAAAACACATTTGTTTTGAAAAAAATGCAAAAACACGTATATTTTAAATCCAAAGGGGAAATCTTCCTATCATAACCTCAACTGTCATACCACTCTCCCCACCCCTTGGTCACTCATGCAATTTGAAGAGGGAAAGTACTAAGTGTGACATAGCATTTAAAAGGTAACTCCATAAGGAATTCAGACATGTGAGTATTCGCTTTTCATTTTGGCGCCCTCTTGCGGGAAAAACAACTGGTTCGTTTTCCAACTTATGATATTTAATTTGAAAGCTAATGTGAACAATTCACGAAAACAACAAAAGTTTAAAAAATTAATATTGTATGAACTTACAAATTGGAAAATTTTGCATAAATTGCTCAAAAACGTCAGACATCGTTTCGAGACTAACTTATACTCATGTAAGGTAGTTCATGGCGTACACTTTGAGCATCTACTGTGAATCAATGCAGTTTGAAATGATCGGATTTGAATTTATGCAAGGTTTTCCAATTCTGAAGTTTATTCAATGTCCAATTTTTTTATTTTTCAAAATATTTTATTCAACTTGCTCTGTTAGTTAGTATGTATACATGTTTGGGACAAATCTTGCAGCTGACTTTTGGCCCACTTCTAGTTGTCCGATCAACTTGAACTTTGGTAGGAGTTCATAATTGCGATGACAATGCATTATGGAATATTTGTTGAAAAAAAAAATAGACAACAAAATTGCAGCTCCAGATGGCGGATGAGATTTGTAATTATGGTCCGATTCGATTCAGAATCCGAATGTGGGTGTTTTAGGTACAGATTTTCAGCATGACTAAAAAGAATTGAATAAAATTGATATAAAATATTTTATAAAAATGCGATGAAAACAAAAAAGGAATTTTTTCAGATGTGTGACGTAGGTTATTCTAAGCGTGGGTAACAGATTCAAAAGCTTGCCGCTAGTACAAAATAGATATTCATGCGCGATAGAATTTTGATTCGGTTACGCAAAGAATAACCTACGTCACACATCTGAAAAAAAAATAAAAGCATTTTTTATCAATTTAATTGATTCATTTTAGTCCCACCGGAAAGGACCACGCACACACGTTATGGGAAAAAGGCTTTTGGTGAAAATGGCTGAATTTTTGATATGTTGTAGCTGGAGCCATTCTTATCAAAAGTCTCCATTGGCCCAACTCGATCGTATGACTAGATTCGGCGCTAGAGGGCACCAAATCTTGAATTTTGTGATTTTTGGAGAAATTCAGCCGAGTGAAAAAATATCAATATTTCATTTATATTCAAAATTGTGTGCGACTGGGCATTCCTAATGTTCGCGAGAAATAGTTTTCAATATTACAGAGAAAAAATAAGCCGTTTGTAGACCAAGCATAGATAAATATGAATAATCCCAAATAACTTTTTTCAAAACAGCTTATCTCAATTCTCACAGTGACGACTTCCTTAGAGTGGAAATAGTAATGACTGAAATAATTCGGAGTCACCATCTGTTCCAGAAAAAACTACTATCATAATGTCACCGACTAATAAGATATCCAACAAATTATGAACAATATACGTTCCTCTAGGTTTTATAATCGAAGGATAGTGCCTATGAATGAATTTTCCTTGAATTCAGATGGGTTCAATCAATTCAAATATGAAGTCGACGAAAATATACTCAATATTGCTAAATCCTACAAAAATACAAAGAACCCCGCACCATTCTTATGGAAAATGGGTCCCGGTGAAATTCGATGAATTTTTGATATGATGTAGTTCAAGTCAAGCTGATCAAAAGTGTTCATGGGCCCAACTCAATCCTATGGCTAGTTTTCGAGATACAGGGCGTCAAAGTTGGTAAGTGGTCATTTCTTTAAAGTAGTATTGCTTTCAGGAAAACATATAAAATAAAAATGTATTTTGCGACAGATATTTCTTACCCATACAGCAATACTTCTAGACTGGTTTTTGATAAAGAATATTGTTGGATACAGGGTGAGTCCAGCATTATTCAAAATGAAATTCTCAATCAACCCTACGAAGTGAAGATATGACCAAACCAAGTATCACACTGATATGCTCATCATTTGAATATGTCAAAATTGATAAATTCAACATTTTGTACAGGGTGAGTCAAGATGTGACAGTTTTCATGGTGACATTTTGTATATTTTAATTTTATATTTTGAGCTTTAGGGATGCTTGACCGTCAACCATTCAACATATTTCTTGAACAAAATTGATATACAGTCTGAAACAAACACTAGGTGATGACAAAAATTGTGAAAATGAGATTTTTTATAACTCATCCTGTAATTGATTTGCTGAATTTTTGATATGATGAAGTTCAAGTCAAGCTGATCAATTGTGTATATGGGCCCAGCCTTGAAAAATAAACAGTTTTTTCTCTACAAGGTGTTGAAGGGTACCGTTTCAAACACTTTGATCTATATTTGTCGATTCGTTTCATTTATATTAAAATATTTTTACATTTTTCATGTCCAGCTTCTCACAAAAGGAAAATTCCTGATACGTCTAGGGAACATCGTGTGAATAAAAGAAAAATATTATTGATTTTTCATTTTTGAACATTTCAATTCTCAGGGAACAAATATCTCGGTAAAGAATTCGAATGCTGGGTTGTTCAGTTCAAAAACAAATAAAATATAAGAGAGAGCGAAAGCGAGAGGAAAAGAGAAGAGAAAGAGAGAGAGGGTTGAGAGGGTGAGAGGGTGGAGTGGTACTGTGGGTCTTCAGACTTCCAACAAAGTAGTGGGAAAAGTGTATTTTTCATGTTATCGCAACGAAACTATCGATAGACGACCACATGCCTCGTTGGAAATCAAGTGTATTGTGAGTTGTCTAGATGCCATTTCCGTGTAGTGCTAGCTTGGAGTGCACACCGACCACCCGAGGTGGAGCTGTAGGTTTTCCGAGTTTTCCTTCAGCTGAAAAGTGAATAAGCCACCAAAAATCAGTAAGTCGTCCCGGAGCGCCACGGCTAAAATAATAAAAATAACCGTCCTCTGCCCGATCAGGGTACGCTCTACGAGTGTTCATAAGGGAGTGTTATTATTAATAATAATATTAGCAACGTCCGGGAAAATACCCATAGAATAGTAATAATAGGAGGAAACCAACAATACGAGAATAACTTCTGACAATATTTTTTCTTAAATATTCCTGAATTGAAATATCAGTATAAATGCTTAAAATATATCAGATTTTTTAATATTCTTTGTACAACTTTTTTTCAATTGGTAATGATCGAAGGGTCAGTCGGTACGTAAGTATAATTATCACAGAATATTATTTTAGATGGATCAGTTCAATAATGGTGTCTGGTTTTCGTCGTTATTTCAACATTGGTCATTGAAAATGATTCACAATGTATATAATGAACATCCTTCACCAAACTCTTGAAGTGAGAATTGAGAACAAAAAATATGATTATAAGCTCGGTGGAATATGTGGATAACTGAGTTAGTCTTATCTATAAACCTTCAACACCTGGTAAAGAAAAAACTGTTTATTTTTCAAGGTTGGGCCCATGAACACTATTGATCAGCTTGACTTGAACTTCATCATATCAAAAATTCAGCAAATCAAATACAGGATGAGTTATAAAAAAATATCCTTTTCGCAATTTTTGTCATCACCTAGTGTTTGTCTCATACTGTATATCAATTTTGTTCAAGAAATATGTTGAATGGTTGACGGTCAAGTATCCCTAAAGCTCAAAATATAAAATAAAAATATACAGAATGTCACCATAAAAACTGTCACATCTTGACTCACCCTGTACAAATTGTTGATTTTATCAATTTTGACATATTTAAATGATGAGCATATCAGTGTGATACTTGGTTTGGTCACATCGTCACTTCGTAGGGTTGATTGAGAATTTCATTTTGAATAATGCTGGACTCACCCTGTATCCAACAATATTCTTTATCAAAAACCAGTCCAGAAGTATTGCTGTATGGGTGAGCAATATCTGTCGCGAAATACATTTTTATTTTAGATGTTTTCCTGAAAGCAATACTACTTTAAAGAAATGGCCACTTACCAACTTTGACGCCCTGTGTCTCGAAAACTAGCCATAGGATTGAGTTGAGCCCATGGACACTTTTGATCAGCTTAACTTGAACTACATCATATCAAAAATTCATCGAATTTCACCGGGACCCATTTTCCATTAAAATGGTGCGGGGTTCTTTAATTATTTGGCGCCCTCTATCATATTTAGGTTGAGGACGATGTCATGATTGAATCCTCGAAAACATATTTATTCAAATTGAATGGAGCCTTCCTCGTGTGAAACACTATGTATTTCACTTGCATTTTGTTTTGAAAGAACGCAACTTCTATTCTGATCGATCATCAATAATAATTAAGTTAAATCATTTCATAGTCTCGAAGGTGAATTTTGTCACCTAAAAATTGATTATATTGGAAACTACTATACAGGCCGTTTCTTTTATCATGTGGTAACATTGCTATATTCTAAACCGTAACAGATACGAAGACGATTAAATGGGAGAAAAGGTAACTATTGTGGAGAACAGTACAATGGTCAAAGAAAATTTACAGGGAGTCTCGCCCTTCCCGAGTTATACAGGAAAAACTAAAAATGCTGTTATTTGTTTTTTACGAATAGAACTGTTATTTCTGAAAATATAAAAAAATTTATAAGGAAAGTTTTAATGTATTCTAAATGTACTATAAAAATGTAACAATGAATCTTTGATTAAACGTTTCGTGTCAACACGGCCACCATCAACATTTCTTTTCAAATACGGACCTGTCTGTTTTAGTACAAATATTGATAAAGCGATAAAATCACAATTCAGTGGTACATCACACTTGATATTTTTATAACGTTTCATTTAAAATAACTAACATCATCAGTGACAACAATTTTTAATTACGGTCCTGTCGTTAGGTCGTTTATGGATTCCACAAAACCTAACTCTCCGATATAAAAATTATCAGTGACGCTTTGAATAAATGTATCTATTAAAATTATGTTTACACTATAATAAAAGATATCTGTAGTTTCAGAGACGAACGATAGCAATTTACCTCGGAAATAAACTTACTTAAGAGTAGAAGAAATCAAACAAACAGAAAACAATTTATTTCATATTGAATTTTTGAGTGAAAATAAAACCAATACAGAAAATGAATTCTTCATGATAACCTACATTAAATGCTCGAATTGCCGACCTCTTTGTTGAATGCACATAAGTTGTCTGTCCATACAATTTCTGTGGCAATTTTCTAGCATGATGGGTGTAATGCTTTTACATGCATCTCTTATTTTTTGTTTGAGATGGTCGATATCTGTACTAGTTGTCGAAAAAACTTTATCCTTTATGTATCCCCAGACAAAAAAATCTAAAGGAGTCAGGTCTGGGGATCGAGCTGGCCAGGCAATTGGTCCATTGTTTCCAATCCATTTTCTTGGGAATATTGCATCTAAATGTTCCCTTACTATTGCTGCATTATGGGGAGGGGCACCGTCTTGTTGAAAATATTGTATTTCACGGCGGATGTTCAGTGGCAATTCATCTAAGTAGCCATCAAACTCATTGGATAAAAAATGTAAATACATTCCACCATTCAAATGCTCGTCGTAAAAGAAAGGACCTAGTATGTTTGTTCCCAAAATTCCCAACCAAACATTTATTCCGAACCTTTCCTGGAAATTGGTTTCTCTATGTAAATGTTCATTAATTTGTATTATTCCACCTATAATGGATGTTTCTGTTAAACCAACCTTTGTTGGTGAATTTTGATTCGTCCGTCCATATTATTTTATTACAAATATTTCCAACTTCCCTATTACTACGTCTCAACCACATCGCAAATCGTACTCTCCTTCCGTAATCCCTTTCATTGAGGTGATGAACTTTGCGTATCCTGTAGCATTTGTATTTGTTCTTTTTCAAAATATTTCCCGTAGATTTTACAGAAATCCCTAGTTCATGGGCAATTTCTCGTAAAGAACAATCTTGATTAGAAATATTTTTGTAACTGACCAATCCTAAATTGAAAAAAAATATTTTCGTCACTTTGTTAATCTTTATGAAGTAATATTTGCTTACCTAAAACATTTATTTGGTTCCGCATACTTCCAGTAACAACACATTTTCTAGTTTTATTTCTATCAAATGCACCACAGTCTCTCAAATTTCTTTCTAATCGTCTAAACATTTGAATGTTTGGAATACGACGATTTGGGTATAGCTCACCATACATATTTTTTGCCAAAAGAGGATTTCTATTTGATTTTGCATAAGCAAATAGCATATCAGTCCTTTCGTCATTTGAATACATCTTTGATATGACTGAGTGTATAAACGACTGACAGTTCTTAACACGTATCAACAACTCATTTATTTGTCCTGCCATAGAAACCAAGCAAAGCCTACTTGTTTAAAAATGGTAAATGAAGTGAGATGCTATTTAATTGTACCATATCACACAATAGTCGTATTTTGACCAAAAACTAATATTTTCGTTACTTCCAGGATTGAGAATTATAGAAATATTCAGTATGATAATTGTTTCAGAAGAAATCAGCCTTGAAACAAGGATTTCTGTAATACAAAAATGCCCAAGAAGGAAAAATACGAATGTTCGTTGTGTTGGGGTATCTTCTTATCGAAATTATTGGGTGAAGTCTGAAGTATGCCATTAGTTGAATAGGTTTTGAAGAAATCAAAATAATTTACAAAAGAACTAACGACAGGACCGTAATTAAAAATTGTTGTCACTGAGGATGCTAGTTATTTTAAATGAAACGTTATAAAAATATCAAGTGTGATATACCACTGAATTGTGATTTTATCGCTTTATCAATATTTGTACTAAAATAGACAAGTCCGTATTTGAAAAAGAAATGTTGATGGTGGCCGTGTTGACACGAAACGTTTAATCAAAGATTCATTGTTACATTTTTATAGTACATTTAGAATACTTTCCTTATAAATTTTTTTATATTTTCAGAAATAACAGTTCTATTCGTAAAAAACAAATAACAGCATTTTTGGTATTCCCTGTATAACTCGGGAAGGGCGAGACTCCCTGTAAATTTTCTTTGACCATTGTACTGTTCTCCACAATAGTTACCTTTTCTCCCATTTAATCGTCTTCGTATCTGTTGCGGTTTAGAATATAGCAATGTTACATGATAAAAGAAACGGCCTGTATGTAGAAAATGCTTTTTTTGTTTTATAGAAAAATCATTCACGATCTTAGTAAATCTCAGTTGAACAACAGTTTTATATCGATAACAAATAATATGAAAATGTTTTTCAATAATCCGAATTCACTCAAAATTAAAAAAATTCGTGATTTGAAGTAATTACATATATATATAAAACATGAACCCTATCTTATTCCAAACACTCTGTATTCATAGTTTCATTATATTCTGGTCGATTAACAAAACATGCTGGTTGATCCTCAATGATAAACGCAATCAACTTTTAACCTTGTAGGCGAATTCAATCACTGAAGAATTGAGTATATTGTTGACTACCCTGTATAAAAATAACGGAGTATTTTTTCTCTGTTTTATAAAAAAATATTTTTCGTGAACATTAGGAATTCCCAGTCACACAATATTGAATATAAATGAGATATTGATACTTTTTCATTCAGCTGAATTTTTCCAAAAATCACAAAATTCATGATTTGGCGACTTCTAGCGCCGAATCTAGTTATACAATCGAGTTGGGCCAATGGAGACCTTTACTCAGAATGGTTCCAGCTGCAACATGTACAAAATTCAGCCATTTTCACCGAAAGACTTTTTTTTCCCATATGGTGTGTGCGTGGTTCTTTGTAAAACCCCTATATGCCAGTTTTGAATAGAATCGAACCACAATTATAAATTTCGTCCGCCTCTTGGTTTTTTGCATTGACAAAAAATCATAATTTCCGACCCTGAAAATCCCCACATACTAATTTTGATTCGAATCAGACCGTAATTACAGATTTCGTCCGTTATCTTCGAGCCACCATCTTGTTTTTTGCATTGACAAATAAATCATAATTTCTCACCCTGAAAACCACTACATATCAATTTTGGAGCGGCCTTTTTGTTTTTTCCTTCACATAAATTCCATAATGCATTGTCACTAAATTTATGTCAAATTAGCTTGCACATGAATTATCATAATTTGGAATACGGAACAGTTGTTTTTCCCGCAAGTGGGCGCCAAAATAAAAAGGTAGATAACGGAAAATGACATGGCTGAATTCCTTATGAAATTACCTTTTTAATGATGTGTCACACTTACTACTTTCCCTATTCAAATTGTTTGGGTGATAGTGACCAAGGGATGGGGGGAGAGGTATGACAGTTGAGGTTATGATAGGAAGATGTCCCCCTTGAATTAAAAATCAACATGTTTTTGAATTTTTTTCACAACACATGCGTTTTGAAGATATTCGATCTGTTTCGTTTTCGGTGCCCCACCCTGAGGTAAAGACAAAAATATTTCCACAGATTCAATTACACTCGCCATATGTTTCTCGACAAGTTTAACTTTATCAAGCGATTAGTAAACTAAAATATTTTCTGTTGAATCCTATCTTGAATGCAACACACTGTTAGCAAAACATATCGCGCCGAGTGTAATTGATGTAATTAAACCTGTATAAATTTTATCGTTTTTACCTCAGTGTTATACAACAAAATCTGTTGTTGCACAATCATGATACCCATTTGGACATACTTGTTTTGAAATTAGCCAAAGAAAAGAGCACTGTGATGTTTTTTTCCCTGCCCACTGTTCTCATAGGCTTCAACACTTAGCTATTTTTGGAATTATATATCATCATCCCAGAATGTGTGGATGAGAAAGACTGATGGTTAGACGTTGAAAATACATTGTAATCATTTGCAGGTCTTCTACTAATATAACTATCAAACTTATAGTCTAAGAGCCTAGCAACGTTTTCGAGATAGAATTTCAGGTAAGCCAGTTTTTAGATATGCCACCTCTCTCACTCTCCCGGATGTCATCAGGCTGGCGGTAGAGGTTGCGTTCATCAGTGCGCATCATAATTGTACAGGTAAAATATTGATTTTTCGAATAAATTCAAGAAGGTTTCTTTTTTTTTTATCAGTTTAATTGAACTTTTTGACACACGAATCAATTATTGCCAGATATTTTTATCGTTGTTTAAACTGATTTTTACTTATTTTTTTTCAAAATATTTTAGTATGACTGAAATTTTTATATGCCCTTTTTTAAGAATCTACAAACCCAAAATTAATTTGCCAAACAATAATTTGGTTATTGAACTCCCAGCCAGACCGATTTGGAAGTGAAAAATGATTCGGCATGTTGGAACGACAGCGTTGGCCGACGATGCGTTGATGCGCTCAAGCCTTACAATGGATCATGTTCTATGGGGTCTGTGGAACCATGTTGACTACTAAAACTGAATTTGGTTCAAATGCGCAGATTCTCAAACTGCAAAGTCATTAGTTGCCGACATTATTATTTAAAGGTAAAAATAAAAAATTAAATACAAATAAATTTCTTTGCCTAAATATTATATTTTTGATTTTTCTACAGATAATAACTTGTTACAAAACGACAATACTTCAAAAGACAATGATGACTATGACTATAAAAATGAGAGCAGTGATGATGATGCTTTCGTTTTTTGTGATACAATTATGGATTGAAAAATCATCTGACTTCAATTTTCATGTAATCATCAGAGTTTTTCATACTTTATTTTCTTAATTTTGTAAAATAATAAATTATTATTTTGATACCGTATTAATCCACAAATTAATTCAATGGTTTTTAGTACTTTTTCTGGAATTTATTTGGCAACCATTTCTAGTCCAAGAAAAATAACTCCATATCACTTTTCACTTTTAAATCAGTCTGGATGGAGGTTCAACAACCGAATTATTGTTTGACAAATTAATTTTGGGTTTGTAGATACTTAAGAAACATCATATAAGAATTTCAGTCATACTAAAATATTTATAAAAAAAAATTTCATTCAAAATTAGCGTCTGGTACAGTTTAGACAACTATAAAAATATCTGGCAATAATTGATTCATGTGTCAAAAAATTCAATTAAACAAATAAAAAAAGAAACCTTCTTAAATTTATGTGAAAAATCAATATTTTACCTGTACAGGTACGATGCCCACTGATGAACGAAGAGTGAGAGAGATAGCATGTCTAAAAACTGGCCTACCTGAAATTCTTGTTTTCCCGACGTTGCTAGCTCTCGTACTATTATGAACGTTCGCCTCTCAGCTGTTACTGCCACAGGTGGAATCTGGGATGGTCTCATATCTAAAACTAAACATTTTTTCGCTTACTATACAGGATGTTCAAAACTCGATGGCCTATTAGACGTTTCTGGAAAACGGGAAATCGGATTATTTTGAAAATTTGGTTTCTTGGATATTCTGTTCTGCTCTATCGATCTAAAATATTTTCAGCGCTGCGGCGTTGCCGCTTCTATCGAAAAGTAGCAACAACTTTGATATTTCAAATAGAATACCCTGTATATTATTGCATTTTTCGCTTTGCTATTGTTTTCTGATCATTTTCATATAAAACTTCCCTATGCCAGTGGTTTTTGAGAAAATCAATAATTTCCTTATTTTTTGCTCGAAACATAGCTTCAATGAAACGTTTATTACTGCAGTATTGGAATACGTAGAAAGCTGAAATTTTGGATGTAGTTTGACAATGTCCTGTGTATTAGTTATGAATAGGGGAATTCGTTCTCCATTATACAGGGTCGTTGAAAATTTGTGATTTTACCGGTAGACACAAAAGTGGTGAAAGGTGCATTTTTTTTAATGGAACACCCTGTACATTATCAAATATCCTGAAAGATAATTGAATCTCCCTTCAAATGATGTATCACGTTCCTATACCTAAGGAGTCAGGTTTCCGAAATAAAAGCAAGTTTTCTATAACAATTGGATTATTTTGCCATATTTTGTATGAAAGGTCATGGAACATGTCATTATGAAAATTCGTACGTTAATAATATAACTTTTGCTCTTACACTAACGTGAATTTGGTTAGAAAAGAATCTAAATGAAAATCTGATTAATTTTTGTCGAATTTGTCCCATATTTCTAACTTTTCACTAGATATTTATATTTTGTATTTTTTTCACAACATTCTATTCCAAAACTAATATTGCATGAATTGAGAAATGCAGTGATTTGAAATTTTAATTCATATTTGAACAAAGTATGCTTGGTTCGGATTTTCATCTCCATGATAATTTTATCTCCCATTCAGGGTATCTGAAAAACGTGTGTCTGTTGAGAAATCAATGAACAAATGAAGGTCCTATTGATCGCGAATTCATGTTTTCGAAGTGATTTTTAATTTGATTCATCGTGAAAATTTAGAAGAGTTAGATCTGGGCAAATTGAATGACAAATTAATAAGAAATTTATAATGATACTCTTGAACAAAATTTTCTTACATTTTTTTTAAATTGATTTCCAGCGCGAAGGACTTGGCAACATTGGCGCATTCCTGCAAGATTTGAATTTCATAGCGCTATTCATCTAATTGAATAGAATGGTATCCACTTAGAACTTTTCTCATATCAGATTTTTAGTTATCCAAAGAGACCAGAACTTGGCAAAGGCGCATTTCCGCAAAACAAAAATAGTATCATTAGAATAGGTAGAGGGTCTATAATCGAGAAGTTCAACTGTTTCTTTCATATTGGATTTCCAGTAGGTAATCCGAAGTGGTCAACTTGGCAACAGGGCATTTCCGCAAAACAAAAATGATATGATTAAAATTGACTGAGGGCCCACAATCGCGACGTTCAATTATTTTTCTTTTATCAGATTGCTAGTAATCCCAAGTGACTAAAACTTGGCAACGGCGCATATCCGCAAAACAAAAATAGTACCATAAGAATAGGTTGAGGGTCTATATTCTAGACGTTCAAATGTTTTTTCCACATGAGATTTCCAGTAATCGCAAGAGGTCAACTTGGCAACAGGGCATTTCCGCAAAACAAAAATGGTACCATAACAATTGGCTGAGGGTCCACAATCGCGATGTTGACTTGTTTTGGAAATTTTTACTGATGATTCAGAGTGCATATAAAACGATAAAGAACCAAAATTTTTTTGCGGAAATACCTGAAAGACATTTATTTTCTCAATAAATGCTGAATGGTGGTACGTAAAAGAGCACAAACACATGCACTTCAATAAAACTTTTACCTACCGCGCGCACGGATTTGCGAACTGTCGGCCGAGCGCATACGCATTTCCCGTTTGTCCATTTTCTTGATCTTCATGGAGGAAGCTTAAGTCTGTTGTAATTTCTTAAAAAATGTGTGAACGCTTTGCCAACAGTTGGTAGGCCAAGTGCAAGCGCATTTCTTTTCTACTTCATCCATTCTCTTGGTCTTCATGAAGGAAGCCCAAGTCTGTTGCGAAATGTCGGTCTAGCGCATATACATTACCTTTCTCATATTGTCCTTTTTACTTTTCTTCATATAGGAAGCCTAAGTCTGTTGCGATTTCATATTAAAATTGCATGTGCAAAACAGCGCATGCACATTTCCATTGTGTCCATTCTCTTGATCTGGCACTCGGTCGACAGTTGGCAAATCGCAGCGCATGCGTATTTATTTTTCTGTTCATGATATGTTACGATTCCACACAAAAATTTCCTTTGCTGTGATGTTGATGTTTTTATCATATCAAGAATCATGTGTGAGTTATTTACACTCACTTATATTTTCTGAAGTAACTTTTGATTATTTCTGAATAATCTCAGGTCATCTGGCCACGCTGCATATGTACTCAAGCACAGATATCTCAACCACCTATGATGTTTCATGATTGAAGTTTGACGTTTATGTGTACCGAAAAATTCATAATAAAAATTTGTGTGCCTCTTTTGAATTTTTCAATGTTATTTGGGAGAAAAATATTGATAATAGCTGAATAAATGTGTAGTTAGTGTATTGCTGAGAAAAAGAGAAAAATTGTAGTCATTTAACGTTCCTAGAGTGTAATTCCATATATACTACTTTTTTGGTAATTGAAAAGGTCATATCTGCCAAAGTTATAATTTTCGCATCAAAACTTCGTTTGCTATCGTGTTTTTATTGTATTTTGACTCATCTGTGAAAGTTTCATCAAAATCGGTGAGGTTACCATTTTCTTAACATTTACCACGACCACAACCGAAGATTAACTTATTGCAACTGGTTTTTGACTAAATACAGAGAAATAAATTTTCCATTTAAAATTATTTATTGAGATGAAACTAGATTCACCAACTTGGGTCTGTTCAATCGGAATAATAAAAGGTACTGGTCACAAACAAATTTACATCTGATGCAAGAAGGAAATTTTCAAGAGCGATTTGGTTTCGATTGCTGGATGGGTATTATCGGAGGAACGCTTTTGGGGCCAATAATTTTCGACAGACAACTTACTGCGGAAAGATATCTACAGTTCCTTAGCAATCAAATTGATGATTTCATTGAAGATTTGCCACTGGCTAACCAAGTTGTTATTATTTCCAACAAGATGGAGCGCCACCTCATAATTCTCAAGTCGTAAGAGAACATCTGAATGACACACTCCCAGAAAAGTAGAATGGCACTAACGGAACTATTCAGTGGCCTGCGAGGTACATTCTGAAGTTGTCAAATTTTTTCATAATGTATTATATCTTTTTCATATTCTAGATCAGCAGATCTTACTCCGCTACATTTTTTTCTTTTGGAAACAATTAAAAATCAGGTGTCTAAAGCAGCATCAGCTACTGGAGTACCTTCAAAGTAAGGGTGACAATCCAGAACATCACTGCGGAACAGCTAATCAATGTGGTGCGCGCAACAATTGAAAAAGTTGAACTTTGTCGTGATCAAAGACATTTTGAACATTGAGAACCTTACTGAACTAACGGAAATATTTGCTACTTTTACAGCAACATATTCAATTGTTTGTCACCGATAACTAGAATAACATAGGACTAGTGCATAAGTATACCGCGAATACGTATTATTTGTTATAAGGTACGATCGCTTCTTGCAATTATTCAGAAAAATAGTGAAAATAAAGTGAAAGTGTGTGGAAACAAATTATTCGTAAGAAAATGATCTTTCACAAAAAGCCGACGAGATGAGTTAACTGAAAAAATTCATATCTGCGGCTTTTAAATAATTCTTGAAACAATTGTGAAGTCGTAAGCCTCAGAGTCGAATGCTTCCCATGTGACTTGATCAAGAATAAAGCAATTCACACGATCCATGGCTTTCTTATCAAATATTGACAAGTGAGGTGTTGTTGGATTTAGAATGTCATCCTCCATCAAAATGAGTGAAAACATATAGGATGTCCCATTTAAAAATCGGAAGTTGGGGTCATTTCCGGTCAAACCGGAAGTACGGCAGAGCAAGTTAATATGTCAAAAAATGTAAATTGAACTATATTATACCACCCCTATCTTCAATAGGAAAAAAGTTATAGGGGTGAGCCACCTTGAAGAATCACCCGATATATACAGAGTGACCCATTTGAAGGCGGGCCACCTCTCTAAAACTGTTATTTATCATCCGATTCAGAAGTTTTTTTCAATAGATAGAGCATCAATAGTTCTATTAGGGTGTTGTGAAGTCAAGATAGAAATAAAATTTTCAAGGCCTACTTCGAATTTTTTTCAAGGTCAAAAATCAAAAAAACATTCTAGCGATTTTCTTAAATAAAATTTGACGACGCCAGTGGATTTATGATGCTTTCAAAAGGTTGTGACTAAAATGTCACGATATTTTTTTTTAAAAGAAATATAGCATAAGTAATATTCTTGTCATTTTATCCAAGTATTTCGAATAGTCAACATATAAATCAGAATCTTTTTAAAAATATCGTTTAAAATGCTCTTTTAGGTCGTTAGCTGTCGAGTTTGTAAACAGCAGTTATTCAAAATGGTATCAAATTCTGTTTCTTCCAAACATAACTCCATAGTACGGGAGATAGTTATGTCCATCAGAACACTGCATTTTTTTTGTCAGCGAAATGAAATATACATCTTCACATCAAATAGTAATCAATATTCGATAATCAATAATCAATAATAACCAATATTGATAAAATAAATGAACTACAACAAAAGAATGGATTTAGATGAGAGTGCCTGCACATTAATTAAATTCGATAAATATTTTCTACCATTTTCTAATACTAACTAATCATGAGATTCGATCAAAATTCGATCATTGGTTTGGGGTAACATTTATGCAAGCCTGTCTTATTCTTTCAAGAAGTTTCTCTTTGCTGGTTGACAATTATTCCGAATATCTATCTTGATTTCATTCAAACATGTTCAGGAGGCCACATTTCGAAAATATTATTTTTATTAGAAGGCTTTGAAACTTTAGTTGCTATAGAGATGACAAGTCATTAGAATAAATGACGAAAAGACACAATAACATGCATCCCGAGCGTCGAAATATTAGCAGAGCTACAGTTGGACGAGTAATAGTATATTATTCAACGAGCGTGTAATTTATTATTCTCGATGATATAAATTCCGAAGCCGAAGGCGAGTTTCGGAATAATCCGAGAAAATAATAGCTATTATACGCGAGTAGAAGACTATACTTTCTCTACGACTATACGATAGCCAGAGTTTTAATGAAATCTAAATATTATTTATGAAAATAATAGATACTTCATTCATTCATTCATTTTGGATTTCAGATTTATTTGATAATAACAATTATACATGAATAATCGGTGTTCATTCGCATGAATGAATAAATGCCTTAATTGAAAATAATTTTAAAAAAAACTTCCAAGAGTGGGATTCGAACTCACGCCTATATAACTATATACCTTCGTTATACATTTACTTCATAGATTTCATCAGGAGCTTCATTGATAAATCCGCTCTATTCATTTTTATATTAGGTACTTGTCACACAGATCAAAGTTAAAACTAAGAAAATAGTCAATCTGACATTCGCGGATGCCAAGCTGAGAAATTTGTTTGTTAAACCTCTCAGTTCCCGCGAATTCTGAAAATTCTGAACCTGTGATTGGCCGAGTGCCGTTAAATAATGAGTTAGGATCCACGGTGTCTTGGAATCATCTTTATTCTTCAATTAGAAATCAATATATGTAATGAACGTTGAATACAATAGTCGTAGAGAAACCAAATTTTCAATCAGTATGGAGCTGTTAGTAAACATATTCTGAAGAATAATTATACTGTACAAAGACAGAGACGAAATAATTCTGAACGAATTCGAAATTGTTTTAATGATAATCCGAAAACAAGTGTGAAAATTGCAAGTTTGGACATTAACTTACCGCGTAAAACAATAAGGAGAAATCTTAGGAAATATAATAATATGAAGCCCTTTAAACCAAAATTTCTTCACACCTTAGAAGAAGGCGATAATAAAAGAGGATGGAGTATAGTTTATGGTCTTAAGGAGAATAATATCTAAATAACAGGAATTTTCTGAAAAAAAATGTGTGCAGTTACGAGGCAACATTCACAACCAATAGAACAGTTAATTCACAAAATTCAAGGTACTGGACGGAAGAAAATCCACATTGGATAATAAATTGCAGAAAAAAATAAGTATTTGGTGCGGAATATTACAACCAGAGTAATTGGACCCCTTTTTTTAAAACAATTTGAATGGTCAAATTTTTTTGAATTTTTTTAAAAACGAGTTTTCCAACGCTATGGATGAACTTCCACTAGCAGAAGAGGCCCATCTTCTATTTCAATTAGATGGCTGTTCCATCCACAATAGCAGGATTGTTAGAAATTAGTTGAAAGAAAATTTTTCTAATCGGTGGATAGGGCGAAATAGTCCACTGATCGCCTCGGACTTGACTCCACTTGATTCTTTTTATGGGGCTCCGTTAAGGAAAGATATCACCCCAAATCAGTTATTGAATGTTTTGGTTAACATTAGAAAACGATATGATAAATGTATCGAATTGAATGGAAATTTGGTGGAACAGTTCAAAATTTAATGTGTAGGCACTATCATGTCAATACATTCATTTCTAGTGGTTCATTTATGTTATTAATATTGGTAACTATATTATTTGATGTAAAGATGTGCATTTCTATTCTTTGACAACAAACTGCAGTGTGCTAATAGAGATAACTATATCGCACATAAAGTTGTTATGTTCTGAAGGAGTATTTTGAACCATATTATTTGAAAAATTGTTATTTAATATACAACTATTTGAATTATTTTGATAGTGATTGGAATATTTTACTTATGCTATATTTCTGTTAAAAAAAATTATTTTATCTTGAAATTTTAGGCAAAACCTTTTGAAAGCATCACAAATCCAGTGGTGTCGTCAAATTTTATTTTAAAAAATCGCTGGTACGTTTTTTGGATTTTTGACCTATCGAATTTATACACTAGAACTATTGAAAAAAAACTTCTGAATCGGACGATAAATAACAGTTTTATAGAGGTGGCCCGCTTTCAAATGGGTAGTTACTTATATGTGGCAAATTTTCAATATTTTTATTATTGAAATCACGATTCTTAAAATTATTCCACCTTTCTGCAGCACTATACCTACACAAACTCGATTTTTACCTTGTTCCTTCTATAAAATCACGAAAGAAATGTCTATTCTACAGCATGAATCGCTGTGACCTAGAGGACTTCACAGAGACAACTTGTGGAGCGACCTTTTTACGCAACGAAATTGAATCATTCCAGGCTATTGTGGAGGCGTAAATCTCGAAATTGGATGTGAATCGAATTTTTATATGTAGGAGCTGTGAAAAGTGAAGAAGCTTCTTACTCAACGGGATTCTATTCATGTGGGACATAGATGTTACATTTCAAAGCGAAAATACTCATAACCTCTTGCGACACACTGCTATACCGTCGCACTCGATAGAAATGGAATAAAAAATGTTATTAGGAGAATGAAAAGTCGGTAAACTGATTTTGAGGGTTTCAGCTTCAGAAATGTATTTTATTGGAAGCAAATCATCCGCGAATCATTCGGGATAAATAATAGAGTTATACGGGGTGTCCCAAAACTCAACGTCACCCTTTTGAGGGCTGATAGTCCAGCTCATGACTGACCAGAATATCACAATATGACCTCAGTAAAATATTGATAGTTTTGGAGATATTGCCACTTTCATGAATTTGAAAATTATTTCGAGTGCCGCAAGTACAAAACTTAGCTTGAGATCCAAATTTTTTATGCAACCGTTAATAACCCTTCTATTGATTAAAATCCTAAATAAAAATATTGGTGCAATACCATTGGAGAAAAAAAAACATATTTGCCAGATTCACGAGTTAATTTATTTTCTCTACGACTATTGTATTCTACGTTCATTACATTACATTACATTATAAAAATGAATAGAGAGGATTGGGAAAGCAGTGATAGTGAGGAAGATGATATCTATCTTGCAACAAAGGTATGTCAAACAATTTTTACTTGAACGTTCCACACTCTCTCAGTTCTTGGTCAGAGTTTCTGTAGTAGGTATTTCATTCACAAATTTTCGAGTGCCTGTTATAGCTCAGTTGGTAGAAGCTAAAACTGGGAAGCCAATGGATAGTCTGGATGGCTACCGACCAATCTTTCTGCTAAATTCGATGGCCAAGTTAATGAATAAAATTATTCTCAAAAGGCTGTTAAGGCTCGAGAAGAGACTGAAAGTCATTCCGGCAGAGCAGTTCAGATTCAGGGCAGGTCATTCGACCACCTCCCAAGTAGTCCGAATTGTTCACGGGGTGAAGGAAGCCTCTCATCGAGGCGACAATACGGTGATGGTCCTGTCCAAGTAACAATTTAAATGTTATTTGGATTTATCCTAGTTTTATGAATGTTTTATGAAGGTTAGGTAAAGCCCCATTTGATTTAAGCATGTCATATATCATTCCTAATACGCTACCAGAGCAAACAGATTTATAAATCAGTTTCAAAACACTCCTGAAGGCTATAAGATAAAACCATTCAGCATTTAAGTATATTTGTTTTTATGATGGTTTTACAATGGCTTATACACACACACGATAAATCTTTTTGGTATTTAAATAATCCACATAGAAACTTAGTTTTGTGATGGTTTTATAGCACTCCTCAAGTCCATGAAATGGTTCTGTAATAAAACTGACGATGAGGTTTTATTAAGGTTTTGAGATGTACTCTCGAGAACCGCTATAAAATCAAAGCATAAAACTATTTCTACTTAAATGCTAGTAGCTCCCCCTAACCGGTAATAAATAAATCACATTGGGTAAAGATAACTGGAAAAAATAAATAGTAATTAAACGTTTCACAAGACTTAAGACACCAAATACTTATCACGGGAGTATAGACACTAAGTATACTGACCACGTCGATCACGAAAAGACGAATGTCAGGCGGGTTTGACAATTGACAGTTGAAATATTTTGGAAATTGGATTAAACAATACCAAACGTACTTTTTTAGGATGAAATGATTTTAAAATGGTTTATTTTGACGAGAAACGACTTTATGACGGCAATATGTGCAGTTTAATAGCATAAAGGTAGGGTAGCCATATTTTATTACAACCAGAGGGAACAAGTAAAGAGAGCCTAATTTCAATTCATGTTTCTTGCAATTTGGTGTGTATGATGGAAAGGAAATACACAATTATTGTTATTCATTTGTATTTAAATATAGTACAAATCATTCCGGGAAAGATATGAGTCAAAATTATTTTTTAATTTTATGTGGTATTTTGTTTATTTTCTTAATTTCGCGTTGTTTTTGATTTTTGATTGTTTGTGATTTACCACCTAAATGATGTCATTTTGTCAAAAAAATTTCATTCGCAGATGATATTCGACATTTTACGTTGTTGACTACCTATGTATTCTTCATATATCACTGCCAGGACGCCATCATTATATTTTTGCTTGTAAAATAGTCGCCCTATGTTTCGCAACTGAAGAATTAGATTAATTTAAGTCCGTTTTGGCTGTAGTTATTTATGGAATATTTTCTAACCTAATTTCATTCATAAAAAGATATTTTGATGCCAAATAGATTTTTTTAATGACATACAGGTTTATAACAGCCCCATGATTTGGTTTTATAATGATCCTCAGGAGGTTATTAAGAATCCTGCGAATAAGGCAAGCAGGTTTTATGCTTGCATTTCAAAATAGCCCTGAGAACCTTCATAGGAGTGGGCCCTCGTAGATTTATAGCAGCTTTAAGGAGGTTTTATAGATGTCGTTACAGCAAAGCAGTTTTATCGATGCTGTGATTGTTATGGTCTTCAGAACCTTCTGAGGGCTATCACAAAACTGAAATTGTTACTTGGTTGGACATGCGAAAAGCTTTCGACACGGTCTGGATAGACGGATTGGTCACTAAGCTAATGTACACTAACACGCCCTTCTTTCTGCTGAAATTGATGGATTCGTATCTGGTGGGACGAACTCTTAGGGTTAGAATAAATAATGAATTCTCCGAAGAGTATCCAGTCGGAGCGGGAGTACTTCAGGGTTCAAGCCTCTCTTCTCATTTGTACTCTCTATATACGTATGACTTTCCGATGCTCGCAACGGCGCATACTGCACTATATGCAGATGACACTGCTATCTATGCGCATGAGCCTGCGAGCGGAGTGGCAGCGGAAACGCTAAGCTCCCATATAGATCTGTAAGTCATCCCGTTTCTGGAGAAGAACAAAATTGCTCTCAACCCAGCTAAGACCGAGCTGATAAGTTTCTCGAACAAGTTTAATCATCGTGAGACTAAAGTCTTTGCGAAATTTGAAGTTAAGGGCATTGAGATAGAGGAGTCTGAGTCGGTGAGGTACCTCGACATACAACTGGACTAGCGACTCAATTTCCACAAGCACGTCAGCTTGGCTATTCAGAGGGCAGGGGCCGCTGTAAAGCGGACTTACTCCCTGATTGCTCGGACCTCCAAGCTGGCGTTGAACAATAAAATATTGTTGTATAAGCAAATTATCCGTCCAGCTATAATGTACGCTTGCCCAGTGTTCTGCGGCCTGCCCAACAAACAACTCACGAGGTTGGACACTAATACAGACAGATACATCCGCCTGGTCACATCCATCCACGACCATATCAAGATGCTATCATATACATTTTACAAGTTTCATCTTCCTAAGAGTTCACTCACTAGGGACATAACACGTATAAAAGCTCACCACAACGAGACCAGAAAGCACGGCGGATTAATATACCAAAAGTTGGACCTTTTTCATGAGCAAAACTAAACAACTTCTGAATTCCACATAATAACTCCGACTACGGTCATCATTCAACCCCTCGTAGAGGCTTACAACGGAACCCGGTTTTTTGCCGATAACTTTTTCCGGGAACTCATCAAACTACCCACGTACAACTGAACTTCTACGATCTTATTAACTCAGGTATTAAATTCATGTATTAGCATAGAGGGAGACAGGTACTCTAGGGTTGCAAACATGGAGCTAGAGCTACGAGCAAAACCCGCTAACACCAACGGGGGCAGCTCACCTGATCCTTCGTGGAGACGGCGGCAGGGCCGAGTGATAGTGACACCCCAGCTCCTACTAATGTGTATGATCCCTGTGAACCCATCGGAGGGTGGGCTGTATATATTGTATACAGTGAGCACGTAAAGGTTGGAACAAATTCGTTAAACGCTTGATATGGTCATTAGGAAAAATAAGCTTAGACATGTCGATTTTATTTTTCAGTTGCGCATTTTTTGATCTAATCATATTCTTGATGACGTAATCACTATTCGAGTTATGACGTAATTATATATTTTTTTAAATGGCATTACCCTACTTTGATAATACTTTCAAAAAGAACGCATTTTTCTGTGTATGAATGTCATATTTTTTCTTATGTTACATAACCTAATGTTCGAGAAATTAAAGATATTTCATTATTCATAGTAATGTAATATTCGATCTGTTAACGTAAACTTTTGACTTAAGGGATCCCCACAAAAAATCTAGTGGTGTTAGATCATGAGATCTAGTGGGGTTAGATCATGAGATGTAGCTGGCCATTCTAAAAATCATCGACTACTATCGAAATCATCTTCAATAAGTACATGATTCATATGAGTATTTTCTTAAAGTGATCTTCCGTAACGCCTGGACGACCTTTCGTACAATTATCACCTACATTGTCAAAATTTCTGAATTTTGCTTCGACTTTGATCGCTGTCGCACGGTGTCGATAACTTATTTATACCACAATTATTTGATAGCTAACTATTATTGTTAAGCCGAATTTTAGAAACATATTTACGTACAGTCAGTGTCTAGTTGCATTGGAGCAATCAATGTGTCGAACGTCTGTTTTAAAATGACTAAAAAAGAATAAGTGGCACCCATATGAAGTGAAAGTAATTCATGAACTTAATGAAGATAATTTCGATTGCAGGATTTTTAGAGTTTCCAGCTAGATCTCCTGATCTAACCCCACTAAATTTTTTTTGTGGGGATACCTCAAGTCAAAAGTTCACGTTAACAGACGTAATATTACATTATTGTGATTAATAAAATATCTTTTATTTCTCGAACATGCGGTTATGTAACATAAGAAAAAATATGACATCCATACACAGAAAAATGCGTTCTTTTTGAAGGTATTATCAAAATAGAGTATTGCCATTTGAAAAAAATTATGATGACGTCATAACGTGAACAGTGATGACGTCATAAAAAATATGAGTAGGCCAAAAAATGCGCCACCGAAAAATAAAATCGACGTGTCTGAGCTTATTTTCCCTAATGGCCTCATCAAGCGTTTAACGAATTTTTTCCTACCTTTACGTGCTCACTGTATATTAGTAGTTAGTTAGGTTTAATGATATGTGAGAATGCATTTTAAATTCTTAATAAACTGTTTTTGAGTTTGAGTTTGAGTTGGTAGAAGCATGTACATGAAGTAAATGTATAACGAAGGTAGTTATATAGGCCTGAGTTCGAATCCCACTCTTGGAAGTTTTTTTTTAAATTATTTTCAATTAAGGCATTTATTCATTCATGAATGAACACCGATTATTAATGTATAATTGCCTTATATTACTTTATAATATATACTTATTTTCATAAATAATATTTAGATTTCATTAAACCTCTGACTATCGTATAGTCGTAGAGAAAGTATAGACTTCTACTCGCGTATAATAGGTATTATTTTCTCGTATAATTCCGAAACTCGCCTTCGGCTCGTTTCTGAATTTTTTTCCTCGAGAATAATAGCTATCATTATATGCTCGTTGAAGAATGTACTATTATTAGCTTACTTAGACTCTTCATGCTGTAAACAAAATCGCCACGCGAACCTAGCAAGTTATTTCAATAAATTGCTCATTCGGTGTAGTTTTTGACATGATACAACATTCACTATCTTTCACTTGGGGAAAAAAGATATTTCTAGTCTACTGCAATAGAAGCTTATTGTGAAATTATTTCAATAATTAGGAATTCGAATGAAAACACTTGGTAAATTGAAGAGACAGGTATTTATTAATTAGTAAACAAAAAACAAAGAAAAATCAGCGAATATGTACAAATTGCCTGCCACAAAGTCGAATGAAAGCGTGTCATCTTTTAAAAACGATCTTTTCAGTCGACGTGTACTTCCTTAGGCACTTATTTGGACAGCTGCCTCATTAATACGACGTCTCAATCCATGTTCATCATTTGCTGGGTGTGCATCTAGCGGGTTTAAATCTGGAGACTGGGGAGGCCACAGAATGGGACCAAGATGATTGATCCATCTCTATGAATGAGTTTGATCCAAATAATTTATCGATGCATCTTCCAAAAGAGTAGGCAGTTCGTTTTCTAAAAATTCGCGATAAATTTTCTCGTTTAGAATGTCAGGTAATTTAAAAGAGCCAATTATTGTACCGTTCCAGATGCCGGTCCATAAATAAATAAAAAGATCGTTTTTAAAAAGATGGCACGTTTGCATTCGACTTGGTGGCTAGCAGTTTGTACACATTCTCTAATGTTTTTTTGTCTCTTGTTTAGTTCAATTCACATCCATTTACCAAGTGTTTTCATTCGAATTCCTAATTATTGAAATAATCTTGCAGTAAACTAAGAATATCTTTTTTTCATGTGGAAGATTATGATTGTTGTATTCTGTCATAAACTACACCGAATGAGCAATTTATTGAAATAACTTGCAAGGTTCCCGTGGTAATTTTGTTTGCAGTATGAATAGTCTAAGTAAGCTAATAAAATGAATTGACTCGTGAATCGGGCAATTATATTTTTTTCCAAAGGTATTGCACCAATATTTTTATTGTGGATTTTAATCAATAGAAGGGTTATTGACGGTTGCATGTCAAAAATTAGAATCTCAAACTATGAAGTTTTGTACTTGCGGCACTCCAAATACTGTTCAAAGGTTTCAATTTTAACGAAATTCATAAAAGTGCCAATATCTCCAAATCTATCAATATTTTACAATGGTCATATTATGATATTCTGGTCAGTCATAAGCTGGACTATCAGCCTTTCAAAGGATGCGTTGAGTTTTGGGACACCCTGTATATGCAGTGAGCCCAAGATCAGATTGTCCATCTCGGGGATATCCAAACTGGTAATAGATAGCGCTTAGATCTTCAAATTATTTGGGAAGAACTGAGTTTTTCGACTTTTTCTTAATTAAGAGTCCAATATTTTTTTCAATATCGCTTCGTTTATTATAGAATATTCGCTGAATTCAACTTCATGTATCTTGATGCATTTTTCACCGCCTCGAACTCAAATGACGCAATTAGAGCTGCGCTTATTGTTCGAAGGGCTTGCTGCATATCAGTATCTTTCAATGAAAATCTGCAACACAATTTTTTTCTATGAAATCTTTTGGTTCTTGTGGGTAGGCTAAATTTATGTGTCGCTCTAGATCAGCTCCGTGCGCCTACAAGGTTTCGTTGCGATTTGGTTTCGACTCATTAGTTGGCTCTGGAACACTTGTTTGAGGTATTGCTTTCCTCATCTGATCTCCAAATCCTCAACGATTCTGGAATATTCCCTCTGCTCACTCTTGGAGATATTCTGCAGAATGTCTGATGCTTGGCCTCGTGAACGCAGGACAAGTGACGTCGTCATTTCCTCTGAGGAACGGCTATTTGCATTTGCTGCTGCTTCAATACGTAGTCCACTGAGATTGCCCATCAAATGTTGAAGGCTTCGGAATATATGTAAAAGTGGTCTTCCACTGGTGGGGAAGATTTCCTCAGAGGGTGTCCGCTTGTGTAGAATGTGTATCGTTTCCAGCCACCCTTGATTATGTCCTTTTGTTTGCTACATTTTTTGTTCACTTCTCCTGCCACCTGTTCGTCTTGGACAGCTCAATTTCGACAACTTGGAGCTTTTTGCTGACTCCGTGAACTCCGCCTATGACGTCTTGGCCTTCACCTCTGACCTCCTGGACTTTCTGGAATTTCCGTTCATCTTCCTGAACTTTTCCTTTGACTTCCTGCACTATTTCAGTGATTTCATTTTATCAAGTACTGTTGACTGACAGAATTATTGTCAAAGTTGACAATGTTGTTGGAATTTCTGGACTGTTTTCTACTCATTTCAAATTGTTGAAGAAGCTCTTGTTTTTGTGTGTTCTTACAATGAAGTATTTGGTTGAAATGATTGAAAAGATTGCATCAGTAACAATGAATGTTTATTGCGATACAAACTCTTAGCATCTGTCCACATGACAACTGTCAGAATAAAAATAAAAGAAGCATAAACATACCGGCCCCCTTGAATGGCTCGGCTTTCAAAAATAAAATTTCAATAAAGTTGAAAGTATGTGAAATAAATTCAAATTGAAACAACAATTGTCTTTGTCGGTCTCCTTGATCGGGTAAAACACATATCCTGGAAATGGCACGCTTCGGTATTCCACCTTTAGTACGTAAGCTGACCACTCGAACAACGCCGTCCTGCCCTGGATGAAGATTTGTTATACGGGCTAATGCAGGCACGTTGTCTTCTTTAACAAGGGCCATTGCCCCAACTTTGAGATGACGATGGCTCAGCTGCTTCCATTTAGTCCTCTGTTGTAACTGGTGTACATACTCCTTTTGCCATCTTGACCAAAAATGCTGTGACATTTGTTGTAACTGGTTGTATGCCGATAGTTTTTTAAACGGTTCCTTTGTTACATCTACTTAGGGAATTGCAGTCAGCACATCACCGATTAGGAAGTGACCAGGAGTTAGGGGAGTAAGGTCGTTTGAATCGTCGCTTAATGGAACTAATGGTCGGAAATTGAGGATAGCTTCAACTTGCGTACATAGTGTATTGAAGTGTTCTAATGAAAGGTGATTTGAACCGACGCGACGACGCGTTTTAAATAGTGTTTCGCTGACTTTACAGCCGCTTCCCACAATCCACCCATATGTTAACTTTTAGCAGGTATGAAATGCCAGCTTATTTCATTTCTTTCTAAAAACTTACTGAGAACGGTTTCATTTTGCAGTATTTTCAGAAAACGCGCCAAATCATTATTTGCGCCTACAAATGATCCACCATTATCAGAGTATATATTTTTGCAAATTCCGCGCCTAGAAGCAAATCTTTTGAGAACGTTCAAAAATGTTTCAGCTGTCAGGTCGCTAGACACTTCAAGATGAACGGCTTTAGCAGCCATGCAAACAAATATGCACAGATAAACCTTGATAGTCTTCCTATTTCTATGTTTGACTTCTTTGACATAGAAAGGTCCCGCATAGTCTACGCCGCAGTTGAGAAATGGCATAATTTCAGTGAGACGAAAATCAGGTAAGTCTCCCATCATTTCTTGGTATAATGAAGGTTTGGCTCTAAAGCAGATAATACATTTATGAAGGATTTTGCGCACATAACTTTTAGCTTGTAAAGGCCAATATACACATCTTAAAGAAGATAATGTAGCCTGAGCTCCAACATGTAGCAAATGCTTATGCTCCTGTTCAATGAGAAGTCAAGTAACGTGACTATCATGAGGTAATACAATTGGAAATTTTTTTATCATTTCGACTTACTTATTCTACCTCCAACTCTTAACGATTTATTACCGTCTAAAATAGGATTTAGATTCGATAATTTAGACGAACATTTGATTGATTTATATTTGCTTAATTGTCGAATATCCTCCTCGAAATGAATCCCTTGAAACACACGTAGAATATTTTGTCGAGCTAAACGTAGCTCTGATAAAATCAAGCTTTCCAAATTTCCGTTCATGTCCTCTACTTAACGCATTGATTTTAAATCTTAGGCACCAGGCTACTATCCGATTTGACGATCAAAGCTAGAAAATCTTTCAAACAGCGATTCGTCTGCTAGAACGACGACAGATATTGAGGATTTCTTTATGTCTGGTAATTCGGTAACTGGAACCCAATTATTTATATTTCCATTCGGTATGAGTTTATTGTCATTCATAAACTCGGGACCGATCCACCACAAATTTTAGTTAATTAGCTGAGTAGGCAGAAGGCCACGAGAAATTACATTAGCTGGGTTTTCTTCTGATTTTACGTGTTGCCAATGGTTTATATTGGTTAATTGCTGAATCTCGGCAACTCGGTTTGCCACGAAAGCTTTTAAGAGTGCAGGTTCGGTTCTTAACCACGACAATACGACGGTAGTCAGAATAATGAAAAATGTTTTAAACAACGCAATTTAGACTTGAAACTACCTTGTTGGTCAGGTTAGCTAGTAAAACAGCGGCCGATAACTCAAGTCTAGATAAAGTTATCACCTTCAGGGGTGCCACCCTGCTCTTTGCGCAGATTAGCCTTACCCAATAATTGCCTGAAAAATCAATACTCCGCATATATAGGCAAATGACATAAGCAACGATTGAGGAGTCACTAAAACCATGAATTTCAATTCTTATAGCATTAGGAATCAATATTCGCCTAGGAATTTTGATATTTATTACCGAAGACAAATCCTTATATAGACAAACAAATTCCTCGGCAAGTGAAGAAGGTACAGGCTCATCCCATGATATCTGCAACCAACAATTTTTGCATAACCACTTTAGCTTTGGTGATAACTGATGGTCCAACTAAACCTAGCGGATCAAAATTTGCGCTATTAAGGATAATATTGTTCTTTTTGTGATATTCGTTATAATTGAAGAATTGATTTTAAATGTAAGGATATCTAATTCTGAATTCCATATAACACCATGCAAGCGTTTAAGATTGCGAATCTGTTAATAAATAATGATTAGGTACATCTACGATATCTGTAATAACATCCGTTATTAATTTTGGTTCGTTTGTTTTTCATTTTCTTAGTGGAAAACATCCGGTATCCAAAATTGTCGTAATTTCACGTTTCAAAGTCTGAGCGTTCTGAACTGTGTCTGATCCGGTAATCAAATCATCGACATAGAAATCAGTTTCTATTGCCTTCTCGGCTAATGGATATGTATTTTTATTTTCGAGTGCTAGTTGATACAAGCAACGTATAGCGATAAACGAAGCTGACGCTGTTCCATATGTCACAGTGTTTAAAGAGTAACAGGACAAAAGACAGATTCGAATTTCCTTCCAAAAGATTCATTGGAGCTTACGTTGACTTTCTATTATTTCTATTTGACGGTACATCTTAGAGACGTCTGCGACCATCGCATAAGTGTGCTGTCGAAATCGAACCATTATCTAAAAAAGATCTTGTTGAATTACAGGACCTACCATCAATTTATCATTGAGAGAGATACCGTTATCAGACTTGGCTGTTGCATCGAACACCTCCCGTAGCTTCGTAGTGATGCTATCATTCTTGAAGACACCATGATGCGGTAAATAATAAGCATTTTCATTCAATCCCCGTTCCAAATTCGATAATTTGGACATATGCCCTAATTGTTCGTACTCCCTCATGAAATTTAGGTAAAGATTGTACATGCCCGGATCCTTACTAAGCTTATTCTCTAACTTATAAAATATTTTCATCGCACTTTCATTAGATTTCCCTAAATCTCCGACATTATAACGAATTGGCAACGTCGCTATAAATCTTCCATACGCACCGCGTTTTAGTGTTTTAACAAAGTGTTCTTCGCATTGGATCTCTTCGATTGTGCGCCTTTTTATCGGTGGGCATTCCTCTAGTTTCCAAAATGCTTCAATTTGGTCTGATAATGCTGCGACAGTGATTAAGTTGCATGTGTTTGCCTAAGCGTTAGGTTTCAAATTTCGATTATTGATAGGCCCCGAAATTATCCAGCCTAACTATGTATTTTATAAAACTGGCTGATTATTACCAAGTTTAAACTGTCCGATACATAATAAATCCCAAAATATGCCCGCTCCTATTAGCGAATCAATTTGATCAATTTTGTCAAAATCGGGATCTGCTAATTTTAAATCTGGAGGAATTTTGAGAGTACTACGATTCAACATAAAATTCGGAATGCTTCCCGTGATTTTTCTCAATACTAAGAATGACAATTCTTCTTCGTATGAATTTTCACGCGATATAAAACAAACGTTTACTAGCTCACATTTATTAATTGTCCATTGATTTACACCAATCAATGGCAGATTTATTGCTTGTGAAGTTAGTCCTAGTTTTTCACTAGAGCTTTCGTGATTATGTTCGACTGAGAACCTGAATCAAGGAGTACTCTAGCTTTTATAAGATTTCCAAATTTGTCTTTGACGTAAAGACACACAGTAGAAAGAATAATATTTTGATTGAATTCTCTATTTACAGAATGTGCAGTAACTGTTGATGCGTTTGGCTGATGTGATGATTCTGGACAAGTATTATTTTCTTCGAGATCTGTATTTTGCGTTAAACTCAAATGCGTTCCTTTTGTACCTGAATTATCGATAGTTTGTTGACTGTTTTGATGTTTTACATTATCTATGTGTAAAAGTGTATTGTGCTTGCCTTGACAAACTTTGAAAACGCCCCTGGTACACTTTTCCGCTGTGTGATTTTCCCTTAAACAATTGAAACAAAGTTTGTTTTTGATTACTTCGTCACGTCTAGAAATTACTGTTAAATTCAAGAATTTTTTACATGCATAAATGTAATGATCTGTTTCCTTGCAAAACATGCATTGAATGTTGACTGTTAGTGACAAATTAGTACAAGTCTCTGATTTTCTTCGCCATGAACAACTTGGTGTGTTTTGAATGAAAGATTTTGAATGTGTTAATAACTACAAGGAATTGTTTGTTTTTTCTTGGCTTTCTAGGTATTCACACCGACTAACCAAGAAATCAAAAAACTCCGTTAGTGTTGGAGGTTCCTTTTTTATTGGTTTGTGTGAAAATTCTTGCCAGCGCTCCCGAGTAGGTGTATCTAATTTCATATTCAATAACTGTATTATTAACCGATCCCATGAATCAGTTGGCTCCCCTAATGCTTTAAGAGAGCGAATGTGTTGTTTGAATGAATCGATTAATTTTCGCAATTGAATGTGAGACTCTTTTGTCGCACCCGGTATCTGAAACAAATCGTCTATAGTCTATACAACTCCAGGTCAAGCCGCGTCAAAACAAATGCACGCTGTGACTTCGTGATCATCGATGTCGGAGTGGTGAAATAGGCAGGGCCGTATTCAAAACCGTTCTTGATTAATTCGAAGATATATAATTTTTGACAACTCAACTGAAGTTGTACGTGCCTATCTATTATGACGCGTTTGTTTTCGTACCTGTCTTTTAAGGTTTCCTCAAACCAACGCGGGAATGCGGGAGCGGGAACGAGATGAATTCGAGACTCAATTCTGTAGTGGGGCATACAGATGTGATTATTCGTATTCCGAAATGCATACAAGCAACGAAAAATATAAGGTTTGCTACGTGTACTGTTTTTCTAGCAAGTTGCACGGTTCTAAAGTACCGTTCCCGCTCCCGCGTTTCCGCTTTGGTTTGACGGAACCTTAACAGTTTCAACGCGATGTCATAATTTTCGTCTGTCAAGTCTAAGTCTTGGATGACTTCCTGTGCTTCACCCTTCCAGCGACCTTGAAGGTGACAGAATTTTTCAATGTTCGATAAATGTTCATTTTTATCTACAAGCGCCTCAAACCGCTGATGAAAAAAGAGCCTTTTCTTATAATCGCCATCAAAAATGTTGGCAAATCAGTTGGGGGAAGACAAGTTCGTGCGCTAATACCTTGTGAAGATTGGTTTGTGTTTACTTGAGCACCTTCCCAGTTAACACAAACCTCTAGGCGATGTCGCTTTCTTGATTATTGTGGTAACAGTATGAGTTACTTATATACATTGTTGTTACCGCTTTGTGATGCCAAATATTATGAATTGTTCACCATTTTCTTCTCGTTAGTATCGCTTTGAGGTACAAAATGTGCAGAACATTGCGAAGCACATTGATATGAATTTTGATATTATTGCTGAAGCAGTGACCTAAATAACCGGCATTGAGTGTTGTTTGTCGAGACTTTCGAGAGTCGGGTGTAGAACTTGTAAGTATTGGGTTGATGGCACGGCGTCATTTCATCAATATTCTACAAGCATTTGTGATAGTGTTCTGTTTAATTATTTCTCTTTCAATAGGTAATTCAAGTGTGTTTGTTAACATCAACCAAGAATTCTTAGTATCTCTTCAAGGACAAGAACGGTAAGTAAAAGGGTATATTCAGTATTTCTAAAAATTTGTCATTTTCAGGTTAGGTAGTAATTTCGTCGGAAAGAAAATGCTGTACAGAGAACTGGAATTGAATTTTAGTATTTTCTGTATTTCAATATTTTGATTTTGTAATGATTTAGGTTTAACTAGTGCTCTCAATGCTTTGTTTATTAAAAGTATATACGAGGCTTGTTAGGTAAGTCCGTGACTTTTTAAATTTCCCGCGCAGTAACTTTAAATGCAACACTGCTGCTGTCAACCACCATCTTTCAATAGACTACTGTCAAATTTTGAGCAAGCTGCGACATTTGGTTTGTGTTTGACAGCAATTAGAAGCAGACAACCTCGTGAATTTTAACAAAAATGGAAAAAAGTGAATTTCGTGTGTTGATTAAGCATTATTTTTTGCGTAAAAAAACCACAACTGAAACCAAGGAAAGACTTGATAAATACTATGGGAACTCTGCACCATCAATTTCAATGGTTAAGAAGTGGTTTACTGAGTTCCGTTGTGGTCGTACCAGCACAAGTGACGCCGTACGTTCAGGTCGCCCAAAAGAGGTCATCACGCCAGAAATCGTCGATAAAATCCATGGAATGATATTGGACGATCGGAGAATAAAAGTACGTGAGGTAGCTGAGGCTGTAGGCATCTCAACTGAGCGAGTACATCACATTTTACATGAATATTTGGACATGAAGAAGCTATCCGCGAGATGGGTGCCGCGATTGCTCACACTCGACCACAAGCCCAACCGTGTGACCACTTCAAAGGAGTGTTTGGCAAAGTTCAATCGCAATCCGGGCGAGTTTTTACGCCGTTATATAACCGTAGACGAAACATGGATCCATCACAATACCCCAGAGACCAAGGAACAATCAAAACAGTGGGTGTCAACTGGTGAACGTGCACCAAAGAAGGCTAAGGTGCGTCTGTCAGCCAACAAGGTTATGGCCACAGTTTTTTGGGATGCACGCGGTGTCATTCATATAGATTACTTAGAGAAGGGTAGAACGATCAACGGCGAATATTATTCAGAGCTTTTAGACAGATTCGATATTGATTTGAGGCAAAAACGACCACATTTAGCGAAAAAAAAAGTGCTGCTTCATCAAGACAATGCACGAGTGCACACGTGTGTAGTCACTATGGCAAAAATTCATAAATTGGGCTACGAACTACTACCCCATCCAGCATATTCTCCAGATTTAGCCCCTTGCGACTATTTTCTTTTCCCAAACCTGAAGAAATGGCTGGGTGGTAAGAGATTTGGGTCGAATGAAGAGGTTATAACCGAAACAAACGCCTATTTTGAGGGCCTTGAGAAAACCTATTATTTGGAAGGAATAAAAAAACTGGAAAAACGCTGGACTAAATGTATTGATCTAAAAGGAGATTATGTTGAAAAATAAAACGCTTATTTGCCAATTTTTTTTTTCTTTATTCAAATAGTCACGGAGTTACCAAACAGCCCTCGTACTCACGTATTTGTTTTCTAGCATTGCCTATTGCTTTGGATAATAAAATTGAGGTATTATTTTTATTCATGTTGAAACGTTTCAACCTCGAATTTTCCATATTTTTTATTTATTCAGGTTCTTAATTGAATATTGATGTGACAGTGATATGATTCATAAATTTGATAAATAAAAGGAACTGTTTGTGACATATAAGAGAGTCGGAAAGTGAAGCGCATTTTCAAATAAGTTCCAGTTCATTCAATTCACATTGTAAAGTTAAATGATCTTGATGTGCATTTGATTTCGCAGTATAAATAGAATCTCACATTGGGCTAGTTTCGAGTCACATTTGGCATCACAATTTGATGTCTCGAAATGACCAACGAGGCACCGAATAGATGTTTTCGCGATAGTAATGGAAGTCACTTTTCGATTCACTGATGTGATCTGAAACATGAAAGTGAAGCCCACTACCATCTCTGAGATCATTTTGTGTTTACTGGGTTGGTTTGCTCTAGCATTTCTAGACCCGTGGATATTCATGATAACATCCCTATCTTCACTCATTCCCTTGAAATAGCTGTTTTCGAATATTTCTCTGTTTGGAGAATTCATTTCCGATTTGTCTAACATTTCTATTCTATACTGAACGCTTTCAAATTGTTGCACGACTCCTGGAATATGTTCTAATCGCGATTCTAATTCTAGTAAATCTGCGTCAATAGCATTATTCGTGAGTCTCGTTGTCCGACATATTTGTGGTGCGGAAAACAACCAAAAAGGTAAACGAAACAACAATACACGACAATTATTGAAATGAAACTGTAATAATATTATGAAAAGTAACTACGTATGCAAGTGATTGAGGATGGGGTAGGTTGGAAAGGACTTACAGTGCGACTGGTGCATGCGAATTTGAATGAATGGCTTGAATCGGTGCATAAACGTTGATTCCCTGAATGTATTTGCAACTGGCTGTCTAATTGCTGTTGGATCCACTGATGAACTGTTTTTCATCATTAATTCGCTCGAAGGACCAAAATGTTTTGGTGTGTTCTTATAATGAAGTATTTGGTTGAAATGATTGAAAAGATTCCATCAGTGACAATGAATGTTTATTGCGATACAAACTCTTAGCATCTGTCCACATAACAACTGTCAGAATAAAAATAAAAGAATCATGAACAGCTCTTTCTGTTCTTCTTGTTCTCTTCCCAAGTCCAGTTGTTGGAGAAGCTTCATATTCCTGTTTTCTTTCACCTTCATGTTATTTCCGTCAACCAGCTGCACCCCTACGCGCAACCCTCAAGGTCCTCGAGAGACTTGTGCGAACTAAGGAAAACGTAGTCCTTACCTTTCGACTTGTGATGCCAAGAACGAGATTGGTGCGTCACTGTACAACAGGGAACACAGACGTTTTTATTTTTTGAGTTTTCTGCATCAATTCATAACTTAGAGTTTACATTCAGTGAAAATAATTCGTTGAATCCCATTTTTACCCAAATTTTAAGGTTGAATATTGCTTTTCGAATTTTCGAGATAAAGCCAATTTTACCTTGATATCGAAATACATCCCCCAAGCACTAGCTCTTCTTGTGGTTGTTTTCGGAATATCTAGTAATTTTGACAAATATTACAATGCCTTTAAGAGCCCTCTAACGGTGAAAGTTTGAACTGGGTGAAGTAACGATGCATACAACCGTCAGAGTCGCTAGGAGTGCGTTTTCAAATTGGATGAAAAAAGTAGCATTTAGGTACGAATTGTGATAAAAGGAAACAGAAAATTTCAAATTCTCAATATTTACTTAGCTGATCTCTACTGTTTGTTCCCTACTGCCTTCATTATCTCAACCCAACTTATCAACACTGTGCGACACTGATAAAACTGAACCACTAGTTTACTCAACTGCACGGCTTACATATAGACCAAGCTATAGAGGTTTTTCCCCCACAAAATAAAAGACGCAAATCCTATATTAATTTTTTTAAGATAATTTCACTCTCTGTATGAAACCCTCCTCTCCTGCAAAATTAGGACCAATAATATACCTATACACTTGATAATGACTGTAGATTTTAACAGTTGAAACGTCGTGATTAAAAACTGCAGAGAATTGAATTTTTCTTTGTTCTTTTTCAGACAATGAAAGTCCAGAATAACCTTACTCAAAGTGAAACATTCTCAACCAATTTCAAACAATAAGGGACGTATTTCTCGATAATACGCAGTTCCTAGCTTTCGAGCCGGTAATACCACTTTGGCATGGCAACCACGTATCCAAACAACAACGGAGATTATATCATCTTGCTACTAATATGAATGTCAGTCTGACAGACTTCATGTTTATCAGTCATTATCTATAACTATTGAAGAATTCACGACAATGGAACTTTTTTTACTTTGTTGGTTCGTGAAATTGTCTCAATAAATACTACTCGTGCTCACAATACTATCGATAATTCTGTCAGAAATCTTAAACTCGATCAAATTGCTTTGAGGTAACATCACTTGTCCTAAAGGACTCGTGGTGTTACCAAGCAATTTGATCTCGTTGATTTCTGACAGAATTACTATCGATAGTATTACGAGCACTCGTGGTATTACCCCCGATAATTTCACTCGCCGTATGAAACCCTCCTTTCCTGCAATATTAGGACCAATAAGGGACGTATGCCTCGATAATACGCAGTTCCTAGCTTTTGAGCCGGAAATTTCCCTCACGTGTAAAAACGTCCATAAGAGGAATGCAATTACCGCTGGCTCACAGCGATAATTGCACTGTAGTGACGCGTTTCGCGTCACGGCATTGCAATTATCGCATTAGATGTCAAGTCGCGCGATTTTAATGTCAGAAGTGAGACTTCAAATGTGTCATCTACCTACAAGTGTTCATATAAGAGTGAGGTGTGAAATTTCCTACCGAATACCACTCGTGCATTGAAAATTAACCAGATAATTCTGAAAAAAACGTGTTTTTTTTATAAAAAACACGTTTTTTTCAGAATTATCGGTAATTTTCAATGCACTTGTGGTATTACCCTCGGAAATTTCCCTCACATGTAAAAACGTCCATAAGAGGAATGTAATTACCGCTGGCTCACAGCGACAATTGCACTGTAGTGACGCGTTTCGCGTCACGGCAGTGCAATTATCGCATTAGATGTCAATTCAAGTGAAGTCGCGCGATTTTAATGTCAGAAGTGAGACATCAAATGTGTCATCTACCTGCAAGTGTTCATATAAGAGTGAGGTGTGAAATTTCCTACCGAATACCACTCGTGCATTGAAAATTAACAAGATAATTCTGAAAAAAACGTGTTTTTTTATAAAAAACCGCACTCGGTTATTTTTTTCGTTGTTTCAAAAATTTATGCTTTGAAACAACGAAAAAAATAAACTCGTGCAGTTTAAAAAAAAAAACACGTTTTTTTCAGAATTATCGGTAATTTTCAATGCACTTGTGGTATTACCCCCGGTAATATCACTTTGGCATGGCAACCACGTACCTATCCAAACAACAACGAATAACTTAATATCATCTTGCTACTAATATGAATGTCAGTCTGACAGACTGCATGGTCTATCAGGCATTATCTATATCTATTGAAGAATTCACGACAATGGAATTTTTTTATTTTGTTGGTTCGTGAAATTATCTCAATAAATACTACTCGTGCTCAGAATACTATCGATAATTGTGTCAGAAATCTTAAACTCGATCAAATTGCTTTGAGGCAATTTGGGCTGTGTCAAGTCACCGGTCGGACAAGGCACGCGCGTTCAGTATGAAGTATGACGATGAGTCGGACCGATCAGATGATTGAAAATATTGGTCACATACAAACAGTTCTAATTAGGTCGTCAAGTCAACCAAATGACCGCGCTGGTCTAATCATATTCGTCAGACCGGAGACTTGACTCAGCCTTGATCTCGTTGATTTCTGACAGAATTACTATCGATAGTATTGCGAACACTCGTGGTATTACCCATGGACGTTTGATATCGTATAAATACATCAGATGGACTCAGCATTGCCATACCTACAACAAGGAGTGAATTGAAGTCGCCCTGTTTGTAGAGAGAAGGTAGCGATAGACTGTGACTAAGATGTCTAAAAATCCTGGTGTGTCGACTCATACCTGGAAAACTGTGGGATAAAACGGGAGACAATTCCCCAGCTTGATTAAGAGAAAACAAATGAATTCGTGGTCTGTTTCCCAAATATTCCGCATTTGCGTGAACCGCCACGGTCGGTTTTCTTGTTAGGGTAAATTTACAAGAACAGAAGTTTTCAAGTATTGCCGACGAATGAAATGAATAAAGAAACGAAATTATTGGAATTTACTGAAAAACTTCACCAATCAGTTTAATTTGTTACATTTTCGACTTATTCATTCAATTTTTTACTGAAATGAAATTCACTACAATAATAACCACGCATTTCATTTAGAAATATTGAAGTTAAGCTTCATGAAAATTCACCATCAGAACCTGTCAATCTTGTGCTAATAAGCGGGAATGGCGGGATTCCGTGTGTGATATATTCGTGCCATGATTTTCATTAAAATGTTTTCTAATAATACAAGATACTATGTGATTATCTTCATAATATGGTGGTACTTACTATACTCACTTTCGGTACTGGATATAAATGAATTATTTTGTTCGTCTCTCTGGATTGCCCACAAATGATACAAAAACGGAAGGAAGGAACATGATCAAATTATTATTGTACAAACCATACAAACTACACAGGAAACGATTAGATATTCACAAATTTTATTTTATCACACATGTTTTGCCTGCACACTAGCTTGTTCACTGTCTGATTAAATAAAGTTTGTGGGGGATCGAATCGTTTTCAGTGTAGTTTGTACAATTACTATGGATCTTCATCAAGTAAATGACGAGTCAATCAGAATAATTAAATTATTATTGAATGAATGTATAAGGAAACATACAGCAAAATTAAAAAAACACATTAATAATAGTAATCAATACAAGGAAATTGCACTATGAAATTTAGATTATAAAAGGGCGCCATCTCTGGAACCGACCAAAGCAGACCACTATTTCATTTGTTTATTTGTCTTCTGATAAATCAAAACAAAATCGAATCACTCGACACACCATGGTTTTTATAAATCTTAACTGTGAACTTCCCACAACCGACAGGAGCGCACGCATTTGATAAAAATAGGCTTCAATTTCGTGAGGATAAAATAGGGTTCAATTACAAGAAAAAAATGCTGAATTTGAATTAATGATGAAAATATCAACGAAAGTGATAGAATATACATCCGATGGGACTTCGTGAGGATAAAAATAGGGTTCAATTACAAGAAAAAAATGCTGAATTTGAAATAATGATGAAAATATCAACGAAAGTGAATATTGTGAAATTCAGAAATTCGAAATTTAAATGAACTTTACGACAATATGCAAACAAAATGCACAATACAGATAATCGAACTAAGATTTATTTCTAGAAGATATCAAAAATCGAGTACATACAGAGTTTCACAAAAACAACAATAAAATAAAATTGAAGAATTTGTTTTCTATTTTGAATTGATTTGCTAAATTCTTGAGATCCCACCTCGAGCAATGATAACCGCCTGTTATACTCAATATCAGAGTCCTGCTGCTGCTGGGCTGCTGCTGGGCTCTAACTTATCTCCCAATGATATCATATATATTCACAAAGATAAATCTTTATTACTTATATTTATTACTTATATTACTTATATTTATTTTCTATTCCATTTGTATTACTTTCTATTCCATATTTATACTAGTCATAGATATCTGTACTAACCAAAGGTCTAACATCACCTGTTATATCCCAAACGAAGAAGCCATCCTTAGAAATCCGACACAGATATGTAAGAACTTTTACAAACCCCTAATTGCCCGCACTGAAATCAACTTTCACTTCTGAAAAATATACATGTCTTTGTCTTATTGATCGTCTGTTGCACTTCTTAAACAATTTTGCACAACTATGAACCATTTTGTCCGAAATTTTCAGTACCAACCTGTAAAAGCTAAGGAACTATCTGATGTTACCAGTTACAATAAAATCGTTGAATCTCTTGAGTACCCTGAATCATTCAAAGTATTTCATCAAAACATCAGAAGTATAAACAAAAATTTTGATGAACTAAAAGTTCTCATCAGCCAAATAAAATATGAGTTTGATATCATAATATTAACTGAAACGTTCAAAGTGGAAGATTCAACTTATATCCAATTAGAGAACTTTGACTTCATCTACAATGAAGGAGAAATAAATAAAAATGACGGTGTTGTTACATATATTAGGAAATCATTACAATATACCTGTGAAAATGTCACAATCTCTCAATGTAAAGTAACAGAAATTAAGATTCAAACTAATAAAAAACAAAATATCCTGCTCACTCCAATCTATAGGCCACCTTCTACCGATGTCGATAATTTCATACACGAACTCAGAACTTACCTAGAAAAATCCAAAAAACTTAAACTCGAACATCACTTCTTGGCTGGCGATATAAATATAAACTTGAAAGAAGACAGTGACACTGTCAACGAATATCTTGATACCCTAGGTGAATTCGGTTTCGTATCTCTTATAAACGACCACACGCGTACACAGGGCACATCAAAAAGTTGCATAGACCACATATTTATCAAGAGCAGAGAAATCGAGTTCGAAAAAAAGTGTCTGTCAGTCATCCTGGATACAAATATAACTGATCATAAGGCAACAATAGCGACCATCCCGATTAAATTAGATAAAGAACGCACGAGAGATAATCTAAAAACGTTTATAAACTATGATAAAATATTTACTGACTTCACTTCGCATGACTTTTCTAATTTCTACCAGACGCAAGATCCAGATGCACTGCTGAAATACCTCACAGAACTTACCACTAAAATAACTGAAAAAAACACGAGAACTATCAAAACCAACTGTAAAAACAATAAAAAAAAAGAATGGATAACAAATGGGCTAATAAACTCAATAAACAGAAAAAACCTTCTTTACACTAAACATAAAGCAGATCCAGACAATGAACAGTTGAAAAATGATTATCTAGTATTTCGAAGACAGGTAAACAAACTGATAAGGATTAGAAAAGCAAACTACTATCGATCACAAATTTACAAAAATAATGGTGATCCAAAAAAACTTTGGGAAGTAGTCAACGGAATCATGGCAAAGAAACCTAAACAAAAAATTGATAGTGTATACAATACAAGTAATCTAATAATCACAAACGAGAACGAAATCGCGAATGAGTTCAACAACCATTTCATTGGTGTTGGTGAAAATTTGGCAAATAGAATTAAAAAACCCGTCACAAACGCACCATCTAGGGAAAAAGTATGTAACTCATTTTACCTTACTCCTACCTGTTCAAATGAAATAATTACTCTAATAAGTGAAATGAAGTCCGGTAAAGCCCCAGGATGGGATGGGATAACCGCCGAGCTATTGAAAAAAATCAACGCTGTGATAGCCTTACCCCTCTCGCACTTAATAAACTGTATTTTCACCAGTGGGATATGCCCCGTTGGATTCAAGAGAGCAATAGTTACACCGATCCATAAAAAAGGCGACCGGAAAAACATCAGCAATTACCGACCTATTTCCCTAATAACGAGCTTTTGCAAAATTTTCGAAAGAGCGTTTAAAAATCGACTAACAAAATTTATAAAAAAATATACTATAATATCGGAACAACAATTTGGATTCAAAGAAGGAGTCTCCACAAACGATGCTATCTCCGCTATAATATCCAATATTTATAAAAATATTGATGACAGCAAACCCACCCTTTGTGTATTTCTAGACCTGGCCAAGGCTTTCGACACGGTGCATCATCCGCAGCTGTTGGAAGTCTTGGAGGACGCAGGGATACGTGGAAACTCGCTCGAGTTGATGAGAAGCTATCTATTGGATCGTCTACAGGTAGTTAAAATTGACCAACAAATAAGTAAAGAACAAACACTTAAATATGGAGTACCACAGGGTACCGTACTAGGGCCATTGTTGTTCTCCATCTATATCAATAGTCTACTTACTCTTGAATCCTGTGGAAAAGTCTATAGTTACGCTGATGATACCGCAGTCGTTTATTCATCAACTTCATGGGAAGACCTGAAAAATAAAAGTGAAAATGATATTTCCCAAATTATCACATGGTTCAATCACATGCAACTTACTGTGAACTATGATAAAACGTACTTTATGCCTTTTGCAAGTTACACATCGTCATTACCAACATACCAAACATTGACAATTGACAATCAGGGAGTTATGATAGACGTGAGATCGGCAAAATACATTAAGTATCTGGGCGTAACGATTGACAGACACTTACGATGGGACGAACATGTCAGCATCATAACAAAAACTCTGAGATGTACGCTTTACAAATTCAAAAACATCAGAACCTACTTAGACATTCACCATTTAAGAACTGTTTACTATGCTCTTGTTGAATCTCGAATTCAATATGCAATCCTCAGCTGGGGTGGAATCTTACCTACTCACCTGAAAAAACTGTATATCATACAAAAAAAAATTATCAAAGTAATGTTCAATAAAAAATTTACGTACCCAACAAATAGCCTATTTCAAGAGGCAAGCCTATTGAGCATCAAAAAGTTATACATATATAGCCTAATCACATACCTTTATAAAAACAAAAACAAAATGACAAAAATAGGACACGACTACTCAACGCGAGCGAAATCTAATGACTCCGTAAGATTAAACCGAGTAAAAAAATCTGTAGGCCAGAGGTGTTTTACGTACGAAGCAGGCATAATCTATAATTTCCTACCAGAGATGTACAAAATATACTTACACTCCTTAAATTCTTTGTCGCTGTTGAAAAAAATATTCAAAAAATTCATACTTGACATGGATCCCAACACAGTAGATATGCTGCTCGAACATTAATAAAATATTTAATCAATTGTTTTTCAAAATAAAGGCACTATTACTCATGAAACTTGAATTTATACTGTCGAGTGGTAAATCTATTATTAGACAAACTACTATATTTAATTTTATATAGGAGGTACTTTATACTTGCACTATATACTAGAACATAGGTCAATTACTTTATTTAAATGTATCTTACTTAAGAATTTATTTGTTTGCGAAACAAGTGCTTGCACTTATCGCTTTTTTACTTTGTTCATAATCATCTCTGTTTTATGCTGTATATTTATCTATTTATATTCAATGAATAAAGTTATATGTTCGATGGGGTTAGTATCAGGACTTCTCGTGGGCAAAATCATTGTAACAAGATCGCCCGGAAATACTGGCGGTCCGTGTGGTCCCGTATGGTCGTGCAATCATATGAATTCTTCACCAATGAATGGAGCAAATGAACAGACAACATGGGGTTTAGGAATTTCGGATACATACTGTTGTCAAATTTGCTTCATAAATGACTACCAGTTTCATTCGTGCCTCCAAATTCATACAACTCCAAATCATTACCGATCCTCCGCCAAAAGCAATCATTTACAGAGTATTACATTGATTGTAACGTTCCCCTTAATGTCTGTAGACCCACATTCGTGTGTTATTGGTCATGGAACAGAATATTGACTCATCAGTGATGAGCACTTGATATCATTTATCTTCCCGCCAATGAGGGTGTGTACGAGCAAACTCAAGCCGTGATCTGCAATGTTCTGCAGTGAATAAAGGCCCTGTTGCTGCCCTGCATGGCATCAAGTTGTGCTGCCTTAAACTTTGCTTGAAGATATCTTCACTAGATTAGATTTGCTTAGATTAATTTTCGGCTTCCTCGCTAAAAGTCTTTACACTGCGACCATTTCAGACATTTTGTGTGTGCCCCTCGAAATCGTTTAGAGCCCTTGCAGTGACAAAGTACTTGTACTAATGTTTTCTATTCTTCCTGGCAGCACCTTATACCGTTTCTTCTGCCAGAACAATTGTACGCATATGTTTGTTGAGCCTACAAGTGGGGAGTTGAAATTTTCTAGTGGTGCTCTTATTCAGGCATAGTAGTGAATGTTGGCTGCGGCTTTTCAAAAAACTATTTGACCTGTCTCATTCCTGGTGAATTGTGCTGGTACCCAGGCTAAAGTCAGTCTGTTCTGACTGCCCCGCTCATCAAGGACTTTTATGCAGTCTCAAAAAAGTTTGCATTGAGTTGATTGCTTTTATTGCCACTAGGCAATCTGAGTAAATGATTATCTTGACTAATTCGGACATAGATATACCAGTAAGAACTCAACTTTGAGCGTTGGTCAAAATATATGTCAAAGAGTTTGTGGTCTAGAAAATTGATGTTGAATTGGTACAGTTATTCTCTTCGACCATATCCTGATCTCATATATATATATATATATATATATATATATATAGATTTGATACTGCTACCAACTATTACTACTCACTTTTTCTTTTAAAAAATCATGGGATTCTGTCCTGTTTTTTCTCCTGATTTTGATGTTTCAATCAGTTCAGTTTCTGATGCAGTCATGGTGCCTGAAGAAGATGATTCTATCACTTTTCCATAGACTGGTTCATCAGTGGCCATCTGATTAACAATTTTCAGATCAGTCGTTTCAGAATCTATTTTCCTCCTGAGAATTCAAGAAAAAAATCTTTCATCATATTTAGCACTGAAAGTGTGTAACCCTTTAACCTATAGTTTTTTTAACCCAGAAAATATGAAATTGACCCAAATAATATTATCTATCAGATCGTCAGTATTTCAAAGTGAAACAACTAGAAGTGGATGAAAAATGAGTTGCGAAATTTGAGTTAATAATTTTTGAATTATGCTATTCTCAATTTGTCCTCACCTCTTCAGTGGGGGACTTGAGTTATCAACAATTTCCTCAAAATCTGTACCTGGGGCTGTTTCAGTGGAATCAGTTGACGATTTTCTCTTGCTGAAATCGTTCAATCTGAAAATATGTAATATTTTGTTTTTTTTTATAAATACAAATCTTTGGTATTATATGAAATAACATAGAAAATAACAATTCTGACGGCTGACAATAATTACCCTGAAGTTGAAGCAGTTGAATTTATTGGGATATACCATTCATCATAAAATATAGGAAGAGCCCCTTTTTTCAAAAATATTCTTCCACTTGGTTTAATCTCGAATGCTGCGTCTTTGAAATGAATGGAACAAATCCTAGCAGACTTTGAAACACATTCAGTTGAACATTTCATTCCCAACTTTTTCAACCAAGCCGCTTTTACTGAGACATCAACTGGAAACCTAAAGATAAATCAAAATTTTAATAGAAACTTTTGGGACTTTTTGGCAACCTTTTTGTTTCAATGCATCATCCAAAGACCTAATGAAGTATTAAATGTTTCGTGAGGAGTCTATTTCATTATCTCCACATGTAAAGGAATGAATACACGTTTTAATTTCATTTTTTCGGCGAAAACAGATTGATACCCACTGTAACGCCTATGATACTTACGAATGGAATCTGATATTTGGGTTCGAACACACGGATTGTTTGCAAACCCAGCAAGATTGCACCATTATGAGTCTCTTACTGATGTTTTTTCGATAGTTTGGATTTTGGAACTTGTAAGTAATACAGGTTTGAGTTGCATCATAATGTCACCATCACCATTCTTCATTCTTCGATTGTAATCGAATGGAATACGTATAGTGACACAATTTTGTCTATGAAAAAGACTTATTACCTACGCGATGTGACAACGCCGAACTCAATATTGCGACTTCAGATTGAGGCCATTCACGACTTCAAACCAGGATGTGAACAGCTAGGTACAGTAATACTTTATGAGTCCATGGTATTACCCCCGAGAGTTCGTTAATGAAACCTCCGGTTTTCGCCACAGCATAATCGCTTTGTGGAATTTTTTTGTTTTTTTTTGGAAATATCTTAAAGATTGTTGAAGGCATCGTTTCACAATCAATGGAACTTTTGTAGAAATTAAGAAAACCTACACAATGGTTCCATACTAACAGATCGGTGCATTTTCCACTGAGAAAATCCGGGAACTCCTCGAAACAGAGATCATTTTTCAAAAATTTATAATTTTTATAAATCTGAAGCTGGACCAAAAATATTGCGGAAACTGATAGATAATAACATGTGGTTCAACTGCGCATAAAATGTTTTCTGTCCGATATGTAGTTTTTGCACAATTGCGTTATAAACAATTTAAGGGCACATCTTGCAAGATGCGCCGATTTGAGAGAAATCGTCGTATTCAAGTTCTGTAAATGGCACCTGGAAGTAGGGATCAATATCAACAATTTGTATATTATTTTGGATTTTTACCTAAGTGGTGGGAAATTTGTTGAAAATGTGACTGAAAGTTAATCAAAACGCTTCAAAGTGCGTCCGAAGGCACTGAAGTTAACTCGTGTTTAGAGAAAGTTTCATTGACATTTTCAACACATTTCCCACCTCTTGGGTGAAAATCCAAAATATACAAAATGGTAGATATTGATCACTACTTCCAAATGCCGTTCACAGAATTTGAATGAGATGATTTCCCCTAAATCGGCGCATTTAGAAAGGTTTGCCCTCAAATTGTTTATAAGGCGATTGTGCAAAAACTGCACATCAGATAGGAACCATCGCGCACAGTTAAACTACATGTTATTATCTATCAGTTTCCGCAATATTGCTTGTCCAGCTTCAAATTTAAAGAAATTAGGAATTTTTGAAAAATGGTCTATTTTTCGAGGTTTTCCCAGATTTTTTCAGTGGAAAATGCACCCATCTGGTCGTATAAGAAACCATTTTGTAGGTTTCATAATTCTCTGTTAAAGTTCTATAGACTGTAAAACGATTCCTCCTATACTTTTTGATAGATAGAAAGATAGTTTTATTGACTATGTGGCACATACAGAATATGCATGGTTTATAGTAAGTCAGTGGAACAGAATATATACATATACAGAATATACAAATACATTAACATAAATAAAATAAAATTTATATAACATACATACAAACATTCATTTAAACACAATATATGTGTAATAGCAAAATTTTAAAACAAAAGAAAATGAAAGTGAGGTTACAAAAGGGATGTTTGAATATAATCATCAACAGAATAGAAGCAATGATCCAGAAGCACTTTTTTCACATTAATTTTGAAACATTTATCATTCATGGATTTAATTTGGCAAGGTAATTTGTTATAAAGTTTGAAATTTAAAGAGTTTCTTTCTGATTTTACTAATATGTGGCGTGGCACTAATAAATCATCAGAAGTAAACGAACGTGTGTTATGATGATGAAGGCATTTTTGGGATGCTCAGTCTCTTGGAATGAATTTCTGTCAAATTTTGTAGAATGTTGATACAAACAAGGAAGTGGTAAAGTCCGTAACCTCTTAAAGAGTGGTCGACAATGTTCATTATATCTAACTCCGGTTAATGTTCTCATTGCTCGTTTCTGTTGTTTAAATATTTTTACAGAGTTTACTGAGTTGCCCCATAAAACCGTAGCATAGCTGATCAAAGAGTGAAAAATATCGAAGTATTTGTTTTTCAACATATTCGGGTTCAAACATCGACTGAGTTGCCTGAGTAAATACAAAAAACTGGACAGCCTAGTACTAAGTATGTCTATGTGGTGTGACCAATTCAGACAATCAACTACAACAACCCCAAGCAATTTACAGTAGTTGCCTCTCGTAATTTGGTTATTACTGGAAATAACTAGGTTTTGGGATTTTCTCCTGTTTATGTGAAGATTATTTGCAGAAAACCAAGTTTCTGCTTCAGATATTATTTTTTCTGCATGTTCAAGAAGAAGAGAAATATTGGTATTAGAAGTAATGAAAGACGTATCATCCGCAAAGAGGACTTTCTCACACTTTGTCATCATATGGAAGCATAGGTCGTTTATGTAGATTATAAAAAGCAGTGGCCTCAAGACAGATCCTTGGGGAACACCGTGAAGAATCTTTTTCATTTCAGATTTAGAGTTATTGGGCAGGTAGACATATTGTTGTCTGTCCTCTAAATATGATTTGAACAATTTCAAAGGTGTGCCTCTTATGCCATAAAATGCAAGTTTTTCTAACAAGAGCTCATGGGAAACACATTCGAAGGCCTTTGAGAGGTCACACATAGTCAATAATGAATGTTCATGACTTTCCAAATCCTCGACTATATGCTTTCCAAGATTTCAAGGAGTGCTTTTGTTGTAGATTTATTACTACGAAAGCCAAACTGGGCAGGGTGAAAGAGTTTGAACCCTTCGAAATAGTCCAATAAACTGACTTTCAATAGTATCTCAATTATTTTAGAAAAAATTACTATTATTGATATTGGTCGATAATTATCAACCTCATCAACATCATCTTTTTCATGCAGGGGCACAACTTTTGCAATTTTAAAGGCACTGGGAAATATACCCTGAAAAAACAATCATTTATCAAGATTGTTAGTGGTTCTACTAAATTGTCCAAAGATTCTTTCAGGAACGTATCATTTAAGCCATAGAAATCTGTCGAGGAAGATTTTTTCAGCTTACGTATTACTTGGCGAACCTCATGAGTGGTCGTCTTGTACAAGAAAACGTTATGATCTACAGGAGGTACTGATTTCAAGTAGTCGGAACTACTACTCGAAATGACTGGAATGTTTTAAATTATTTTATCAGCTACCGTACTAAAAAAAAGTACTGAAATCTTCTGCTGTTACTAATTTACGGAACAGATTTTTTATTACTTTCAAAATTCACCACTTCCTAAATTGCTTTATTCATGTTTTTAGAGTTTAGTAAAAATGAATCATATGCTGTTTTTTTAGTTATCACAACTGATTTGTTATAATCTTTTTTTAGATTTTTATAGGGATGCCACTTAAGAGGATCATTTTCTACATCACACACAATTTTCAGTGCTGACAAAATATTCCTTTTGTTGGTTAGTTCTTGACTAAACCACCTCACAGGTGGACGGATATTGGAATGATAAGTTTTCAAGGGAAAACAATCGTCAACTATACTTTTGTATTTTTCAACTAACCAGTTAGCCATGTCGTAGACATCATGATTGATATCAAAAAATCTCGACCAATTGATGCTGTCAGAAGATGATCTGAATTTCTGCAAACCACCATCAGTCATTATTCTTCTAGTTACCAGAGTGGTATCACTCGCTTTTTCTTTGAGTGCGTCAGGTATTGTCCCTTATGATCAGCTATGCAAGGTTCATAAACACCAAATCTTATAATGAGTTGTATGGGCCGTTTCCGTCTTTCAATTTGTGTGAAAAGAGCCTCTTATTTTTATCCACAGCTTGGCCTAACAGGAAAAAATAGTAATCGAACTATTGAGAAAATTATGGAATACAATAAGAATATTCGACATTATGATCTAGAACAAAAACTGGTGTATCTAGAAGTCTCCATCAAATTCATCGAGGGTTGTTTCTAGAACAATTCACGAGGCTTCCGTCAAATGCCAGATTCGTAACATTATTTTTAAAAACGTTTCTGAATATTCAACAAATGAAATGTTCCTGGAAAATAAACGATTTCTCCTTTATAAAACAAGATATTCATCAAGTGATAGAGATCTATCAACGAATACATACAAGTACAAAAAAGGATTGAAAATAATTATAATACACTGGCCAGTTAAACACCAATGGTTTTCAAAGTTACCCCAACCTTCCCATTCAGCTGCTAATTTAATTTTTAAACTTGAACAAAGTACGTAGGAGGTTTTTACGATGTATCTTGGAGGTCACGCAACGAAAGATACGTTGAATAAGGGCAGTACAGATCCCGTGTTGAAATTTCCGCCGTCGCGACGTGAATCGCAGGAATGAGGGGTAAATACCGCGATGATTCATTCATTTTCCTGCGAAACACACGCACAAAACGGCCGTTATTCAGGGGTTGAAGTTCATTATTTGTTCGAGAGCGGTAACTTTGAAGCATGTAGCCAATTTCTGAATATTATATTACTATGATACGGGGTTAAGATATTTTGAAAACTGATACACATTAATTATTCCAACATACTTTCTCAAACCGTTTTGGTTTTTTGTATAAGTGGGCACAATCGAAAAAATCAAATAGAAGTAGGATATTGTAGATGAAGGCAATTAATTTTGAAGTGTTTTCTTTCATTGTTTGCGTGTCTGCTGAAAGAGTGAAGTTCAGAATTCCAGGTAGCACCTCACATTAGCTGAGTCTTGAGCCAATATAGATATACTGTAAATGTAAAAATAATATTGATTCAATAAGGGTAAATATTGAAAAAAATATATTATATTAATAATATTGGTGGAATATTGGTAACCTATTCTGATTGTAGATTGTTAATATCGCTAGAACAATATTGTCTGCATATTGTTTTCAACATCTCGAATAAATATTGCAATCCCAATATTCCACTCATATCGGTTCCAGGAATAAAGAACTATACTATACACCCAAGTTTGAATGCACATTAGTTGAATATTATTTCGCCATTATTCAACAAATCGTATAAACTTATATTGGGTCAATATTAGTTTATTAATATTTACCAATATCGATAAAAAAATAATGTCTTCATGATAGTTCCCAACATCTTGAAAAAACATTTCAATCCCAATATTCCTCTCATATCGATTCTAGGAATAAAATAATTGAAATATTTATTGAGAATAATACATAGATATAAAAATTAATTTTAAAAATACAAAAGCGTTTTAAATATAAAATAATATCAAGATGAAAATCTTGATTGAAGTCCGGAACTCGAACGCGGAAAAACCGACACCATCAGAATAAAGATTAACAACCTTTCTCAAAAAAAGCACATATGCTTCCTTGGAATTGAGAGAATCAATCTTGAAAGAAACACGGGAGTCATCGAAGAGGTGCCAAGAATAAGAATAAGGGTGTTTGCTATATGCTGATAGTGTCCATTGGAAATGCTCCCGCTATGATTAGATATGGCATAGATATTATAAATAGTATTAATTTCAACCTGAGCCGAGTATTGGTCCATATTCAAATTATGTATGGGAAAATCAATCATTTGTCCAATTTACTGCCATCAGTTGAAGAAAATAATTATATTGTACACTCAATTTTGATATCACATTGATTGCATATTATTTCACAAATATTCAACGAATCACATCAACTTATATTGTGTCAATATTGATATAATATTTACCAATATCAATAAAACAATAGTGTCTACATATTGTTTCCAACATTTAGAATAAATATTGCAATTTCAATATTCTTCTCATGTCATTTCTAGGAATGAAAAGCAATGTTATATATTCAAGTGTACATCACAAATATTCAACAAATTATATTAACCCATATTAGTTAAAATTATTACGATAACCTCACGATAATATTGAAATAATAATATTGATTCAATGTTACAAAGAAAACCTATTACAATTATTGAATTTTGAATATTGGCCGAATATTCAATAAACCGTATTAAAATAAGTATATTATGATCAAACCTGGATTAAAAACTGCTAGGTATAAAACGTCTTCTGAAACCTAAGAAAATATATTAAATACTTCTCACAACTTGTTTTCAAGACTGTGGTTATGGAGACCAAAAGCAGACTCTGGTGTCATCTTAAGTAAATGAAGGAGAACTGAAATTGTAGAAGTTCCCAGTTATTCGACTTTTACAAATGCATCAAGGCATATTCACTTCTAATATTCTACCGATAGATAGATAGATCTTTATTTAACTACGTTATTTTATAAAACATTTGTAGAAGTCAGGTAGCAAGTAAATACAGAAAATTTAGTACTAATTCACAATTAAAATAGAGTAAAAATAGAATATTGTGTGTACACATAAGTAGACATTACGATGTAGGTACCAATTGTACGAGGATGTATTGATATCTAGTTGACCAAAAGCGTGCAAGGGTAGTAGCATCGCGTTCGATCTGTGCTCGATTTGAAAACGATGTAGACTTCTTAAACCGAATTGTTACTATGGATGAGATTTAGGTACATTTCTACGATCCAGAAACAAAGCAACAATCGATGGAATGGCGACACTCCGGTTCTCCAAGACCTAATAAGTTTCGTGTTCAAAAATCTGCTAGAAAAGTTCTTGCTTCTGTTTTTTGGGATTGCCATGGAGTAATCATGATTGATTTTTTGGATAAGGGTAGAAAAATAACTGGATATTACTATTCGACATTACTGACCACTCTACGGCAAAAAAATAAAGAGAAAAGACGCGGAAAGCTATCCAAAGGTGTTTTGTTTTTGCAGGACAACGTCCCTGCACACAAATATCATGTTGCCATGCAAAAAATTCGTGATTTAGGGTTTGAATTACTAAAACACCCCCCTTATTCACCAGATTTGGCTCCGTCTGGCTATCATCTCTTTCCTCAACTGAAGTCGTAAATTTTCTTCCAACGAGGAGGTAATAAAAGCTGTGGAGGTCTGGTTTGCAGAGCAAGAAGAAACATTTTTTTTGAAAGGTCTAGAGACGTTGCAGGTTCGCTGTGATAAATGTATCCAATTGAGAGGAGAATATGTTGAGTAATAAAATATTTTGACACTGAAATTTTGTTTGGTTCTATAGTAGGCTAATAATTTTTCAATATATCCTCGTACCAACACATAGTAGTGACATTAGTTGAAAGTTAAAAAAACCGTACACCCACACGATGTTAATTTAGTAGTTTTTCGAATGCTTATCTATTGATAATTGGAGTTAGTAAAGATGAATATATAATAATTCACAAATTCTTAGTGAAAAATGTTATTAGAAAATGTAAAATATAGAATGACGTTAAGATAGTTGGATCAAATCATTTCCGAATGATATTGTACCAATATCGCTCAATGTTTTGAGGCAATTATTGCTTCTGTTAGAGTGCTCTACCTTAGACGTAACTCTCGGTATTTATTTATTTTTCTCCGGAGTTACAGGCTGCAAGATAAATGTATCAGATATTAGTCAGATGATTATTCATGGTGTTGGGAATTATTAGGTGCGATTATTCATTACGTTTGTGATGGTGATGGAATTAAATTGTGTGAAGAGGGTTGTATTTTAATACGTAGTTGTGCCCATAAGTATAACACTTCACAAAAATTTCACCAATATCATTTTTAATATCGGGGCGTGGCGCAGTGGTTAAAGCGTCCGACTTTGGGTCGAAAGGTCCGGAGTTCGAGCCCCAGTTGCGGCTAGGATGTTTTAATTTAATTTGACCGATTAAATAATTCAAATCTCGTGGCTGAACTGGGGTGAGTCCTGCACGATTCACTGTTGCGTTCCAATTAACAGTGCTGCTCCAGAGGTGGGGCATGGAGTTAGTAACAAGGCCTATTCAGAACACGTGGCTAATGACCATAGCAGTCGATGCCAAACCACCAAAGGAAAAAAAATATCATTTTTAAAATGTCCAAACAATATTGGACCAATATCGGAAAATGTTCATATATTATGTTTTGCCAATATAACGTTTGAATATTTTTCCAACATTTTCATAATGTTGTAACAGCAATATCGCTGAATATTTTGAGGCCAAAATTGCTTGGAGAATATTTCACCAATATTATTCAAGTAATATTGGTCCAAAATCGCCGAATGTTTACATTTTTTTTCTTGGCCATTTTTTCGATTCAAACATTCTTTCAATATTTTCACAATAATGTACCAATATTCCACCAATATAGGTTACTTGGGATACCTTGAGCTTGATTAAACAAAGGTTAACTGGCCAGTGTAGTGGAATTTATCCAAGAAAAGTTGTTCGAGGTGACTTTGTCGTTGGAGATTCTTTAAAATAAAGACAAATCGCACGAGGTGAGTCAATTCATTCTGACAAATAATCAAGACATACTGAATAGAGATAAAAGGCCTAGTCAAAGTTGCTAGCACATACGCTACCTCTATTGAAAACTGGCCTGTGTTTGATGGGGAAAGTGGTTCCGTAATAGACACATTCGTTTTGATATCACTGGAATGCCTAGAATCAGTATAAACCCAGAAAAACAAAGTGAGCCTCTCACTAAATGAACATGGATGGACATCTGGGGCACTATCCCAAAGATAAGGACTTCAGCTGAGCTGGAAATGGCCGCAGAGCCACTATTATAGCGACAAGGAACACCACTACAAACATCCCCTGGTGGAACGATTAACTTGTCGTCCTGATGAAAGGAGGTGACACTCGAGTTCAATTTAGCAAAGAATACAGTAGTGTGATATAAAATCGTCCGACGCTGAATATAACAAGATTTGAGGAAGGCAGTGTAAAAACTGTGAGAAGTTCAATGATCTTTTTGATGAAGCAAGACTACGTGATATATTTCAAAACAAGGTGAGTCAATTTATTGATGAGCTGAAGGACCTCTTTTCTGATATGAAAACCGATATCTTGAATAAAGCAGACGATAACCTTTCAACTCTTGATATTGATATGAGAAAAAGAGCTGAGGACAATCTCTCAAATCTGAAAGTCATCTCAAAACCACATTTAAAAACATCATACTCATCTGTACTTAGCAATAGCTCACACACTGCAATTGTTGTAAAACCAAAAGTATCTCAAGAAAATAGCCAAACTAAATCTGTCATTATGCATAATTTGAATATGCAGGATTCCAACTTCAGCATCAGCAAAATAAAACAAATTAAGGATGGTGAACTTATGATAAGTTGCAAAACTCAGGAGGAAACTACTCTCTTCAAAGAAAAGGTTCAAGAGAAACTCTCGGAAACTTATGAAATTAAGGAATCAAGAGGTCTACATCCCCGTGTTCGTATTGTTGGAATTTCACAAAATTTAGATAATGAAACCCTTTTGAAACTGATACTTAAACAAAATGATGATATCATAGGCTGTAATTCAAACTGTAAAATAATCAAATTTGGTCCAACAAAATCTAATGAAAATGTATACCAGGTCACTCTTCAGCTGAATTCGTCAACATATTCCGATGTGCTCAATAATGGACACTTATTAGTCGGTCTAGACCTTTGCACGGTCTATGACTCCATTGAAATATCACGATGTTTTAGATGCAATGGTTTCAATCATTCAAAAACTAGCTGTAAACATACTCTATCATGTCCAAACTGTGGTGGGGAACATGAGAAGATTGCATGTGATTCTAATACTTTGAAATGCACCAACTGTCTCAAACTAAATGAAAACAAAAAATCAAACATTCCGGTAGATCATGGAACGTGGGACCATCAAAATTGCCAATCAGACTCAAATATGGTGAAAAAACTAAAATTCGATTTAGGCCTAATTTGTCAATAGCAACTAAACTTGGATAGACCACCTGATGATGAATCTATTTTTTCAATAAATCAGACTACAAACTCTACCAACGATAAGGGACTCTCCATTTACTATCAAAATGTGAGAGGACTGAATACCAAACTACATGAACTATACGATAACCTGAATACTTGCTGCTATGATCTGGTAGCATTCACTGAGACTTGGCTAGGGTCTAATATTCTCGACAAAGAAATTTCGAAGGACACTTTCAACATATTCAGATCTAACCGTAACTTTCTAGCATTGAACATTAGTTAGCACATGATATTTTGACCAATGAATACTCTCATCATCCTTCTATCACTATCTTCTGCAATTTGAAAAGTAATGTGAAGAAAATTCAAAATAATGTTTCCCAATCCTCAATTCACAATTTTAGAAAAGCTAACTTTCCAAATCTTTATAAGGACTTCCTGGAATGCGACTGGTCCTTTTTGGAACAGTACTCAGACACACATAATGCATGCAGTGCTTTTTATGACAGAGTGAACTCTATTGTGGAGCAAGATGTCCCAAAAAAGATCAGAACTACTCGGAATTACCCACCTTGGTATAATGCAGGCCTAATCAGAGATATACGTAATAAACATAAATTTTGGAAAAGGTTCAGAAAATCTGGCGATGTTACTGACCTCGATAAATTCAAGAGATTGAGAAGAAATATTAAGTCCAACATTGTGAAACTCCATCATGACCATATTATTTTTGTAGAAGAAAATGTCACCTCTAATCCCTCTGCATTATGGAAGTATATGAGCTTCAAGAAAAGTAATGCTAGTTCACCAGCTAGCTTCAACTATAACCAACAAACCCTATCTGAGTCGCAGGACATTTCTAACGCTTTTGCCCAATTTTTTCAGCAGTCGTATTCAGCTCCTATAGATATCACTCATTCTGAGACATTCAATAATAATCCTTCTTTGGCAATAACTGAAGTGACTGAAGAGCAAGTGTTAGTCGCGTTGAGAAAGTTAAAATCCAAATTAACCAGTGGTCCTGACAATATCCCATCTTTTGTTCTGCGAGATTGTGCAGCTGCCTTCATAAACCCACTTCGTACATTGTTCAACTTATGTCTCTCAACTAATACTTTTCCTACACTATGGAAAGAATAAAAAATCATACCGGTTTACAAGAAGGGAGATAAATCAGACATTTGCAACTACCGCCCAATAGTAATTATTAATAACTTTTCGAAAACTTTTGAAATTCTACTGTATGATGTTATTTATTCACATGTTAAAAATCAAATCACCCCTAGTCAACATGGTATTTTCAAAGGAAGGTCAACAGTTACAAATTTAGTATGTATCACAGAGCAAATATCTGACACTATTGAGGAAAGCTCTCAATGTGATATAATTTATACAGATTTTTCGAAGGCCTTCGATAGGCTGGACCATGGAATTCTTCTTCAAAAACTATCAAATTTTGGACTAACACTAAATCTCACATCTTTATTTCAATCTCACCTTCATGAGAGAAGGCAGTATGTCAGCTTCCATGGCCACAGATCTATTGAAATCCTTCCTAAATCTGGTGTACCCCAGGGTTCCAACCTTGGCCCACTATTTTTCATAATGTTCATCAATGATATTGTTGATACTCTCACCGTTCATCATTTACTGTACGCCGATGATCTTAAGATATACCATAAAATTATCACCAGAGAGGACTGTACTCTTCTTCAAGAAAATCTTGATCGCGTCAATGTATGGTGCCTCAAGAATAACTTATTCCTTAATGTCTCCAAATGTTATGAGTAACATTTGACAAAAAACTTTCCTTTAGAAATCATATAGAGCACGTCATCAAAAAAACTTATAGATCATTAGGATTCATCATCAGAGTGACAAAAGAATTTCGAAGAAATAAGAAAACGTTTCTACAACTATATTTCACATTTGTTAGATCGAACTCAGAATATGCCCCAATAGTATGGGCACCGCATTATCATATACATATATCTAATCTTGAAAATATTCAAAGAAAATTTTTAAAGTATGTTTGTTGAAAGCTTGATGGTAACTACCCGACTGTAGGCTTTCCGCATGAGCTTCTTACTAGATTTTCAGTGGATTCACTAGAATCTCGACGAAACAGGTCACATGTTATTTTCCTTTTCAATCTTATTCACAACAATTTAGACTGTACCTATATTCTGAACATGTTAAACTTTCGTAGTCCTAGGCTCACATCTCGAAGAAATGATAATTTTTACCTCCCTCTTTGTCACACAAACGTTAAGTTATATGCACCTGTATATAATATGTGCTCTACATATAACAAGATGAATGAAACCATTGATATTTTCTGCTGCAGTGTGGCCTCTATAAAAAAACTGGACTCTTCTGTTTTTACCACAATTGATATTGTTAAGTATGGTATTATTAGATTTGATCTTGTATCTGTTGAATAGTGTAATAAAAAAAAAGGCTTGAAGAGAGTTTTGAAGGAGTAAATGTGAGCAGAAAGTACCCCTTAATACTCTATACTGCAGAAAATCAGCTCTACAAATTCTCAAAACACTATCAACTCTCTCGAAACAGAACCAAGGATACAGACACCATTTTTCTGGATCCATCATAAGTAACAAGTCACTTAAAGATTGGCTAAATAATGATATGAAGATCTCTGGGAACAGAGCATCCCCACCCCACCCATAAAATATAATTTTACTTTCAAAACTTGTATGTTCTGTATCGCTTAGGCTTTCATTCGAACCCTTTTCAATACATATCAACCAGTAGTCAGCCAGTTAAAAGTATTTCCAAACTAAGCTTAGACACGCCGTCGCGACGCAATCGAGGGAATGCAACAACTTGCGTGTGGCGTCATTCATACCTCTACCGACGCCGAGGTTGTTATCTCTCACTACATCGATTATTTTCATACAGCGCGTTTGCATAGGGAATTGTCCGTTTCACTTTCACTTCGAGAATTTCGATAGGTCTGTATCGGGTGAAATAAGAAAATGGTTATTCGGAAATCTAACGGACATAAAGTTCAATAGGATATTCTTGCTCGCTCGAAGTTTTAACTGGCAAGAGCTACCAAACAAGAAAAAACTAAATGAACCTTGATGTCTTGACTTTATACAGTGTGTGATATGCATTAATATCCCAACAATGTGTAATATACAACAGGAGATATACAGGGTGTATAATAAATGATATCATTAATTCCAGGTGGTGATTCCTTGTCATATTTTATGAAGAAAATTCCATATAAGCGTGTCCTAACTTGCTTCGTTTCTGAGAAACGTGTTAAAATTTCATTTAAAAATCGGAATTTCATTAATTACTCAAAAGTCTTTTTGACGAATTTGATGGAACCTGGTGTGGTTATTAGCAACAGCAAGCGACTTCTTTCCATAAAATTATATTTCGAATTATAAGTGACATTCATATTTTTCAGCATGAATAATTGAAAATGCAACTTTCTCATAATGCTGTGAATTTGAAATAGCTAAACTTTGTCAAATCAAAGTCGCGTAGGAATGGTGGTTACGCACCATCAAAAAGTTATGAGAATGATATTTTCTTCGTATACTCCATATTTTCTTGACATTCTATTTAATTTTATGCACAAATGTACTGTTAAGTTTTGATAGAAACAGTTGACAACAATAGGCCCAGAAACACAACAAACAACCAGTCCATCAACGACGAAACAAAAAAAGGAGTTCAGGTAGAAATACATTAATCAAGGAAATCTATGGATTGATAAAGTGTTGCTATTTCAAATTCACAGCATTATGAGAAAGTTGTATTTTTAAATGTTTAATCTGATGAAAATATGATTCTTAGAGAAAAACAGTGGCGTACAATGATTTTTACCATAATTATCAATCAGGTAACCCTTCGCTACTTATAATTTGACGGAAACAAGCCTTTTGTAACTGCTACTAAACACACAAGGTTTCATGAAAATCAGCAAAAAGACTTTTGAGTAATTAATAAATAACCGAATTTTTATTAAAACTTTGACACTCCGTCACTTGAAAACAAAGCAAGTTAGGACATACGTTTATATAAACTTTTTTTCATAAAATATGACAAGGAATCGCCATCTGAAATTGATGACATCATTTAGAATACACCCTGTATATTGTAACGACTCTGGGGCCGGACCTGTCGCTCGTACTCGTAAACAATTCTGCATTCCTGAGAGTATCAGGTCATCCTGACATAACAGTTGTCAACGCTTCTAGAAAAGTGCTCCATGTAGATGCGACTAGAAGTAGTTCCAGAACACAGTGAGAAACAGAGTTCAGCACAAACAGTCTAGTTTTAAATTAAACAGTGTTATATAAATTAGATAAATTGTGATATTAGGAGTTAGACTTTGTTTACAAATAAATTATTTAAAACCGTTTGGACTTTATATTTACTACAACATATAAATTTCAAAATAATGGGTGGATTGATGAAATTCTATTATTTGAGTGGCTGCAACACTTTCTTAATTATATCAAGCCATCATCATGGGTGCCTGTTTTAGGAATACTCGACAATCATCACAATTCTTTGATCATTTATGATTTTTATGAACAAAACAATATACATTTGCTGTCACTGCATCCACATACATCTCACAGAATGTAGCTTTTAGATTTCACATTTATTGAAGCGCTTAAAGCTACATGCAAATATGAACGTAATTTATTTAAAGAAAATCGTCTTGAAGAAGAGATAATAACTCCATATTACGTGGTGGCTATATTGAATAGAGCGTATTCCACTGTAGCTATTAACAAAGGCGACAGACAGGTACTGTGCCATGAAATCCCGATGTTTTTACCGAAGAAGATTTTATCGCAGCTGAAGTCTTGAACCACTCATCTATGTCAGGTCCAACAGATCCAGTACCATATACATCATCTGTAGCAATAGATCATGTCAATGTCATCGACATCATCTGCAACAATGTTGCCAACATCATCTGTTGGAATAATAAATTCAAATATCAAAGATCAGAAACACGCAAAGATTTTGACATCAACGCCCGTTAAACCTAAACTCGAAGCTCACCTAGAACAAACTTCTGAAAAAAGTCCCAACAAGGGCGAGGACATCACTGATGATGGCCAGGCGCTCCTTCGGCAAAACTTGAGTACTCAGACCTGAACAGTTCCTTTATACACTGCTATATTGAGGCCCTCTATGACGTATGGAGCCCTGCTGTGGTGGCCGAAGATTGAACAAGTGACAACCAGAGGAAGGCTGGCTGGTTTACAAAGACAAGCCATTCTTGGGGTCACTAGTGCTGTGTCCAGCACATCTAACTCCAACATAATGAAGGTCATAAAAATCCACACTCCAGATATGCCGTCGGACAAAATGACTGTAACCTACTCTTTTGATGGAAAATACACCACCATCATACGAGAAGGCGAAGTCACATCAAAGGCAACACCAATGTTGTTGAGAAGGCAAATCTGGTACACGGATGGCTCTAAGACAAGCAATGGGGTAGGGGCTGGAATATACGGAGAAATACCAAGGCACAATGTTCCAATCCGAGGTAATGGCTACTTCCATTTGCACGAGAGAGATACTGAAAAGGGGCCCTAGAAACCAACCCATTGTCATTCTCTCCGACAGTCAGGCGGCAATAAATGCCCTGCAATCATTCAGATTTTCTTCCAAACTAGTATGAGAGACTCAGATAAATCTCAGCTAATGAGAGCGCAGATGTCCAAGCAAGAGCGGGGGCAGCATCAACTCCTATCGGACCGGAGCCAACCTACAGAATCCCGTTCGGGGACATTAAACGTTAAGCAGGACACGAAGAAATGGGTTAAGAACCATCACCAATCCTCCTGAGAGAACGCCTATGGATACTGACGAAAATATGATGGTGTTGGGGCCAACCGACCAGCTCTCACATCTCCTCGATCTGAGCCACCGCCCCCTGAGAAAACCTGCACATGCTGAGGATACACCAAGACCACTGTATGCAGGTTATCAGGAAGAATAAACAGCCTCCCACATAATGTTCGAATGCGAAGCCCTGGCTCGCATGAGGATGGATATCTTCGGACACTGCAGTGTCAGGGAAACCTCTTAAGGAATCTACAGTAGTTCATCAGACGATCCGGAGTACTCACGAGATAGACCTGACAGCGGGGAGCAGAAACGTTCTACTCTACTTTGTCCGATAGCCAGCCCCGCTGAGCAATAATAATAATGTGATGATGAATTTGGTTGTGGTACAGGTACACTTCTTGCGGGTTGTGGGCACATGTTAACTACACAGGGTAAGCTTCGCCACGGGGATACGTATGTGACATATGAGACGATTGTTAGGCTAGGCTGACTCTCATTGTCACCTAAGTTACTATAATTACCCTCATATATGGACAATGATAGTAAAAGATGATTTTTTTTTAAAGTTTAATGGCTATTAGTATATTATTTCAAAGGTAATGAAACAGTTTGAAACTGATAGTGTAATAATTAAACTACCAAACGAGTTTATTTTTATAAAGTTTAAATAAAAATTTTGTGTTTTGTCTTATTTCTTGCTTAAGTGACTCCCATTATCCCTTTTTTCCCTATTGTGATTTTCTCACAGGATCTAGCTATTACAATACCTATTCATGATTTCGTCGTTACATATCCCTTGTAAAAAACACGACCAATTTAATAAACTCTGATACAAAAATGGTTATTGTTCATCGTATAACGATATTTTATTATATCACCCCCCATCAGTTTCTCCCTACATTTCACCTGGCGTCCCTAATAGCATCGAACGTAGTGGTTTGGCGTCGTAATGATGACTCACGTTGTGACCTGTCGTCGCAACGTCCCATTCTACCTGTGCGTTCTGCGAAATACTCATGAACTGTGAGATTTCATTTGCATTAATAAGTCATGTCGGTTTCCTGGAAAATTCAAAGGAAAGTTTGAGAGATACCTAGCTCTCGCTCGTGCTATATAATTAAAAATAGGAACTTTTGTTCGAAGATACGCGAATGAAGTTTTTAGTCCGGAATAGAAACATGAAGCACTTGAAACATCTGATGCCTGAAAGATTCCTTGCTGTGAAATTATGGAATTTAATTTCCGGAACCTTCATTTTGACAAAATGGTTTGGGTAAAGCCTACGGAGTTCAAATAGTAAATTTCGATATTGTGTCCGTTTCTTCTGCTCCTTTCGCGCCATTGTTGTTTCACAACTGCTGGTTAGATATAGTGGAATACCACATTGGAACATTCCTTGCGTATTAATAATGAAATTAAATTCTCACACATAAAAAATGTAGAATGAATTCAGTAATAATTTTACAAAAATTGTCCAAATAAATGATACTGTTTCTGAAATTTTCTCTATGCGTAATTTTTTTCTGCCCATTCAAAAATATGAGCCAGAGAGTCTCATCAAACGGTTGAATTTCTAATCCCATGGCACAGTTAAAGTTCATTCATCAATCAGAACCAAAATAATGACAAAACCTCCAAGCCATTAAAGATATAGAGGTGCCAATTATACCGGGTGTAACAGGATCATGGTACACCCACCGTATCTTCGTTAGTTTTGAAGGTAATAGATTGAAATTTGGAATATCCTATATACATAATAAGCGACACTTTTTGACTTATAAATGATTTTTTTTTTCACTTCTGGTTTCGCGGTAAGTGATACCAACTTTCGATTTATAAATAGAACACCCCGCATATTATTACATTTCTGAATTTTGCATAATTTTTTGAATCCAATGATATCACATACGTGACATTTCAAACGTCGAAATTTTTTATAATTTAATTTTTAGTTTTCCATTTAAGTGTGCCATGATGGTTCCGATTTATTCCAATTGACCCGTCTAATACTAGAAAAATCGAAATCCCGTCAAAGATACTAAATTGCGTTTTTTATGAGCAAATAAAGTTCATCGTAATCGTTTTTGGGGCAAAAATCAATTTTTTTCAAATGGAACCATATTGGTACCGTGGTACCATTTATTAGTACTATTAATAAGGAATTTATCCATACCTGGTAAAAAAATGTGCGATCAATACAATCAAACTTACAGCTAAAAGAAAATAAGAAAATGCAATTATTTTGTTCTACTTTAATACTAAAAATGTTACTAAGGTGGCTCTGAAATACAAAAAATTAACACAAAACATTACAAAAATTGTTCGAAATGCTGTACATTAACGTCAATGAACTTCTGAACTCGCTTAGCTGTTTCTTGAAGAACGTTTGCTAATTGCTGGGCCGTTATACTATTAATTGCGCGTCTTACTCGCAACTCCAGGTCTTCGCGGGTTGTGACGGCGGTTGCATAGACAATGTTTTTTAAATGGCTCCAAACAAAGAAATCAAGAGGTGTCAAATCAGGTGAACTTGGATGCCATCGCACAGGACCATTCGTCGAAATTACGTTTTCTTCGAATGCCTGTTCAAGGTAATCACTTACTGAATTATGGGGAGGAGCTCCATCTTGTTGGAAATACATTCCCTGTCGTAAATGGACAGGTTATTCAGTTTAACTATCCTCAATTTCATTTTGCAGAAATCCTAAGTATCTAGCTCCATTCAAGGGTCCTTCAAATATTATTGGACCAATGATTCTACGACCGAGTATTCCAAGCCAAACATTGAAACCGAACCGCACTGGAAAGTTACCCTCCCGCAATAAATTTTGATTTTCTTGTGACCAATACCTTGTATTTTGTCGGTTAAATAATCGCATATTTGTAAACCTAGACTCGTCCGAAAATAAAATCCTTCCCAAAAAAGCATTGTTTTGCTGCACATTAATCTGCAAGATCCAATTGCAATATTCCATCCTACGTTCATAATCATTTTCGTACAGGTGCTGGTAGTAAAGGACCTACAGGCATTCAAAAACATCTCTTATGTAAATTAACACGGGAAAACGCCAAGGTCCATCGTGGACCTTTTACGACGTAAAGGTGAGTTCACACCTTCACGAACACGCAGTGACGATGGTATTGTTAAAGCCTCGAAGTCGTGGAATATTAAGTGGGGCTTTAGCTTCAGCTCGCTGGTCTGCTGTCAGCGTGTGACGTAGTCGAGCTGATCCGTATCAAAGATAAGATTTTTCCAGTACCAAGCGTCAAGTAGTGAAAATGGATTAAATTCATGAAAATAAAATGAAAAAAGATGTCGATGTGTGGGATCGAAGCGCAGCGAACCAGCAATCTTCGGATTACGAAGCGCACGTCTACACAACTAGGCTATGAGACCTCGTTGTGAATGTTTCAATATAAGATGGTTATATAGGGAGGAGGCACATGTTGGGTTGGTAATGAGAGAACAATAGTAATTGTGAATAAATTAATTTGAATTGTTAAAGTGGTATAATAATAAAGATGTTTGGAAAAATAGGAAAAATGGCGGCGGGTAACGGGAGTGTAACGTTTCAACGTGTGATTCCAATGAGGAACGTATACAGGGTGTTTGAAAATATATGATTTAAGAGACAAATCAACAGGGTGTCTCAAAACAGTCATCAATTGAGAGAAAAAACAACAGGGTGTTTTAAAATACATCATTTAAGAGAAAAAATATGGAATGTTGGGTTGGAGACATGAATCATCGCATCATTGGGGCATCACATCATTGTGGCATGCAGGGATTCAGAAGTTTTCGTTTTACGTATACAGGGTGTGTCAAAATACATCATTTAAAAAATAAAAATAAATACAGGGTGCCTCATAAACGTGCATCGTGATGGGGTTTGTCATTTAAGAAAATAATATATACCAGGTGTACCAACGTGCCAGTTGAGACAAAAAATATATACAGGGTGTCTCATAAACGTGCATCGTGACGGGGTCCGTCATTTTTAAAGTGCGATACCAATTCGCTTTCAAGGAATATATCAGAGCCATCTATCGTTCAATATATACATCAATGATATTTTGGATCTGTACGAATCATAAAAAAATAAGCACTTCCGGTTTCAAAAAATTAAGATAGAAGAAAAGTAATAGTAAATTCGGATTACCCACATCGAGGAGACTCCAAATCTGCAATAAAATGGCTACTTCCGGCCCAAACCGGAAATGACACTTCCGGTCGTCCGATTCGGATGATTTTGGCATCAATAGATTCGTTTGGATGTCAACAAACATTTTTAAGCATTTTCCGAGGTCAAAAGGGCATTGGAGGCTATCTCCGTTATTAGTAAAGTTACAGAAACGTGCGGGTACTCTAAGAAGACAACTTTCATGGGAGATCAAGAAAATAATAGAATTTGCGTACGTCAACTACCATAAGGGCCGTAAACCGCACATATTAATGCGTTATGTACTTATTGCTTAAATCTTAGAAGCTGATTCGTAAGTTTAGTGAAATGGGTGTACCAACTCGACATTTATGAGAAAAAAAACATGGCAGCTGTCAAATTTGGTATACCGGATGTCTCAAAATACATCGATTAAGAGAAAAAAACATGGCGGCTGTCAAATTTGGTATACCAGGTGTCTCAAAATACATCGATTAAGAGAAAAAAACATGGCTGATACCATACAGGGTGTACCATCATACTATTTAAGAGAAAAAAACATGGCTGCTGCCATACAAGGGGTACCATCATAGTATTTAAGAGAAAAAAACATGGCTGCTAACATACAGGGTGTACCAACTTGGCATTTGAGAGAAAAAAACATGGCAGCTATGAAAATTGGTATACCGGGTGAACATGAGACAGAGAAAAAAAACATGGCAGCTGTCAAATTGGGTATACAAGATGTCTCAAAATACATCGATTAAGAGAAAAAAAAACATGGTGGCTGGTTGTCAACGTATATACAGGGTGTCCCACAGCGTTTGAGAGAAAAACATGGTGGATCATTAAGAGAAAAAACATGGCTGCATGAGTGATGGAAGAACGCTTCAATGGGCATATGGAGATTCGAAACAACTACTTGCCTATGCAGAGATTGAATTACATCCGACATCTAAATGTGTAATAAGAGGACGTTTGGACCGTTCATTTGGGAAAAAAACATAGCGGAGTCTGATTGGTCAAAGCTCATTATAGTTGTACAGGGACGTCTCACAAATTTTTCCATTTGGGTGAAAAATATATATATACAGGGTGATTCAAAATCCTCAGACTTAAATGTTAAATGGGAAAATGGATCGACGAAAAACTTACCATTGCTGAAAAACATATACCGAGTGTTTCGAAAAAATATCACTGGAAATAGAAAAAGATGCGTAGTCGTTTAGAGTGAAAAAAAAACATGCCCGCCATTTGATATCATCATAAAGGCATTATTTTTGGAAAGTATGTTAGTGCCATTGGGTAGTTGAAGTAATCACCAATAGAATGGTATCTGAAGAGTACAGACAGAAGGTTGAGGATTCTTTCGTTCCAAAAAACAACTAAAATAACAAACGTTAAAATGTGTAAAAAATTTGACGAATTCAGCGGTTTTCACGTTCCAATAAAATGATTAAAATAACAAGCGTTAAAAATTTACTTTTACATGTATTTCTTATGGAGATTTGACATTTCAGAATCGTTCAAAATTATTGTTTTCGCGTCCCAAAAAAACAAGTAAAATTAGAAGCGTTAAAACATGTGAAAAATGCAACGAAAACATGTGTTTTCATGTTCGAAAAAACATATAAAATTTCGAACGCCAAATTACATAAAAAATGCAACGAAAATAGACGTTTTCATGTTCCAAAAAACAACTAAAATTACGAATGCCAAAAATACACTTTTACATGTAATTCTTATGGACAATACGCATTTCAAAATTACTCAAAATGATTGTTTTCGCGTCCCAAAAAACAACTAAAATTTGAAACGCTGAAACACGTAAAAAAATGCTACGAAAATAGACGTTTTCGCGTCCAAAAAAAATGATTGGAATTATAAGCGTTAAAACAAGTAAAAAATCCTATCAAAAAGTACCAGTTATCACACGTATATAGTAAATTTCACTCAATTGCACTTAGCTTTGAGTATTTTGGTGGTTATGCGGCTTCAACTACTTGCACTCAGTTCTGGACGTTTTGTATAAAATTTGAAACGCTGAAACACGTAAAAAATGCAACGAAAATAGACGTTTTCGCTTCCCAAAAAACAAGTAAAATTAGAAGCGTTAAAGCACGTAAAAAATGCAATGAAAATAGAAGTTTACTTGTAGTTGGTGCGGCGATTGCGACGAATGTATGCATACAAGGTGAGATCATCATTGTTGCTGAATGTGGGAACCATCCATAACGTATTATCATAATCCTCCAAGTTGACAACACGTGTAGGTAGGTCCAATTGTTGGAATTTCGCAGTAAGATAGTCACGTTTTTGAAGTCCTCGCACATAAATGACATCAACATCATGTAGATTTTTCTTGAGGATGGCATCCAATTGATGATATTCCACAAAACCGGAGGAATACCGCAATCCGTGAACGTTTCGTTCCAAGAATCAATGAAAAGTCGACCATTTTTCTTCAATAGTTGATGTGTTGAGTGATCTTTGTATCAAGGTTTTTTTGTATACAAATTGATGAGAACGTCAATATACACAAAAAAAATGCGAACAAAATAGACGTTCCTAACGCTCCAAAAAAAATGGTAGATTTAAAAAGCGTTTGAACTCGCAAAAATGTGAACAGAATATACGTTTTACGCGTTTCAAAAAAGATAAAAAATACGAACGTCAATTCACGCAAAAATACGTACAAAAATAGCCGTTTTCGCATTCATTATTACGACGAAAATTAAGGCATACAAAATACACGTTTACATGTATTTCTTATGTAGATTTGACATTTCTAAATTGTTCAAAATGGACGTTATTACACGTTACAAATAAAATAAACGCCAATTCACTCAAATAATATGACCAAAATATTCGTTTATTACATTCAAAATTGGAATTTTAAAAGAGCAATTCACGCAAAAATGAGTATCAACTACATGTTGAGCTTACGTCGTCGACGTAAAAAAGGTAAGAGCTTCGGTCGGTAGCGAATATTTCTATAGAACAATCCATAAAAAAGCATGAGTTTTCGTGATTTCGTGTATGGTGATAGTGGCCACAGAACGGATCTTAGAAGCACAAAACAAAACTCGATTATTACAACCGACGTACTTTCCGTTGAGTTATTATCACATTTCCTGTGAGCGAAAACCCAGAAATGAACATGTTATTCATAGTTATTTTGTGACCAGTACCGGCATCATTTTAAGTATGTGTAGTTTGTAATTCAATATAATATGGATTATGCACAGATGATTTTGAGGTAAGTGGGTTTCAGTTAATCATGTAGCAACGTAGTCTAAAGATGACAATAATTGATCATTCAGTCGAGAAAACATAATTTCAGCAAATATCGTGTTTTATTATTGGAGTTATCACCATTGTGTGGTTTAGGGCGATAGGCGTTTATATTTCATATCTTGAATTTATCCAGGAAATTATTCATTTTACTTCAGTTAGCATCTACAAAAATTTATTTCGTGTTGTCGATTTTCACAATGTTCATTTTGAATAAAGTCCGTTTTGGATACATAAGTCCATTATGATTTTTTTTTTGAGATAGTCAGTTTTATTAAATATAGGGGTTTTTACAAATTATTAGAGTCTAATTTCAAAATAAGATAACATTTTCGCCATATGTGTTTAATTATCTGAAATGTGATTGAGTGGAATTTTCATAAAAGTTTTAGCTGTGAGGCATGGTGACGTCATTATTGGTTAATTGATTATTTTATCTACAATAATTTTTTATATAAACATATATTCATAAATGGGAATCACTCTCAAAAGTACAGCTTTCAAATCAGATAATAAACCTTTATCGGGACATGATACAATATTCGTATAAAAAAATCAAATTCGATGATTTGGATCAAACGAAAAGAACACAAAATATCATGAAAATAGTGGTAATAATTATAAAAGAAATTATGACGACTGTACATAAATTATGTTTGCAGCAGATTTCAAGCTTGACGCGTCAGAAGAAATGAAATGAAACGGGATGAATCAACGAAATTATGAAAATAATAATAATAATAGTAATAAATGTAGAGGTTGAAATAAATATGGAAGGTATCAAATTCGATGATTTGAATGAAACGAAACGACACAAAAAGTTATGAAAATAATGACAATGATAATAAAAATGCGGTCGACGTCATATACCGTAGGCGTCCGACGGGTATCAAGCTTGACGCGTTGGAAGGAACAAAACGATAAGAAATGAAAGGAAGCAAAAATGAATTATTGAAATCATAAAAATAATTGTGATTATGAGAAATAGAGAAAGCGCATAAATTACGCGTTCGACAGGTTTAGAGATCAATGCATTGAACGAAACGTCGCGTCGTGAAAATAATAATAATACTACGAAATATAGAGAACAACAACTAATAACCTATGTGTCTGACTTGACTTGTTGAATAAAACGAATCGCAATGAAACGAAAAGTTAACGTGAAAAATAAAATGCCAACGAGGTTCAAAATGAAAAATTGAGGTTAAAAAAAGTCATGGAACGATGGGAAAAGATGAATTCAAGGAACAGTTTCATGGACATTTCGTAATCACAGCGTTTCTTGAGAGACAATAACATGTAAAAAATAAATGAGACACCAAAGTTGATATTCATTAGATTTGGTTTCAATTAAATAAGTCTCATGCAGTGTGTTAGCAAGAGAGTTTGTAAGAAATAAATCAAAGAGGAGAGAAATTTCAGTAAGCAAGTTTGTTAGAAAGATACCCATCAAAGTCGTTTAATATCCACCAGTTTTCCACTTTGTAAATTCGATAGCTTCGGGGTTTTTTCGAACGTGTTGCAAGAGTATATAATCCTCGCTCCTATATGAAAATGGTGTTTGGTTGCCTATGAGAAGATATCTCTAGAGGGACCAAAAAAATCAGCCCTCTATAAAATACATCAATTCCGTTGCCATTCTTTATTCACATTATTTCCAATGACATCTTGGGCATTTTTCTATAAATTTCATTTAAGTTCTTGTGGAATTCCTCTGAACGTTTTTGATCTGATTTGAGTATTCCTCAAGGAACCATTACATAATCAGACACCAAATTTAACGTGCGGGTGGAAGGATTCATCAGATTGGTATTCAATTCAACTTAATTCAATTCAGGTGTTGTGTTATGTTCCAATTAAGTAAGCTGGTTTGTCGGCGAGATTTCACTGACAAAGACATCAACTTTGACAAAAGATTAGGAGATTCATCAGATTGGTTTTCATCAAACGAAAGGTTCGTGCAGTTTGGTACTATAAAAGTATGTGAGAAATACATCACCAACGAAAGGAATTACTTTAAATGTTAAATATTTTCAAGTGAATCGTATGTTATTGCTTCCCAGTGGAAATGAGCCGAAAGACTTGAGGTAATATCGAGAGGAATATTTTCGACTGAACTATGTATCGATTCAGTTGTAAAGTTTCACCAAAATGAAAAATATATTCAGATCATTTTTGTTGAAATTCCTTATAGCCAAAGCACCATTTACAAACTCACTCAAATAAATAGTTCCAGATGATTTTTGATGACAAATATCTTGGCTGAAAACACTACTACGCATGCCCCGTGTGAATACATATTTTCCTTCGAATTGACAAAAAAATTAAACAATAGTGATCATCGAAAAGGAGTTCAGAATTGGTTTTCTCTTCAAAATTATCTATTGTCAAAAAGTCCACTGCTTGAATAGCTGAAGAGGTAATTCCTTCTATCGAAAAACGGAGTTATACAGCGAATTGGAGTTTTAATAATATTCCTCCAAAAACACTCGAAGACATAGCCTGTGCGGGTGGAAAATGGTTGTAATTATTATTATTTGCCAGGGCGCACCAAGTCGACTTATTCACTTTACAGCTGTAGGAAAACTCGGATAACTTATCCCGCCACCATTACAAAAACGAACATGTGAATTACAAGAACAAAATCAAAAGTATCAAAATATCAATGAGGATTTGAGAATTCAAGCTAAAAGAACCATGTAACAGTTTGTTATTCAAGGATTAGCACAACGGAATATCTAAGAAAATTAGGTAGTTCAGACGAAATATACATGAAGTTGATAGTAGAATAGTTCCAGAATCGTCAAATCAACCAAAAAAAGACTTGTTATGAATATGTGCCAAACCGAAATAACTCTTTGAAGGAAATGCGGGATCACATCATACAACAATATCAAGAAATTCCTCTGGGGAAGAAAGATGCATGACAAAACAATACGGATAGTTGAAATGTGCTAAAAATTTTTCTTTCAAATACACCACTCCGATAATGAGTCTTCGGAACAAAATTCAAGAGTTGCATTATCACCGATGTTACGGCTTTAAGTCTGTCAACCGTACAAAGACAGAAATCGAATGTTTGAGTGAAGAAGACTAACGTAAAAAATATTGGAATAATTGTGAATATTTCTTTCAAGTGTCGAAATTTGAAAGTAATCTCGAGATTTCACGGCTGGGAAGATTATTCTGTTTCAACTCAACAAGCATTGTGGTATATGTTTCAGTGGAGTGAGTTGGTGCATGAGCAAGATTTCATCGACGAAGGCACCAAATTTGATGTGTGTTAGTAGACAAATTTGTGAGAAATATATCACCGACGAGAGAATCTTCTTCAATAAGTATCAAGATGACTTGAAATATTTCCAAGTGACTTGTAAGATTTGTCCGTAGGTAGATTTCATGGGCGGAAAGACAATTCGCTTTCAATTCAACATTGTGTTATGGTTGAAATGTACATATCAAAGTCGGAAGTGAGCTTCTGTTGGTGCGCACGCACACCAACAGAATCTCCTGGCGGCTGTCAAATTCGGTATACCGGGTGAACGAACGCAACATTTAAGAGAAAAAAACATGGCTGCCTGTCAAATGTCATGAGACATAGAAAAAACACAGCTTTTGCTGCTGCTTGTCTCCGTGAAGAATTATACCCCCAATGAAACGTTTTTTCATTGCCTCATTTTCCACCAGACAAGCAGCAGCAAAAGCTGTGTTTTTTCTATGTCTCATGACATTTGACAGGCAGCCATGTTTTTTTCTCTTAAATGTTGCGTTCGTTCACCCGGTATACCGAATTTGACAGCCGCCAGGAGATTCTGTTGGTGTGCGTGCGCACCAACAGAAGCTCACTTCCGACTTTGATATGTACATTTCAACCATAACACAATGTTGAATTGAAAGCGAATTGTCTTTCCGCCCATGAAATCTACCTACGGACAAATCTTACAAGTCACTTGGAAATATTTCAAGTCATCTTGATACTTATTGAAGAAGATTCTCTCGTCGGTGATATATTTCTCACAAATTTGTCTACTAACACACATCAAATTTGGTGCCTTCGTCGATGAAATCTTGCTCATGCACCAACTCACTCCACTGAAACATATACCACAATGCTTGTTGAGTTGAAACAGAATAATCTTCCCAGCCGTGAAATCTCGAGATTACTTTCAAATTTCGACACTTGAAAGAAATATTCACAATTATTCCAATATTTTTTACGTTAGTCTTCTTCACTCAAACATTCGATTTCTGTCTTTGTACGGTTGACAGACTTAAAGCCGTAACATCGGTGATAATGCAACTCTTGAATTTTGTTCCGAAGACTCATTATCGGAGTGGTGTATTTGAAAGAAAAATTTTTAGCACATTTCAACTATCCGTATTGTTTTGTCATGCATCTTTCTTCCCCAGAGGAATTTCTTGATATTGTTGTATGATGTGATCCCGCATTTCCTTCAAAGAGTTATTTCGGTTTGGCACATATTCATAACAAGTCTTTTTTTGGTTGATTTGACGATTCTGGAACTATTCTACTATCAACTTCATGTATATTTCGTCTGAACTACCTAATTTTCTTAGATATTCCGTTGTGCTAATCCTTGAATAACAAACTGTTACATGGTTCTTTTAGCTTGAATTCTCAAATCCTCATTGATATTTTGATACTTTTGATTTTGTTCTTGTAATTCACATGTTCGTTTTTGTAATGGTGGCGGGATAAGTTATCCGAGTTTTCCTACAGCTGTAAAGTCAATAAGTCGACTTGGTGCGCCCTGGCAAATAATAATAATTACAACCATTTTCCACCCGCACAGGCTATGTCTTCGAGTGTTTTTGGAGGAATATTATTAAAACTCCAATTCGCTGTATAACTCCGTTTTTCGATAGAAGGAATTACCTCTTCAGCTATTCAAGCAGTGGACTTTTTGACAATAGATAATTTTGAAGAGAAAACCAATTCTGAACTCCTTTTCGATGATCACTATTGTTTAATTTTTTTGTCAATTCGAAGGAAAATATGTATTCACACGGGGCATGCGTAGTAGTGTTTTCAGCCAAGATATTTGTCATCAAAAATCATCTGGAACTATTTATTTGAGTGAGTTTGTAAATGGTGCTTTGGCTATAAGGAATTTCAACAAAAATGATCTGAATATATTTTTCATTTTGGTGAAACTTTACAACTGAATCGATACATAGTTCAGTCGAAAATATTCCTCTCGATATTACCTCAAGTCTTTCGGCTCATTTCCACTGGGAAGCAATAACATACGATTCACTTGAAAATATTTAACATTTAAAGTAATTCCTTTCGTTGGTGATGTATTTCTCACATACTTTTATAGTACCAAACTGCACGAACCTTTCGTTTGATGAAAACCAATCTGATGAATCTCCTAATCTTTTGTCAAAGTTGATGTCTTTGTCAGTGAAATCTCGCCGACAAACCAGCTTACTTAATTGGAACATAACACAACACCTGAATTGAATTAAGTTGAATTGAATACCAATCTGATGAATCCTTCCACCCGCACGTTAAATTTGGTGTCTGATTATGTAATGGTTCCTTGAGGAATACTCAAATCAGATCAAAAACGTTCAGAGGAATTCCACAAGAACTTAAATGAAATTTATAGAAAAATGCCCAAGATGTCATTGGAAATAATGTGAATAAAGAATGGCAACGGAATTGATGTATTTTATAGAGGGCTGATTTTTTTGGTCCCTCTAGAGATATCTTCTCATAGGCAACCAAACACCATTTTCATATAGGAGCGAGGATTATATACTCTTGCAACACGTTCGAAAAAACCCCGAAGCTATCGAATTTACAAAGTGAAAAACTGGTGGATATTAAACGACTTTGATGGGTATCTTTCTAACAAACTTGCTTACTGAAATTTCTCTCCTCTTTGATTTATTTCTTACAAACTCTCTTGCTAACACACTGCATGAGACTTATTTAATTGAAACCAAATCTAATGAATATCAACTTTGGTGTCTCATTTATTTTTTACATGTTATTGTCTCTCAAGAAACGCTGTGATTACGAAATGTCCATGAAACTGTTCCTTGAATTCATCTTTTCCCATCGTTCCATGACTTTTTTTAACCTCAATTTTTCATTTTGAACCTCGTTGGCATTTTATTTTTCACGTTAACTTTTCGTTTCATTGCGATTCGTTTTATTCAACAAGTCAAGTCAGACACATAGGTTATTAGTTGTTGTTCTCTATATTTCGTAGTATTATTATTATTTTCACGACGCGACGTTTCGTTCAATGCATTGATCTCTAAACCTGTCGAACGCGTAATTTATGCGCTTTCTCTATTTCTCATAATCACAATTATTTTTATGATTTCAATAATTCATTTTTGCTTCCTTTCATTTCTTATCGTTTTGTTCCTTCCAACGCGTCAAGCTTGATACCCGTCGGACGCCTACGGTATATGACGTCGACCGCATTTTTATTATCATTGTCATTATTTTCATAACTTTTTGTGTCGTTTCGTTTCATTCAAATCATCGAATTTGATACCTTCCATATTTATTTCAACCTCTACATTTATTACTATTATTATTATTATTTTCATAATTTCTTTGATTCATCCCGTTTCATTTCGTTACTTCTGACGCGTTGAGCTTGAAATCTGCCGCAAGCATAATTTATTAACAGCCTTCTATACTGTATAATATGATGTCTTCTACATTTTTTATTATTATCATCATTATTTTCTTGATTTTTTGTGTCGTTTCATCGTTTCATCCAAATCGTTGAATTTGATCCCTTCCATAAGTATATTTCAATGCGCTGACCTCTATATTTATTACTATTATTATTTTCATAATTTCGTTGATTCATCCCGTTTCATTTCATTTCTTCTGACGCGTCAAGCTTGAAATCTGCTGCAAACATAATTTATGTACAGTCGTCATAATTTCTTTTATAATTATTACCACTATTTTCATGATATTTTGTGTTCTTTTCGTTTGATCCAAATCATCGAATTTGATTTTTTTATACGAATATTGTATCATGTCCCGATAAAGGTTTATTATCTGATTTGAAAGCTGTACTTTTGAGAGTGATTCCCATTTATGAATATATGTTTATATAAAAAATTATTATAGATAAAATAATCAATTAACCAATAATGACGTCACCATGCCTCACAGCTAAAACTTTTATGAAAATTCCACTCAATCACATTTCAGATAATTAAACACATATGGCGAAAATGTTATCTTATTTTGAAATTAGACTCTAATAATTTGTAAAAACCCCTATATTTAATAAAACTGACTATCTCAAAAAAAAAAAATCATAATGGACTTATGTATCCAAAACGGACTTTATTCAAAATGAACATTGTGAAAATCGACAACACGAAATAAATTTTTGTAGATGCTAACTGAAGTAAAATGAATAATTTCCTGGATAAATTCAAGATATGAAATATAAACGCCTATCGCCCTAAACCACACAATGGTGATAACTCCAATAATAAAACACGATATTTGCTGAAATTATGTTTTCTCGACTGAATGATCAATTATTGTCATCTTTAGACTACGTTGCTACATGATTAACTGAAACCCACTTACCTTAAAATCATCTGTACTTTTAAACATAATCCATATTATATTGAATTACAAACTACACATACTTAAAATGATGCCGGTACTGGTCACAAAATAACTATGAATAACATGTTCATTTCTGGGTTTTCGCTCACAGGAAATGTGATAATAACTCAACGGAAAGTACGTCGGTTGTAATAATCGAGTTTTGTTTTGTGCCTCTAAGATCCGTTCTGTGGCCACTATCACCATACACGAAATCACGAAAACTCATGCTTTTTTATGGATTGTTCTATAGAAATATTCGCTACCGACCGAAGCTCTTACCTTTTTTACGTCGACGACGTAAGCTCAACATGTAGTTGATACTCATTTTTGCGTGAATTGCTCTTTTAAAATTCCAATTTTGAATGTAATAAACGGATATTTTGGTCATATTATTTGAGTGAATTGGCGTTTATTTTATTTGTAACGTGTAATAACGTCCATTTTGAACAATTTAGAAATGTCAAATCTACATAAGAAATACATGTAAACGTGTATTTTGTATGCCTTAATTTTCGTCGTAATAATGAATGCGAAAACGGCTATTTTTGTACGTATTTTTGCGTGAATTGACGTTCGTATTTTTTATCTTTTTTGAAACGCGTAAAACGTATATTCTGTTCACATTTTTGCGAGTTCAAACGCTTTTTAAATCTACCATTTTTTTGGAGCGTTAGGAACGTCTATTTTGTTCGCATTTTTTTTGTGTATATTGACGTTCTCATCAATTTGTATACAAAAAAACCTTGATACAAAGATCACTCAACACATCAACTATTGAAGAAAAATGGTCGACTTTTCATTGATTCTTGGAACGAAACGTTCACGGATTGCGGTATTCCTCCGGTTTTGTGGAATATCATCAATTGGATGCCATCCTCAAGAAAAATCTACATGATGTTGATGTCATTTATGTGCGAGGACTTCAAAAACGTGACTATCTTACTGCGAAATTCCAACAATTGGACCTACCTACACGTGTTGTCAACTTGGAGGATTATGATAATACGTTATGGATGGTTCCCACATTCAGCAACAATGATGGCATCTCACCTTGTATGCATACATTCGTCGCAATCGCCGCACCAACTACAATTTCAGCTTCCGAAACGTAGATATTCTTTACAAATGCCTGTCATATATTACCGAAATGAAAATGCCTAAATTTTGTATTCAAGATGTTTGAATTTTTTACCCTATCCTACAATACCAACATTTCATTATGTATACTTATAAGTTAGGTTGGCTGAGCGGTCTAAGGCGTTGTGGCGTTAAGTTGCGATTCCCGAAAGGGAGCGTGGGTTCAAATCCCACACCTAACATCCTTTTCGATTCATCTATCTAACTTCACTTTATGAAAATTCACTATACAAACTGATAACTAAATGGTAATTTTTAATATTAAATACAAAGCGCCCAGAACTGAGTGCGAGTAGTTGAAGCCTCATAACCACCAAAATACCCAAAGCTAAGTGCAATTGAGTAAAATTTACTATATAAGTGTGATAACTGGTACTTTTTGATGGGATTTTTTACTTGTTTTAACGCTTATAATTTTACTCGTTTTTTTGGGACGCGAAAACGTCTATTTTCGTTGCATTTTTTACGTGTTTCAGCGTTTCAAATTTTAGCTGTTTTTTGGGACGCGAAAACGATCATTTTGTGCAATTTTGAAATGCCTATTGTCCATAAGAATTACATGTAAAAGTGTATTTTTGGCGTTCGTAATTTTAGTTGTTTTTTGGAACACGAAAACGCATGTTTTCGTTACATATTTTATGTAATTCGGCGTTCGAAATTTTATATGTTTTTTCGAACATGAAAACACATGTTTTCGTTGCATTTTATACGTGTTTTAACGCTTCTAATTTGTTTTTTCGAACATGAAAACACATGTTTTCGTTGCATTTTTTACGTGTTTTAACGCTTCTAATTTTACTTGTTTTTTGGGACGCGAAAACATCTATTTTCGTTGCATTTTTTAAGTGTTTTAACGCTTCTAATTTTACTTGTTTTTTTGGGAAGCAAATACGATAATTTTGAACGATTCTGAAATGTCAAATCTCCATAAGAAATACATGGAACGTGAAACCGCTGAAATCGTCAAATTTTTTACACATTTTAGCGTTTGTTATTTTAGTTGTTTTTTGGAACGAAAGAATCCTCAACCTTCTGTCTGTACTCTTCAGATACCATTCTATTGGTGATTACTTCAACTAACGAATGGCACTACTATAATGAGCTTTGACCAATCAGACTCCGCTATGTTTTTTTTTCCCAAATGAACGGTCCAAACGTCCTCTTATTACACATTTAGATGTCGGATGTAATTCAATCTCTGCATGGGCAAGTAGTTGTTTTGAATCTCCATATGTCCATTGAAGCGTTCTTCCATCACTCATGCAGCCATGTTTTTTCTCTTAATGATTCATCATGTTTTTTTTTCTCAAACGTTGTAGGACACCCTGTATATACGTTGACAACCAACCACCATTTATTTTTTCTCTTAATCGATGTATTTTGAGACATCCTGTATACCAAATTTGACAGCTGCCATGTTTTTTTCTCTGTCTCATGTCATTTGACAAACAGCCATGTTTTTTTCTCTTAAATGTTGCGTTGGTTCACCCGGTATACCAATTTTCATAGCTGCCATGTTTTTTTCTCTTAAATGCCAAGTTGGTACACCCTGTATGGTAGCAGCCATGTTTTTTCTCTTAAATACTATGATGGTACACCCTGTATGGCAGCAGCCATGTATTTTTTCTCTTAATCGCTGTATTTTGAGACATCCTGTATACCAAATTTGACAGCTGCCATGTTTTTTTTTCTCTGCCTCATGTCATTTGACAATCAGCCATGTTTTTTTCCCTTAAATGTTGCGTTGGTTCACCTGGTATACCAATTTTCATAGCTGCCATGTTTTTTTCTCTTAAATGCCAAGTTGGTACACCCTGTATGGTAGCAGCCATGTTTTTTTCTCTTAAATACTATGATGGTACCCCCTGTATGGCAGCAGCCATGTTTTTTTCTCTTAAATACTATGATGGTACACCCTGTATGGCATCAGCCATGTTTTTTTTTTCTCTCTTAATCGATGTATTTTGAGACTCCCGGTATACCAAATTTGACAGCCGCCATGTTTTTTTCTATAATCGATGTATTTTGAGACATCCGGTATACCAAATTTGACAGCTGCCATGTTTTTTTCTCATAAATGTCGAGCTGGTACACCCATTTTACTAAACTTACGAATCAGCTTCTAAGATTTAAGCAATAAGTACATAACGCATTAATATGTGCGGTTTACGGCCCTTATGGCAGTTGACGTACGCAAATTCTATTATTTTCTTGATCTCCCATGAAAGTTGTCTTCTTAGAGTACCCGCACGTTTCTGTAACTTTACTAATAACGAAGATAGCCTCCTATGCCCTTTTGACCTCGGAAAATGCTTAAAAATGTTTCTTGACATCCAAACGAATCTATTGATGCCAAAATCGTCCGAATCGGACGACCGGAAGTGATATTTCCGGTTTGGACCGGAAGTAGCCATTTTATTGCAGATTTGGACTCTCCTCTATGTGGGTAATCTGAATTTACTATTACTTTTCTTCTATCTTAATTTTTTGAAACCGGAAGTGCTTATTTTTTGATGATTCGTACAGATCCAAAATATCATTAATGTATATATTGAACGACAGATGGCTCTGATGTATTCCTTGAAAACGAATTGGTATCGCACTTTAAAAATGACGGACCCCATTACGAAAACATTGTGAATCCTCCATACCCCCAATGGCACGTGTTTTCTTTGACAGCGGGGGCCATATTTTTTTTTGTTTACATCATTTATTGGTACACCCTGTATAGCTTTTGACAAAAAGACCCCATGTTTTTTTTTCTGTCAAATGATAAATGTTTTTCTCCTAATTAACTGTTTTGAAACACCCTGTATACCATTTACCGAGCAGCCGCCATGTTTTTTCCTCTTGAATAACATGATGGTACACCCTGTATACCATTTGATAACCGACCGCCATGTTTTTTCTTTAACTAATCTTTTTGCAAATGACAGTTGACAGATAAATGTAAACACACTCTCATCGAGAAAATGTCGGATGTAATCCATTCTCTGTATGGGCAAGTAGTTGTTTCAAATGTGTGTGTCGTCCCATGATGTGTGTTGACCAATCAGGCGCAGCCATCTTTTTTTCTCTCATACTTGTTTTTTCTATAATTCTATTTTCTCAAACATCATTATTATTATTCTAATTATTTCATCTATAATTGTTCTCCGCGCTGGGTACTGGCAACCTCGTTATCTCTACGGCGGATCAGCTCGACTACGTCACACACTGACGGCAGAGCAGCGAGCGCGTGACCTTGAATTCGCCAATTTTCGCTAATTCTGAGCTTGGCGTTTTCCCGTGTTAATTTACATAAGAGATGTTTTAGAAGTGTCATAGATACTTTACTATCCGGGACTCGTCGTGATGGCGCATTCGCCATTTCAGTCGAAGAAACCCCGGAAAAACCCACAACACTATCAGAGTTCAGATCATCAACTTGTTCATAGAAAATGACCAACGCTCCTCGGGAGATGAAATAATCCCCATTTGAAAGAACATGGAAGTCATCGAAGACATCACACATACACGCATACAAAAATGCTTCTCTTCAACTAAGAACTTTCCATAATGATTACAATAATAATACTATACTCATGGTGACAATGGCAATATGGAAATGATTGTTCCGTAACAATAGATACATTCAGAGTCGACTTCCTACTCATTATACTTGGCATTGACCACCATTGTGCTTAACACAGAATTATCTTGTAATGTAAGTAACTTCTCATTAACTTTAGCAAATTCTTAAATATTCCAACTTTATTTAATTTCTATAGCAGAATATCGTAGTCAACTTCATCAATAGCTCTCTTAAAATCCGTAAATATAGTATCAAGTTGGCTCTTTGATTCCAATGTATTGTATGCATAATTGGTCAAAATCAGTAGATTGGTATTGGTTAATTTATTGGTACAAACCCGTGATGTTCTTCCGTGATATGTATTTTTGCACAGTGGAATATTCGTGTATAAATAATTTGCTCCTATCATTTGGCCAGAACACACATTATGGAAATTCGATAATTTTCGATGTCGCTTTTTCTACCACTCTTAAAAGGTGTTATGGCAGTTTTCCACGTCTCTGGAAAAACACTGAACTTGATGATGAGGTTAAATATGTGCAGGAGTGGTATTTTTACCCAATCACTACAGGCTTTCAGAATGTATGGGGGAATTTCACCAATACCAGCTGCTTTCTCTGGTTTCAGCTTTTTTTGCATTTTCAAAATCTGATTCACTTATTCATATAATTGCAAAATATTTATATATTGCAAACACTATTTACCATATCAACATCAGTAATGAAATTTGAATCATATCCCGACTTAATCGTATCATGAACAGATGAAAATGAATTTGCAAATTCACCAGCTGTATTTTCGTCTTTAACTTCATCATTTTTATAACTAAAGTTTCCAAAAGTCGACGATCTTTTACTTTTATTAACATAATTCCAGAATTGATTCACATCGGTTATTAATTCGTCCTCTATACCTCTGTAACATATTCTTTAGCTTTCAACCTAACCAAATTTTTTAAGCTTTTTCTCAATTCTTTATACCTTTCTTCATGATAGTGATACTAATCGTAATTTTCTAAAGGTGTTTTTTGTTTCAATAATTCTTTGACATGTTTATTAAACCAAATAGAAAAACTTTTGTCGTGTCGGATATTGGTATTTTTGGGCACGCATTCATCCATATGATATAAATTTCATTTACAGCTGTTTTCACAGTATTTTCAGATAAAAGACTATCCCAATCAGAATCTCTAACTCGTTCGCTTGACAAAAGAAAATTGGATTTTTTGTAAATAAATCTTGAATCAACTGAAAGTTCGTTCAAACATTCTTTTTCACGATGAACTTTTAAAGTGATTTCCAATTCAGTATGATAAATGTCCTCCTTGACAAATGATAAAAAAATCCTTTGCACTGTAGAATTGTTTATGTTACCTCCATAGGTGATTATCAAGCCTAGTATTTACCCCTGAAAATTAGAAATGTCGTTATGTAATTGAAAAGAATTGAAATCTGTGGAATCAGGCAAAATTGCAAGTTTTTCGCTAACAGTTGGGTAATTTAAGATTCTACCTGTTATTTCAGGAATATTCCATGTGTGAGATGATCATTTATAAAGGATACCACTAGATAAATGAGTTTCGTTAGGTAGTGGTAATTATTCAGTGGCTTATTTTGATATTGATGGCGTGTTCATGAGTACTTGAGCATTCAAAATTGAAGATTAACGCCAACTCCTACCTTCACACAATGTTCTTTGAACATTGCACGATTCACTTCTCGTGTGAAATTGAAGCTAACAAAATCCTGCTTATTGTCAAAATAATTCTACACATCTCCATCGACTATCAGTGATGGACAATTTCGTATGAAAGAAAGCTTATTGCATATTCCCGATGAAACATCAACTCCATAAACTCTGTGAAGAGAACTTCTTTGGACAAAACATCAGAAGATATTGAATTTGAAAATCAATTATATCAAAAAAACTCATTTCAACGCATTCGAGCCAGTCAAAGGAGGCTATCGAAAAATAAAAGACTTGAGAATACAAAGAAAAATCGATTCCGTTTGGTCGAGTTTGATTAAATTCACCAAGAATAGCATCCTCAATTCACCGTCCTGTAGTCACAGGAACTTCAATCCCAGCATCAAACGCAACACCACTGGAAATGGACTTTCGTTTAGATATCTTGTCGCCGTTGTTTTTGATTTGAGAGACAGTGTCGATCAAAAATCGCGACGCTCAAACACCTATTGGCATTTCATGCTAAGCGATACGCACTCTGGTGGCTTTAATGTAAACTAGTTTCTGCGACATTGTTTTCTAACCACACTTTCGTATCGTTTGTTTACCATTGATTTTTTATGAATATAGACCCTTTCTTTGAACCGTTTTTATTTCATCTTAATTTAGTGATGAGAAATTGTCTTTTTATAAGTAAAGCGACCCTCCCGGTCTTATAATGGCGTCTTACAATGGTTATTGTTCTGTGCCACATTGCAATTCCTAGGCCAAAAGAAATTAACTTTTCAAAGATATCCCGAGGAAAAGGACCCAAAGGTTTATTTTGAAACGGAGATGAGACGAGAATTAATCTCAAGAAGAAAAGCCTGGATATTAAAGTTTCGGATTGGCAAACCAATAAGCAAATTTATGAAAGTGTGTTCGCTCTATTTTAAGCAAGAAGATTATATTAACAAAGGTAGGTAAGGTATCTTGTTTTTATTGACTTATTTACATTTGCATAATTTTAATATAACCGTTTATAATTCTGAGTTCTCCACTCAGTTGATGAGGCTTGGATTGCAGAGCGCTTGTCTGGAGACAGAGGCATACACTTTTGTCACTGAAGAGTTCCATTTATTTTTTCCATATAATATTATATGGTCTGCATTGAGGACTTATTCACCTTCTACTACACACCGAGAACTTTCGGTCCCTTCAACATACCTCAGAAATTCCAATAAACCTAATTTTATTTGGGTCATTTGTCTTCGATTATAAGAAGACCATTGAAGTATTTTATCACTGGCTTTTTTCTAACAAGGTAACAATTAACACCTTAACACTAATCCTTATACCAATAATCATTTATTTAAATGAACATTAATAAAAGGTAAAAATCATCGAAATCACAGTTTTAACAATGTTTAAAGGGCCTAAACCACGCTTCAAATACTCAATACACGAAATAAACAAAGTAAACAATGAAATCTATATGGAAGAAAAAGTAAGGTTATAAATTAATGTCGTAGAAAGTACTTCATTGTCCGCCGCCGGTAGCGCTACAATCTTAATTTGAAATCCCAATCCGGTTGTTGAATTGGAATTTTCTGTAAAGCCCGCTACTTTTCTGTCCAGTGAGCATAAATATCCCAGGGAGGTTTTGAGATGTTCCAAAAATGTGGGCAAGCCAATGTTTCTTTGAGGCGTAATATGTACTTCCCCAAGAGGACTCTGAAGGATATTCAATTTTTGTTTTTATTCTTCTGTGGTGTTTTCTTAATACATGTAGGAATGTATCGGCGGTGTGCACAAAATGTTATCGTGTGGATTTTTTCACTTGGCAACAACATAGTTTATCTTCGAGACGTTCACCGAGAATACAGGGTGTCCCAACGAAAACATTCCACACGGATTTACTGGGAAATGACAAATTATTTTCGGAAACGCTGAAACACGTCGATTTTGATTTCTAGGGGGACACATGTCAGTGATGAATTTAGTCACGCAACTTCATCCCCCTGACAGGGGCGGCTACCCCATTGCGAATCATCATAGGGAACTTGGGTCGAGTGATACATCATCTTAAATCTCTCGTCATTCTCTATCCAAACGTTTATATTTGTTCAAAATCGAATGACTGGTAATTGAGATTAGTGTGGTAATAGGTTTAATTTAAATAATCAATATCGTATCTGTTCTTATCGAAATTCAATTCATTAATTGCTCGAAATGAGCCCCTCCTACCTCCATACAATGATAAAGTCTACTTTCGAAACTATTACGAACGTTTTCCAATACTTCTGGAGTTATTCTGCGGCACTCGTTTACAATTCGACCACGTAGATCCTCTAGTGACTCTGGCGGAGTTGCAAAAACTTTGGTTTTGAGATGCCCCCATAAAAAATAATCCAAGGGGTTGAGGTCCGGTGATCTAGCTGGCCACTCAATTGGTCCTCGTCGCCCTATCCAATGATTGGTATATCGTTCATCCAGAAAGTTTCTAACCGCCACTGCATAGTGAGGTGGTGCTCCATCTTGTTGAAAATGGAGATTGTCTTCCGAATAATCTCCATCGTTTTCGATAATATCCGTTATCATGGGATCGATGGCATTCTCAAGAAGATGTAAATACATTTGTCCATTCAAATTATCATCTATAAAAAGTGGTCCAATAATATTTTTGCCAAAAATACCACACCAAACATTCAACTTCTGCGGAGTTTGTGTGTGGACCTCACGTATTAACCTGGGATTGGTATCGCTCCAGTAGCGGCAATTGTGACGTTTCCATTAACAAAAAATTTACTCTCGTCTGAAAAACAAATATTGAAGAGCAAATTGGGATTTGTTCTCAGACGCTCAGACATTTCCTCACAAAACTGTTGATGTCTGTCAAAATCGTCTTCGTTCAGTTCATGTACAAGTTTCAGTTTGTATGGATGGAATCGATGTGACTTGAAATTCTCTTAATACTCGATCGCGCTACACCTGACGCGTCAGCCAAGCTTCGAAAACTTTGAGTAGGATCCATAGCCACGTGTCCCAAAACCGCTACCTCAACAGCCTCGTTCCTTATCAGACGTTCAGGATGATGTTTCTGGTTTCCCACAGACCCAGTTCTTTCGAATTTCTCAATCAACGTTTGAACATAGGTATGAGATGCATTTTTCCCTGGATGCCTTGTATTGAAAATTCTAGCTGCAGCTCTTAGACGATCATCATTTTTGTAGTAAAGTTTCACTAACTCAATTCGTTCTTCTAATGCGTAAATCATTGTCAGGCAGAAACTTAACTCACAGAATACAAATCAAATGATATTTCCATAAGAATCATGCGAACTGTGAATTCATGCTGAGAACATACACGCAGGAGAACCATAAAAAACAGGTATTTTTTGTCTATGAAAAAGTCAACAGAACAAAAACTAAGAAATATGCTTTCCGGGCTTCAGTGCCGTGGTCGGTTCACCTCTGTGGAGGAGGTTCCTTTGGACGTTTCGCTCACAATTGGGGTGGGCATCTTCCGCTTGTAATGTTGTATTCGCGAATAGCAACATAAAACTAATACTTGGTTGAAAGATCTTCGCAATTAATAGTCCCAGCCTGGCTACTTACTTTGTTTTGACTAATTTGTTTTCGTTTTTCGTGGGGTGACTGGGTTACCTGACCGGATGGGATGTTGCCATTGTCTATCTGTCCACGCATTGAGTCTTAAAATAGTTCATAAATTGAATTTGAATAGGAACAGGTAAGATAATGACTATTTACATTGAACCTGTCAACAACACTAATTTCAATTACCATTCATTCGATTTTGAAAAAATTATAGACGTTTGGATAGAGAATAAAGAGAGCTTTAAGATGATGTATCACTCGACCCACGTTCCCTATGATGAATCGCAAGGGGGTAGCCGCCCCCGTCAAGGGGATGAAGTTGCTCAACTAAATCCATTACTAACATGTGTCCCCCTAGAAATTATAATCGACCTGTTTTCGCGTTTCCGAAAATAATTTGTCATTTCCCAGTAAATCCGGGTGGAAAGTTTTCGTTGGGACACCCTGTATATCTACTGGTCGCACAATCGCAAATGTGATCTGTTTGATATTGACGGAGGGTTTCTAGTTTTTACCTCATTTTGAATCTCGCAAAAGTAATAATAAATTAGTGATTTTAGAGTGAAGTGAGGTGAATACATTCAGTAATCAAGTTGATCACGTACTGCAAAGTTAGTATTGAATGGTAGTTTTTTACCTGTTAAGTTTTGAACGGTTGGACGTGCAAACAAAACAAAAACCATTTTTAATATGAATAGTCTGTAGAATAAGAACTCATAAGAAAAACATTTGGGTCACAGGACGATAATCATACTCAGCAGTTTTTGTACCTACATATCGGCATGAAGTGCCAACCTGCTCTTTATAAGAGTTAGTTAAATGTATGGACCCGCCCATTTTTCTCAGTTGATATCAGGGGTTATCGAAAAAAAGTTCGGATAAAGGGTATGTCACTCTGCACCTTTCTATGAATTCAAATATGTTTTAAATATGCCATTGGTGGAGTAGTGACGTCATCGGCATTTTTTTTAATGGAACCATATGTCATGTTTAGTATCGTTATAAAGCTTGTTTTTTTTCTCATTTCAGTAGTACTGATATTATTTCAACTCTCTTGATAGGTACAGTGTGTTTCGTATTTTTGTGCCCACCTCTGTAATTCACTTACCTATTGCTTAATTTGTTCAAAATTTTTCTCAAGCATAGAAGGTAGCCAGGTAGATATTTTGAGCGATTTGGCAATTTGATTCAGACAGTGGCGTCCGTAAGGTTTTATAAAAAATTATTATTTATGTGCTACATTGACAGTTGTTTCATTAAAAAATTCCGCTTACGATGTTAACAATTAACGCCTCCTAAAATGAGTAATGGTTATAGTATATTTTCAAAATTTACCTCATGTCATTCGAAACATCATTTTTTATCTCAGATCGCGGGTTCAAATGAAAAATTAGTGTTCAGGACTAATGAATGAGTAAATGAAATAGCCGCTCTACATATGTTGTCCTTTTCATTTAAGAAATAGTAATATTTTGAACTATTGAAACAAATGAATATATCTGTTTTTTTCTTTTGGTTACCTTCTATTTAGGAAAAATTCAGGATTAGAGCACTTCAATTATTCTGGAATGAAATTTTCTTTTGACATTTTTCTACAGAAAAATTACTAAAAATGTTCTTCCAAATATAAGCATCTGAGAAACTTATACATACCTACGTACGCCACTGTCTAATTCAAATTGCAATATCGCTCAGTATATCCAACTGGCTACATTTCTCGATTGAAAAAAATTTTGAGCAAATTAAGCAATTAATAGGTAAGTGAATTACAGAGATGGACACAAAAATACGAAACACAATGTACCTATCGAGAGATTTCGAATAATATTGGTACTACGGAAATGAGGAAAAGGCATGACATATGGTTCCATTTAAAAAAAATGTCGATGACGTACCTTTTTCACCAATGGCAAATCTAAAAAGTTGCAGAGTGAAATACCCTCCAACTTTCATTCAAACTTCTTTTCGATATCTTTCATATCACCTGTGAAAAATGGGCGGGTCCATACATTTGACTAACTCTGCATATATTAAACACACTGAGTCAGCAGTGATGGATGAGACAAAGAAGAATAAATTTTTGTTGATATTCCTACAGTAATTGCTTCATAGAGGGGGCAGCGAAGCACATCAAATTAAAAATTTGTTTGACGTACAAACATGAAACAAAAACCATTTTGAATGGTATCACCGGTACTACTTTTAGAAATAAAAGACATTGTGATTGCTTGCTAGAGGGGGGGCATCAATTTCAATTTCAAAAGGCTTGGAGGGTCAGGTGACACATCGTTGAAAAGATAATTTAATTATCTTTTCAACCATCTAAATTTTTTAATTTTTCACTAATATTGTGTTCACCATATGCACTCGAAATATCAAGTACTAGTGCGGTTCTGAATATTACCACTATCTCGATAAATTTGAACGGTTCGATGGAAACAATGGAACGAAAAATATTCTGAATTGTATTATCAATACTAATTTATGAGAGGAGATGCATTAGTCCAAGCAATAGAGAAAAGTGCGTGCAAAAATTAATATCCCAAAAAGAAATATATGAGCGTATAGGATATTGAAATTCAGCATGAGTTTCTATTTCATGCGACTCGATCGTGATTACAGAACATAACCTAAAAAATTGGCAAAGTTGCGAAAAGCGGTTTATTGTTGATGATTAAAAAACTACAGCTCCGATCAAAAAAAAGTCAAATTTGGACATTGTCGGTATTAAAAAGATCTATCAATTAAATGACCTAAAATTTTTTGATATCATTGACACTTTTCGAGTAATATCGGAAACACCGTGAAAAATCGGGTTTTCTATAACTCAATAACTGTAAGGAATTGAAACTTGTTACTTACCGTTATCTGTAGCCTACGACAAGCCAAAAAAGTATTTTTATGAAAAATTGATAAATATTGATTATATTTCAAAATACCGGGTGTAACAGGATCATGGTACACCCCCCGTATCTCCGTTAGTTTCAAAGGTAATAGATTGAAATTTGGGATATCTCATATACATAATAAGCGGCACTTTTTGACTTATAAATGATTTTTTTTCACTTCCGGTTTCGCCGGAAGTGATACCAACTTTCGATTTTTAAATAGAACACTATGTATATTATTACATTTCTGAAATCTGCATAATTTTCTGAATCCAATGATACCACATAAGTGACATTTCAAACGTCGAAATTTTTTATAGTTCAATTTTTAGTTTTCCATTTAAGTGTGCCATGATGGTTCCGATTTATTCCATTTGACCCGTCTAATACTAGTAAAATCGAAATCCCATCAAAAATACTAAATTGCGTTTTTTATGAGCAAATAAAATTCATCGTAATCGTTTTTGGGGTAAAAATCAATTTTTTCAAATGGAATCATATTGGTACCGTGGTACCATTTATTAGTACTATCAACAAGGAATTTATCCATACCTGGTAATAAAATGTACGATCAATACAATCAAAATTACAGCTAAAAGAAAATAAGAAAATACAATTATTTTGTTCTACTTTAATACTAAGAAGTTACTAAGGTGGCTTTGAAAACAATGAAATTATTTCTTCAGATTGTCAAATAAATATTTGTTGGTTAATAGGTGTTTTTATTGTATACCTATTGGAAAAGTCTTTACATTTGTTGTTATTTTTGTTCAAAATGTCGCACATTTACACAAGGGATGAAAAAGTGGAGATGTTAATTATTTATGGAGAATGTATGAAAAATGCCGTTGCGGCTAGAAACCTTCATGCCGACCGATATCCTGATAGACAATGTCCAGCGAGAAATTATCTTAATCGTCTTGAAAATCAATTCCGAAGAGGAACCATGATCCCGAGGAAAACGTTATCATTGACGAAGGAACGGAAATTAATGTTTTAGCTCGAATAGAAGTTGATAAGACTGTTTCTTTAAAGCAAATTGGGTTCGAATTGGAAATTAGTCACCTAACGGTAAGCCGAATCTTGCACAAACATAATTATAAATCTTTCAAATGTCAATTGCACCAGCACCTGTACGAAAATGATTATGAACGTAGGATGAAATATTGCAATTGGATCTTGCAGAATAATGTGCAGCCAAACAATGCTTTTTTGGGAAGGATTTTATTTTCGGACGAGTCTAGGTTTACAAATATGGGATTATTTAACCGACAAAATACAAGGTATTGGTCACAAGAAAATCAAAATATATTGCGGGAGGGTAACTTTCAACTGCGGTTCGGTTTCAATGTTTGGCTTGGAATACTCGGTCGTAGAATCATTGGTCCAATAATATTTGAAGGACCCTTGAATGGAGCTAGATACTTAGGATTTCTGCAAAATGAAATTGAGGACAGTTTAACTGAATTACCTGTCTATTTACGACTGGGAATATATTTCCAACAAGATGGAGCTCCTCCCCATAATTCAAGAACAGTAAGTGATTACCTTGAACAGACATTCGAAGAAAACGTAATTTCGACGAAGGGTCCTGTGCGATGGCCTCCAAGGTCACCTGATTTGACATCTCTTGATTTCTTTGTTTGGGGCCATTTAAAAAAACATTGTGTATGCAACCGCCGTTACAACCCGCGACGACCTGGAGTTGCGAATAAGACGCGCAATTAATAGTATAACGGCCCAGCAATTAGCAAACGTTCTTCAGAAGTGCATTGACGTTAATGGACAGCATTTCGAACAATTGTTGTAATGTTTTGTGTTAAATTTTGTATTTCTAAGCCACCTTAGTAACTTCTTAGTATTAAAGTAGAACAAAATAATTGTATTTTCTTATTTTCTTTTAGCTGTAATTTTGATTGTAGTGATCGCACATTTTATACCAGGTATGGATAAATTCCTTATGAATAGTACTAATAAATGGTACCACGGTACCAATATGGTTCCATTTGAAAAAATTAAGTTTTACCCCAAAAACGATTATGATGAATTTTATTTGCTAGTAGTATTAGTAGTATTAGACGAGTCAATTGGAATAAATCGGAACCATCATGGCACACTTAAATGAAAAACTAAAAATCAAATTATTAAAAATTTCGACGTTTGAAATGTCACTTATGTGGTATCATTGGATTCAGAAAATTATGCAGATTTCAGAAATGTAATAATATACAGAGTGTTCTATTTAAAAATCGAAAGTTGGTATCACTTCCGGCGAAACCGGAAGTGAAAAAAAATCATTTATAAGTCAAAAAGTGCCGCTTATTATGTATATGATATATTTCAAATTTCAATCTATTACCTCCAACACTAACGAAGATACGGGGGTGTACCATGATCCTAATACACCCGGTATATGAAGTTTTCTCAAAAAATATGCTTTCTCAATATGGCTACTCTTGTTCGGAGAATGATGCTACAGCAACGATTCATGGCTCATTTTTTTCTGTAAGAGTTTTTCTTTAATATTATCGAATAAGTATATTGATTTTTTCAATTTTAAGGGTAAAAAATGACTAAAAAAATTGGACAATTTTTTTACATGTTTTTTCTAAATACATTGCTTAATTTTGTTTCTATATAAATAACTTTTATGAAAATTGATTCCTAGCATGATTTCACGCTTTCGAAAAAAAATTGAATTCCTACGATCACTAGGAACCGCGATAATTTTTTTATTTCAAAAGAATCTGGAAGACGCAATAATTATCGTACTTTCATTGAAATTGAGTTGAATACCTATAATTTCAATAAAAAAATTCTAGGATATGTCTAATTCATTTGCAGTAGTATTAATTGATGAATAAAGTGAGGCGTGCAGGAGCGGATAGCGATAGCTGCAGCGGGTGTATGGAGGAGTGAAAAATTATTTCGTTCGTTCAAAGTGGCTTGCGTTTGAAAAACATTGAGTATCTCGGGTTCTGGTCAACGTACAGAAATCCCTTTGTCCTTAGTTTGGGGTAGGTCGTCGAGAAAAACACGAATATCATATTCACACAATGATGAAATAACTCTATTATATAAAAAACATTTATGAAATTATTACAGAAAAAATATTCATATATTGTGTTGATACAGATTCACTAATTTTCCTTTTTTTTAATTGTAGGATTGTCCGCTGAATCATTCGGCTCTTCTTCTTTTTCTTCATCTCCTTCTTCCATATTGTGTGTAAGCAGATTATCCATGAAGTTGGGCAATTCTTCATCTATTTCGATGATTTTTCATTTTTATATATTTCTTATCTCCTATCTCTTTACTTGCTTTCATAAGTGATTCTATAGCCTTTTCACCAATGTAAATTTTATTCTGCATCTCTATCATTTTATCACTTGAAATACCTACTTTCTCATTAGTATCTGCCAGTGTTTGTCAATATCTAAAAATGAATAAATTAAAATAATTGAGTAATCTTGAATCAAAAACCGTTGTTTAATAAAATGAGTACTCATCAGAGGCAATAAAAAAACTTGTAACTTGTTTTTCACGTACGTTTTCTTTTGCAATGTTCACTAGTACTTGAAATTGACTCAATAATGACTTTTCAATAACACTGTCTTTAATGTCAACAGAATTTGTATTCCCACTGCGCCACCCGCTAGAATTGCATCGTTCCGCGCCTGCACGCCTCATTTTGTTCATCAATTAATAATACTGCAAATGAACAAGACATATCCTGGTATTTTTTTATTGAAAATATAGTTATTCAACCTCAACATCCATGAAGGTTACTGCTGTACGATGATTATTGCGCCTTCCAGATTTTTTTGAAATAAAAGAATTACATCGGCTCCTAGTGATGGTAGGAATTACATTTTTTTTAATGCGTGAAATCATGCTAGAACTTTATTTTCATAAAAGTAATTTCTATAAAAAAACATGTAAAACAATTATACAATTTTGTTAAAGTATTTTTTTGAAACTTTAAATTAAAAAAAAATCCATAAACTTATTAAATAATATGAAAGTACAACTCTTACAGAAAAATATAAGACCCGAATCGTTACTGTAGCACCATTCCCCGAGCAAGAGTAGCCATATTGAAAGAGCATCTTTTTTGAGAAAACTTCATATATTTTGAAAAATAATCAATATTTACCAATTTTTCAAAAAAAAATACTTTTTTGGCTTGCCATAGGCTACACAAAACTGTGTCTGCCTTACAATTAACGAGTTATAGAAAAACCGATTTTACACGGTTTTTCCGATATTACTCGAGAAGTGTCAATGATATCAAAAAATTATAACCTATTTAATTGACAGATCTTTCTAATGCTTACAATTTCCTGATTTAACTTTTTTTAATCGGAGCTGTAGTTTTTTAATTATCAACAAAAAAACGCTTTTCGCAACTTTGCAGATTTTCGGTAATCAGGATCGAGTCGTATGAAATAGGAACTCATCCTGAATTTTAATTTCCTATATGCTCATATTTTTATTTTTCGGATATCAATTTTTGCACATTTAACATTGGGCCGCTTCTTCGTTTCTTGGACTACATTACAATTACTCGAAAAGATCGAAATTGTGAAAATACGTGTTAAAGAAAATTTAAAAAAAATTATTATATGGTCGAAAACAAAATTGAATTTTCTTTTCAACGATGTATAATTGGATCACCCATGCTATTTGAAAATTCTAAATTGGTGCCTTACCCCCTCTCCCACCCCCTTTATCGGGCATCCACAATATCTTTTATTTCAAAAAGTAGTAAAATCATCGGGGATAATACCTTTAAAAGTTACCAAAAATTTTTTTAAAAAATTTATTATATTGTCGTGAATTGGGGTTGATTCACGACTAACTAGGTAGATACTGATCATTCATAGATTTAAAACACTTTAGAAAAATATAAAAACATTTATTTTACTATGTACAAATATGAGATTACGACGATTGAATTAAATGAAGGAATTATTAAATTAAAGCATTAATGAATCAAAGAATTAATGAATTAAAGAATCTCTCCTAGACTGGTTACTTTTGTATAAATTATTTTAGAAAGATCTATACTTACAATACATATTGGCTTAAACAGTTTATGAACATTTTCCATTTATTTAGTATCGAATCTTCCAAACTCCCCCCATAGCCCTCACTAGCTGCGGGCACGGCAGAACTCTCAACTCGACTACCAGTTCGAACTATCAGTGGCCTTTTTGAAAACTCTTGTTTATGTTCTGTTGAGGACAAGTTGTGTCTCAAAATAAAATATCTTCGCTCACGTACTGAATTGTAGAAGGTAAAAAGGTTACCCACGTATTGAATTATAATGAAATATTTTAATGTACAGGATGTTCCATATATTTTTGACAATATGGTCGAAAATAAAATTGAATTTTCCTTTCAACGATGTATAGTTGGATCACCAATGCTATTTGAAAATTCTGCATTGATACCTCCCCCACTCCCTTTATCGGGCAACCACAATGTCTATTTTTTCAAAAAGTAGTAAAATCATCGGGGATAATACCGTAAGTCCTTTAAAAAATACCAATATTTCTGAAAAAAACATCACGAGTATATTTTTTTCGTTGTTTCAAAAGGAGGAGGGCAATTTTTTTAAACAACTAAAAAAATAACCTAGTGCAGTTTTTGAAAAAAAAACACACGTTTTTGGTTTTCCCATTTCAAATTGTCAAATTGTCTAGATAGGTACCTAAAAATGTATATTCTCCTAAAGTGAAAATTCACACTTATCGATTTTGACGTATTCAAAATGAGCTCATTTTTTTGGCACCAGGTGCTGAACTGATCAATTATGCGTTCTGATTTGCTCAGCGTTTTCACCCGATAGCAAACATTGTAGCATATCCTTCCATTATATGTTGAGGAAGATCGTTGACATAGAGGAGAAACAGTAACGGGCCTAGAATAGAACCCTGTGGCACACCGAGTTTCAAAGTTTTTGACCAGATGATCTATAACTCTGATGGCTACAGCTTTTTGAAATAATTTAGATAAGGAGCAGAAAAAGGATATTTTCCTGAAGTTATCCATCTCGGCAGAATTACCTTTTTTCTGAAATCGTTCAAGAATGCCCACTTTCTCGGAGCAACTGCAGGCCTCAAAATACGCTAATCCAGTATTTTAGTCCGTTGCTAAGCAACGAACTTTACCGATCCGTTTAATACTTTCCCGTATCGAAAACGATACGGGAAAATACTTTGCCGGCCTAGGCCGTCAAAATCAGTCTTTGGTTTATAGTTGTCACTTTGACGTTTCAGGAAAGCAATTTCGAATTCTCAATTTATGATAATGCTGATTGCGATTTCAGAAAAAATAGTATGTGTACCTCGTAGTAAAAGCACATTCCCAGACTTCAATGCTTGTTGGCCGAGGCGAAGCCGAGGCCAACAATTCACATTGTCGTCCGGGAATGTTTTGCTTTTACTACTAGATACACAATATACTATTCTATGTACAGGTACAACAACTGCTTTTTTCAGAACTCCTGGAAAGTATCCTTGAATAAGAGCTTGATTCATTAGGTAGGTCAATCGAACAATAATGGCAGGTCGTATTTTCTTAATTGTAACAATTGGGAGTTCATGAGGGCCTGCCGATTTTTTATTCTTCATTTCAGTAGTGCTTTTATTATCTCATATTCAATTATTGCGTGGGACTTGAAGGAAAGGGAAAAGTTTTAAGGATACTATTTTTTAAGTTCTTTTTTCTACATTCATGCAAAAAGCAAAACTTTATTGAACTATATTCAGTGGAAAAAGAAGTTATTTATTGCACTAGTGCAATAAAGTTTTTATTGCACTCATCTGTCATTCTACTTCAACGTGCTGTCATCATGACAAACATAAACGTTTAAACCTACTACATATTTAGCAGATATTCTGTGAGATTGGCAATAGGTACTTCACTACGAAATATTCATATTGAAAATTGCACCAATTGTTCATTCACTTTCAACATTGAGGGTAAAAATAAAGTTTGAGTTAAATTGTTCGTAACGTATTAGTTCCTGTTTCAATGCAACTCGATATTAATAATAAAGTATTCAAGTTGAGCTTTTCATTTTCCTACACCTAGTGCCGCACCTCAATAAATTATTTTTTGCTTTTTGCATGAACGTAGAAAAAATGTTGTATGCAACTCGTGCAAAAATTGTTTATTGCACTCGACATGTTGTCCAACTCGGCCTAACGGCCTCGTCGGACAATTTCACGTCGAGTGCAATAAACATTCACTTTTTGCACTTGTTGCATAAATAACTATTTGTTTATTCCTAATTCTTTACTTGACTGATTTATTTTAGAATTAAAATAGTTTTTTTGACAACTTTATATTTTGTTTGTGTTCTGGCAATCTAGATTTGTACTGTTCAGTCGAGTGAGTTTCAGATTTTTGGGAGCTGAAGAAAAGCCAGAACATTTCCTTCAATTTTTTGATTTCATCGATGACATTGAGTTATCCAGCTTTTATGGTTGGATTTCATGAAGGTCCGCTTTCTTGATCATGATATATCGAAGCACCAAAGCAGTATGTTATAAAAATAACTAAACGCTTCATTTATTTGTAAATGATAAATTAGAGTCCAATCCTAACAAACTAGCCGATTTTGCAGGTCAGCAATATTGTCGTCTAATACTTGATTTCCTTTTTCCATATGTTGTTTGGGAAAGTATGTGATCATTTTGCTCGTCTGACTGAACGTGTATGTTTCGAGATGGTTGAGTGGTTTTCGCAGTTTTCCACTCGAGTTTTCTCTATCAAAATACCGTAAATCTACTTCAATCTTCTTCAGTGCCACTTATTCCGCCGCTGTCACTGAATATAGCATTTCTGAGTTGAAGATCAGGTTCTTAACAATACAGAGGAATTCGAGATCCCAATGGTGGGTGACCCTGCAATTTGAATTACCCTGTATAACAATGTGAGCATTAATTACAATAAAAAACCACCCAATAAGCCTTCGTTGATTTTAAAATAAATCATCAAACGATCATCCGCAACATGTCCCAACGTCAATTGTACAACAAATTAATTCCCGATAGGCATTTATCTGGAAGCTAATTCGGCCAAAGTTGGCTCGTAAAATTCATTAACGACAGACAATCGCACTTGCCGGCGGGATATAATGAAGTAGCCCAACAATTGTCACAAAAGACATGGTAAAGTGTGGGAACTCTGTTGGCAGCCACCGTCCACGAAGATTACAGCACTCGGGGGACGCCGACGCACGTGGCGGCGTTACGTTGCAGAACACGCGTTTCGGTTTATTCTATTTTGTTGTGTGCGTCGCTGTGTTCCTGTCCGTCAGTGGTGTTCCACGAGGAGAATGGGAAATATAGGGAATATTAGCGTTGCTGTGAAAACTGAACACCGACACAGTTTTTGAAGCAACTCCATGTTATGTTCAAATTAATCTTTCAAAAAAGTTACTTCAGTTTACGTAGACTTTTCCATTTCCAGAAGAGTTATGTTGTAGCATGTAAAGTTTACTTTATTTTGTTAATTTTTTAGAAAGCTTTAGAGCAATGTAGACTTCATTCACCCTGTGGTGACCTACTTTCAATGAGCCTTAACACAACATACATATATGTTCATAGTTGGTTGTCTAACGTCATTCATAGAAATCTTATTAACATTTCCATGCTACTTTCTATTCATAAACCACATTCAATGATCAGTTCACATTTTACAAGTTGTCACTACAAGGAGAATAATTAAGTTCTGGATGCACCATCAGAATAAATCATAACTTTTCTATTTTCGACCTGTTCTCATTGAAACTGCATACGTTGTGGTCCTGTTTTCCGAGTAGTGCTTCTATTTCTGCTTACTAGAAAAAGGTGATCTAAAAATTATTGAAGGAGAATAAAACATGTCTTCGAAAGAAAATATATCCTACTAACTTTGGCATCCAATGTTGTCTTCGAACGAATTTTCGTGAGTGCTTCATATGTATATCTGAGTTCTGGTTATTGAGAAGGTTCATAAAAAGTGTCTTCAAATTATTGTCTCTGTTTTAATTTTTAGGGTTTAATGCGATTATAAACCAAATGTTTTGATTACTTTCGTGTTTTCTTTTATTTTTATTTGTCAGCTGTTTCATTTTTCAAACTAACAGTGTAGCCAACTGAGCTTTTGGGGTGTCTGATTAGAGACAACCAAACACATCATTATTTTTGAGCTGGTCAGATTGGTCGGTTATGCATGGAACATGCAAATATTGGAATGTTGGTAACCTACCTTCCTGGATGAAAAAATTCTTCAAGGTTGATTTCGTTTCCGACTGAGAGACGAGGAGTCTGATAGTAGAATTGGTGGAACCTACAGGTGTCTTGCCATACAGGGGTTCCTGGTTTTGTTTGACTGACGAATCCTGAATTTGTAAAGTGATCCTTTGTGGATATTCCGTTCTACTGATCTCACCATCAACTCCAAAATCCTGGCTTTTGATAGATGCCTATCTTGGACAGTTAGGTACAACAATTTGTCGTTTGAAAACTTTGTACCACGCCGACATTTTTTCTACAAGATAAAACCTTTCACGGAAGGTAACTTTTCCAACTTTTCCAACTTTTCTTTTCATCGTTTTCATGCTAGCGACTGTTTAGAACAGCTATTTACTAAAAAACATTTATAGGGTTGTTGTACCAGGAGGAATTTAACCTAGGGAATTGTCACGTTTCCTTGTCTGGTTGGGTATCTCCCAAGCTTTGGTTGAGCCCCACGTCTTCCTGTTGTAGATATTTATGTTATTATACCTCCAGTATAACGCAATTGCCTGAAGAGTAGAATGCCTGGTTTCGCCTGATGAAATGCCGATTGCTGTCAGATAAGACGAAACCTTCTTCGTTGAAAGTCCTGGTAGACTCCCTTCCATCATCACTCCAGTCCTGGTTGGCCTAGGATCTAGTCCAAATCTTCACGTTGGTGTCTGCAGAGGAACAGGTTTCACTTACCATTACAATTTTAATTATTTATTATTATTCAATATTTATATTATCTCCGGTTGAACTTCATATCTTTCAACACGATCTGTAAACCACCACATAGTACTATGCGCTGCGAAAATTGATTTTCTAATAAAATCTTATATATAATGAATTTAACCTCATATGCAACATATATTGTATATTATTAGAATCAAAGTCTTATTTTTGGAAACTGTTACTCTGACCAGTGAATATTTATTCATATTAAATGTTTGTGTGTTATTGTGTTGTTATTCGGTTGCTCAACTTTCCAAGTAAGTACTCTTTGACATAGACATATTAAATGATGCTGTGCCGCCCTCCTTATTTTTGTGACCATTCTGTTACTGTTCAATGATATAAATCTGTTATACAGTATAAACGAACCAACCCATAGAGCCTACCGACGAAGAGCTGCCGTCTGCATTGTTCCTTTTTATTTAACTTTGAAGAAAAGAGGGTTGCAATGTTTTGGTTCAATTCAATTGAGAATGTTTCCCCTCTACAACATGAATTCCTTCCAAGAGAAGTTATCTTGTACGATGGAAAATAGCGATTAAAGTTTGTCTTTCAGTCGCAGATGATTCCACAATGGACTTTATGAGAGGAAACCATCCTTTCGATAATAATTAGATTCACTTATAAAATCAACCGCATAGAGGTGGTAAACAACTTCACCAACAAAACTTTTTTCAGAAGATGCTATGCCTACCTGTGAGCATGCCTAATTATGCTCTTAGACTGTAGGTAAGTAGGGTCAAGATCGCATATACCATTTTCAAACACACATTGGATTGGTTAATCAAAATCCTCACAATGGACGAAAGTCGTCTTCCAAAAATTTGTTTCAAAAGGCAGCTTTAACTCAACACTGTTGACCGAAAATACAATTGGTCGATACAGGTCTCTGAAGAGCTTAAATTTGCTGACTTCCATTTGCCATTATCACACATAGTTACCTCCAGAAAAAGTCAATGCTCCTCTCTATGTATATGAACAAACTGAAAGAGGAAGATGAAGTATCATTTTTTCGTTCAACATTTCTGTCATTCGCCCAGTCTTTTAATATTAGTAAGCAAACTCAAAACTACCTTCACTTGAAGTTGTCAATCCAAGTCACTAAAAATACTGCGCAACTCAGATTACGCAATCATTCCATGCCAAAATTCAGCTATCGAGGCTCAACATACCACATAAACCCAAGGGAAATTTGTTCAGTATGTAACCACTATGAGCTTGAAACTATCATTCACCTGTTATTTGATTTTCCTATCTACACATCAATGCCACCTCGTAATACTCCTTGCTTGGAAAACGTGGAGAATCTGATCAGCACGCTCAATAATATTACGCCCGCCAATGCAGAATCAATTTCCTCGTATATACACATTATTCTGAAACTCAGATTCTTCACTATAAATGAATAACCCGTATATATTTTCTTCTAGTTTACCTATAGGGTCATTCATTCATTCATTATACGCACTCAAATCATCCTCAGATAAATATTTGCCTCGTGAACTCCGACATTTAGGATACATCTCTCAGTTCACAACAGACATTAGACATATTGAAGGCAATAAGAATAACGTATCGGATGCCTTATCTAGAATTGAAATCAACAGTATTCTAGAACATGACATAGACAGCGAAGTGGTCGAGGTGTCAGAGCGTTTGGCTTCCACCCAGACGGTCCGGGTTCGATCCCCGATCGTGTGTCACGGAGCTGAAGTGGTTCGGATTCCACTTTTATTTAAACTATAGGTCCCGGATCTCTATTGCTCGCACAAGCTCTGCTTTTGAGGGATTTTCTCCGAAAACCTGGGAGTTTCGTAAAAACAAATTAAACATAAAAAAAATTAAGTAAATTTTTTTTTGTGCTGACGAGTATATTTGTATGCTGATCTTTAGTAAGTGTATGCTTAGGTTTAGCTTAGGATTATGTTTAGTTTAGTTACTGTTTTTTTTTTTGGAAATTTCTTTCTCATAGCGAACTTCTTGTTTATAGAACTGTATGTTTTGTGTAAACAATAAACGAATTGATTGATTGATTGATTGAACTGACTTTGTGAACATCCTATTCATATTTACAACAAAATCAATCTTTCTCTATTCTTAAAACATAGGAACGAATTGTTAAGATTATGGAAGGATTACCAGTTTGGTTCACAAAAGATATTATCACTAAAATGAAAGTGAAATATCATTATCTGAAAATGTATAGAAAACGTAGATTTCTAGTTTGCCTAGAACGCCTGAGGAACGCCTGAGGAACGCCCGATGAACTCTAAAAACAGCAATAAACAAGTCTTACAGTCTGTTCGTGAAAATGCAAAAAAAGATCTGAAAGCACACCCCCAGAATTTTTGGAACTATTTCAATTCTAAAATGAATTAATCGCGTAGACCTGGTAGAATTCTATACGAAAATCAAAATTTCTCAATACCTAACACCATTGTCAATGCATTTGCGAAATACTTATTATTCATCTACCCTCTACTATACCGCAGATCATAACGACCCTGATGATGTAGAACACTCAAGCGACAGTCATAACTTTTTCAATATAAATCATATTTCCTTCGAATAAATACATAATGCGGCAAAACAGCTTAAGAATTAATTCACCTGTGGACCCGACAATATACCAATTAAATTTGTATATTGTAGAAGACCATATTGACCTACTTATCGAACCCATTAACATTATCTTTAACATAATTATCCGGTTTCAAAGCTGGAAAAAAGACCAAAATTACAAATTACCTCATTTCAGTATTCTCCAAGCTGTTTGAGATAACACTTGGCGACCTTATGTATGCTAATATGAGAAATTTTATCTCAGATTCTCAACACGGATTCGTTAAAGCCCGCTCTGCCTCCACTAATCTGTGTTCTCTAGAGGTCAAGTTGATGTTGTTAACACAGATTTTAGTAAGGCTTTCGATCGGGTTTCACATGAACAATTTCTAAGGAAGCTACCACCTGATATTCAACACCTTTTGAAATCTTACTTACATATCAAATAGATATTTATTTGTCGAATATGAAGGGGTCGAATCATCGATATTTATTGCTACTTCGGGTGTTCCTTGGGGTTCTAACTTAGGACATCTTCTATTCCTTCTGTTTATTAATGATATAACACACTTTATAAACTCCCATAAATTATTATATGCTGAGGACATGAAAATCTTCAGGAAAGTAGATAATTCATCAGACTGCAACTACAGGAGGATATAAAAAATCTCTATGTTTGGCCTGAGAAAAACAAACTACAGGATTGAATATTGATACCTACATACAAAATTGTTCATCAGTCACTCGGAAACAAATTCCAGTTAAATTTAATTATCAAATCTACAACTCGGGCTTAACTTGTGTTTTTGAATTTAAAGACCTTGGCGTAACATTTGATCCTAAGTTAACGTTTTCGAAATACATTCATAATATCATCTCAAGAGCCGCCAGGTCATTGGGAATTATAAGAAATTCACCTCAACAGATACTCTACGCACCCTGTACTATTCTCATGTCAGAAGTAAGTTTGAATACTGTAGCCCAGTGTGGAATCCCAATCACTTGAAGTTCATCTCAAATATCGAAAGTATTCAAAAGATATGTTTGAAATTCTGCTGTCTCAAAAAGCGCGGACACTATCCTGAAAGAGGACACAACTACAATTTGCTTCTTGAAGAATTTGGTCTGTGCTCTGTGCTCTTTAAGAAAGCACCGTGAAAAAGGCGACTTGATATTTATGTATAAAATTGCCAACAATTATATAGATTCATCAACCTTACTATCCTTTCTCAACTTCAATGTTCTACGTGTGACATCTAGATCTCGACTATTATTCAACAATGGGATTCCGCACACGCTTCATCATTTTCACTGTCCCATCTCGTGTCGAATTTATAATAACTTAAGCAATGTATAAGCAATATTTTCTTTTCTAGCCTATCACATTTCAAACACGCAATATATCACCTATTACCAACTAATGGTACAGATACAGTTTTATGTTGTATCTTTGCTATTCAAATTTTCTTTTGCAATACCTATACCTACTTATGAAATCATGTTCGCAATAGACATTATGTACACCTGTAATTGGGTTTTCAAACCTGCTGGACGTTTTCAATAAATAAATAATATACTAACGTAAAAGCTAACAAGAAATAAAATAGTTATTTGAGTAACAAGGAATGTAAAGACGTGTTAACATTCGAGGTAAGCGAGTACGAGCCGAGGCAAAGCCGAGGCTTGTCGCTTGCCGAGGATGTTAACAGTCGATATATTCTGTGTTACTTATTACATTTTTCCCGCTGCTTGTTGACATTTCTCAAAATTTGACTGGATTGAAGTTTGTTTCTCTACGACTATTGTATTCTACGTTCATTACATATTGATTTTTAATCGAAGAATGAAGATGATTCCAAGACACCGTGGATCCTAACTCATTATTCAATGGCACTCGGCCAATCACAGGTTCAGAATTTTCAGAATCCACGGGAACTGAGAGGTTTAACAAACAAATTTCTCAAGAAGGCTTTGCTTGATTGAATTTTTGTCACAGCTTGGCATCCGCGAATGTCAGATTGACTATTTTCTTAGTTTCAACTTTGATCTGTGTGACAAGTACCTAATATAAAAATGAATAGAGCGGATTGGGAAAGCAGTGAAAGTGAGGAAGATGAAATCTATCTTGCAACAAAGGTATGTCAAACAATTTTTACTTGAACGTTCCACACTCTCTCAGTTCTTGGTCAGAGTTTCTCTAATAGGTATCTCATTCACAACTTTTCCAGTGTCTGTTATAGCTCAGTTGGTAGAAGTGTGTACATGAAGTAAATGTATAACGAAGGTAGTTATATAGGCGTGAGTTCGAATCCCACTTTTTTTATTATTTTTAATTAAGGCATTTATTAATTCATGAATGAACACCGATTATTCATGTATAATTGTTATTCTACTTTATGTTACTTTATAATATATACTTATTTTCATAAATAATATTTAGATTTCATTAAAAGTCTGACTATCGTATAGTCGTAGATAAAGTATAGTCTTCTACTCGCGTGTAATAGCTATTATTTTCTCGGATAATTCCGAAACTCGCCATCGGCTCGTTTCGGAATTTTTATCCTCGAGAATAATAGCCATCATTATACGCTCGTTGAAGAATATACTATTCTTGAGAAGTGTGTATGCCGAAAAACGTTTATTTATAAACAATTGTGATTGACGACCACGACAACCCAGTGACATCTTCGGTCATCCAATTATTTTCAATCTGAAAATAGTTGCAGTAAACAAGCTGATCGTATTCTGATTCACTTTCCTGACAAATAGACTGGGAGATGGTGACAGATTTCAGTTGACGATTTTCTCGTTTATGCCTTTGAGACCAGTGAAAGATATGAAAATTCTGACCAAAATGATGAAAAATTTGAGCGGTCGCCGCGTGGCCTTCATTTAAAAAATTCAATTCCGGCACTTATCCTCACTTCGGCATCCGCAAAACTTATGCCTCTTTTTTATGTGACAAATTCATGATGGAAACTTCCAACATTTCAATTGGCAGCAACGAGAAAATCGTCTAAAATTTAAAAAAAAATCACAAGTTTACGCCATCATTGTTACCATTTGGCCACGTGCGACCCTTATGCCTATAATTTTTTCGCTGCTATCGTCTATCTTAACATGCCGTTGGTGTACATGGCAGCGGCGATAAAATCGTCCCAAAACACATATATTTTTTAATGAAAATCGAATTTTTCATATGAAGCCTCGCGGCGACCGCTCAAAGTTTTTTTATCATTCTTGTCAGAATTTTCATATCTTTCACTGGTCTCAGAGGCATAAACGAGAAAATCGTCAACTGAAATCTGTCTAAAACGTCAAAGGACTATTTGAGCTTGGTTTAAAATGAACAAATTATAAATCACGATTCGGATAAAAATGTACAAGAATGATTATGGTTAAAAGAGTAAACAATTTCATAACGCTTAAAATCGACTAAAGTAAGAATGGAAGAATTATATTTCAAATTATGTTCCATGTCACAGGTATAAACAAGTAGGTACCGCAGAAGTTCAGGGCGCCACTGGCAAGTTTTCGATACTCTTCAATCATCCCTAGCAGCAATAGATCAATTTATAATAGTGATACACCCCTGAATAGTTGTTTAGTGTGTGTCCCAAATGAAATTACGATTCCCATGGATCGATTTTTCATCGCATGGGAATTATTTGTCTTTCTCATGTCGGCATGGCAAATTCAATTACTCTGCAGCAGGAAATGCTTTTATGCATCGCTTTCCCATGCACTTTTGTCTTTTATTTTCGAAGTGTACGTGCGTTACAGCAAAAAGTCCGATGCTGGTCTGTTGAGTACTCTCAGCACACATGAGAAATAACTACATATTATCCCTAATACCAAGTCTATGGTTGCGTCTGTCTCTCTGCACATACACCTGATCGGACCATTCTCAGAATTCACCGAAGAGATTCAATTTATTTTTTACCTAAACTACCCTGCCATCAGAGTTATGTGAAAATAATGTATGGACAGATGACCAATAAACAGGGTGTCAGCGGAAGGTGCCTCGCCCATATAATTTTTTTATCGAAAAAAAATTAAATGAAATTTGGAGGATCTGCATAAGACATAAAACTGCGTTTTTGACAAGTAACCCTAGTTCTTGCAACTTCCGGTTTGAACATAAAGTGACATTTTCAAATGGAATACCCACTATATTATCATATGCCATTCTGAATATAATAATGTCTCGATCTGCCATTCTGAATATAATCATGTATAACTTGTCACTCTTCATAAACGTTTGTTTTTATATTTTATTTCGATTCTAGAAGGCTACGGATGCGTTAAAATCACTAATTTCATACCTAAAATTGTGCTATATAAAATTTAGTTTTTAAATTGGAATTACTAATTCTTTTCAAATGGCAGCATGGTGGATGTGGCTCTTCGGGTTAAGAAAAACGATAACTTTATCTATAAGGATTAATTTGATGTCGCATACTAATAGGTTTTGACAAACTTCCGTTAAAAGGCTACGGATGCGTAGCCTTTTCACTGTTTTGGGTCCAAAAATACTATATGAAATTTAATTTTTAAATTGAAATTACGAATTCTTTTCAAAAGACAACATGGGCAACATGAGTGGCTCTTCGGGTTAGAAAAAATATCATTTTATAAAGATTTATTTGATATCGTTAAAAAACTTAAAAAGTTACATTAGATTTTTCTTAAAATAAAGCATTTTTTGGTAACAAATAGGTATTTTTGTATTAAGTGCGTAAAATGAGTGTTTTTTTAATGGCACATAAGAGTGTTAATCTTTGGCCGAGACCGCAGGTCGACGATAAAAATTCTCTCGAATGTGCCATGAAAACACGAATTTTATTCACGAAATACAAACAAAAATTTTTTGTTGTAACTGAAAATGTGAATTTACATCGTCTGAAATATATTAAAAATAAATACTTCCAATAAATCTTGACATGGTTTTTCGTCCCCATAAGTTATCGCTTTTAAGGGACTGTTGTCTTGAAAATATTGTTTTCGTAGGTAATACCACAAGTGTATCGGTGATTATCGAAATAGCAATTCTTTTGATGAGAATCAAATTATGTTGCTTGGCAACCACATGAGCGATTGTGCCTAAAGCAACCTAATTTGATTCGAAACCGAGAAGGAATTAACGATAATCGCCGATAACACGAGTTGTATTTGTTAAGATTATTTCATGAATAAAATCGAAACCATTTTTATTTATTTACTATTCAATTTAACTAGGAACATTAATCCCGCATTTTGTTCTGAAATTATACAACTAACAAAACATTTACTTGATATTTCAAACATCCCTCTATTTCAGTTACCAATGACAGAGCGCGTCATTCGTAGTTTCGTTGCATGTCTAGTCTGATAACATTTTGATTTAGTGATTTGATTCATCAACAAGTATGCAAAATTTGTCGAAAATTGTGAAGTTGATATGAATTAATAGTGAGTGCTTATTTAGTTTTGGTCAAAGTTTGGTGTTGTGTCATTATAGCAGCTTGCTAGTGATAAGTTTGTGTTTTGATAATAACCAATCAGGAATCGAACTACAAAATCGAAAACACATAATATACATATCCAGTAGCCAATCAAGAGCCGAACTACAAAATCGAAAACATGATGTTTTCATTTATCAACACAAAAATTTCAACCAATCATAACACGCTATTTTAGCATAAGTGAAATAATCAGTAAAATCGTATTCAAAAATTTTTCCTGTCTGAAAAAAATAAGTCCAAAATAACTAAGTAATACTCCTCTTTTCCATAAATGTTATCTATAATGTTATCAATACTTTCAATACAATTTCACATCATCCAGTGGTATTTCTGAGTCGTTACTATAGAATCGGTGTGTTGGCACGCCGCGTATTTGACTGTGTTTGCTCGTAGTTGCTTCAATTTCAAGTTATTTTCACGAGGTTGGATGTTGCTTATGATAGTGGTACATCATCAGATATATCTGAGAAATACGATAGTATCTAATATGATACCGGCCAAATCCAAGTTAATATAATATGAGAAAACATATGACCAATTTCGTGAATACTGCGACAAGAAACATGAAATAAATAGTACGAGTTCAGAAAATAGGCTTTTTCCGTGCGTGCGCGACATGTTCCCGATGCCGAACACGGGAAGTCATGCAAGCACGGAAAAAGCATGGACGAGTAATGAACGAAATTTTTCATTATATCTACCTGAAAACGCCATTTTGTTAACAAACATTCATTTTTAATGATAAAGGAACAATAACATGTATTATTAATTGAAATATTTATGGTACAAAAATATCCAGAAATTGCCACAAAACAATTATTTACCCTGTTGGTGAGAAAATATTCAATTAATTTGCGATTTCTAGAGAACTGTCAACAACATATTATTTAATTTTGACATGTGAATAGGCAACTATGACACCAGCGCACGGAAAAATTTTCCGTGCGGGTGCACCGAAAAAACCCTTTTTTAATATGCTAAATAAGCATGTGAATATAGTGTTTTCAGATATGTATAATGAAAAAAAGATTTTTGAAAATGTGCATATATGCTATTTTGAGGAAAAATCATAAAACCTCCTACGTTATGGAGTGACTACTCAATGTTGAAAAGTACCTACATTGAATGTTAAGGAAAATATTGATATAAGGAAGTTTACAAAATTGGTCCCGCTCATTGAGAACAGAAGCGTCGGATACCGAGGAAAGAAATCTAAAGTTTTATCAACGGGTGATATCAATAAATATATTCAAGATGCTGATAACGAAACAAATTTACTTTATAAGGTACAGATATAATCATAATTTTGTAAGATTAGTAGTAATTTCAATATTTTTCATTTGTAGGTTGTCCTAATTTCGGGTATCAGCGGTGCTTGTCGCCGTGAAGAATTAATACATATAATTATTGATACCATTGAAGATGCTGGATCTATATTGATTGGTAAAATACCCAATACGAAGACCTATTGCGCAAGAACGTTTACTATTTCAAATTCTTATTATATTGAGATATACCGCAGGTATAGAGCACTACGGCCGCCTCACACAAAAAGTAACAGATTATTTTTGAAATATTCCATAGGAATATGTATTAACCAACATGTGGTGATAAATAAAATATGAGAAATTTAAGCTTGATTACAAAATGGCTTGGAAGAGACATGTATAAGAGCTACACAGGTCACTGTTTCAGGAGAAGCTCTGTAACTCTTCTGGCCAATGCAGAGGGCAACATTACATCCATAAAACGTCACGGTGGCTGGAAATCTGTCTCCGTAGAAGAAGCATATATAGGTACAGGGTGTTTCTTAAGTACGTGTAGAAACTTTAGGAGCATGTTGCTGACGTCAAAATGAGAAAAAAGTTCCTATAAACACATATCCGCAAGTTATTCGTTTCTAAGATACAGAGTGTCAAAGTTTTATTCTTATATTTGTTTTTTGTGAATGAATTCCAAAATATTTGTGATATTCGATTAAAGTTTGTTATCTGGGATGACTTTCCAATGACAAAATCAACTTTTATGTTAATTGTGAAAAAACTAATTTCTAATTGAATTTATTTCAAATTTAAAAATATTTTCATTCAAAATCAGTTGCATCGTTTATTTCAAATCTCAATAACTCGAAAACAGTTGCTCGCAATGACCTCTACCAAAGATATATTTTTTACTCAAACTAAATAACAAATATTCCCAGGTACCAAATTTTACCCTAATATAAAAATGATTTAGAATTTATTCACAAAAAATAAAAATGAGAATCCAACTTTGACACTCTGTATCTCAGAAGCGAATAACTTGCGGACATATTTTTATGGGAAATTTTCTTCTTTTTTTGATGTCAGCAACATGCTCCTGAATTTTCTACACGTACTTAAGAAACACCCTGTATACAGGGTGTCCGGTAAACCTTGTACAATATTGAAACTGGTGATAGACCAGGTCATGACTGTTCAGAATATCGGAATTCCACCTCAGTAAAAATATCACCGTTTTCGAGATAATGGAAATTTTAAGAATTACTGGAAAATCGCTACCTCACCTTGGATATTTGAGTGCCGTGTATACAAATTGAGACAAATTCAAATATCTTTGCTGCTGAAGATTACTGATGAGTGATGCTTTCAGAAGTACAGAACAGTTATTCAGAAAGTGAAAAAGTTTTTCAAGAAATGAGGGTAAAATGACAGATTTAAGTCTCATCATAAAAAAAGTTTGACATTATTGTCTGAAAGAAACATAATCAATTGAAAGTGGACAATAATTTCAAAAGAATGCTCATTTTGTTCTGAATCTACCATGGTATAAAACAAACTATAATTATTTTTGGAGGAAGTGATTTCCATTGAAGTACCGGGAAGTATGTACTTCCCGGACTAGGCCGGGAAGTGCTCGAATTTTAATACAAATATTAATATAAATAAGAATTAGAATGTTTCTGTTGGTACCTATCTTCTGTTCGAATTTCAATATATAATACAAATAAGAACTGAAATGTTCAAAAATTCAAATTTGGAATCGTTTCATCCGGTTAACAGATGGGTGAAAGTCGACCTCTCTTCGTTTCTTAGATAAGATAATCTTTATTGAAATAGGTAACCCTAATATAATAGTAACAATAATAGTAAGTACATTAACGTATAAATAAATAACTATAAAATACAAACATATGTTAAAATAATTTTTAAAAACTGTTATGAAAACCTACATGCTATCTTATGGTTTGAATATGTTCCATTAAATGTTTTTTAAAAATTCTCATACTTTTTGTTTTGGTTGTGTTTAGTTTTAATTTATTAGTGATAAGATAATCATTGACCTCCTTTAGTGCAGAATTCATTTTTTTAATAGCTTTATCTAAGTTAGAATCATAGCATGCCAAAAGTGTATCGTCTGCAAATAAATTTACGAAGTCTACATTAACAAACAGGTCTATGTCATTTAAGTATAAAATGAAAAGCAGTGGTCCTAAAACGCTACCCTGTGGAACGCCCTTATTTATACCAGATTCTTGTGAGATGTCATCACGGACTCTAACTTTTTGCTTTCTATGAGACAAATAGTCAGCTAACCATTGATAAACATTACCATCTATGCCATATCCTCTTAATTTCATCAAAAGCATATTACGATCAATCGTTTCAAAAGCCCTTTTTAGATCAAGAAAAACCACTACCACATAATTATTGTTATCAATTTCTCTTTTGAACTTAGACAGGGCTAGTTGTAATGCAGATTCGCATGAATATTTCTTTCGAAAACCAGATTGATTATTTATTAGAATTTCATTTTTTTCAACGTGTTCTAAAATCTGCTTGTAAACAGCTAATTCAATGATCTTTTCTATTGGTGGTAATGTATTTATCGGTCGAAATTCGCTTGCCTTGATTGTATTGCTTACCTTTGGTATAGGAATTACAGTACTAACTTTTAAAGAAATTGGCAGTTTTGAAGTTTGAAGAGAAGTATTTATAAGGTTCAAAATTATATGACCACAAGTCTCAAAGATTTCTTTGAGCATTTTTGCATTTAAAATTTCGTGAACACTGTTTTTGTTATCTAAGGATTTAATCAGTAGACTTAGTTCATTCATGGTTAATGGTTGAAATTCGGAAAAATTGTGATATAAATTATAATTATACAATTTCCGTTCTTGAACATAATCAATACTATCAACGATCTGGTGAATACTATTTATAAAGTAATAGTTAAATTCGTTCACTATTTCAGTTTTATTCCTCACTATATTTATTTGATTAGTTGAATTAAATTCTATAGAGCTTGGAAAATATTGGCAATTTGAATTTATTAGTTTTTTTAATGTTTTCCACATAAGTTGAGAGTTGTTTTTATACCTATCTATTTTTTCAAAGTAATAGTGCTCTTTTTTCTTTTTCAATATATTTACAACTTCATTTCTTTGTTTCTTAAATTCTTCCCATTTAACATTTTTATTCTCATCCGTAGTTGATACAAAATCTTTATATGTTCTATCACGTTGCTTTATTTTTTTATGAATTTCATTGTCAAACCATGGTATGTTACTTTTGTAATGACATACTTGAATTGGTGCTATCTTATTGATGACTGCTTCACAGTTTTTTTAAAAAATTTGATATATAGCATTTACATCTGTTGAATTTAAATTCCAATCACATGACATTAAATCTAGTTTAATTTTATCCAAATTCTGTTCACTGAGATTTCTATACATTTTAATGGAAGTATTTTCATTTCTGTCATTATTTTTGAGACAAATAGATATTAAAGAATGATCACTTAATTTAGGAGTATCATGAACAAAACAGTTTGCAAAATTATTATTTACTAGTACATAGTCAATTAGAGTTTCACTTTCATTTGTTATTCTGGTAGGGTCAAGTATCAATTGATCAATTCCATATTGTAAGAACATTGCTTTGATTTTATTTACGTAAAAACTGTTATTTAAAAAATCTAAATTAAAATCTCCCACCAAAATACAACGCATATTACTAGCAAAGAGATCATCGCAAATATTTTCAAAATTTTCTAAGAATAACGCATCGGAGCTAGATGGAGAATGATAAAGGCACCCTACTAACCATTGACACCCACCAAAGTTAACCTTTATCACCTTACACCAGTAGTTATCCTGTAATATGTAAGACTTCTTTGTTGAAAACTGCAGACCATCTTTCACATACATCACAACACCTCCAGTATGGCGATTTGGGGAATCACATCTAATATGACTGTAACCATCAAGTTTGATTTCTGAATCTTGAATTTCACTTGTTACTCTTGCCTCACTAACTAGAAGTATTTTTGGGTAGTAGCTCATAATGCTTATTTGAATTTGATCGATTTTATTTAATAAACTCTGAGCGTTCAAGTAGATTATATCAGTGTAGATATTTATACTAGGGTTATTTACATGTTTTTTCGTTGTGAGGTTTCATTTTTATCGACTATTGTTGGCTTATTGTTGATAAATTTTATTGTTTTTGTTTCGTCACCATTTCTTTTATACTCTTCAAGTTTGGCTTTGATGCGTTTAAAGTATTCTTGCTGTGCTTTGGTTTGGTCTCCAGATATTCTTATTACTGGGATTTCAGTCGATTTGTTTTTCAGAACAAGTTTAGCGTTTTCTGGAGAGCTTAGGATAACTTTAATTGGCCTGATTTTAGCTGCATTGAATTTTCCGAGCCTAAATAATTTTAAATTGTTTTTGTTTATATTGTAGTTGACTAAAATGTTTTCAACTGCTTTCTTATCTTCTGAGTTACGTTCATTTTGTGAATTTTTCTGGGATTCATTTATATTGTAAATTATAACATTTGAAGCTCTATTTTGCCTATCTAGCATTTCTGAAATAATTTCTTCCATGTTAGGTGTCTGGCGTACATCAGTTGAAAATGATACTTGCGAGTTGTCTTCTTTAGTTGTAAGTTTTATAACAAGTTCTTTAAGTTCCGATACTTCCTTGATGAGAGCTGGGACTTTATAAAAACCATCCTCACACTGCTCACAGAAAAACTTTAGTTTTCTTCTGGTTTTCAACTGCATACACTTTACTTCAGATCCTGTTAAATTTCCACATTCAGTACATAGTAGTAATTTACAACTATCACATGCGAATACTTGACCAGGATCAAACTTTTTATTGCACTTCACACAAGTTTCCATTTTTATAGGTGATTTGCAGATTCAATTTGCTACGCCACTGGTCACAAAGAAGCACGAGCAGAATGCTCTTTTTATTTGAAGTGTTTTTATTGCTTGCACAAGTTTTTTCTGGGACTGATGTTTAATTCATTGCACTAATTGCAGTTTCTGCTTGAAAGGACACTTCTTGCTTGAGATTTATGAATAGTAACAGGTGTATGAGACTTTTCTGCAGATTTTGATACCACTTTCGATATACTTAGAGGAACTTAAAACGTCGAAATTAGCAAATTACTGGGAGCAAATATATCTCATGACACGATTTAACTAAATGCGTCTCATTGATTTGTTATTCTACATGATTGCCGAAAAAATAGTGTACGCAACATGTCCGAAAACAGTTTTTTTGGACTCGTAGACTTCCAGGACTCGCTAACACTCGTCCTAGAATTTGGTCCAAAAAAACAGTATTTTCCGGACTTGTTACGTAAATTACTATTATTTCGATTTTATCAAGATAAAATGTGAAAATAATTATTAATAATAAAGAATAGACTGCTTGGTAGCGTTAAATAGTATGTCAATAAAATTAACTTTTCATGTAATTAAGCCTAATAAAATTATCGAATTGAAATGTCGATTATTCGACATGGCACCGATTAATACGACTTCTTGTGATAAATGTCGCAATTGTCCAACATCCAGATTCCAACGAAGTGTCAGAGACCGACAGATATACAGGGTGTAACCAAATTTGTTCAAATTTTTTTTCCTTGTCGAAAATTAAAAACTTTTCTAACTCCTGTGTTGTGTCCGTAGAAGCAATAGTTTCCTAATGAAAAAATAAAATTCAGCATTGTGCATGAACGGATCTTCCGTAAATAGAATTGAAAAAATCTAGTAGGTGGCTGTTACATTTTGTTTGAACAACTTTATGCAGAACGATATCCGATTGCACAATGCCGCTCAGAGAATCGCTGATTTGGGGGCTATAACCTATAACGCATTTGAAAAGGTTCTTCTTGAAAAGATGTCATCTCTGCGTACGAGTGGATGAAGAATAACATTTTTGCAGTATTATTCAGTGCGATGTTGAATAATCGTTACTGTGGTTTATAGTGTATGTTGATTCAAAAAAATCGTTGAATTAGTATTTACTTCTTTACATCTCATTGAATGCTTCTAAGCAGTTGATTCGTTATCACTCATAATTATTAAATCATTTCATCTTGATAGGATAAAAATAAAAGACATTACTGACAAAGTCTAATGGAGTTGATTTTAGCTCAGAATAACATAACACTCTAACATAATCGAAATTCTACTCCTTCCAAAAATAATTATCGTATGTTTCATACCATGGTAGAGTCTGGTCAAAATGGGCATTCTTTTGTAATGAATATTCACTTCCACTTGGTTATTTTTTTTTCAAACAATAATGTCAAACTGTTGTTAAAAAAATTGAATGAGATCAAATCTGGCATTTTACACTCATTTCTCGAAAAATTGTGTCGTTTTCTGAAAAACTGTTTTGTACGTCTGAAAGCATCACTCATCAGTTATCTTCAGCAGCAAAGATATTTGAATTGGTCTCAATTTGTATACATGGCATTCAAAAATCCAAAGTGAGATAGTGATTTTCCAGAAATTTGAAAAATACTCATTATCTCGAAAACGGTGAGATTTTTACTAAGGTGAAATTCCGATATTCTGAACAGTCATGACCTGGTCTATCACCAGTTCAATATTGTACAAGGTTTACCGGACACCCTGTATAGAAGATAGTTTGAATAACAAAATTGAGATTTCTAACAAAATAATGAATTGTCCATATTCTTCCAAACACATTAAAATATCTGATAAAATTGTGGAATCAACTCTTCAAGAAATATCTGATCTGATCAGCAGCAACATGGAACATCTTCGGGAATTTATGTTGGAAGTAATTGTTCAAACTTTACTATCATTTAATATTTCAATAAATGAAATTGTTTAACAATGAACATGAATTAATAATTGAATAATTGAAAAAAGACTAGTTCTACGACAGTGCGTAAACTAAATTTTCACGCACTGCTGACAGTGCGTAAAGTAATACTTTTCTTTTACTTTTCGAAAAACGAAGTTTTATTTCGTATACAGAGCCTCCAAATTTAAATTGATTTTCTTCAAAAACAAAAAAGTTATAGAGGACACCCGATATACTGTAGATTACTTACCGTACATGTTTAGAACATTTTTACAAACTTACTAAACATTTTGAAACATTCTATATTCTGGGACATAAGAACTCGTTTTACTAGAACTTACAGACCAATCTGGAATTTTGAAATGTTTCAGGACAGTATAAACCAAAACAAAAGTCGTGTATATGAGCTAGTTGGAGTTATGAAATCAGTTCGACCTCATGAAAATATTTTCGACCATGACAGCAGAGAAGATTACCAAAGAATGTAACAAAATCAAAAAATAGAGGTTTCTCAGTGATTCAGTGCAGTGATTCAGCATGAGCACATGATTCGAGGTTATTTGAGAAAAGGCATATTTTTGTCTAGACACAATATCCAGTGAACGTTTCAGGTCTTACCGAAAAAAATTAAATGGCAAATTTAATTTGTTTTGCAACTGAGAGAGATACAATGCAAAGTTACCTAATACCGTCATACGAAAAATTCTGAATTTTTCTCAGGCATAAGTACTTGACTTCTTCACCGGAGAATGTACCTAAATGTCTATTGTTGGATTCAAAATAACGATTAACACCCCTAAAGGCAAATGGTTTAAATAGAACTCAATAAAAGGCCGAGGAAAATTTTAATATTTGAATCTATCTTCACTCTTAGTACGCAATCCTTTTCTCTAGAAAAGCCGATCAGTAACCAACGTCATTATGTCTTGAGTCCCCATACCAGAGAAGTTATTTCATTTCGGTGTTGGGTATTAGTACGGCCGTGGAGTCCGGGACGGTAGAGCGTTCGCCTCTCATATAAACGATGTGGGTTCAAATCCCTGCATCTGCCGTCGATCGCTGTTTTGGTATCTTTCTTGCTTGCACAAACATCTGAGAGGTTTCTCTCTGTAATCCTCGGTAATTCGTTAAGAAGAAAAAAAACTGGTACCTACCACTACTTTTAATCAACTGTTATGATATGGTTTCTTATGAGAAGAGACTCTGCAAAAATGTATATAAAATATTGTATAGAAAAAAATTACAAAAACTTGGTAACATATTTTTACCAGCACTGGAACATCTTTATCCAAACACTTTGTAAAATTCGTAACTAGCAAAGTCAACAGGAAGGGTAGCAGTTATGGTCCAAGTCAATTTTCGATACGTTTCGATCAATCATAGTCTAACCACGATGAAAAACCTGATAGAATTTGAAAATTCAAATTGATAATCTAAAATAACAATTTTTAAAACAGTTTAGACATTAAGAGTCAGTGGCGGCGATAAGAGACCCGCAGAGCACGCCGTGCGGGGGAGCCCAGCTCCAGACGAGGCCCCTTCGACCTCTTTGCTATTTCCAGATTTTATTGCCACATGTATGAATATCCTAACAAAATTTGGCGGGGGGGCGAATCCTTATCGCCGCCGCTGTTAAGAGTAAGAAAATATCAAAATTCATTATTATTTCAAGAAAACAAACAGATTTAACAAATAATCATACTGTATACAATTGGCAAAAAATAAAACGAATTGAAAGATGATAGATGAAAAATGGAACTCAAGAAAAATAAAAATTGAAAACCATAGTCAAAACAAGAAAGAATAAAACAAGTATTTTTTTTCTTTGGTGTTCTGGCATCGACTGCTATGGTCATTAGCCACGTGTTCTGGATAAGCCTTGTTACTAACTCCATGCGCCACCTTAGGAGCAGCACTGTTAATTGGAACGCAACAGTGAATTGTGCTAAATTATTATTATTAGTAAGTAATTTATGATAAGTTCTTTGTATTATAGTAATTAAGGTAAGTAAATAATATCGTGATTCAAGAAGTTTGTGACAGAGTGAAAAACTTTGATTGGTGATGAGTAAACATTTGTGTGGTTGCTATGGGGTTGTTAGAAAATACAAGCGGATTCGAGAGAAAGTTTTTTGGAGAACTACATTAAAAAAATTGGAAAAAAGTCAAATGACTACCAGAAACCTATTAAAGGTTAGATAAAGTATATTTGGAAAGCATATACCATAGTCTCAAAAAAGTTAACTCCAAATACAAAGTCGAAAACACAGAGAAGAAACTTAGCATTGAATCCAGCTAAAGAAACCCAGCAAACAGCAACGACCAAGGACAACAAGGTACAACATAACTTGAATAACCAGTGAAAATGATTAACAAACAGTTTTTCATGTGCACTACGATATTATCATAAACAATTTTTCTTGTAACCCAGAATCTTGTTGAATTTTAATGATACGGGAAGAGCGTACTGTGAAGTATATCGGGAAGGTCCCATAAAAGTACTCTTACATTTTATCACAAAACTCCACAGATCAGTGGAAAATGTTGAACTGCAATATAACAAATAACAGTAATTTTTCTGTAATTGGTCAGGTTTCGAATTCAATTGATAATAGTTTGTTTCAGTCATTTAAGTTAGTACCTATTCTCTCAGAGAAGGTAAATTAAATTTTTTTTTTTAGAATTTTTATTCGTATATTTAAATTGTGTGTATAAAATTTGAAAAACGCACTTTAAAAGGTTTTCATAACACAAAAAATAAGAAACAAAAACAGAGTTATGGATTTCTTATTTTATTTTTTTCTGGTGTTATCTTCAGTACTAGAACATGATAAGAAATACTCATTCACAGAAACTTTTTATAGGATTCCTTGTGATTAAATCGAACAACCATCATCAACATTTTTTTTCAGATACGTCTTCAATAAATAAAACAAAAAAAATCAATGGAGAAATCGAAAATTTCAGTTTTCCCAAAATTATTTGAAAATTAAATAATAATAATAATAGTAATTAAAAATAATATTTGGAAATTATATACTTCCCTTGTCACTGGAAAACTGAAGACGGCGCATACTGAAGCAATGAAGTATGTCAGTCGTTGTCGCAATTATTCGACAAGCTCCTGGTAGGCTCGTCATTTCTCAATTGGACTTAGGATGTAAAAATCATTGACACTTTCTTATATTAAATCTTGGGCCGATTTCTTACCAATTTCTAATGTGTCCCTTGAGAAGCCCGTCCACCACAAGGCCTTGTGGGAGCTCATTGTCTATCAAGTACAGCCACTTCACCGGGTAGCAAGAGGTTAGTTACCACTTTTTACTATCCGACTCGAAAAGTATAAATGAGATTTTGAACAACCTCAGATAATAATTAATTTAATTTTCAAATGCGCTTTCAAATACGTGGAGAATATTGAGGTTCCAACTTCAAGGAAAAAATATTTAGACACGAAAACATTCAAAATGGTGAAATGGGAATGCATTTTAGGGGTTGGAAACGTTTTTTGCGATTTGCGGCAAAACCTGACCTTCTAGCGGAAAATGATCAAGTTGTAGATAATAAAAATATCAAAAACTTTTGTATCCATTACTTTTCGACATGACCTCTAATTAACCGTCAAAATGGCGAAAATCCGATTTTTTCAGTATTAAATTTTTTTCTCGCGTATAAATGATTTAATTTTTGATTAAAATTTGTAGATATATGACTTTTTTGGTGTCGAATAAGCAAGAATTTTTCGCAATTCAGGAGACGACCAGTTTTCGAGTTAGGTACATTTTTCGAAAAAAATCCCCTTATCTTCCACGGACAATTGCCAATTTTTTTAAATTTCGAAAGTTTATAAGTGATATTTCATTTTTTGAAATGTTTACTTTAAAATGGTCTATGTAACTTGGTCCTTTATTAATCGTTAAACCTCTTACAAGTGAGAAAAACCGACAAGTCTCTCTGAATCATGATTTTCTCAATATTTTCAATAGTTGTAAAAAGAATACAAAAGACAATAATAAATTAATTTTGTGGTGTAATTATGTATTCAAATATTTTATTTCAAATAATTTAATATAAACTACTTTTTGTTATATAAAATAATGAAGAAAGTCGAAAATCATTGAAAATACTGAGAAACCCAAGTATCGCACCTATATTGGTAAAATATTGGTACAATATTGTGAACATATTCGCGAAATATTTGAAATACAATATTGGCGAGAAAAAAAATGTGAATTTTCGGCGATATTGGTCCAATATTACTTAAATAATATTGTCAAAATATTTTCGGACCAATATTGGCCTCAAAATATTCGGCGATATTGGTACAATATCTCAGGAGGGTTGCAGCTTGGGCCTTTTTTTGATGTCAAAATGAATTAAATAAATTTTTATATGCAGAACATTCCATAAATTTTACTCAATATATCAAACTTTTCCTTTTTTTATTATAATAATAATATCAAAAACTAAAATCAAGGATGAATGGTCAATAATTTTTCAAAACAAGTAAATCATTTTTTTTTTCATGTAGTTCTATATCTAACCTGTTCTACGAGAAAACCAACTTTTATTCTATAATTCATCTTGTCCAAGTTCAAAACTTTGCTTTGAATATCATAAAACATGGTGCATTCAAAATCAACTGTGATATAGTTTGTGGTTTATTTATACACGGAAAGTTCTAATAACTTCAAATACCTTGTTCCAGTTTATGTGAAGTATCCGCAGCTGGTCTGATTTAATTGCATTATATCCGTTTCTCCTGGTTAGTTATTTGGTGTTGAAATAGGTACTTGACTCGTTCTAAACGTGGAAAACACTTTTTTCTTTCTTCTTATGACGTTCTGATTTGCTTTTATTACATTATTATAGAAAATTGTCCTTCTAAATTTTGATAATCTTTCCTCTTCAAAATGTTTTCTTTCTCCTCTCTTGTCTCTCAACAAAATTCCATAGAAACCGCACAAAATTTTCTTTTCACCAATGAGCATTTATGATCACTTCACTTACGTCTTGATTCATTAAATTTTTATCAGTTTCTTCATCTAATTACTACTACATAGAAAATCTATCAACTGTTATTTTACAGAATCATTATTTTGATAAAAATAAACGGAAACGGTACGTTTAGCCGGCAACGTTTCGCCGGCAACGTTTCACCGGTAACGTTTCGCCTGTAATGTTTCGCGGGAATGTTTTGCCGGTATCACGATTCGCCGGTGGGTTCCTTTAGTTATCTCTTCCACAGTTACGTAGTGGTCAAATTTCCACGCTCTCAAATGTCTACGTAAGGTTAGTTCGTTCTGGTTAGAACAGACTAAAAAATTACGTAATGATCAAATTTCCACGCACTCAAATGTCTACGTAAGGTTAGTTCGTTCTGGTTAGAACAAACTAAAAAATTACGTAGGGGTCTTATGTCCACGCACTCGAATGTCTACGTATGGTTAGTTCGTTCTGGTTAGAACAGACTAAAGTTATTTCATAAATGCACTGCTGGCGAAACGTTACCGACGAAAAATTACCGGCGATACGTACCTGTCGGCGAATCGACACCGGCGAAACTTGGGCGAAACCTTACCGGCGAAACGTTGCCGGCGAAACGTCCCTATCCAAAATAAACTTGTCTTGTAGTCATTTTTCGTTTTGATATCCCTCAAATGTCATCTTTCTTTTCAAAATTTTAATTTTTTCAAAATACAATGTGTTTTATTTTTAATCAGTTTCAAGTTTATCAACAGTTCCAAGAATCTTATTAATGATTTCTACTTTTATTCTCTGACTCTCATAGAATGTTTCATCGTAAGATGACTTCGTTTACTCGGAATGCTGTGAAATTGGATGAAGTCCAATTCTGCTACCCTTCTTGTTGTGTTTGGAGATATGTTACTGTACAGGATGTTAAGATAAATATGTTTCAGTCCAGGTAAAGTATCTACTTAATTTTCAATTAATTTTTATTGAATATAAAGTTCTGATTTCGACAATATCTAGTATTCATAACAAACCATTTATCATAACAGTATATATAGACTCAAAATTAGTCAATGTGTTCATTTGATAACATCTTAGCATATATACTACTAACCCTCCACCCCCACCTCAAAACTATATAGTTGAAACTTTTCATATTTCCCTAACTTTAGCTACTGATGAAATTGTGATTATGGAAATTTATTATTTTTTTATCTGTATATTTGTATCACTAGATTATAGTCCCTAGTCATAAACATGTAATGTTTCTTGGGACAATAGAGTTATTATTATTATAATATTGGACCAAATTATTTTTTTATTTACAAGATATCTACCGGGTGACACAGCAGACATGTAGCATCCTGCAGTTTTTTTTTATTTGAAGAGATGAAGATTTGAAATTTGCAGAAGTTACGTAATCAATGATAGCGCTTCATTTGAATCTAACGACAACTTTTTTCAACTACCTGTTTGATCGGCAGTAACTACAACTTCTTTTTTTTTTAATGACACCTTGTATATTTATCCAGCCTATCTCATTTGTCTTGAAATTCTCTATTCAACCGTGTATCATGGAGTGGCATTCGTTTCTCGATTCGCAGATGAATTGCATTTTATTGAAAAACATCAAACACAAAATATTCTGTGTACACCGCCTACTAGGCAAAATATTATTGCAAAATCTAGACTAACAGACTTGTGAATTGGTCGATCAGGGGAACAATTTTAATTTTACGTTTCCAAATGGAAAGATCATGATATGGCTACATGGCCAAAGAGAAAGACAGATAGTTCCTTCACAAGTAGCCAAATTGGAAAAAACATGTTCCTATCTCAGTCTTCGCAATATCGTGAGTTATTTTCAGATGTTTTTTCTTTTTATTGAAGAAATTATTGACAATCTGTAGGAAGTGATCAGGTATGGAAAAAACTGAAATTATATCGTTTAACTGATACTATTTGGATTTTCAAGCCTACCAAGCATCGAAAGATTATCGAATTCGGGTAACAGCCAACTTGATGTTTTTCAATAAAATGCAATTCATCTGCGAATCGAGAAACGAATGCCACTTTGTGATACACGGTTGAATAGAGAATTTCAAGACAACTGAAATAGGCTGGATAAACATACAGGGTATCATTCAAAAAAAAGAAGTTGGAGTTACTGCCAATCAAACAGGTAGTTGAAAAAAGTTGTCAAATGAAGCGCTATCATTGATTACGTAACTTCTGCAAATTTCAAATCTTCATCTCTTCAAATAAAAAAAACTACAGGCTGCTACATGTCTGCTGTGTCACCTGGTATATTGGCCCATATGAAACCAAGATTCAGCCGATATGATGTGCTACCTGGGAAATCATGATTCAGAGACATAGGCCATTTCAAAGTTGACATTTCAACAATGAAACCGTGCTGGTAGAACGTTCGCCTTTGGAGCGAAGGGTCGAGGGTTCAAAGCCTCGCATCACACGTTAAAAGGTAAGGGCTGCGTCTTCCCTAGCTCACACAAGTCTATCGAAGACTTTCGAAGGTTGCGCGTAGGGGTGCAATCGGTTGACGGAAATAACAATTTTAACAACAATTTTAACAACAACAATTTTTTTAACTATTTTTTTAACAATTTTAACAATTTTTAACAATAATAATTACAATTTTTTTTAACTTATATACCTTCGAAATACAAAAAACCACCAAGACAATTGTTCGTGGTATTTTTTCGAAAAATGTACATAACTCGAAAACTAGTCGTCTTCTGAATTGTGAAAAAATCATGCTTATTCGAAACCGAAAAACACATTCTACAACTTTTCATCTAAATTAAATCATTTAAGTATACGCGAGAAAAAAATTAAATACTGAAAAATCGTTTTTTGCCATTTTTACGGTTAATTTGAGGTTATGTCATCGAAAAGTGTTGAAAAAAAAAGTTTTCGATTTTTTTATTATCTACAACTTCTCCATTGAACATTTTCCGCTAAGAGTTCACGTTTCGACGCAAATCGCAAAAACCAATTTTCAACCCCTAAACTACATCCCCATTTCCCCGTTTTGAATATTTTCGTGTTTAAATATTTTTTCCTCAAATTTTGAACCTCAACAATATTCTCCACCTGGTCCTTGCCAGTTTTTTTTTTCTTATTTTAAGCGTCTAAAACTCGTTTTGGCACCAGCCTAAGCAGAATTTATTCGTCTAGTATGTACATTTAGAATGCACGCCAAATGGATTTCTCCAAGTTGCTGGATTACTGTTAATTTCTATTTTTGGACCCCGGCGTGACTCGTGTCGTATTTTGAGGAAAATGTTTAATATAGGTACATCAAAATTTAAAATGTAATTCGGTGTCGCACTTTTCCATGCATGTTTTATTCGGTGCCGGTGGCTTGGCTGGCTTCATTTGGAAAATGTCACGATAGAATAAATATTATGTTGAAAATCCAATCAAATGATATCTCAAAGACAAGTGCACGTATACAAAAATAGCTCGACATGCTTATAAAATTGGAATTTTCTATTATTTTATTTTTATTTTTTATTCGGTGAACGAATGTAGTACGGGGTGTGTGTGAGTGAATTCATGAACGACGTAACTTTTCTTAGTCTCAACTTAGGACTAACCCTTTCAACACTAAAGAGGCATATATGTCCCGAAAAACTGAAGTTCCATAAAATAAGGGTACATTTTGTCTTGAATAACGTACACGTGTTCCATTAGTAGTATAACACAATATTAGTAGGTTTAAGAGCATTTTTTTTATTATGAAACTGCTGAGATATCGCTTTGATTGGAACAATTATTCGTCAATTTAAAACACTGAAATAAAATTAAGTGAAAATTGGCATACGATTACACTATACTTACGAGTGTACAGCAACAAATAGTGAGCTTATACTGAAATTGACTTCAAATAAGTTTCAATTTTGCCACAATGTTGAAACAGTGCAAATATTGATTTACTTTCCTTCCGTGTCTTTTAATATTTTTCACCCATTTCGGAGCATTGTAGCGCACAATGAGAATATACGTTTTGTGGAATAGTAGAACCAACAACCTTAAAAGGTCGTAAATCAATATTTGCCAACGACCCTCATCATTACCCATTGTTCGGAATACAGATAAGCAATGAAAGTGAGTGTCCCTTAAAATATTCCCAGGTCCGGACTCAAATATCTCATGAAATAGTTTGGCATTTTAATAATAGTAGGCTCTCTATTATTTTGGCTTCTGTTGACAGTTTTGTATTGGAATATATTTGATAATAAAAAATCTCCTGAATTGATTTAGAACCCTTGGTATAGATATGTTTAAATGTGTGTGAATAATAAAATTTACTTACCTGGCCACCAGACTTTTAGTAGTAATGGACTATTAAAGAGATTATAGCGATAATGGTCTATTTCAGAGACAAAAGGGGGGAAAGTTAAACAACATTATTTACTCATTACCTATACCTAATATTCCGTTGGGTCGAATTTTGTGTCGTGAAAAATGTGACGTCCGTGGGCTCATCCTGAAGCTAGTACTTCAACTGGTGGTCGTTGTACCATTAGTCGATAAATGTTACACCCTCATGGAAAACAAATTATATTAAATGTTTATACTTCCTTTCTGGGACGTGGAATGTCCAAGGATCAAGCTGTGCAAGAAATTGCTTCTTCAACAAAAACACCATATTCCACAGTGTTTAAAATAGTAAGTAACCCTATTTTAAAAAGAAAGAAACGAATAGACTTGTGGTTCAAGGAAACTAGATGACTGTGATGTAGATATAATTCGAAGAACAATATATGCCTTATATAAATGTGCCTATATTAGATATTTTAATGCAACGGCTTAAAAATAATGAAACTGGTATCCAGTGTTGCAAAGAGTCTCTTTTACGAAACGGATTTAAATTTAGAAAACTCAGTAGTAGCAGAAATATCATAATGGAATCTGTGCGCCTTAAGAAATGGAGATTTGAATATTTATTGCCTATAAATAAGTTTAGAGAATGTGGTAGAACAATATTATTATTTGGATGAAACTTTGTTCGATACACACGGTATTCCAAACAAAAGTTGGGTAGACTCATCTGGCCTGTGCCAAACTAATGCGCCATCTAATAAAGGAAAACGCATTATGATAATTAACGCAGGAACCGAAAGTGGTTTTATACCAAATGCGTTGTCTTCATCGGCAAAGAATATTAAGAACTCTTTATTCGATTATCATGATGATACTACAGCTGAATTATTTGAAGACTGGTTCCAAAATAAACTTATACCAAATATTCCACCCAACAGTATTATCGTCATGGATAATGCTAGCTACCACAGTCGAAGACTAGGTGAAGCACCATGTCCAAATGACACCAAAGCCACTATGCAAGAATACATGTTAAATAATGATATGTACTATGAGGAAAAGTAAACAAAAAACAGTTACTAGAAGTTTTACACAGTAATTCGATAAAAAAGAAATATGTTTGTGATTCATTGGCTGAAAGCTTGGGACGTACGAACGGTACTCAGACTTCCTCCTTATCACTGTATGTTTGACCAAATTGAACATATATGGCATCACCTTAAGTCAACAGTTCGAAGAAATAATAAATACTCCTCCAACCTTAAGTTCAACTGTGGTAGCTCTTATTCAAGCAGAAACTGCAAACATTCCTAACAGCAGCTGGGCCAAGTGTCCGAGTCCAAAACATAACAGAATTATAACTACAGACTGTGCCATCACATAAAAGATAGTCTTTCCAGTGATGGCACAGTCGGTTTCCTAGGAGGTTTCCTACTAGTATTTTTGTTAAAAAATCACTCATTTTATTCTCTGTTTATTGGTGTATGCATGGACTTGTATCGTCACGTCGGCCAAAGTCTCCTCTTTTGTCAGCATTTCAAGGCATTAGGAGCGTTTTATTGTAGGCAGAAATGTTCTACTCGTAGAAGTAGAATTTGACTTTGCTGTTTTTTTTACTCCAAATATATCTACTTCCTCTACTTTTGCTACGATTGAATTTGATGGTAGCAAAAGCAGATAATTGGTTGAAAAATTAAACTCTAAATCATAGCAGAAATTGACACCATTGACATTATATTAAACAATGGACCATACCTGTTCATTTCAGTTTGGTTGTATTTTGTTCAAAAAACTTCATTTTACTCACTTTGAAATGATTTCGGTAGTGAAGAGCTTCTAGTTGAAAGAAATTTGAGTGTTATGGTCGTAACTGAAGTTTTAGATGGAAATGTTTAACGAATAGGTTGTACAACGACATTTATTTATACATGGTGTTTCTTAGGTACGTGTAGAAACTTCAGGAGCATGTTGCTGACGTTGAAATAAGAAAGTAAGTTCCCATAAACACATGTCCGCAAGTTATTCGTTTCTAAGATACAGAGTGTCAAAGTTTAATTCTTATATTTGTTTTTTGTGAATAAATTCCAAAATATTAATGATATTCGAGTAAAGTTTGGTATCTGGGATGATTTTCCAACGACAAAATAAAATTTTGTGTTAATTGTGAAAAAACTAATTTCTAATTGAATTTATTTTAATTTAAAAATCTTGTCATTCAAAATCACTTGCATCGATTATTTCAAATCTCAATAACTCGAAAACAGTTGCTCGCAGTAACCTCTACCAAGAATATATTTTTTACACAAACTAAATAATAAATATTCCCAGATACCAAACTTTACCCAAATATCAAAATTATTTTGAAATTATTCATAAAAAATAAAAATAAGAATTCAACTTTGACATTCTGTATCTCAGAAACGAATAACTTGCGGACATATGTTTATAGGAACTTTTCTTCTTATTTTGATGTCAGCAATACGCTCCTAAATTTTCTAAACGTACTTAAGAAACACCCTGTATAATATAGATGGTGGGTTCATATTGATTCTCAATTCATTGAGAACCTCTGTTGAAGTTCCCTTCTAAAATCATATTCTATACAAATGTGTAACACCAAAAACACTTTTTAGATAGTTACTTGCTCATTGTATACAGCAGTGCCTGTGAGCTGCTCAGGTTGGTACGGGAGGTCGTGGGTTTCGTTATCTGCCAGTTTAATAGATAGATCCTTTGACAAAAATTAGATGCTCGAAATTAAAGAAAATAAAGATACAAGGTAACTATATGGGCACCAAGTTCTTTTTTATGAAAATACCAAAAACACGGATTTTGTCAAAGGATGTACTTTGTGCTTCTCAACAGTAAAACAAAAAATTCTAAAGACACTATATTCATAATTTGTATATAAATTTGGATACAATCAAAACATTATTTATATAAGTTTGAATTTCTAAATTTCTACAAAAATATTACTATTGAAATGATTTGAGTTTACAAATTTGGAAAATAATCGCTTAAAAATGTCTGACTTGTTTACTTTTATGATCAGTGTTTGCGATGGTGTAGGAAGACTTACTCCAGAGCTCTACTTTAACGTTGGATGTAGGAGCCTTGTAGGGTGTCTCGAGACAGCGACTCCTCTACCATCGTCCATAGATTAGTATATCTATGGACGATGGCTCTACTAGCTGGATACAGTTTGTAGTAGCTTATCTGGTATATTGGAGTCTTTCCTAAAGCTCAGATGTTTGAATGCTGAGGTTACACTGTGAAAAAAATAAAAACAAACCAGTACCTTGTCTCAAATTGACAAATGCGATAAGAATAATCAAGGAAAAATCAACTTACAGATTAACTATTAAAGGTTGTTACAGAAATGGTAGAATTTTATATTTTTACAAAAATAACATTTGTCTAAAAAAATAACATCTTGAAGATTTGCTGAGTTAAACAATGTGTTAAAAATTAAAATTGTGTGAAGCGCAAGAATTTATGATAAAGTTTAAATTTAGAATCTTCTCATACAAAATTAGAGAAGGCAAATCTCAAGCGAGCACGAGAAAAATTATTATCATGAAAATATTGTTTTCATAAACTAAAGAATAAAATATTCAAATTTGAACAGTCATTCAGACTGGCAAAAGGATTTCAAATTATTGATCTTTCTTATCGATAAAGATAAATAATTATGGAATGTCTCCAGACTGAGGAGAAAGAGAAAGTGTAACGATAAAGTGTACAGATAAATTGTAACGATAAATTTCCTCAACAAGTATAAATCAAAGATATATCTCCAGACCGAGGAGAAAGATAGTGTACTGAGAAAGTTCCTCGTTAACAAATTTGCAACGCAAGCAGATGGTTGTTTTGAGTTTCTCTCCTGACTGAGGAGAAAGAGAGAGAGAGAGATATCTCGATATCAAATTTCACAAAGCAAATGAAAGGTTGTTAAGGCAATAGATTTTCTCTTTGGCTAGGCCTTTCCATCTAAACGTGGCTAGTGAGTGATCTAGAATAGATCGAACCTAGAGTTCGGAGAATCATGAGTGAGTCTAGCTTCTACAAATTGTAATTAAATGAAATGAAAGCAATGACTCACCCACGAATTCCGTACTTCTAGCTACCAGACCAGCCCTTGTACAGATCACCAACCAGGTTCAGGAGGAGTGCCTTTAACTCCTATTCTCTGTTCACACTTCTAGCAGGTTGATATTTTCTGAGCGTTCCAGGAAAACTTGTGGAATAACTTGTATCACTGAAAATCATAAAGCAGGAACAGAAACAGGTCTAATTGATATTTAAAGTCCAAAAATAATAGAATTAATCGAAATCATTAAAACATGTGAATCATCACTTTTAGAGGTTATGTTATAGACTAGTTGAATTTTGATATTTTCGGACCGACTAGTGAAAAGACGATACGAAACGTTATTCAAATATTAATAAGGTATCGGGATTACATTAAATTATTTAAGATTGAAAATTTTGAAAATATTCATGAGTGACGCTCATGTGGCCATCTTTGTTTCACCAGAGACGTGAACCAAGTCGCCAAAATGAATTTAATACATTTAAAGAAAAATCTGCCAAAGAGAAAGTCGATATGTAAGTAAGAGATCAATTCGATCAAATAATCGAATTCAAATTAATTATTATAAAATATACGACCTTTCATTTCTTCGTTGGAAACACCAATACATTTCCCGAAGGAAAACTAAAAACACCCAAACGCCTTGAATGCTCGCTTCAGAAAAGGGCCGATGAAGGGCCTCCAAGAAGGATATCCCTTCCCTCTCGCTCTTTCTATCTGCAGAGTTACCAATGCAGTAATGTTGCATTTCACATCACAGAACAATAAGGTACATCGAAACTACTAAATGAGATGTTCGGAATGAACTATCTCAATCAGATGTGAAATCTATTTAATTATGATTTAATTTCAGATGGAAATTGTAAAAGGAACGCATTGTTTTACATTTCGTTACAAATGGATACCAGAAAAGAAGATGATGAAGGTGGGTTCATATTGATTTGAAATTCATTTGGTATCTCTGTTGAACCTTCCTTTTAAAAAGCGGAGAAAGTTTAAAAACATCAGTGGGATGATACAGAAACATATTGTGTATAATCGATTTACGTATGATGAATAGAGAAAAATTGACCAGAGACCTCAAAAAAATCTTTTTCAATTCCGACTTGTTTCCAATTTTCGAATATGCTCTATTTTTTTGATAATTCCGATTTATTAGCTAGTATATTCACTCAAAGCTGCTTCGAAAGTGGAAGGTGTTAGGTTTTGGATTCATCACTTCTTCATTCTTACATTCTTAAAAAGTTTTCTGAGTCAAAATTATTTAAAGTATTCACATATATGATAACTTAATTCCTAATATTTCCGCCTAAATGATCTCCAATAATACATAATACTGCTCGCGCCTTCTTCCATTGTCTGTTCGGGCTGTGGAAGTTGTTAATTCAAACAATTTATTCATAATGACTATATCATTTTAATAAAGAAACAAACTTTTTACAGAGATTTAGGGAATTTAAGAATCATTTGACATCTACTGGAAACCCTGAAATTACGTTTTTGATATGATACTCTACTTCTTCCACTTATAGTAGAAATAAACATTGGTGGTCAATAAACGCAGCTATGGTGTTGAATCAAAAATTCGATTGGCAAATCAGGTATATGGACTGAGAGGACACAGATACGATCAAAAGTAACTGAACTATAATTGCAGAAAGTACATGTCAATGTAGACTTCAGCTGACCGGCAAAAGTAATCCATAATTTTAGAACTATCAGTAGACAGATATCTTATCCAAGATTATCACTCAAGGAAACAGGATCGTTATGACCTTGAAAAAGTTTCATGTACGGTTACTTCCTCTGGACTATCTGATCATGAAGCTATAGAGTGTTTCATTCTTCTAGATGTAACTGAAAATAATAGATATAAATATGGAAGACTTTATAGCAGTGCAAACTATAATAGGATCTATGAGAACTGTTTTGAATTTGACTGGGAATGGGTATTACTTTTAAACGAACCATTCGTTGCTTCTTATAGCAAACATTCAGAATTTTTCAGTGTAACATTTCCTATCCAGAAAATTAAAAGAAAAACGTAAAAAACCCTGGATAACATCTGGAATCAAGACATCCTTAAGAAATCTACGGTCTCTTAGTTATATAAGAAAATTCACCTTGAATCCAGATTTCCATGCCTATTTTCATAACTACCGTAGAATTTATCGAATTGTTCTTAAGCTTGCGAAATCTAGCTATTTCCAAAATAGAATTTATTCCTCGAATAATAAAATGAAAGAGACATGGTCCATAGTGAATGTCCTGAGAGCGAATCCTAAAAAACGGAACAGTGCAAAAATTGCAATAAGTGCAGATGAGATCAATGAGTTCTATTGTTCAATTGCTCGTGAGCTTAGTAATAACATAATTGTCCCTTACGACCCTCTTAACAATGTTCAAAATTATCACACAGGATATACTTTTATATTATACGATACCAGTATTGATGAAATCTTCGAAGTGTTTAGGGATATTAATAATAAAAAATCAACTGGATACGATTTGCAGAGAAAAAGATATTGACAGTAGTGGCTCTCTTCGTTATGGAAACTGTATGTCTTAAATATGTTTATATTTCCAAATTTGAAAATATTTCATCGTGTCATAATACTCGCCAAAAATCTAAAAATTATTTAAAATTACCCTTACCTTCCTCATCCCTGGTAAAAGACTCCATTTTCTATAAGGGCGTCAAAATGTATAATCACTTACCGTCTCATTCTAGAGAGAGTCACGATAGTATTGAAAGCTTTAGAAAATATATTAAAAAACTACTCGAGAGCAGACTCTATTATAGTTTGCAAGAATTTTACAATGACAACTTTTAATGAAAAGTGTGAACTGTATTTCTCATTTGTGATTTTCATTGTTGAGGCATTATTTGTTTACTCATTTTTATTTTATTTTATTGTATACTCGTTTAGAGCGATAGCTGATACGTTGAGAATTTGACAATATGATCAAATAACATTTTTTATATTGATATTTTGATTTTATTCATTTATTTATGTGTAACTATATATGTGTGTATATATATATATGTGTGTATATATGTGTATATATGTTACTGTGCTTTCGTATCTTTGTATTGTTTATCTTTAAGAGCGACAGCTGAGAAAAAAATTGACTAAATTTTCAAATAACATTTTATAGGTACATTTATTTTATTTATATTTTATATTTCACATGTTTGTGTGTATCTCATCCTTGGATTATCTTTGTATTGTTTATCTTTTACTTTGTCAACAAAAACTTGATTTTTTCGACAATAAAGTATATTTTGATTTGATTTGAATTGATTTGGTGGATGATTATCCACTCTTACCCTGTTGAGAGCTTCATGTAAACCAACAAGAAGATTTCTTAGAAACTCTTTCGCATCTGCTGTAACCGCTTACCAAAGTAGCCTTTGACGCTTTCAGATCTCAACCATAGAAATATATATTATATACTTATTCTAGAATGCTAATACCGCCAATTTTCACGGCGGAAAGCATGCCGCGTATGCGACCCGTTTACGATGTGCGCATGCTCGTCATCAGTGTAGTTTGGGTAGATCGTTGCCAGGTTTGAAAATAATTTAGTGTTCCAATTCAGAGTTTTTTGTTATGAGGCAATAAAACACATGTCATTTGAAAGAGAGAATTTGACAGCGCATTTAGGACTTTTTAAAACCCTTTAAAGATAGATTACTCCGAATTTTAGGCGCGAAAGAAACTTATTTAAAACAATAATGTAATTATAATGACCGTGCAACAGTGGTTTTTCATCAACAGGAAGACTTGTCACTAAGATCTGCCACTATTGTCAGGGATCAGAGACGGTTTTTAGAATTTCAGATTTTCTCGTGTCGTTTTGTGTGGTGTTTGTTGTCGTTGGTTATTCTTTCATCATTCGTGAATTTGCATTAGTCTTGTTCCTTTAAAGATAATTTCTAATAAAGCCGTTTCTTCCTACAAATAAACAATGAACTGTTTAGTGTTGTGTAGAGGAAAAATACCTGAAATAAATCATTTTTGGTAGATAATGAAATTTTTCATGTACCCATATGCTTTGCCCAAAATAGCCTTAATATTATTTTAGCGTAATAAAAAAGGCATGATTTTGGTTATTGTTTTTAAGAAGAGACCCCAGCAGAACATTTAAGAGAAAAGTGTAATTTGTAGCAGACATTTTCCTCATGAACATTCATGTGAAAACGACAATAGAATAATTTGAAACCTATTGCAGTAGGTACCAATAATGTGTCTGTTTAAGCATGCATGGCGAGTGATACAACTTTCTGCCATGCCGCTTATATTATGAGTTCTAGATTCCTACAAAAAGTACTAAACATACACAAAATCGCCTCAGAAAATTTTTCAAGAGCTTTTCTTTGATGGTAAGGATAATGCTTCTGGCCGCACTTTTTCATGCACCCCCATTGTGGAAATTGCACTAACCAGAAATACTAGTAGAAATGGCATGTTAATCTCTTCAAATGATTTAAATTGAAAATATTCATGATATTAGCTGAAATAAATTTTCATAGTTTTTTGTACTTTCAATTTATTTTCCAATCCAACACTTTCTTGAAATTCGCACCGACCCGACGATTTGGGGTGGTTCCGTAGGTTTTTGTAGGTTAACTACAGCTGAAAAGTGAATGTGATACCAAAAATCAGTCGCTTCAGAGCTACTTTCTGATGGCCTTTGCTGAATATTTAGGATCATAAATATGTGAAAATATGTATTCAAATCGGCTAAATATAAATAACAGGTATAAGTACAATGCGGTTTCCAACCTTATTCTCCGAGATTCAGAATTAACGTTTGTTAATCTTCACAAGTACCATAATATTTTACTAAAACCGGGACTGTTAAAAAAATTACTAATGATGCGCCTGCGCATTGCGGACTAGCCTGAACTTTTTAAAACGCTTTTGACATGGGGATTAGCATTCTACAGTAAGTATATATGTATATTTCTATGATCTCAACGCAAAGCTGACATTTTACGAGATTTGTCATTTTGTGAAACCATTTCCGCTCTAGAGCGAGAATATTGAAAATACGATCGATCTTCACCGTTTTTGTCGAAAAGAAACCTTCTCTTGCATGATAGAAAATAATGACAGTAATGATAGGGAAGAAACCAAGATTCACCGGAAGTGTTGCTTGTAATCAAGAATCTTCAATAAAAGAATTACTCGTTATATTTTTCATAGTATATGGCGTAGTAAATTGTCAAAATCTTGGACCTCATTGGGACTTTTCCAAGATAAAGAGCGTACCTTCCTATATACATCAAGTCAGCTCAGGGCCAATTTGTTCCGAGAGAATGATAACCTATCCCAAATCTTTCAAAACTGTATCATCAGAATACCAGTACTTGCATTCAGATGACAAAGGGTCGCCCTGTGGAACACCTCTTTACGAAATTATCAATTGTTCACCCAAATTCAAGTACGATTTTATGTTATAACACAGACTTACATATGGGAATATCCCAAGAAGTTTATCTCTTACTTTTTGATAGCATTTCTATCAATCAAATTGAGAGCTAGTCGCGATGGAACAACCCATTTTTACAGTAAATCATATTAGGGGGCAAAATAGAAGCAAAATTCCATCAGATTCGTGATCAAGACCCCCAACTCATTACAGATAAGTACTCATTTTCCACAAAAAAATTCAGTCCTGAAAAATCCAAATTTGTCTCACCTTTCATGGAAGCACCCCCATAACAAACGTAATTATCAAGGTAACTCTCAGGACTGAAGAAAATTTTGAAAGTGCACCTACCGGTTCAATGCTGATGACCTAAGTGATATACACTGCATGCCCCAGCAGCGATAGAAAAATTCTTGGTTCCATCGCGACTGGCGGGCAGTGTATATCACTTAGGCCATCACCACTGAACTGGTAGGAGTATTTCCTCCAGTCCTGAGAGTTTCATCATTCTACCTTGATAACTACGGAAGTTATGAGGGTGCTTCCATGAAAAGTAAGACAAATTCGGATTTTTCAGGACTAAACTTTTTTCAGGAAAAATGAGTTTTCCTACGATTTTTCGTTTTGAAAGTTCTACTTTTCCGCACGAAATATGTTCATTTATTGACCAAAATAATCAATATAAACTATTATATCGTTTATGTATCTCCTGGGTGATGATCATTTTGAAAATCAAATGTAAACGTATCATTTTTATATGTTCACAAAAATTGTCCCTTCGGAGTTTTCTTGGTGTCAGACGAAATGTGCATATTTTTCATTCCTCATAATATAGTTATGAAAGTGATTTATTCAAAATGATACATTTCACGATCAAATAATTATGTATTATTGCATACTTTGCCTGACGTAAGTTAAATACCTTAAAAAATATGTTCAGATATTGATCAATATAATAAATATGAAGTATTCTACCCAACGATAGGTGTCGCTGCTATTGAAGCATCATCTCAAACTCAGTAACAGTATATGAATACTATCAAAAGCTTTTGTGAATTGTCCATTAGTTATTGGACCCCGTGGGTTACCATGATAGCATACACAAAAGGCCTAATAGGCTGCTTAGTTTATATACTCTAATAACCATTTTTTTAGTCTTTGGACATTGTGCATAAAACGTCATTTTGATAATGAAAATATGATCAATGAATTATGACGTCGATACAACGCTGAAAGTTAGGACATATCGCCTCAGAAAGGACCGTAGTATTGGGAACATGAATTTTGAATCACTTACTTGACATATATTATGATATGTTCTTTGGACATTGTGCATAATACGTCATTTTGATGATAAAAATAAGATCAATGAAATATGACGTTGATACAACGCTGAAAGTTGGGACTTATCGCCTCAGAAAAGACCGTCGTATTGGAAACAAGTTTTGAATCAGTTACTTGACATGTGTTATAATATGCTATTTGGACATTGAGCATGATACGTCATTGTTGATAATGAAAATATGATCATTGAAGTATGACGTTGATACAACGCTGAAAATTGGGACTTATCGCCTCGAATATAATGGATATATATTGATGATGTTGACCATCATTCATAAGACGTTAAGTTTATTTTCCACATATGTAACAATTTAAAAAATGTTCACCGGGATATATACTGATTTTTAGATAGTATCAGTTGGTAGAGTTTCAGCCTTCTGAATGAAAAAAAAATGATATTTTCAAATAGATATCTTCAAATGCGCGGAAAGTATTTCGCACGCTTGTGGATATGAGCCACTTTCCGCGGGACTGTACGGTGCGATATACGTTACTTTCCTATGTGGTCGTGGGAAAAGTTACTTTTCCGCACGATTTTTATATTGTTGAAAATGAGGATATTTAGGACTAACTAAATGATCTATGTAACTATTCTGTCTTATGTGTCATTTTGTAGCATTATTATAAAATCTTATTTAATAAAAACTTTTTTTTTCATAAATAAGATAGACAAAAGCACTCGTAGGAAAAACAGTGTACCTAACTCTTGCGGAAAACGTCTTTTCCGCCCTTGACGGCTTGCCCGAACTCCGCTCTTGTACTACTTGTACTACTTCCGCACTTGTTAGGTAAATAACTAATTTGTAGTTCTGATCATGAATCTGATGGAATTTCGCTTCTATTTTGCCTCCTTATATGATTTACCGTAAAAATGGGTTGCTCCATCGCGACTGGCGGGCAGTATATATCACTTACGCCATCGCCATTGAACCGGTAGGTGCATTTCCATAATTTCTTTCAGTCCTTAGAGTTTCATCATTAAGATTATTGAGTGAAGTAAAATTTTAAGTTTGGTCATATGATCAAATATTTCATATTTCCCTTTGAAGCGACTTTCAGCTACACTAACAAAGTAAAAAATGGTCTTCACTTTTAATGAAACTATTAGCGAATGTGCTAAGCAAAACGGCGTAAATGAAAACTATGTGGTGGTACACATTATCTATATCAGTGATGATAATGTTATATTTATCCATAGACCTCTTATTAAACTCGACATAACAAGCAAACAGAAATTTTGACAATAAGAAATCCTTGAGTCCATCCACAGAAGCAATCAACAAAGGTGGGTTTTCTGTGTCGACTTCGGTTTTCTCGCAATATCTCGAGGGAAGGATTTTCATTAATTGCCAAGTCGACTCGACAGCAGAATTCGTCGGTAAACGTTGGATTAGTGTCATTCTTATCCCCATCAGAAATCAATTTAATCCGGAAACGGAAAGAGTCATTGTCAGTTATTAATTATTTTATACAGAGTGTGGAAAAGTGTGAAACTCAATACAATTATAACTCCGGTACATGCAACTTTCAGTATTAAATTATTCATCTTTTTACACTTTTCAATTAATGACAGTGTCTCTTTTGAACTTTGACGTCATCATTTTCATTCCAACCGTATCATATTTGAAGGGTTTATCTTTTGTGCAGTTGAAAACAATCCGAATTACAGATTTGAGTCTTCATAGAATCGTGGAAAAGAAAAATCGTCTTGATTTTTGAAATAATAATGTCTTTATTGAAGTAGACCAGTAACATGTGTGTGAAATTAGCAACGATTTCGTGAAAGTCTTTGTCAGCAACAATTTGGTATGACGGATTTTAGACAATTAAAATTTAACTTTTATACAAAATATAATTGTTCATTATTGATTGGCTCGAGGTGTATGATATTTAAGTTGAAATAAAAAACAAAAATAATTGAATCGTGTTGAAAAACCATCAAAAATACACTGGTTGCCGGAATTGTTTTTATTTTATTTACGAATCGGAAAATTGCTTATTTTGATTTTTCAAGTCAAGAACATGAAATAGAGGCACCTCGAAAATCTTACAGGCAAAGGAAAAAAATAGTATGTTCCTTTGGACATTGATGAGAGGAACATTTTGAATTTTGACAGAACGCTGTAAATAATTGAAAATCGCGGATTCTCAAGATACGTTTCAAACTTGATTATAAGTCGAGAATAAAAAAATGCAATCTGGAAAATTTTACAGAATTTGTTGAAATGCATGCTCATGAAAAAGTTGAATTAATAATTGAAAAGACAGTCTGGAAGCGTATAATAATAAAAAACACGAAAATTCGTTTAATTTCGTTATAAAGTCGAGAATAAGAAAAAAAGCCATCTGGAAATTTCCACAGAATACAATGAAGGCTATTTCGAAAAATGTAAAGTTGACTACTGAAAAGTTGGTATGAAAGCATATAATAATTAAAAACCTCAAAAATTCAGGCAATAAGACAAAAAGCCATGCATCTGGATAATTTCAGAGAATGTGTAAAAGTGTATGATTTTTCAAAAAATGTTTAGTTAATAATTATACTTCAATTCAACATCATGTCACTATCAAATTAAATCATATGTGAATGTAAAAATTTGAGTTGTAAGAATAAGAGCACATATGTTGCCCACTCAAAAATGTGAACGAGAAGATCCAAAACCAAGATGAAATTACGTTTAGGTACGAAAACGGTCCGGGAAAGTTCGTTGCTTAGCAACGGACTAAAATACTAGATTAGCGTATTTTGAGGCCTGAAGTTGCTCCGAGAAAGTGGGCATTCTTGAACGATTTCAGAAAAAGTACTTTCCCGTACCGTTTAGGTCCGAAAACGGTCCGAGAGAGTTCGTTGCTTAGCAACGGACTAAAATACTAGATTAGCGTATTTTGAGGCCTGAAGTTGCTCCGAGAAAGTGGGCATTCTTGAACGATTTCAGAAAAAGTTAGTTGTTGGTTACTTACTCCAAAATTGCAGCTATCTGAAGGATGGTAAGTGCGAATTTGTATTATTGTATGTTGTGACTGTTGTGTGTTTGTGAGAATTTTTTTTCAACTTCTTTTCGTAAGCAGCAACCAAGGTATAGTACTATAAATTGGCTATTGAATCTATTGAGTTCCGATGGGAAGATGAGTAAAATCCATAAGTATTCATTGATCCATTGATTCTCGTTTTTCATTGCTTGGTCTTTAATTTTGAGTTAGTGTTTTTTTATTACAGACGATACGGAGCATCGGTTGACAGGTATTGCTCTGGCCAAAATCGTTCTCTTGAAAATTTAACATAGATGTAACATGGTGTGTGGGAATTGGAACCGACAGCTGCTCGGTTATGGCTTCGGAAACAAAAGGTGCTGTGCAAAGAGTTGTCAAAAAAAGCAATTCATGCCAAACGTAACAATTGACGTAGAAGAAGTCATTGACCGTTTCGCCAGAGAAAAGCGAAAAATTGACTTCGTAATTTGAAAAAAAAATTTCTTAATACATCTGGCATAAAAGAAAATCGAAAAGCACTCTGATATTTTCTCTCTATATATGATATATAAAAAATATATGGTATCATAAGTTACTTTTTGTTGATTTTGAAGCCCGTGACCCCCCTTACGCGATGGCTGGATCGGCCCTTGATTACTTTATTAGGTATATCGTGTTATTAATCATATGAAGTCACAAACAAACATGGTTTCCTTTACTTTATTCAGCTTCTATTGAAATTATTAGTGACTAACATTTATTATCAATTGATATTATATGACACTAAGGTAAACACGATTAAATTTCCACAGATTTATTGTCTTCGAAGACAATAAATCTGTGGAAATTTAATCGTGTTTACCTTAGTGTCATATACTATGAATTTCCATCAAGTAAAGGCCACGTCAATCCAAAAAATTGATATTATGTAAATATGTTAAAACGGATGTAATTTTGTTTTAAACTTGATTTTATTTGGATAAACCCACGCACAATCTATCCTTTTGTAGGTTTTTCTTGTTCATTTAGAGAAATTATTTCATAACTGCTATACATCTATACATTTTATACTGTTATTGATTTTCTGAATACACATTATTATTATTATCATTATTATTATTATAGTGGCAGTGAATTCAAAGCATCAATGTTATTCAAACAGATGACCAGGGTTCGATCTCGGTTGGCAGCATGCTAGAGATCTGAATTATTGCATATTTGGATAGCTTATACAATTAGGGCCGATCGAATGTTCAATCCGAGGTAATTCCCAGATTAACTAATCTTAGTTTCGTTGCTAAGGAACTAGCGATTCGATTGGCTATGATCCATTAACTGAACCAATATTAGTTGATATGTCGATCATCTCCAAAAGAACACCTTTTGAATGTTAATTTTCTCTTATATAATATTAGGTATGTGCCTATGTTGAAATAGCTGCGTTTGTAGAAAAATTCTTGTATGTATTTCGAGCACAAAGTGGCATTGCTGCTCTCCAAGCATTTGCGAGTCGCGCGGTAACTCTCTTTGTCTCGCTCTAAATACACAAATACACACTATTATGTGCAGTTGACATGGAACTCCGGTGTTCGAAAAAAATGTAATTTTAATATCTTGTTTCTTTCTACAGTTTCTAAAAATGTTCAGTGTCACCCTCATAATTTTTTCCACATTCAGGAATAAAGAAAGTTTCTAGTGCTACAAGTATTCACTTTTCAATCAAATGTTATCAAATCCATGACTAGCTGTAAACCCTGTAGTGGTATTACGCATTATGGAAGGTCTCATGCATGCTGTTCGAAATGCTTCTTCATTTCAACACAATTCAGTTCCTCCACGTATGTATGTTCACCCTTTATATGCGTTGATCCAAAATGATCTAAACCTTCCATAACGTAGAAGGTACAAAAGGGATTTCAGTATTTCTTTGGTGGCTTTGTTGGGAGATCAGAGTCTTATCGGATTATTTCTTTTACTGTCGTCTCCAGCGGGAATTTTAGTTCTGCTGAAGTTCATTAAATCCCTGAAAAGTATGTCTCCCCGGGATTGGTTACATGCTCCAGAATATTTTGCTTTCATCTCTCCACAACTGCTACTACTAATTTTTTCACTCATGTGATGAAATTAGATTTATCCAAAACGTGAAATCATAATTATTGTATTTACACTCGTTTTGCTTCTGGCTCCAGTTTTTTCTCCAAATATCTCCGTTACCTCATAATTTGCACGTTTGAGAAACTTTTCGCACAGTGAACTAAATTTGCCTATTTGACGAGAATAAAATTTAAATTGACTAAAAATACTTTTCTTTTTCAAAAACGTTGACGTTTCGGAGACTAAATCTGTCTCCGTTATCAAAATTCGAATTATGAAAACTTGCTAAAAATTCTATTTTTATCAGTTTGGATATGAAAAGATTTGTTTTGACAAGGTCAAATGAAATCTGCCAAGATATTTTTTATGATGACATTTGCTATTTGGATACATATAGGGTGTATGATATCAATCAATAAATCTGTTATTTCTCAACTCTTAAGGTGCATTTAGTCAACATCATTTTAAAATTGTGCTTAAATTTACGTCAAAAGCAAAATTTGACTCTGTTATATCAAATGGCGCTATTTATACAAAAATGTTAAGTTTATGCAAAAAACATTTGATGTTACCGCTATGTTTATGATAATGCTTGTGCTACAGTTGACTAAATCCACCCTTATACTCTTATAAGAGGTAACCATGTGCTATCCGTTTCTACTGAGTTGGTTGAAAAACAGTTCGTCGATAATAAAAGACAGGCAGTTTCCTTCAAATTTCTCTTTTCTTGATTTGATTCAGTCATTAAAATTTTGGTGTCATTCCATTTCATCATATGATCGCCATGCGATGTGAGAATATACACCAAGCAATAGAGCATAAAATGATCGAGTTTTTAACAAAAATACTAGTATGAAACCTACTGAGCCACCACATGAAAGACAGTCCGTAGTTATATTCTGATATGTTTTCGACTCGCAACTGTCATTTATTAATTTGTTATAAACATTTAAATAACATAAAACGTGTTTTTTCGAATTCTTTTGCTCATAAAATGAAAACCAATTGAGCAATCTGGTTGCTTCAAAGAAAACAATTGTAGATAATTGAAATACAAATAAAATGGAATGTTTTACGACCCGGTCGGATCATTAGTAACGGAGAAAAACTGGAAAAACCGGGAAATTTTGCGATTTTTTCAAAAATTCATTACTCCGCCATTTTTCGAGAAATAGGTTTGGCCTTTCTCATGACAGTATTGAATCATGTGTACTTTATGTGTGCACAAAACATGTGCTGTCGGATCGTTAGTTTTGGCACAATTGCAATTTAATTTTTTTTTTCTTGCAGCATGCCTGGATGGTCTAGTGATAGCCCGATTTCAATTTCTCAAACAGATTATGAAAGTAGAGATATTGTACTACAAAATGAATATTCTCATTTTGCGCTACAATGGTACGAAATGGGTGAAAAATGCATGCAAATATCAGTGAAAACGGCCGAACCCGCGTTAGCTACCGAGTGGTAGGAGTGTCCGGGAGAGGAGGGGAATTCTTCTAATGAACGGGATGGGTGAGAATACGCCTTCCCTCATCTCCCGCTCTCTCCTGCCACTCGACAGCTTCCACCAGCTCAGCCGTTTTCAGTCATGTTTACAAGCATTTTTCACCCACTTCGCAGCTTCATAAAAAATATCTTGGCAGATTTCATTTGATTTTGTCATATTATTTTATCCGTTGTGTCGGTAGACCAGTGCTGATGCATTTTAGAGTTAAAAAAATTATTAACAGCATGAGACCTATTGGAAGTGTAGAAAAATATTGTTCGAATGACGGGAAAAATTAATTGGAGTCGAAAAAATGCAGAAGGGTGGAACGGGGAGAACTTTTATGGGTTTTTCGAAAATTGCAACGAAAGTTGACCTCCTATCGAAAAAAATCAACTGTCAAAGTTGTTGATGATAAAAAGATTTGGTACTTTTGTATTTAATATTTCTTCACATAACCTAAAATTTCTCGGAAAACCCAATTTTTCAGTTATTAATTTTGTTCTCGCTTAAAAATCTTTTTGTTTTTCACGTAAATTGGTAGAAATATAACTCATTATGTTTCAAGTAAGCTCTAATTTTTTGTAGCGTAATACAGATGTTTCTTTTTTTTTCGACAAATTCCGAATAAACGACCTCATTTTCAACTGAAATTTTTAGCAAGTTTTCATACTTCGAGTTCTGATAACGGAGACAAATTTAGTCTCCGAAACGTCGACGTTTTTGAAAAAGAGAAGTATTTTTAGTCAATTTAAATTTTTTTCTCGTCATATAGGCAAATTTAGTATACGATACGTTACTGACGAAATTAATTAACTGTTTTCAAGACAACAGTCTTCTAAACGCAGTAACTGATCGGGACAAATTGATCATTGCCCCTCTACACTTGTACAGATTTCTTTGAATTAACATTTTTTCATTTTCAGACTTAGACTACAAGCCCATATAACAATTTGGGGAGGTCAGACTCAGGATGAAACATATTCAGAACGATGCTGCTATATGAAAAAATAACCTTAGGCACTATGCCGTCAATACTTGGTGGTGCAAATGACAAGTATATCGTCAAAATCTTAGAGTAAAGAAACAGGAGATAGAACATAATCAACTGCGCAGCCTGCTAATTTCTCCTAATATCCTTACTCCTGGGAATAGCCAATCAAATCGTTCATCCCCTCTAACGTACCCGCTTCGAATTATGTGATTACCTGTCAAAGTTTGACTTTTTGAGGTTATATTCAATTTGAAGTGGAATTTTGATGACAAATAAGTTTTATTTTGTGTTTATCGTGAACTGTGATAATCAAAAACGTCACGGTGTGATTTGAATCAATGCAAATACTCCTGTAGTGCAGTTTACAAGATGGATATGAAATCTGTTCCCGTAAGTTTGTTATGGATTTAGGGGGAGTAGTCAAGGTACCAGGGGAGTGGTCGAAGTACCAGGGCCGTATTTCTCTCACTGTCAAAATTATCAATTATTCATATTTCGCACCGTAGTAATAAATGAGACCCAACTGAATACACCGCGGTAATATTTTCGTTTCATCCTTTAGGGGAAATTGTATTCCATTAGAGACTATTTCAATTATGACACCTAGTGAAATTATATATAACTCATGAGGCAGGGAAAAGATAACGGAGGAAGATGGTGATATAGAAATGACAGATATTTTTCATGAGAATGTATTTGGCACAAATTTGACAGAGTATAAAAAAGAAGGGGCCATTGAATAATCGAAAGTTTGGGCCACTTCTGGTGAAAACGGAAGTTGTATGCCTCGTTGGTATTTCTCTATGCACAACTGCAAAAAAGTTTTTGCAGAATAATTTTAATGAAAATAATCCCGCATGCTTTGTAAACTTCCTTATCATAAAAGTATTGAATATGTTGTTGAGTCATAATTTATTATTTAAATCTTTTAAGAAACACTTCAGGGAACCCCTCATTTCAGCAACTTGATAAAACTCGTATGCTCAATATATGTTAACACTAGGGTGCATCATTACAACAAGAATTTATTTGATACATCTTAAAGTATTAAATCAGGTTTAACTAAAATTATACTATTTAAAGGCCAATAGAATCAATGGTAGGAATATAATTCAAGAAATAGTACCATAGAACCATAAGTACGTCAAAGTCACACTCGACGCGCGTTTCGCCAATTTTTTTTGTATCTTTAGGAGCTAAAAGAATACTAAACTACTGATGTTGACGTAGTTTTTGGGTTAGGGTGGTTTCTGTTTCTTGAATTATTATCATGCATTGTGAAATAAACGATATTATTATTCATTTTTGATCATATTTCTTAGTCTTAGTTATCTTTCATTTTTCTGCATTAGCTTGTTTAGCTGTGAAGCTAGATTTAAAAATAAATCATTTCTACAGTTTTATTTGTTTGATAGTGTTTGAGTAAAACTTGTAGGTACTGAAATAAATGCATCATATATTAAAACTGACATTATGCTAACAATGAACAATTTACTTTTCAAAAAATCGCAAGTATAACACAAGATCATTCTAATTTTATTTGTATGTGACGAAACTCTGTGAGTCAATGTTTTTAACTTGTTTTATTATTTTTGTTTGCTCAATATTAGAAAACTTTTTTCATTTACTTTATTTCTCCTCAGAAGGTAGAGCTTTATTAATGTTAAGTGTTAGAAAAAATCAACGATATTGCGTCGTAGTTGCATTAGATGCCATGATATCAATATGAGAAGTAAACGTGAGTTTACTATCGAACAATATTCCTAGATCTTTGAACTGAGTAACACTAGTAAGATGAGAGATCAAATGCATATTAGAAGTTGTATACAGGTATTCTATAGGATTCGTTCTTCTGGTTGACGTCATAACCTTGCACTTGGCAACATTAAGGATTAATTTATTTTCCACAAACACACACATTTTGCAGAGAGATACAATCCGATTCATCATCAATAATTCTGTATATCTTCATGTCACCAGCATATAGTAATTTCTGTGATTGTATGGACGAACTGATATCGTTAACAAATAGAAGAAATAATAGCGGACCTAAATTCGATCCTTGGGGAACACCGGAGGTCACAGAAAAGATTGAACGACTTTAAGCCCTCGTTTGCAACAAATAAACGCCTGTCCATTAAGTAAGACTTTAACAATTCTTGAATTGCTTGTGAAATTCCAAATGTTGGTAATTTATTCAATAGCTGATGATGAGAAACACGATCGAAAGCTTTGCTGAAATCCGTGTAGATCACATCAACCTGTTTTTTGGTATCTAGTGCACTAGAAACAAATTGAGTGAATGTACACAGGTTGGTTGCAGTACTTCGACACTTGACAAATATATGCTGAAACTCAGAAATCGACCAACAAACATGTTTGTAAATAGTGTCTGAGAGTATAATCTCGATTAACTTTGAGCTAATTCAATTGAATTGTAATCTGATTCCTAGCATGGCAAATCAAGACCTATTATTATTATTATTATTATTATTATTATTATTATTATTATTATTATTATTATTATTATTATTATTATTATTATTATTATTATTATTATTATTATTATTATTATTATTATTATTATTATTATTATTATTATTATTATTATTATTATTATTATTATTATTATTATTATTATTATTATTATTATTATTATTATTATTATTATTATTATCATTATTATTATTATTATTATTATTATTATTATTATTATTATTATTATTATTATTATTATTATTATTATTATTATTATTATTATTTTTTTTTTTTTCCCCGTTGGGAATGTACCAGTCAGGCCCTGTCTCCGGTGCTCCGATACATCCGGAGGGCGCGCTGGTGTCGTTAACCCCAATAACCACTCCCTACGTCCGTAGGGTGAGTGACTATTGGGTCCGAGAATCATGTGCCCTGAGTAGACGGAGCGAACCAAGGATGACGGCCTTCTGCATTCGCGCTGCTAAGATTTCTGCCATATTACGGCAAGCAGGTATTATCTTCAAGTTGGAGAGCAGTGTGTCCATCATTCCACCAAGGACTCCTATGATCAGAACCACCATTTTGACAGAATGGTCCGGATATAACCTGCGGAGTTCAAAGAGAAGATCTCGATATTTAGTCCGTTTTTCCTCCTCTTTTCGAACGATATTCATTTCGCCTGGAGCGGAAAACTCCATGACGAATATCGTTCTACTTTGGTGGTCGAGGAGGACAACATCAGGCTTATTGGCTTGTATTTGCCTGAGGGTGGGGAATGAGTAGTTCCAATATATCCGGCACCTCTCATTCTCCACCACGGACTCAATATCCCCCGGAACATAAGGCAACACCGGTGTCTCGTCTATACCGTACGAGTGTCGTAGATGGTAGTATAACACTCGTAGCGCCGCGTTATGCCTGTGGATATAGGCTGAGACCGCATAAGATGGGCATGCTGATAGCAAATGCATTACGGTCTCAGGTGCCCCACGACATGCCCTGCATCGGGTGTCAGGGACGTCTATACCCATCACGCGACTACGGTAGACGAGGGTGTTGAAGACACCATCCTGGCAGGCCATTATGAATCCCTCGGTCTCCGACTTTAGCTCACTCGACCTGAGGAAGGCAAAGGTCAATCTTTTGGATAAGCCAAGGTCTTCGATGTTGTGAAAGAAGACACCATGCATTGGCTTATCCATATGTAGCTGTAGCAGGACCTCTGTCTCCGCAGCTTTGATGTGAGCTTTTTGCTGAACGGGTCCCAACTCGGTGACAGAGTTTGGGTTAGCCCGTTCAGTGTCGAATACGAGACCAAGTTCATCGGCCGCACGGGTTGCTGCCTTAAAAAGAAATGCTCCAATCCCTGCTTTTTCATGGTGAATAAGGAAAGGTCAGAATATGTTCAAACTGATGACTTATTCACTGAATATGTCAGGTAAAATAAAATCCAGAAATCACTGACCATAGCTTGCACCTACATACTAAAGAATTTAGATTTAGATATTTTTTTTACAATATGTTGAAGACACAACTTTGTGAAATAATAACAGACATTTTCCCTGAATACCAATCTGTGCCGCTTCCCACTCCTCAGGAATAACTCGAAATATTTGGCAGACTTTACGCACGCAAATTTTTTCTATCTCCTGTTTCTTTAATCTGAGGTCAAATTCCATTTTAGCGTCCAAAACATCTGAACTCGTTTATGTTTGTTTGCCAATGCAAAAATCATACATTCATAGAGAAATCGACCATTAATAAATGGGCCATTAATGACAAATGGACCATTGATAGGTGTCATTAATCGAGGATTTCTCCAAATCATCCAATGATTACAAATAGTTCATTAATAGGGGTCATTGATGGTCGATTTCGTTTGCTTTGAACAACTTTAAACAGACATCTTTTAATACGAGGAAGGCGGAAATAGTAATTTTCCTAACAAGTGCGGAAATTGATGCTTTCCCGCACGCGACTGCCGTAAGCAGTCGAGTGCGGGAAAGACACTTTCCGCATGAGTTAGGAACAATACTTTTTCTACAAGCGTAGGAAACAAATTCATTTTTTCAATTATTTATTCATGCAAATGGAAACAACTAACAAGAGTAACATTTTCTATCCACTAATTATTCGTAATATTTATTGTAAATGTACAATTTGATGCATTATGTAAATTTATAGCGGAAGCCAGCATATTTTTTGAAGATGGCTGATTTCCTGAAGAAGAAAGTAACTCGGGCAATACATTATCGAAAGAAATCGAATGTGCAGGCACAGGCATCAAATCGTCGCCGATCGATATAGACGTGGATGGTTCTAAAATGCACCCGGAAGACGATGTAGTGTTCAAATTGAGAATTTTGTTGGACATTTCTTTTTTTCGATTGGTGGAGTCTTCTAAATACCCCTCTGCAACTGAAGTCGATTTCCATCCTCCTAGGCGTTTGATATTAGTTATACCCACACCACAGTCAGCAAGTAAAGTGGCTGAGGAATGCCTGAAGCTGTGACCAGTGTAAAGCTCTGGATTTTGAAGGCGCAGATATACTGCTATTTCGGAGGGTATCTTTCCTATGGTATTGATTCCTACACATTGCACAGTACATTTTCCACTTTTGTAATACAAGAATAAACGACGGTGAGGAGACTCTTTTGGACGTAAATGTACATAATTTCTGTATACGTTAAAAAAATAACCATCATTTGCTTCTTCAGATATCACGAAGGATCTAGAGGAATGATTTTTGGAATCCTTGATATTAACAATTATCAGGTTTTCTTTGTCGTCTATGTCGTCAATGGTGAGTTTTGTCAGCTCTTCTCGTCTGCAAGCACCAGCTCATCCAAAAATTGCTACTAACTTAATCATGAGGTATATGTCATCGGGTGCGTCAGTCATAAATTTTGAAACGTCTTCTTGAGTGAAGATTTTGGCCTTTTTCGGTCGAAAACCGACATTCTGTCTTTTAATGAATGCAATTATTTTGTAAAATTTGCTAATATCCAAATTTTGCTTTACTTTGAATACACTCTTCAACATTGAATATCTTGCCCATAAAGTGTTCGGCTTCCATGTTTTAGACATTTCTAGAAAATAAGCCAAGAATACTTCTTCTTTATTTGGTGTTTTCACTTTCTTATTGTTGCACCATTCAATAAAACTCGTGTATTGATTCTCATACCTTTGTTTAGATTTCGTTGGCAATAACTCTAAGTTCGCATCTGTAGCTGCTTGCGCGATTTCTTGTGGAAATTCTTCATCAGATGAATAATCCATTGTGGCAATTTCACTGAATCGAAAATTTTATATAAGTAACGCTTTGTCTGTCACTCTGACAATTACAAACAAATTTGTGTATTGATCGGCATGACAACATCAATTGTTACCTACTCGTTATCAGATCAATCAAAAGTCTATATATAGGGTGATTTTCATAACCATACATTTTTATTTATCAATATTTGTTCATTTTTTCAATAAATAGTGCAAAATGATGGATGATTTTGAACAAACCCACTTAGTATTGCAACAAAAAAGCTTGAACTTTCATATTTTGTCACCCACCACTTATATTTTACGAGGATATCATATAAATGTTTTTCCCGCACTAGTGTGGGAAAAAATTTCCCGCACTAGTGTGGGAAAACTTTTCCCGCACAACTGTGGGAAAATACTATCCAAACTGAATTGCGTGCGGGTAGAGGGTGAATCACGCACGCTTGTAGGAAATAGTTATTTACCTAACAAGTGCGGAAAGTCGTACTTTTCCGCACGCGACGGCAGTTGCACGAACGACGTGGAGCGGAGTTCGGGCAAGCCGTCAAGGGCGGAAAAGACGTTTTCCGCAAGAGTTAGGTACAATGTTTTTCCTACGAGTGTTTTTGTCCATCTTATTTATGAAAAAAAAAGGTTTTTATTAAACAAGATTTTATAATAATGCTACAAAATGACACATAAGACAGAATAGTTACATATATCATTTAGTTAGTCCTAAATATCCTCATTTTCAACAATATAAAAATCGTGCGGAAAAGTAACTTTTCAGCACTAGTGCGGAAAAGTAACTTTTCCGCATGATTTTATCTTTCCGCGAGATTTATAATATGAGATCGAATCTAGTCTATTAACGACTGTTTGATAATAACTTTCCGATATTCCGTAATTTTCATAAAATTAATTTCAAAATATAAAGTAATTAAGACATTATCAAAATAAATAGTGATATTTAAAATATGACATGATTTGATATTATAGCAATTAAATTAATATCTGAAATAGCTCAGTTGGCAAAGTAAGGGAGCAGTCGTTCTACGCTGGTTAATGGTTAATGGAGTAGGTGGTTCGAATCCTGGGGAAGTTACTTTTTTTTGTTTTTGTTTTGAAATCGATGAGAGTACTTACTGTTCAATTTTCGTTATATTTTAGATAGAATCTGTTATGAAAAAAATAATTCGCTCGTACTACAAAATTTCATATACCAACCATGCTCATTGTACAATATACTAATCTTGAAATAAAATATTGTGCTTTAAAGAGAAAATCTTGCGTAAAAGTAAAAATCGTGCAGAAAAGTTTCAATCGAATGTTGACATCTAAAGACAACTATCAGTGGTAGCGGTTAAACTACATCTTGGACAACTCCGTTAATTTGTGTACAGGGTTTTATGAAAGGTAATAAGTATATATTTTTCATCAGAATGATAGGACAGGATCCCACGCCTATTTTCAAAAATGATTATCATCGGGCAGAATCTTCCTGAGTAGCTTCATTTTGTCGAGACGCCCAACTTTTTCCTCTACGAAAATTCTCGATAGTGGTAGCTAATAAACTGAGCAGGCGTCAATCATGTCGATTTGTTAACTGCAAAAAAGTCATTAATAACAGTTAGTTCATCAGTTGAATCTCGAGATAATTCGATGAAGTACTCGAAAAAACTTTTTTGTCCTACAAAATGGATGGTAGGACTGAAGATTCCCCCACTCCCAACATGTACCAATGACGTGGTCATAAGGAATCATTAGTAACCAACGGATTTTTTTACCGTTGCTTGGTCAATATTTGTATAATGGAATGGTCATATTGTCCTACAAATTGAATGGTAGGCGTTCCCAGTCCTACGCTCCGAAATTGTCAATTCCATGATAAAAAAAAATATTGGTAACTGTAGGACAATGATAACACATGAAAGGTTAGTGTATTCTTCACCTAAATAGTACAGCGCCCTACCAAAAAAACGGGTATGTATCGCTACAAAAATTATTCAAAATGACGAATTATTTTGAATTTGTGGTTCAGCTAATTTAATATACTGCCCAGTGAACATTCAAATTTACAATTATAAGTCATATAATGGTTTTCATCAGATGTCTCATGCGTTCTGTTGAATGAACTTAACCGATACGTACTTAAAATATCGGTCATACTCATGACTATATGAAACACCAAAATTAAACCATTTTACGTCAAACGTTCGCCTTAACACATTTCAATTAGGTTGCATTTTTGATCAAATTAAACGGTTAATACTGCATAATCATGAATATATCATTTGAAGATTGCATGTACACATATTTTTTTATATACATTTTCAAATATTGTCCCTTCAATAACTTGCAAACATCAAGATAAATATGAAAATTTTACATATTTTTAAATATAATCATGAATACATCTTCGTCAATATGATCAATATTATGACCAAATAACTACGTATTTTTGCATATTTTGCCAGACGTAAGTTATATGCCCCAAAAAATATATATAATCATTGATCAAAATGATCAAAAAAAAATTATTTTATCATTAATATATATCTTGAGTGATGGTAATTTTGAGATTCGAATTCAAACATTTTATTTATATATGTTTCCAAACATTGTCACTCCAAAGTTTTCCTGGCATCAGGAAAAATATGAATATTTTACATATTTCCTAATATAGTAATGAAAATGTTTTATTAAATTCGATAAATTAACTCCTGTGTAAAATGTGTCATTTAAAGATGACTGTATTGTCATTTTGACAGCGATAAAAAAGGTGCATCGTTTTTTATCACCGATAAAAACGCCTGTTCCTCTTTAGCGTGTACATCTAGTATGCTTACGTCACTTTAATGTCTGCCCTGTCAGTTATTTAAGTATTGTTGATAGTTGATACTGAAACATTACAACATGAGTCGTTTTGGGGAAGTTTTGACTCAAAAAATAACAAAAAATATAGAAAAAGCAATCCCGCAATCTACAAAAAATACTAAAGCGTCAATATGGAGACAATTTATATTCGGTCGTTAATTTATCTTGCCAAAAAACACTCGAGCTTTTCTTTTAAGGATAAATTTCTTTTTAACTCAAAATTTTTCCATCAGTAACTTTGCTCGAAAAACTGACATTTGACAAAATCGCTCGACCTTCGGTCTCGCGATTTTGTCAGTTTTTCTCGTAAAATTACTGATTGGCAAAATTATTTCGTTACAAAAAGAAATTTATCCGATAAAAAAAAGATCTTGTGTTTTTACTGTTGATACATTTAACGACCAAATAACTATATATTTTGCATAGTTTGCCTGACATAAGTTGAATAACTAAAGAAATATATTCATTTATTGATCAAAATAATCGATATAAACTATTCCATCGTGGATATATCTCCCCGGTGATGATAATTTTGAAAATTGAATGTAAATGTATTATTTATATGTGTTTCCGATCTTTGTCTCTCCAAAGTTCTCCTGGTATCAAACAAAATATGTGTATTTTTCGGTTTCCATAATATAGTAATAAAAACGTTTCATTCAGATTAATAAATTTTCTGACCAAATATAAGCATGTATTTTTGCATACTTTTTCCAACCTAAGTTGAATACCTGAAAACATAATAATAATAATAAAAACGTTTCATTCAGATTAATAAATTGTCTGACCAAATATAAGCATGTTTTTTTGCATACTTTTTCCAACGTAAGTTGAATACCTGAAAAAATATGGTCACTTATTGATGTAAATAATCAATAAAAATTATTATATCATCAATATCTCTCTTGAGTGATGGTAATTTTGAAAACCGAATATAAATATATTATTCATATATGTTTCCAACCATTGTCTCTTTAAAGTTTTGCTGGCATCTGGCAAAATATGAATATTTTACAGATTTCGTAATATTTATTTTTAATGCAGTAGTCTCCCATGTGAAAGCGAATGCTTCATCATCATGCCGTTGATATGCAACAAATAGACATAAATATTGACCATTTTTATTTAATTGTCTACTTTATGATTAATTTGTATACACATGTTCCTAAAAAAATTAAAAAATACTTACATTTTAAAAGGAAAATTTTGGGTGACCCTGTATAATAGTAATCTCAGATCACTCAATATCAAAATCAAATGATATTAACCTATTAATAACTGATTTTGTTCAAAGAATTACGTAAACATCATGTAATTATTAATAACTCTGTATACTGAGTCTTAGAACTTTTCATTATAACTCGTGTCGACAATATTAAGATTGCAATCATTATCCTCAACTGTTTGTAACAAAACGATCGCCACATTATTGATTTTCTAAAGGTAAGTAACAACGCTGCCTCTTCATGTTTGACACGCTGTATCTCAAAAACTGTCCATTAGATCTCGTTGTACCCATAGAGACATTTGATCAGGACATCATAAACTACATTATACTCAATTTTCAGCCAATTCGACTGGTACCCATTTTCCATAAGAACCGTGAGGGGTCCTTTTATTCAAAAAGTTATTCAAAATAATTGAATTTAACATTTCAACTTCAATACCCTGTATCTCTCAAACGAAACATTTGCCGGCACATGTTCATTTGAACCTGTATCTCTCAAACGAAATATTTGCGGGCACATGTTCATTTAAACTTTTCATTCTGTAATTAGCCAAAGATTCACCATTTGAAGTTTGAACAAGAACATAATGGAGCACCCTGTATACTACGGCTTTTACTCGGGGGACTGGGAAAACCTACCTAGGACAATGTGACTATTCAATTATACAAATATAAAGCGAGCAACGGTAGAAAAATCCGCTGGGTACTGCTGATTTCTTATGACCACGTCATGGTACATGTTGGGAGTGGGGGACTCTTCAGTCCTACCATCAATTTTGTAGGACAAAAGTTTTTTCGAGTACTTCATCGAATTATCTCGAGGTTCAACTGAAAAACTAATTGTTATTATTTTTGCACTCACCAACTCGACATGATTGACGCCTGCGCGGTTTATTAGCTACCACTATCGAGAATTTTCGTAGAGGAAAAAGTTGGGCGTCTCGGCAAAATGAAGCTACTCAGGAAGATTCAGCCTGTTATTGATCATTTTTGAAAATAGGCATGGGATCCTGGCCTATAAGGAACTATTTCCAAAAATCTTCTACATGAAAGTCGAAAAACAGTGAAATTGCAAAAACGGCAAAAATGATTCTTTCACGGTCCTGGTACATATACGAAACCTGTTCAAATATTCACTAAAATTTAATTGTTTGTCCACGAACAATTTTACACGCGCTCTATTCTTTGAATGACTTTTTCCTGAAATTCACTTCTCCGTCGAAATTACAATGTTTATTTAGAATCCACTGACAAACTTCATTTCTTGAAGGACAATAATGAGGTTGTGAGGTTTGGTACACTTTGATAATGGTATTAATACAACTGTTCTTCTCCCAGAATCTTCGATTATTTACTGTGGACCAACGTGGCTTCCAATATAGGTACTGTAACAAACTGGAGCCGGACCTGACCGCTTGCGAAACATCCATCACAGAGCCATCTGTTGCGAAAACATGTTAGCGATGTGTCTGAGCCATCGCTTTGGTATGCCAGTGTGCTCTTCTAGAACAGGCCCCGCCATCTAGAATCGAGCAGACCAACAGCTAGCGAAGGACTTCAGACCTTGAGACATTCTTGAAAGAGCCCTGCTTGGATATAAATATGCAGCCCCAATCAGAGAGGGCAGATACAGTTAGAGTTCATTATAGACAGTCTGATTTTAAATGAAACAGTGCGATATAAATTACTATGTATGATGATATGAATTAGTAGTTACTTACAACAAAGATATCCGGAAAGCAAAACGAGAATCATGGGAACGATTCTGCGAAAATGTGTCCAACACATCAAGCGGAACCCGTATCCACAAGATTCTATCCAGAGAGCCGACACGGCTCCTTGAGAGGAGAGGAGAGGAGAGGAGGAGAGGATGGCATAGCTCCAGTTCTGTTACAAATCGGACTGGAACATATCATACCTATCATTATAAGATTCTTTAGAGCCAGTTTAGCATGGAACCATATTATGTCTAACTGGACCGCGACTAGGGTGATCTATATTCCTAAGGTGGGTCGGAATGACCCACACCCAAAATCGCTCAGACCCATTAGTCTGACATCCTTTCTGTTGAAAAGCATGGAGAAAATACTGGATGGGCACATAAGGTGTGGGGCACTAACAAAGCAAGTAGGAGATTTGAGCCGGTTCTGGACCTCCTCCCAAAATATAACGTCTTCAGAGTAAGGATAAACAGCAAATTTTATATAGAGGAGGAGGAGTATGTCGATTTTACCTAGAATCTAGGAAAAAACGTCGCATATCTCAAGAATTATCACCTATAAATAAACGTAAAATGTTAAGATTTTTCCCTAGACCTAGTGAAAAAATTCACGAATTCTAAGGTTGGTTCTAGAAATTATTGTTACCAAGCAGATAGGAGAATCTGTTTGGCCTTGGGTTGATCGTACCTTCATGTGCAAGTTTAGTTGGCTAGTTATGTAAGCGTATTCATCGATACTTAATACAAAAGCGAATGTAAAGTTGTTTTGGCATTTTTCAGTAGGATTGTAGGAAGTTAGACTGTTAGGATCAAACGATGAGTGATACTTGTAATGTGTGGATATAATTTACAGTGTTTCTTGATATTTGGTATCAATAAAGAAGAAAGATTGAGCATTTCTCAAATGATTAAAGTTTTATGACCTGATGAAATATTTGCATTGGACGGTTCGTGGATGATATGAAATGGATTGATATTGTGCATGGTATCGGAAGGGGGTTAGAGTACGGAATTGATGTTATATGGGCTGTTGAGAGGTTGCGAGGATGAAGATATGATCAATATTGATTTGGCGTTGAATGAGAATTATATTGTAGGATCAGCTAAAACCTAATACTGATATAATGAATATTGTTGAATCATGTATGGGTTTGCTTTATAGTTTGATATATACCTAATAAAAAGCATGGAGTTGGAAAGTTAATCTATTGAATGTTCAGAGGGATAAGATAATTGATGAATTGATCATTTCTGATCAGTGTATGGTTTCGATTTATAATATTCGTTGATACTTTACATATGAATATGAGCTGTATTATGCATTTCTCTAGTGATTGGATGAATTAAATTGGAGTATTTCAATCATAAACATAATTCTGAATGTGTCTCTACGCTAACTGGTGAAAATATAAGTGCTGAAAGGAATGCTAACATCATAGTAGAATATGGATAAAGTGACGTAGTTCAGTTCAGGAAAATTAAATTAATATTGGAAATTCTTCAATGCTCTCACTGATAAACTGGTTAATGCATTGATATCATAATGTGATAATGTGTTCGATCGAATGTTAAATTGAGGTATCAGGAAAATATTTGAACCCCGCGTGTTATTTGCCAATAATATACATCATTCGTTGGCAATCGGCAGGGGTTCGATAAACACGAAGGTTCGGGAATATGGAATTATCATATACTTAAAATGTTTTTCCCAATATGCTTTCACTGATATAACACGTAGCTCAAAAACGCACGATTAGGTGATATGCATTAATATTGCAGATGTTGATAAGAAATATATAGTGTTTTTGCGATAGCGAGGTATTCAACACATTTCAGATATCTGTGAATAATATACAGAATTGTCTCGCAGATATGTATATGTATTCAAAATAAAATGTAAACCGAGTATAAATAATCAGATATCCAGATTTACATTTTCAAAGGTGATTACGGTAATAAATTGAAATGGAAAGGAGGCATATTCATATTTAGATCAATCCGTATGAATAATGACATCTCACATATATTCTAGGAAGTGCACTTGGAGCAATTGAATCTCATTTGTTATTCTGATATAGGGATAGACAAAAATTACCAAACCTCTTCAATTGCAAAGAGAATGCAACTATACACCAAATATCAACGCCGTCGCTTGGGTAAGAGTTATTTCTTTCAGTTATTTTTATCAAGTATGTGATTAATATTTGAATTTTTCACCTATAAAGAATGTGACATAGCAAAACTCGTAAATAGATCGCTTCCTGTCGAAGTACTTGAACTATGACACTGAGGGCATCTCAAATGGAGATGATATAAAGAAATAGTTCATACAGATGTATTTCAACTGAACGTTTACTTTATTCGATGTTCCAAAAAACATCATTGAAAAGTTAATTTTAATATAATTTCCAATGGTGAAAATAAACATAGAATAGTTAAATCATGCTGAGTCTAGTCAATTGAAAATATGTGACTCATGGTGTTTGAATTTATTCAACCCATTAGTGGACAAATGTTTCATTGGGATGATTGAAAAACCGGATTATCACCGTATTACACGTTAGAAAGTCGATCATATTGCACATTTTCACCATTCAAATCATAACCTGTAAATTATGTATTATTAGCGAAATGAAATATTTGATAAAAAATATATTTCACACTTCAAATCAGTGGGTATGCGATATGTCATTATGGTTATATCCGTGGGCTTTCGATAATCTGGATAGACGTCTTGGTATGATGTTTTTTTTTCTATCAACTCACTTTTATTGGTTTTAATTCAAATTACCAACTATCTAGATGGAATTTACTAAACACTAATTCGAAATAATATGAGAATAAATCAATGACATTGTGCAATTTTATGCAATATATCAATGTTAAGGTGAGAACATAAGAAATTCTCCTACCTAGGTTGGTGAACTGAAGACGTTTCTTCAAAATATATGTTATCGAACCTTCTATGAAGATTTTCTGGCTCATTTTTATGGCTGTGATATATCGAATAAATAGCTTTATGTTCCTGTATGAAAAGTAATGCGCAATTAAACATAAAATGGTTATGATATTATGATGTTTAGTATTAAGTGATCGAAAAATTGATATCACCAAATAAAAATTTTGAATGATATAATATATATATTATTGAATTGAAAGAAATTATGACCCACTCGTTTCATCTTAAACAAAGAAATTATTATGTAGCTTATTAAATTCCACTATGCAGCAGAATTCAGTTCGCTGATGGAATACTGACAGGTTTTTCTCCAGTATTCTCATACTGATAGTTGACACTCAGGATGTCTATCTATCTTGAAATTGGAATTCCTGATCCTCCGGCAGTTCGGCCATCTGTCAAGCTGGCTGACTAGCCCTAAACTTCCTCTAAAATATGATATTTTGAAAAATAATTAATATTCATTCAGATAATATATAAATCAAAAATAAAATTTTAACATACGTGTTCTTCCAGTCTTTCGAGAAAGTAATAACATGAGGTAAAAATGAAGTAAATAAAAAATGTATACAGTTGAAAACGAACAAGAAAATCAATTAATGCATTACCAAAATTAGTCCACTAGAAAAAATGTTACTAATCAATACTTGAACAAATTCAGATTTTGCACAAAATATTGTTTGTTCTTATTTCAAAATCCCAATTTTGGGGTACATTACATTAGATACACTTACTGAACTTACTTTCCGCTAAACTAATATCAAGAGAGGGCCAATGAAGTTTACGAAAATTACATCTAAGTGAATCTCTTTCCATACTGAATACATTCATTCAGACGACATTAGAATATGGATCATACAGTGCCATACTTCAAATGAAAATGCCCTACAACTACATGTCAACATATACTTCAACCAAGATACATAGATATCCTGGTGTGATCTCTTATAGCTGTGAAACCGACATACAAAAGTGATAAGGTACGGCCTACTTGATTCGTGATATTTTTACTGCGTTGATACCGTTTCACCTCTTTAGCACACAGATGGCGGCAAAATTACAGACTCATGATGACGCTTGGACAAGTGTCATGTTATGTAATTTTCAACACTGAATTTTATTTGTTGTGATATTCATTAACCATAATTTGTAAACATTCAAATTTCAATCAAGTAATTATGACTCAGTACTTTGGAATGTTGGAAACTCGGTTATTTTCGACTTAAACGCCATCCATCGACGAATGAAGCCAACGGTATCAGTGCAATTATAGTCTCAACAACTTTGTTGAAACAAAAGCGAATCGGTGATAACACCATGGTTTCTATACATCTTGACTTCAACATAACCTAAAGCAGTTTCTGTTAGAGTTTATTTTGACATTCTGTCATCAATTGTTGATTTTTTGTATGCTCCCTAATGAATCTAATCTTATATATTTGTCATTTTCCAAGCGTTACTACTATATTCCCTCAGTTTTATGCCATTGCAAGTGGTTGAATAATTCGGATCATTATTATCTTTCGTGCGAAAATACTATAGATATAGTCTGCTCATGAAATATTTTTTTTTTATTTTCACTGAAGAACTTAAAACCAAAATTCCCTAGACTCTTTGATTAAGTGGTAATTACACTAGTGTCTGGCACAAAATTTACAGCATATAGAATACCTAAATTTTAATATTGATACCTCAGAAAACTTCAAGTATGATAAAATCCCCTGCTACCCCCAAATGCTATACTTCATAGGTTGAAGATTCAATTTTCTATGTCTATTTAGGAACTTTGAAACATGTGATAAATTCACAATAAATGACATAATTTTGAATGTGAAAACATATCCAGGGGTGATATCGTCATACCTACCAATATACTATTCAAATTGTGCAAGAAGTCCATATCATGAAGTGGAATGGAGAGTTATGTAGGAATATTGATGGAGTGGAGATAATTTGAGTTTTTTCCTACTTTAAAAAATAAATTACTATTCCAGCATGACGTTTCTTATATTTTACAAGGTTATAAGGACAAAATGAATAAAACGGTGAGAAAAATTTAATTGGTCGTAGGCAATTACCAATTAATAATAATAATAAAAAACCCTCACAATTACTCTTAGAATGTACCCAAAGGCGGGTGGAGATCGGTTATCAGTATTATTTGCCATAGGGCTTGTGATTCAATAACGTTGATAAATATTTCATTTCATTCCATAATTATCTTCGACATTTTTTCTTTCCTAACAGAATGAAGTTATGACTATTATTTCATGAAAATTTATCATGTTTTTCAATCTACCTCGTAGGTCGAAGAGAACAAAAAGTTGGTAAAAGCAGTTTCGTTTAGGGGTCATCAGCAATGACATTTTCTGAGAAGCTAATAATTAAAAAAACTATTCCATAGATAGATACGTAGCGAACTTCATGACTAACAATATATGATGATTAACGAAAGATGCACAAATAGTCAATCAGATATTCAACCCCAAAAGTTCGTACTGAATTCGATTATGCATTTTCAATACAAATTAAAATATCATCATAGTGTATAATAATTATTTGTGTAACCTCAAAGCTATAATATCACTAAGGGTACGTAACAAATTGCCTGTGGTATGATTTCTCGTCGTTTTTGGACTGATTTTGAATGGAATCAGACAATCTTGTGCAAGTTAAACGAGACGGTGAAGTATAATTTCGCATAGGTATCGATATGTCCTCCCCCATCAATGCACCCGTTGTTAGCGGGGCGAATCGAGCTTCAATTACTGAAGAATTTTACAATGATATTATTTATTTATTATCATCAAAGGTAAGACCTCGTTAATCCTCAGCTCGCACAAGTTTCGACTTTTGAGGGCTGCAGTTCTTATGAGGACGACAGCTGATTAACGGAAAAAACAATTTTAACAATTTAACAAAATTTATCTTTCGAACGTTGGGTGGTGTATTGCGTTTTTCGGATCAATTCGATTTCTCGAGGAAGGTTTATTTTTTTGTAGTAATTATATAAAGTAGTAATGGTTGATCACAGTTCAATCAACGAAAACCATTCATTCAGATACAGATAAATATTTTTTCAAAATGTAAATGATTGACATATACAATGTTTCATATTAAAGCAAGGTACAAATAATTTTGTATATCTAGGTCAATAAATGTTATTAATGTATAAGTGTGTAGGTTCGACTATTTTTTTAAGTACATAATTGATATTGACGCTATTTCTATAGTGTTTTTCATATTGCTTCGAATATTTTCTGGTTGAGGATTGGATGTTGATTTTCACGCAATATCACTTGTTCTGTTACCAAATCCACCTATTTACAGCCCAAATTGGTATCCTGATCTGATTTTAGGCTTGATTTTATATTTCAATATAATATATATTAATTATATTTCAATATAGTAACATATATCAATATATTTCAATTTATTTACAATATATTTCGAACTTCAGCATTTGTTGGATATTAATAATTTATAATAGATAATTCAAATTCTTTTACGATTACTACTTTTCACTGAGCTCTTTCGAAAGTAGGAATACCTATGTAAAAATCGTGGAAATTAAAATCTAGACAGGAGGATGAAGAATGTATTACTGCTAATAAATATAAGTAGATGGTATAATATTCGCAATTCATCAAAAGTATTATGTTGTCATTTCAATGACTCTGCCGTATTTTAAAGACCCTAATATGATTAATTGGGGTTATGCACTAGTAAAGTTTTAGATTTCTACCTGAAGTAGTTCCTCGCTTGTTTAATGTGAATAAAGTGCTACATTGTATGCTCATTAAAAATATATCGTCAGGCAATATCTATTTTTTTATATTAAGCACCTATCTCTCACATTCCTTATATATCTCTCACACCTCACACTGACTAGGTATACGTTAAAAGTCATACGTCATTGAAATCCAAGAATGTATTTTTGTATTTATCCCTAATAATTCTACAAAATTCAATCATGCACTGTTATTAATATATCTGCAAAGATAATCACAGCATCGAAAGACTGATTGTAATTGATTTTGTGGGACTATTTCATGAATTTCTTTTTTAGAGACTGATAAATGAGTTTAACAAATAGCATATTTATCAGTTATACCGAGACTTTTACTCGGGTAAAAATATGACTAGAATCAAAATTCTGACGATCATTATCCTATATTTCTATCAATCTTGAAGCGGGTTCTGTCAAAGTTTTAGTTGAAAACGAATCCCTTCGTACTTTGATGACATTTTAAGTACAATTCTAACTTCCACAATAGCTCGGATTATCTAACGTTCATAAAAAGAGATATTACAGATCACTTGAAGAAACTACTGTGTTAGCGAAATATATGTCGTGATATTCAAAAGATTGTGAAGATCGAATCGTTCTCCATGTAGTTTGTACTATTACAAATATGTATGACAGCTCACGATTGATTTTTAATTACCATCAGTACTTATGCGGTTGGTTCCCCCAGTACCATCAGTCCAGTATGGTGGTCAAATTCGAGTTTCTATCGTAGTCTCTTTATATTAGATTCATTTAGCATACATAACTCTATTGTCTATTCTTTACTAGATGATGGTGAGATGCTAAGAGTCTATATAAATCACGTATTTGGGCATTAATATTATATATTTGACGAAAAGGGGAATATTTGAACTAACTATTATATTTCAGCTATGTTTCAAAATTATTTTCCAATTTTTGCTAAAAGTATGACAGCCATGACTATGTCATATTTCTACGAATATTGTCCTCCCCATTGAAAGTTGACGACTTGCGATAACACCCGTTCTCATTTCTCCATGATATTTGCATAGCCAACTTAAATTATTGGCATACAATGTAAAATTTGTATTTGTCAATATGAGACCCATAATAAAAAATTGATGATTTTCTGTATTTTATTTTAATATATTGAAAATTAGTACAAACGAGTTCATGGTTGAATTTAGTGGACCACTCAGGTATCATTTTATGGAAGTCATGGAGTTGGTATTGGTCAATAAATATAGAAACATAAAACGAATTTCAAACCTATGTATGAGAGAACACATAAGTTTGGTCTTTCTTATTTGGTATACGATGACACTTCACACAGTCTGCTAGCAAATTTCAATTTATTACGTTTTTCTCCATATATGTTAAGAGCTTTCGCTGCTAATCTTGAAAGGTGAATTGATCTATAAAATATTGTGTAAACGGTACATGTACTAAACATATATTGAGGCAAAAATTCACTGATATTTGTGAGCTTTCAATAACGTGTACTGTTGAACCAGGTCACTTTGGTCTCTGAGGTGCCTAAATGAGAAACAGGGGAGGTAACTGCGATATAAAGATCGAGCACGATTTTTCATTAGAAAGGCATAAAGAAGGAAAGGGTTAGTCTAGTGCCAAGCTGTTCTGGTTGCGCTATAGCAATCATCCAATATTACAATCAAACTATATCACCTATAAAGTAATGGTGTCCACTATATATCTCAGATGACAATTATGTGATATGTGTAGAATATATTTCCTCAATTATCGAATGTATAAGCTTTCAAGTTAACGAAATTAATTCATCAATTAAGTGCGAATTATCCTTCTCATTCATATGTTTCAAATAACTGTTCTTCTTATTGGTTTCACTATACTAGACTATGCGCCCGTTCCATAACCATGATGTTTTCCATATTACCTGTTATCCTGAGTATTTATGCTAAGTTCCTTCCACAACTACCAAAAAACTGCAAACTGTATTCAAACTGGAAACTATTCCATTACTTATCCATTTAAAAAGAATTGGGAGAAGCTAAGGCATTTTTTCGCCACTCGTAGTATAGCAATTCTGTGAAAGGTATTGCAGTATGCTTTATCACCAATAATAATTTCGCCATTAAGTGAAAATTTTACTTAAATTAGCGAATATCACGGGCAATTTCTGGAATGACGTCAAGTTTACTAGATGTATCTATAGACCCCCAGGTCCTACTTGACTCGAATTACTTTTGCATTTGCTTTTGATATGGAATAGGTATCTTACTATACTTTAACTCTATTTAAAAGAGAATGTGAGTAGTATTGCCAATTTCCATTTGGAATTGGGATTATTTCTCTAGATTTCGAACAAAAAACAAACAAAAAATTTGGACTATAACAGTTTTATCAGAGAGCCAGACTTTGAAACAAGCTGTTTCCGGCATTTCGGGCGACAAAGATAAATCACTCAAAATCGAATGAAAATCCGTAAAATCATTCAATCTGTCAAATTTATGAAGAAATTGAATCACAAACTGATATTAAATCAATTCGCATTGACAGAACTGTAAAATTTTGAATTTTTGAACCAGTCCACCACATAATCCCAATGCATTTTCAATCACTTTTATTGTTCTTAAAAACCCTTTTTGATTTTTGTTTACACTCATTTCACGGCAAGCTTGCCTCAACCTACCATACGAATTTTGACTACTTCGATATCACATACAAACCACCCTATAATTTTGAATGTCTGCATCATCTTGCTGAATGTACATTTCCAGTCATAATTTGCATCGAATAATTCTTGATCATGGGAATCAACTAAAATACCACACAATTAGTTTTTTTTCTGTAATATTATTTCTATCATTTATCAATCAAGGATCTGCAATTTCCAACACATAGTTTCATGGTGGTAACAAACGTAGCCTCATTTGTGAATATATATTTTCTCAGGATATCATTCAAACATGTTCCATAGCCAAGAAGCAATAGTCTAATTCTTTTTACTCATCTCAATCATTGTACTCATTATCTATGTGATTGAATGATTATATTTCATAAAGGCACAAAGATCTTCTATTTTTTCTTTAATTCACATTAAATTGAATGGTTGAGAATGATTCGAAGCTAAGATATTGTCACCACTATTATAATATATTCTATTTCTACTGGCATAACCAACTATGGGGATTTTCCTGGGTTGACTAAAAAGTGATTTTACAGATGCTGGTGTAAAATTCCATATGATGAGTTTCGTTGAATTGTTTTCAACTTTTCCGCTACTTGTTGCCAAAAAAAATTAATAATTTAAATTTTTCCTCTCAAGTACAAGTGACATATTGTTCATATTTCTAGAAAAAATTTCTTTCAAACTGTCATTCAATTATCCCGTATTTATATACATATGGTTAAACGTTACAACAAGAACGTGATTTTTCACTTTGTAATAAGTCGAGTATGGATTAATCATAATAACTTATACCCATGAGAGATAATTGAAAAAATGCGTTAGCGTTGGAATCGACCATCAACAAAAATATAACTACCAATTAATATGAACGAAAAAGTGTTTGGACTATGGATTCAAGTCAAAACGTTTCAACTGGCTAGTATCTCCAGTCGTTATCAAGTGAATCACAAAGCGGAAAGTTGAGGTGAACATCCATCGGAAAACAACTACTTCCCCCTACGAATATTGTATGACATCTGACTTCCATCCAATCCTTGGTTATCCGCCTGTTGTGAGTGACAGTATTTATGAAATGTTCAGAATTTATATCCAATTTAGCAGGTAATAAGACCTATTAACTTAGTCATTGTTCCATTGTACCAATATTTTTGTAATAATATTACAAAAAAACTAATTGTGTGGTATTTTAGTTGATTCCCATGATCAAGCATTATTCGATGCAAATTATGACTGGAAATGTACATTCAGCAAGATGATGCAGACATTCAAAATTATAGGGTGGTTTGTATGTGATATCGAAGTAGTCAAAATTCGTATGGTAGGTTGAGGCAAGCTTGCCGTGAAATGAGTGTAAAAAAATCAAAAAGGGTTTTTAAGAACAATAAAAGTGATTGAAAATGCATTGGGATTATGTGGTGGACTGGTTCAAAAATTCAAAATTTTACAGTTCTGTCAATGCGAATTGATTTAATATCAGTTTGTGATTCAATTTCTTCATAAATTTGACAGACTGAATGATTTTACGGATTTTCATTCGATTTTGAGTGATTTATCTTTGTCGCCCGAAATGCCGGAAACAGCTTGTTTCAAAGTCTGGCTCTCTGATAAAACTGTTATAGTCCAAATTTTTTTGTTTGTTTTTTGTTCGAAATCTAGAGAAATAATCCCAATTCCAAATGGAAATTGGCAATACTACTCACATTCCAGAAATTGCCCGTGATATTCGCTAATTTAAGTAAAATTTTCACTTAATGGCGAAATTATTATTGGTGATAAAGCATACTGCAATACCTTCCACAGAATTGCTATACTACGAGTGGCGAAAAAATGCCTTAGCTTCTCCCAATTCTTTTTAAATGGATAAGTAATGGAATAGTTTCCAGTTTGAATACAGTTTGCAGTTTTTTGGTAGTTGTGGAAGGAACTTAGCATAAATACTCAGGATAACAGGTAATATGGAAAACATCATGGTTATGGAACGGGTGCATAGTCTAGTATAGTGAAACCAATAAGAAGAACCGTTATTTGAAACATATGAATGAGAAGGATAATTCGCACCTAATTGATAAATTAATTTCGTTAACTTGAAAGCTTATACATTCGATAATTGAGGAAATATATGCTACACATATCACATAATTGTCATCTGAGATATATAGTGTTTCTATATGTATTGACCAATACCAACTCCATGACTTCCATAAAGTGATACCTGAGTGGTCCACTAAATTCAACCATGAACTCGTTTGTACTCATTTTCAATATATTAAAATAAAATACAGAAAATCATCAATTTGTTATTATGGGTCTCATATTGACAAATACAAATTTTTACATTGTATGCCAATAATTTAAGTTGGCTATGCAAATATCATGGAGAAATGAGAACGGATGTTATCGCAAGTCGTCAACTTTCAATGGGGAGGACAATATTCGTAGAAATATGACATAGTCATGGCTGTCATACTTTTAGCAAAAATTGGAAAATAATTTTGAAACATAGCTGAAATATAATAGTTAGTTCAAATATTCCCCTTTTCGTCAAATATATAATATTATTGCCCAAATACGTGATTTATATAGACTCTTAGCATCTCACCCTCATCTAGTAATGAATAGCCAATAGAGTTATGGATGCTAAATGAATCTAATAAAAAGAGACTACGATAGAAACTCGAATTTGACCACCATACTGTACTGATGGTACTGGGGGAACTAACCGCATAAGTACTGATGGTAATTAAAAATCAATCGTGAGCTGTCATACATATTTGTAATAGTACAAACTACATGGAGAACGATTTGATCTTCACAATCTTTTGAATATCACGACATATATTTCGCTAACACAGTAGTTTCTGCAAGTGATCTGTAATATCTCTTTTTATGAACGTTAGATAATCCGAGCTATTGTGGAAGTTAGAATTGTACTTAAAATGTCATCAAAGTACGAAGGGATTCGTTTTCAACTAAAACTTTGACAGAACCCGCTTCAAGATTGATAGAAATATAGGATAATGATCGTCAGAATTTTGATTCTAGTCATATTTTTACCCGAGTAAAAGTCTCAGTATAACTGATAAATATGCCATTTGTTAAACTCATTTATCAGTCTCTAAAAAAGAAATTCATGAAATAGTCTCACAAAATCAATTACAATCAGTCTTTCGATGCTGTGATTATCTTTGCAGATATATTAATAACAGTGCATGATTGAATTTTGTACAATTATTAGGGATAAATACAAAAATACATTCTTGGATTTCAATGACGTATGACTTTTAACGTATACCTAGTCAGTGTGAGGTGTGAGAGAGATATAAGGAATGTGAGAGATAGGTGCTTAATATGAAAAAATAGATATTGCCTGACGATATATTTTTAATGAGCATACAATGTAGCACTTTATTCACATTAAACAAGCGAGGAACTACTTCAGGTAGAAATCTAAAACTTTACTAGTGCATAACCCCAATTAATCATATCAGGGTTTTAAAAATACGGCAGAGTCATTGAAATGACAACATAATACTTTTGATGAATTGCGAATATTATACCATCTACTTATATTTATTAGCAGTAATACATTCTTCATACTCCTGTCTAGATTTTAATTTCCACGATTTTTTTATAGGTATTCCTACTTTAGAAAGAGCTCAGTGAAAAGTAGTAATCGTAAAAGAATTTGAATTATCTATTATAAATTATAAATATCCAACAAATGCTGAAGTTCGAAATATATTGTAAATATATTGAAATATATTGATATATATTATATTGAAATATAATTAATATATATTATATTGAAATATAAAATCAAGCCTAAAATCAGATCAGGATACCAATTTGGGCTGTAAATAGGTGGATTTGGTAACAGAACAAGTGATATTGCGTGAAAATCAACATCCAATCCTCAACCAGAAAATATTCGTAGCAATATGAAAAACACTATAGAAATAGCGTCAATATCAATTAGGTACTTAAAAAAATCAGTCGAACCTACACACTTATACATTAATAACATTTATTGACATAGATATACAAAATTATTTGTACCTTGCTTAAATATGAAACATTGTATATGTCAATCATTTACATTTTGAAAAAATATTTATCTGTATCTGAATGAATGGTTTTCGTTGATTGAACTGTGATCAACCATTACTACTTTATAAAATTAATACAAAAAAATAAACCTTCCTCGAGAAATCGAATTGATCCGAAAAACGCAATACACCACCCAAAGTTCGAAAGGTAAATTTTGTTAAATTGTTAAAATTGTTTTTTCCGTTAATCAGCTGTCATCCTCATAAGAACTGCAGCCCTCAAAAGTCGAATCTTGTGCGAGCTGAGGATTAACGAGGTCTTACCTTTGATGATAATAAATGAATAATATCATTGTAAAATTCTTCAGTAATTGAAGCTCGATTCGCCCCGCTAACATCGGGTGCATTGATGGGGGAGGACATATCGATACCTATGCGAAAGTATACGTCACCGTCTCGTTTAACTTGCACAAGATTGTCTGATTCCATTCAAAATCAGTCCGAAAACGACGAGAAATCATACCACAGGCAATTTGTTACGTACCCTTAGTGATATTATAGCTTTGAGGTTACACAAATAATTATTATACACTATGATGATATTTCAATTTGTATTGAAAATGCATAATCGAATTCAGTATGAACTTTTGGGGATGAATATCTGATTGACTATTTGTGCATCTTTCGTTAATCATCATATATTGTTAGTCATGAAGTTCGCTACGTATCTATCTATGGAATACTTTTTTTAATTATTAGCTTCTCAGAAAATGTCTTTGCTGATGACCCCTAAACGAAACTGCTTTTACCAACTTTTTGTTCTCTTCGACCTACGAGGTAGATTGAAAAACATGATAAATTTTCATGAAATAATAGTCATAACTGCATTCTGTTAGGAAAGAAAAAATGTCGAAGATAATTATGGAATGAAATGAAATATTTATCAACGTTATTGAATCACAAGCCCTATGGCAAATAATACTAATAACCGATCACCACCCGCCTTTGGGTACATTCTAAGAGTAATTGTGAGGTTTTTTTATTATTATTATTAATTGGTAATAATTTACCTACGACCAATTAAATTTTTCTCACCGTTTTATTCATTTTGTCCTTATAACCTTGTAAAATATAAGAAACGTCATGCTAGAATAGTAGTTTATTTTTTAAAGTAGGAAAAAACTCAAATTATCTCCACTCCATCAATATTCCTACATAACTCTCCATTCCACTTCATGATATGGACTTCTTGCGCAATTTGAATAGTATATTGGTAGGTATGACGATATCACCCCTGGATATGTTTTCACATTCAAAATTATGTCAAAGGATCATCATTTATTGTGAATTTATCACATGTTTCAAAGTTCCTAAATAGACATAGAAAATTGAACTTCAACCTATGAAGTATAGCTTTTGGGGGTAGCAGGGGATTTTATCATACTTGAAGTTTTCTGAGGTATCAATATTAAAAATTAGGTATTCTATATGCTGTAAATTTTGTGCCAGATACTAGTGTAATTACCACTTAATCAAAGAGTCTAGGGAATTTTGGTTTTTAGTTCTTCAGTGAAAATAAAAAAAAATATTTCATGAGCAGACTATATCTATAGTATTTTCGCACGAAAGATAATAATGATTCGAATTATTCAACCAATTGCAATGGCATAAAACTGGGGGAATATAGTAGTAACGCTTGGAAAATGACAAATATATAAGATTAGATTCATTAGGGAGCATACAGAAAATCAACAATTGATGACAGAATGTCAAAATGAACTCTAACAGAAACTGCTTTAGGTTATGTTGAAGTCAAGATGTATAGAAACCATGGTGTTATCACCGATTCGCTTTTGTTTCAACAAAGTTGTTGAGACTATAATTGCACTGATACCGTTGGCTTCATTCGTCGATGGATGGCGTATAAGTCGAAAATAACTTGTCCAAGCGTCATCATGAATCTGTAATTTAGCCGCCATCTATGAGCTAAAGAGGTGAAACGGTATGAACGCAGTAAAAATATCACGAATCAAGTAGGCCGTACCTTAACACTTTTGTATGTCGGTTTCACAGCTATAAGAGATCACACCAGGATTTCTATGTATCTTGGTTGAAGTATATGTTGACATGTAGCTGTAGGGCATTTTGATTTGAAGTATGGCACTTTATGATCCATATTCTAATGTCGTCTGAATGAATGTATTCAGTATGGAAAGAGATTCACTTAGATGTAATTTTCGTAAACTTTATTGGCCCTCTCTTGATATTAGTTCAGCGGAAAGTAAGTTCAGTAAGTGTATCTAATGTAATGTACCCCAAAATTGGGATTTTGAAATAAGAACAAACAATATTTTGTGCAAAATCTGAATTTGTTCAAGTATTGATTAGTAACATTTTTCTAGTGGACTAATTTTGGTAATGCATTAATTGATTTTTTTGTTCGTTTTCAACTGTATACATTTTCTATTTACATCATTTTTACCTCATGTTATTACTTTCTCGAAAGACTGGAAGAACACGTATGTTAAAATTTTATTTTTGATTTATATATTATCTGAATGACTATTAATTATTTTTCAAAATATCATATTTTAGAGGAAGTTTAGGGCTAGTCAGCCAGCTTGACAGATGGCCGAACTGCCGGAGGACCAGGAATTCCAATTGCAAGATAGATAGACATCCTGAGTGTCAACTATCAGTATGAGAATACTGGAGAAAAACCTGTCAATATTCCATCAGCGAACTGAATTCTGCTGCATAGTGAAATTTAATAAGCTACATAATAATTTCTTTGTTTAAGATGAAACGAGTGGGTCATAATTTCTTCCAATTCAATAATATATATTATATCATTCAAAATTTTTATTTGGTGATATCAATTTTTCGATCACTTAATACTAAACATCATAATATCATAACCATTTTATGTTTAATTGCGCATTACTTTTCATACAGGAACATAAAGCTATTTATTCGATATTTCACAGCCATAAAAATGAGCCAGAAAATCTTCATAGAAGGTTCGATAACATATATTTTGAAGAAACGTCTTCAGTTCACCAACCTAGGTAGGAGAATTTCTTATGTTCTCACCTTAACATTGATATATTGCATAAAATTGCACAATGTCATTGATTTATTCCCATATTATTTCGAATTAGTGTTTAGTAAATTCCATCTAGATAGTTGGTAATTTGAATTAAAACCAATAAACGTGAGTTGATAGAAAAAAAAACATCATACCAAGACGTCTATCCAGATTATCGAAAGCCCACGGATATAACCATAATGACATATCGCATACCCACTGATTTGAAGTGTGAAATATATTTTTTATCAAATATTTCATTTCGCTAATAATACATAATTTACAGGTTATGATTTGAGTGGTGAAAATGTGCAATATGATCGACTTTCTAACGTGTAATACGGTGATAATTCGGTTTTTCAATCATCCCAATGAAACATTTGTCCACTAATGGGTTGAATAAATTCAAACACCATGTGTCACATATTTTCAATTGACTAGACTCGGTATGATGTAACTATTCTATGTTTATTTTCACCATTGGAAATTATATTAAAATTAACTTTTCAATGATGTTTTTTTGGAACATCGAATAAAGTAAACGTTCAGTTGAAATACATCTGTATGAAATATTTCTTTATATCATCTCCATTTGAGATGCCCTCAGTGTCATAGTTCAAGTACTTCGACAGGAAGCGATCAATTTACGAGTTTTGCTATGTCACATTCTTTATAGGTGAAAAATTCAAATATTAATCACATACTTGATAAAAATAACTGAAAGAAATAACTCTTACCCAAGCGACGGCGTTGATATTTGGTGTATAGTTGCATTCTCTTTGCAATTGAAGAGGTTTGGTAATTTTTGTCTATCCCTATATCAGAATAACAAATAAGATTCAATTGCTCCAAGTGCACTTCCTAGAATATATGTGAGATGTCATTATTCATACGGATTAATCTAAATATGGATATGCCTCCTTTCCATTTCAATTTATTACCGTAATCACCTTTGAAAATGTAAATCTGGATATCTGATTATTTATACTCGGTTTACATTTTATTTTGAATACATATACATATCTGCGAGACAATTCTGTATATTATTCATAGATATCTGAAATGAGTTGAATACCTCGCTATCGCTAAAACACTCTATATATTTCTTATCAAAATCTGCGATATTAATGCGTATCACCTAATCGTTCGTTTTTGAGCTACGTGTTATATCAGTGAAAGCATATTGGGAAAAACATTTTAAGTATATGATAATTCCATATTCCCGAACCTTCCTGTTTATCTAACCCCTGCCGATTGCCAACGAATGATGTATATTATTGGCAAATAACACGCGGGGTTCAAATATTTTCCTGATACCTCAATTTAACATTCGAACACATTATCACATTATAATATCAATGCATTAACCAGTTTATCAGTAGCATTGAAGAATTTCCAATATTAATTTAATTTTCCTGAACTGAACTACGTCACTTTATCCATATTCTACTATGATGTTAGTATTCCTTTCAGCACTTATATTTTCACCAGTGAGCCTAGAGACACATTCAGCATTATGTTTATGATTGAAATACTCCAATTTAATTCATCCAATCACTAGAGAAATGCATAATACAGCTCATATTCAACGAATATTATAAATCGAAACCATACACTGATCAGAAATGATCAATTCATCAATTATCTTATCCCTCTGAACATTCAATAGATTAACTTTCCAACTCCATGCTTTTTATTAGGTATATATCAAACTATAAAGCAAACCCATACATGATTCAACAATATTCATTATATCAGTATTAGGTTTTAGCTGATCCTACAATATAATTCTTATTCAACGCCAAATCAATATTGATCATATCTTCATCCTCGCAACCTTTCAACAGCCCATATAACATCAATTCCGTACTCTAACCCCCTTCCGATACCATGCACAATATCAATCCATTTCATATCATCCACGAACCGTCCAATGCAAATATTTCATCAGGTCATAAAACTTTAATCATTTGATAAATGCTCAATCTTTCTTCTTTATTGATACCAAATATCAAGAAACACTGTAAATCATATCCACACATTACAAGTATCACTCATCGTTTGATCCTAACAGTCTAACTTCCTACAATCGTACTGAAAAATGCCAAAAACAACTTTACATTCGCTTTTGCATTAAGTATCGATGAATACGCTTACATAACTAGCCAACTAAACTTGCACATGGAGGGACGATAAACCCAAGGCCAAATAGATTCTCCTGTCTGCTTGGTAACAATAATTTCTAGAACCAACCTTAGAATTCGTGAATTTTTTCCCTAGGTCTAGGGAAAAATCTTAACATTTTAACGTTTATTTATAGGTGATCATTCTTGAGATATGTGACGTTTTTCCCTAGATTCTAGGTAAAATCGACATACTCCTCCTCCTCTATATAAAATTTGCTGTTTATCCTTACTCTGAAGACGTCATATTTTGGGAGGAGGCCCAGAACCGGCTCAAATCTCCTACTAAAGCACCCCTTCAATGTTCACAAGTATGCCTACCAGGCTGGCAAATCAACAGAACTTGCCCTCAATAACCTTGTCTCAGGAATAAGCGACGCCCTGGAACGCCAGGAAATAGCAGTCGCTGCATTCTTGGACATAGGAGCATTTAACAATGCACTACCTCACTCCCTATATGAGGCCACTGTCTCTAGAGGGATTGAACCGATACTATGTGACTGGATAAGAACTATGCTTCACAACAGAACCATAACGACCTCTCTACAGGGGGAAAGTGTCAGCTTCAAGCCAGCCAGGGGCTGTCCCCAGAGGGGGTCCTCTCCCCACTGCTATGGTCACTGCTGGTGGATGATCTGCTGGCCATTCTCTCGCTTTGGGATGTTGATCTGCAAGCATATGCTGACGATCTGGTCCTAGTAATAAACGATAAATCCGAAGAGACGATCTCCTATTGGATACCATATATAAATGGTGTGAGAGGGAGGAAATGTCCATTAACCCCCACAAAATGGTTATAGTACCATTCACCAGGAAAAGGAAGCTGGAGCATTTAATACCTCCTTCCATCAATGCGAGTGAAGCAAAATATCTGGGAATAACCCTGGATAAAAAACTTAATTGGAACTCGCACTTGTAATAGACTATCCGGAAGGCTAGCCTTTCATTATGGACATGCCGCAGAATATGTGGCAGAACATGGGGCATGTCACCAAAACACGTATACTGGTTGTACGTGTCCGTCATACGTCCAATGATAACATATGGCTCTATAGTCTGGTGGAGCAAGGGACATAAAAAAATGGCCATTGCTAAACTTAACGGACTACAGAGACAAGCGTGCCTGGCGATTACTGGAAGCATTCGCTCCACGCCAACGGCAGCAATGGAAGTCCTCCTTGGATTACTCTCTCCACAGTTCTGGAGAGAGAGGCAAGATGGGCAACATACAGACTTTATCAAGCGGCCATTAGTCTACCGCAGGCATGTGTCATGAGAGGCAGCGGCATGCTGGAGGGCATAATAGCTCACAACATTCTAGGAATGCCCTCAGACATCATGCCTAAAACTATCAACCTTCACACGTTCTACACTGTGGTCTTTCCCGAAAGAGAAGACTGGGTCTGGAATGAAACCAACCTATGTAGGGCAAATGAACGTTGGTTCACCGATGGTTCCAAAACTCAGGAAGGCGTCGGAGTAGTGAAACGCTCGTTCAGTATGGGCAAACTAGCTACGATATTTCAGGCAGAGGTATATGCCATTGAAATGTGTGCCAGGGAGCTGGAAAATCGACACCACACACGAAAAACAATAAAAATATTTTCAGATAGTCAAGCAGCACTTAAAGCGCTTGAATCCAACTGCTTTAAATCTAGGGCAGTATGGAACTGCAGAGACACCTTAAACCGGCTGGCGCAACGCAACAACGTTACCCTAGTCTGGATACCAGGTCACACAGGCCTAGAAGGAAACGAAATAGCGGACGCCCTAGCAAAAGGGGGGGGGGGGGCGAAACAACGTTCACTGGACCAGAACCGGTAATCGGTTTAGCATATAGCACTGCCAAGAATGTCATAACAGCTTGGGCATACAATAAAAGACTCGAAGACTGGCGTAGTCTACCGGGCCTAGCCCATTCCAAAGCATTTATTGCTTGTACAAGGAAAAAACAGGACTCTGACAAACTGCTAGAACTCAGCAGAGCACATCTCAGAGTTATAGTAGGTTTGCTTACTGGCCACTGCAAACTCAAACATCACATGCATAAAATCGGACTTGCACAAGATGCAGAGTGCCGGCTATGCATGGAGGATGATGAAACGGCTGAACACATTCTGTGTGCATGCCCTGCAGCGGCCAGAACCAGATTCTCAATATTTGGCGATACGACAGTAAGGCCAGGAAACCTAGTAAATTGTTCTCCCAATGCATTCCTCAATTTCGTCAAGAGATTGGATAAACTGTGAGAAATATAACTATAGGGTGAGCCACAATAGGCCATTGGCCGCAGTGGAGGGCCTGATACGGGCCCACTCACGTTGAAACCTAACCTAACCTAGATTTTATGGGTGAAATAAATTAGTGAAAAACCGTTAAGACTATTTTTAATACAATTGGTGTCAGAAGTGGGAGTAACTCGAGAAAAGCCACGAGACCTTTTCAAGTTGCCGGCTGATTACGCATTAGCTCACTGTGTGGCGAAGAATGTTCGAATGTCCAGGGACATATATGTCATGTACTCCAAGAAATTTGGCGAACTCGAAATACTACGGGAATAGAATCCGGAAGTTGGAGGCGTACTACAGTCGAAGAAAGCGCTCGCTTCGCTAACGCATTAAAATATCTCGATCATCAATCACTTCATTAATACACAAGTTGATTAAATAACTATTGAAGTCAAGTAAAATATTAATTTTGATAATTTTCATAAAGTTCGAGCATTTTTTAAAAAGAATTCTGTAAATTCCCTGCCCAAAAAGTCCAAAACTTTGACTCAAGAACAATGCTTTAAGTTTTTTAAGGAAGCAAAGGATTCTGAATACAATAAATTAAAATAAGGTAGTTTCGTTTTCTTATCAACGTTGAATTGTAGATTTCTCTTTATATGATACGGAGCTTGTCACCGAAATAAATTGAAGCTTGAACCACATATATAAAAGAGGAGATATATTGATTGTTACAGTTCCAGAAACAAAAAGTAATATTCCAAGGAAGTTTATAATCACAAAAAGTTAATATAATAATGAAGTAGTTTTACGTCTGTAGTTAAATTAAATTCGAAATTATGGCATATCAGACGGAAAAATGAAAATCAGAACTAAATTTAAAAAATGTGGATCTTGGTTGATTCACATTTTTTTTAATTCAGTTCTGATTTTCATTTTCCTGTCGATATGCCATAAACTTATTTTCGAATTCAATTTAACTACAGACGTAAAACTACTTCATTATTTATATTTACTTGGCTGAGTCATACATACTCATAATTTCAGATGTGAAGTCGGTCGATAATCCTATGTGATTGACACCATCAAAATGATTTCACTGGGTGTGTATGCGAGAATGTTTCATCTTTTCATTTAACCCTGTTACCATCTCATACTAACAGAGAGCTGGATTTGAAGTGTGAATCGCCGGTTTTTGAATGAGGTTCAATAGCGTAGCGGTCTAACGCACATTGCCGGAGACAAATGAGACCCGGGTTTCGAATCCAGGCTGATCCACATTTTTTTAATTCAGTTCTGATTTTCAGTTTCCTGTCTGATATGCCATAAACTTATTTTCGAATTTATTCAATATAATTATTGTGCTCGAGACATAATTAACATTAATTATTATAATAATTAAATTCGCACATTCTTACTACTTGAGTTTCTCAGTAAATTATGTCTGTATTTATAAAAATTAAGATTTTTGTTATATTTTCCTCTTTTTGTATTTTTTTTATAGGCGAAAAACAGTTGTGTCACACAGAAATTGCTTTAGCTGCCATTAGCTATTAACTGCCATAGCTTCGCTTCGCTCGCTCGTAAAGATAATAGCTGCATGCTACTAAAGCTCATTTTCTGCCCTTGTGACACAACAGGAAAACATCCAAAGGGACGTCCTCTAGTTGGCCCTCGACATTTGAGGATATTATTATGCGGGTGCAGCAGGATATCCATCAAATGAAGTAGCTAATTCTGGCTGACTCCTTCCTAGGGGGAAGGGATTACTTCATCGAATATTAGCTAAGAGATATTTGGCGGAATGCCTATTTTTTTGATTTTCAGAAGAGGAGTATTGGTTCAAATAGAAATTCAAGGAGGCCACATACATCAGTAAATCTTTCGTGAAAATCTGGCGTGTATGTAAACCGTTCGTTATTCATTTTACCAGGCGGAAGAGGCGCAAGAATACAAGCAACGCTTTCCCGTGCGAAATTTAATCAAACACTGCACAACGTCAAATCGCATGCAACATTGCACCAACAAACTACTAAGTAGCACCTAATCTTGTCAGTATTGACCTCAAGACGATTTCAGACGATTCAGATACAAGTAATCGAATCATCGTGAAAAAATCTCCCTATCGGGGGTTACCATATCGTCTACAACTTTCAAACAAAACATAAGGTATGTATTTTTATAAATTAGTATTAAAACCGACCGTCATGATATTCAAAACCATTTATTTGAAATAATTGAGATTTTTATTTCAGTGACGAGTGTCTTTCAGAAAACAACTGCTGGCCAGGTTGATTCTTCGCAACGATCATTGACTTACATCTATCAGATACCTGTGCAACAATTTTACATGACCTTACAAATACATTCTATAATGAATAGTGAAATCCTATGCGATACGAAACTGGAGTCTGTAAAACCTGTATCAGGTATATGAACTCTTCATCAGCACAGCTCAGAATATGGATTGCATACAAGAAGTAATGAAATGCGTTTATAATCCAGAATTTCACACAACAAAAGTTTGCCAATGAGATACACGTTATGAACAAAAATATTCTTGCCACAATTTCATCTTCTGATTACATTCCGCTTCGCCCCGGTATAAATAATCCATCAATATTTCCGTTGTCTACCTAATATTGAAAAAGTAATGTATGTAGATAGGCAATTTCAGACCTCTACATGCCAAATAAGTTAACCAAGAGGGCGACAAATTTGTATTAAATTGACTTTATAAGTAATCATCAACAGATTTAGGGTGATACAGAATATAAAGTGTTTTGAATTCACACAATAAAAATTCAATATTTTTTGTTGAATTCGGTACAGATGGATCGCATTTTCTTTTGTATATCCGTATACCTATAGAGTCAAAACGAGCTTCTCTCATAACTTAAGGTTAAGAATTGTGTATTATTGCTTTTCAATTATAACCAATACCCATTGTCATCACCATGTTTTCTGAATATTACAGGATCCTTTAAGTGAAACCGAAGATATATGATACACCAATCAATAGAGCATAAAATAAGCGATTGTTTAACAAAAATACTAGTAGTTAACCATCAAAGAGAGTAATCAGGAGGGTGTATTAAGCTCTAGCCAATCAGAATCTTGTAGCACCGACGCGTCATAGTGACGTACTTGGACATGAGTACAGAGTCGAACTCGAACCAAGAAACAAAACTGTCACATGTAACTCTCATATACCAAGAGCTAGTCCGTCACTGTCTATGGAGAATGGCGGCCGTGACATGTCCAACTACGTCACATTCCGTCACAAATGTTCTTTCATCTCTTTCTATCAGTGCCCCCATTGTCTTATGGGGATTAGACTCTCCTAGTCAAATAGGAATATTAGGAATAATATTCGTCAATGATTGGTTGAACCGTTTATTCCAACCAACCATTGTCGAATATTCTTCCCTATGACTTAAAACTTATGACTGCTGCATAAATCCACCATTACTTCAGCATAGTCCACTGGTGATTCAACATGACATGTATTTTTCAATTGTATGGCGCACCTGCACTTAGAGAAGTTCGGTTCCATCTTGAACAATATTTTCCTCAAAAATCGATAGGTCAGGGAGGACCAATTTAAAGGCCAGCGAGATCTCCCGACTTGAACAGTATAGACTTTTTATGGGGTCACGTGAAATCTATGGTTTATCGCATAGGTACATGCTACCCAAAGAGACTAAACCGACAGGAAGGTTTAATAAGCTCTAGCCAATCAGAATCTTGTAGCATCAAAGCGTCATAGTGACATACTGGGACATGATTGGTTGAACCGTTTATTCCAACCAACCATTGTCGAATATTCTTCCCTATGACTTAAAACTTATGACTGCTGCATAAATCCACCATTACTTCAGCATAGTCCACTGGTGATTCAACATGACATGTATTTTTCAATTGTATGGCGCACCTGCACATAGAGAAGTTCGGTTCCATCTTGAACAATATTTTCCTCAAAAATCGATAGGTCAGGGAGGACCAATTTAAAGGCCAGCGAGATCTCCCGACTTGAACAGTATAGACTTTTTATGGGGTCACGTGAAATCTATGGTTTATCGCATAGGTACATGCTACCCAAAGAGACTAAACCGACAGGAAGGTTTAATAAGCTCTAGCCAATCAGAATCTTGTAGCATCAAAGCGTCATAGTGACATACTGGGACATGATTGGTTGAACCGTTTATTCCAACCAACCATTGTCGAATATTCTTCCCTATGACTTAAAACTTATGACTGCTGCATAAATCCACCATTACTTCAGCATAGTCCACTGGTGATTCAACATGACATGTATTTTTCAATTGTATGGCGCACCTGCACATAGAGAAGTTCGGTTCCATCTTGAACAATATTTTCCTCAAAAATCGATAGGTCAGGGAGGACCAATTTAAAGGCCAGCGAGATCTCCCGACTTGAACAGTATAGACTTTTTATGGGGTCACGTGAAATCTATGGTTTATCGCATAGGTACATGCTACCCAAAGAGACTAAACCGACAGGAAGGTTTAATAAGCTCTAGCCAATCAGAATCTTGTAGCATCAAAGCGTCATAGTGACATACTGGGACATGAGTACAGAGTCGAACTCGAACCAAGCAACAAAACTGTCAGCAGTAACTCTCATATACCAAGAGATAGTCCGTCACTGTCTATAGAGAACGGCGGCCATGACATGTCCAACTACGTCACATTTCGTCACAAATGTTCTTTCATCTCTTTCTATTAGTGCCCCCATTGTCTTATGGGGATTAGACTCTCCTAGTCAAATAACGTTTAATATCTTTGCATGCTACCAACATTGATGATATAAAAGAAAGAATTCGGAATGCATTTGGAAGTAAATAACACCGTTCATGTTACACGGTGGTTCTTCGGGTTGTAAGGCCGAAGTATGTTCAGAGAAGATCTCGACGTTTCGCCAACACGAGTGGTTAGCATTTTCAAGAGATATTTTAACAGTTTCTGGTTTCTTAAGTCGCTGTCAAATGCTTGACAATTGTTATACGTTGTCTCAATAAATACCTGTAATTTGACGTTCTTACATCTGATTGGTCCATAGCGTTAGCTGACATCATAGAATCGTTCGTACCGTTATTTTGTGGGTAGGGAGCTAATTGAGAATTTTTGGGAACTGGAAGCCAATGCTTGTTCAATTGTAGTCCTTCTTCGGTTCTGTTGAAGTTGTTGTGGTGTTTCTGAATTGCAATTGCTTCCCGGAAGAGTCTTGGGTAATAGGCAGATGTTGAAGAGATGACTTGGGTTTCTTCAAATTTCACTCTATTGTTATCATTGTTGAGAGTATGTTCTGCGACAGCGGATTTCTGTGTGTGCCCTAACCGACAGAAAGCCTTGTGCTCTTTAATTCTTGTTTTAATGGAGCGTTTCGTGGTTCCGATATAAACGCTGCCACAAGAACATGGAATGCGATAAACCCCAGAAGAGCATAGTACGTCTCGTTTGTCTTTCGCTGATCTAAAGTGGTCTTTCACGAAAATATCTCTTGAAAATGCTAACCACTCGTGTTGGCGAAACGTCGAGATCTTCTCTAAACATACGTCGGCCTTACAACCCGAAGAACCACCATGTAAGTGACGATGGCCGCGAAAGCCTTTCACAATTTACCGTTCATGTTATTCAACGTGCGGGAAAATTTTAGAATACGACTTGAAGCCTGAATCAGTCACAATGGTCTTCCATTGTGACTGATTTCGAACAATAGACAAAGTTCATCATTTGCTTCAATTCGTAAATTATTTGTTTTTCTATTATCTCAACCTCAAACATTATTATTTAGAATAATTCGAATAAAAACAACATCTCCACCCAACTTCTACAATAAGACCAATATTCCATCACTATACGGGTTTCTGGTGGGAATTTAGCAAAATTTCAAATAAATTCAACGTATATTTTTTATTGTGGCGATGTTTGACAGGCCATTACACAAATGGAAATGGAACTGTAATTCGAAAAATTATTCCATAGTCAGCAAAAAATCTGTAAAAGTAATATTTTGGATAAATTTTTCAAACCCTATTCTATATGTATTAAATTCAAACATAGAGAGCCTGTAAATGCTCATATCGCAAAAATACACAATAGAAATAAATGAAAGAACTATGACTATGTCAAATATTTTCAAAATTTCAATAAAAGGATATACCATGCCCAATTCAACATGACTCTTCAATAGTGTTAATAATAGGTTTATCAGTTATATCTTGGCAACGCCGCAACCGATTTAAATTTTTTTTTATAGTGATATACTTAAAATTAAAATAAGGACTCCGCATGGTTCTTATGGAAAATGGGTCACAGTTGAATTGGCTGAAAATTCAGTATAATGTAGTCTGTGAGGATTCATGTTGTTGTGCCCACATTCCATTACACCCACATTTCGTTGTACCCACATTTCGTTTCGCCCACATTTCGTATCGACCACATTTTGTTGTGCCCACAGCTTCCGAACATAGCCGAATCAAGCGCTGTTGCCAAATGCCAAATACAATTCTCTGAAAAATATACCATGTATACCATTTGACAGATGACAGTTATTCAGAGACGTGGACATGTGGGCGTAACAAAATTTGAGTACAAGGCGATGTGGGTGTAATGAGATGTGGGCCTAACGAAATGTGGGCCTAACGAAATTTGGGCGCAACGCAATTATATTAAATGTGGGTGCAACAATATGTCTCGTTAGGCCCACAATTATTCTTTAAGAGACATGTGGGCGCAACGAAATTTGGGTACAACGCAATGTGGCTGTAATGAGATGTGGGCCTAACGAAATTTGGGCAAAACGCAACTTCATTGAATGTGGGTGTAACGAAATGTCTCATTAGGCCCGCAATTAATTTTTTAGAGAATTGCATGTCAGCATTTGGCAACAGCGCTTGATTCGGCTATGTTCGGAAGCTGTGGGCACAACGAAATGTGGGCGAAACGAAATGTGGGTTCAACGAAATGTGGGTGTAATGAGATGTGGGCATAACGCAACGCACCCATTTTTATGACATGAAGCTTGTATCAATCAGAATGGAAGACATTTCTGTAATGGATATAGATAATCATTTTCTTCAATTCGTCCATTACTTGTTTTTCTATTATCTCAACCTCAAACATCATTATTTGGGATACTTCGAATAAAAACATCTCAAAACACAACTTCTACAATAAAAACAATATTCCGTCACTACACGGGTTTCTGGTGGGAATTTAGCAAAATTTTAAATAAATTCAACGGATAGTTTTTATTGTAGCGATGTTTGACAGGCCATTATACAAATAATGGAACTGTATAGGTACATAGTCTGCAGAAAATCTGTAAAAGTAGTATTTTGGATCAATTTTCCTAACCCCATTCTATTTGTTTGTTTCAAACCAAGTGAGCCTCTAAATGTTCCTACCGTAAAAATACATGAATGGTCCATGTAGAGAGGTGATTATACCGTAGGCACGCAATATTTCCACAATAGAAATAAATGGAATAACCATATGATTTACAAATTACTCTCAAATAGTGGTAAAAATAAGGAAATAACTCATTGACAACTTGACAACACTATTAATGCATGCAAAAAGGTCAAGAACAAGTGGACATCTGAACCTGACAACATTCCGCCCAAAGTAAAAAAAAAAATTATTCAGAAAATATGTGACCCTCCCATTGTGATATTCAATCTGATTGTCAGAACTGGAACTTTCCCTAATATTTGGAAATTCTCACGCATATGTACTATTTTCAAATCAGGAAAACCAACATAAGTCACAGACTATAGACCTATTTCAAAATTATTCGAGATCCTTGTGGCTGACTTGATGTATGTACACACTCGCCATCTCATTTCCGAATACCAACATGGTTTCATGAAAGGTCGTAGCACGTCGATAAATCTATGTATATTTACAGAATTTGTATCGAAAGCACTAGATTCAAGATCTCAAGTAGATGTAATCTATACAGATTTCAGTAAAGCGTTCGATCGCGTATCACACAACCGGCTTCTTGATAAACTAGTTTCTTTTGCTCTTTCAATATTTCAAAAACGTATTTGAGAGATCGCAAATTCTACGTTGAATATGAAGGAGTAAAATCCTACGAGTTTACAGCGACATCTGGTGTACCAGAGGGATCAAACTTGGGACCCCTACTTTTTTTGCTATTCGTGAATGATATTTGAACTGATATTAAATCCCCTTGTATTTGCTGATGACATGAAACTATTCAGACGGATTGATGACATAACTGATTCTATTTCACTACAAAATGATTTGAAGTCGTTGATGGAAGACTGGTGTACAGTTAATAAATTATCACTCAATGTTGACAAATGTAAATAAGTTATGACTTATTCCAGAAAAAATATTCATTTGATGTACAATTATAATATTAATGAGGAGTCACTATTACGAGTCACACAACATAAAGATCTGGGTGTCACATATGACTGTAAACTAACCTTTACCGGTCATGCGGTCATTATGAAAAAATAATTACCAAAGCCATGAAATCATTAGATTTTTTAACTCGTACCTGTAGTGAATTCACGTCTTTGAATGCACTTTGTCAATCGTATTATTCCTTAGTCAGAAGTAAACTGGAATACTGCAGTCAAGTATGGAATCCATATCACCAACAATTCCCAGGTAGCACATCATATCGGCTGAATCTTGGTTCCATATTGGGCCAATATAGATATATTGTAAATGGAAAATCAATATTGGTCCAATATGGATGAATATTCAAAAAACAATATTGTATTAATAATATTGGTGGAATATTGGTTGAACTAGTTTTGAATGTAGATTATCACACGAAATATTGGGTCAATATTGGTTGAATAATTTCTACCAATATCGATAATACAATATTGGTTATATATTGTTTTCCACATCTAGAATAAATATTGTAATCCAAATATTCCAGTCATATATATTATAGGAGAAAACACTATATTGTATTTCCAAGTTTGTTAGAATATTGGTTGATATTGAGTCAATATTGGTCGAATGATATTTACCAATATCGATAAAACTATATTGTCTTCACATCGTTTTTAACATCTAGAATAAATATCGCAATCCCAATATTCCCCTAATATCGATTCTACACATTGGTTGAATATCATTTCGCCAATATTCAACAAATCTTATTAATTAATATTGGGTCGATATTGGTTCAATAATATTTATCGATATCGTTAAAACAATATTGTCTTCATATTGTTTCCCACATCTAGATTGAGATGAAATTTGAATATTGGCCGAATATTCAATGAAACATATTGAAATTATATCATGATCAAAACTGGATAAAAATCCGCTAGGTGGCTCTACATATAGAACGTCTTCTAAAACCTACGAAAGTATATTAAATACTTCCCGTAACTTGTTTTCAAGACAGCTCACCCAGTGGTTATGGCGATCTAAGATGTATAAAAACCCTGGTGTGTCGAGTGATTCGATTTTGTTTTGATTTTTCAGAAGACAAATAAACAAATGAAATAGTGTTTTGCTTCTTTGATCGGTCCCAGAGATGGCGCCCTTATATAGAATTTTAGTCTTGTCAATATTCCAGGGATATGGTGATTGATGACTGTTGTCAATTTTATGGAATTTCAACAAACTTTAAATACAATCCAAAAGTAAATGATGGTGACAGAATCTAAATTTCATAGTGCAATTTCCTTGTATTGATTACTATTATTAATGTGTTTCTTAATTTTGCTGTATATTTCCTTAGACATTCATTCAATAATAATTTAATTATTCTGATTGACTCGTCATTTACTAAGATCCATAGTAATTGTACAAACTACACTGAAAACGATTCGATCCTCCACAAACTTTATTTAATCAGACAGTGAAGAAGCTAGTGTGCAGGCAAAACATGTCTGATAAAATAAAATTTGTGAATATCTAATCGTTTCCTGTGTAGTTTGTACAATAATAATTTGATCATGTTCCGTTTTTGTATCGCATTTGTGGGCAATTCAGAGAGACAAACAAAATAATTCATTTATATCCAGTACCGAAAGTGAGTTCTAATGGTGAATTTTCATGAAGCTTAACTTCAATATTTCTAAATGAAATTCTTGGTTATTATTGTAGTGAATTTCATTTCAGTAAAATATTGAATAAATAAGTCGAAAATGTAACAAATTAAACTGATTGGTGAAGTTTTATAGTAAATTCCAATAGTTGCGTTTCTTTATTCATTTCATTCGTCGGCAATACTTGAAAACTTCTGTTCTTGTAAATTTACCCTAACAAGAAAACCGACCGTGGCGGTACACGCAAATGCGGAATATTTGGGAAACAGACCACGAATTCATTTGTTTTCTCTTAATCAAGCTGGCGAATTGTCTCCCGTTTTATCCCACAGTTTTGCAGGTACGAGTCGACACACCAGGATTTTTAGACATCTTATGGCGATCAAAAGGCAGACTGTGGTGTCACCTTCATCAACTAAAAGACCTTTAGTAATTTGCCAAGCAAGATGTATAGAAACCATGGTGTTATCACTGATTCGCTTTTGTTTCAACAAAGTTGTTGAGACTGTAATTGCACTGATACCGTTGGCTTCATTCGTCGATGGATGGCGTATAAGTCGAAAATTGCGGAGTTTCCAACATTCCGAAGTACTGAGTCATAATTATTTGAATGAAATTTGAATGTTTACAAATTATGGTTAATGAATATCACAACAAATAAAATTCAATGTTAAAAATTACATAACATGACACTTGTCCAAGCGTCATCATGAATCTGTAATTTTGCCGCCATCTGTGTGCTAAAGAGGTGAAACGGTATCAACGCAGTAAAAATATCACGAATCAAGTAGGCCGTACCTTAACACTTTTGTATGTCGGTTTCACAGCTATAAGAGATCACACCGGGGTTTCTATGTATCTTGTTGCCAAGGTATATTGACATACCAATATATCCAAATGATATTATACCAATATCGATAAATATTGTACCAATATCGATAAATATTTTGAGGCCATTATTGCTTCAAGAATATTTCATCAATACTATTTCTAAAATATTCAAACAATATTCGACCAATATCGCAAAATGTTCACATTTTACTTCTCGAAAATATAACTTTTGAATATTGTGCCAATATTGTCAGAATATTTTATTAGCGATATTGTAACAATATCGCCGAACATTTTGAAGCCAATATTACTTCAAGAATATTTCGCCAATATTATTCAAGTAATATTGGACCAATATCGCCGAATGTTCACATTTTTTTTCTCGCCAATATTGCATTTCAAATATTTCGCCAATATGTTCACAATATTATACCAATATTTTACCAAGATAGGTGTGCTACTTGGGTTTCGGCAATTGAGATGGTTCAAAGGAAGTTCTTGAAATACTTATTTTATACCACGTCTTCTGCAAATGTGCTTGTTTACAACACAAGGCATAACAAGGTTTGTCGCTGAAGTTGTTCAACAAATGCAGAACCAGAGACTCTGTCGAGCAATTATGTCGCTGGTGATTCAAGTAGTGAAATGAACGATAGGGTCCAAAATGAAATGAATAAAAAAGTGCCGATTTTTGATAACGATTTTGTTACTCCTGTGGAATTCTTGAATTTGTTAGAAAATGGATTTAACGTGCAGAATTTGCCTTATGCGAATTTTGTTATTTTGGTACACTCTTCTTTTATCAAAAAGGCAAAATTATGGGCCGATGCTTACCTAACTACCTTTATTACTTATAGTGAATTCAAAACAGCATTCATCAGCCATTTCTGGGGAGACACTAAACAATTGGAGGTAAAATTAAAATTAGAGTCGGCTCGTTATTCGGAGAGAGATGGCACATTTGTAGACCATTTCAATTTCTACGTTTCCCAGGCTAAATATTTAAATCCACCGTACGAACCGGAATTATTAATACAAATTATCGCAAGACATTTTCCGCCGAATAAATCCTCATCATTAATTGGATCATCTAATTTTCAAAATGCACTTGATAAGTTACGACAAGCAGATTATTATTTCGATAGAAAATCAAAGGATCAAAGTTCAAGCCATTTCCCAAATTTTCAGGTACCGAATAATAGCAAAGGTAATTTTGATCAAAGGAATTTTTATAAAAAAGAAACTACGATGGTTAGGCCTGAATTCGAAAAAAATCGTAGACAGGTGTCTAATTTGCAAGTAGAGGAAGAACATTTGGAAAACGAGTACATCCCCCCCCCCCCCCCAATAGGCCCAACGGCGGGGAATTCCTCGAATAGAGCCGATTTATTTTTGAAAACCCCCCGGGAAGAACTTGACGAAAATTATTGTGACCTAGACCATAGTAGTTCAAATTTCAGGCTGCCTCAGATAGAAATTTCTATTTACGGTTTGCCATACCCCGCGTTGATAGATAGTGGATCGCAAATTTCGTGTTTTTCAGATGAAGTATCATGATATTATTCCGACATTTCGGTGCAGCGGTGTGAAACTCATAGGCGCTTTCAAAAGTAGACAGAAGAAAGTTGAACACCAATGCTGGTTATCTTTCAAAGCTGAAGGCCACGTTTTCGAACACGAGTTTTTTCTGGTTAGCGGTTTAATCTACCCAGTTATTTTAGGAATAGATTTTCTTAGGGTTTTCAAGGTTAATATTGATTTCGTGAGTGAACGTTTTAATTGTATTATAGACAACAAAAAAGTTGTTATTAGAGGGAGCCGTTTTTTGCACGAGTATGAATCCGTGGATAGCGTTAAGGCCCGGTTAATTTCCTCCGATAAAGCGGTTTTTGTTTCTTACATATCGACGTCACAGTTTGGCGAAGATGATTTTTCCGAAATAGTTTCCCAATGTACAGGGTTAAACCTTCAACAGAAAGAATTTTTCGGAAAATTTATAAGACAAAACAAAATGGCATTTTCTAATATACCGGGGTTGACGGATAAGTATTATCACGATATAAAATTAACTGAGGATAAAGAATTTTTCATAAAACCTTATGCCCTGCCCATAGCTCATCGCGGCCTCATCGAGAAAACGCTAACAGATCTAGAAAGCTGGAGGGTTATCGAGCGGGCGGTTACTCCCTACGTATCTCCAATCAAGACGACTGTCAGAAAAGATAACAGTGTCCGGATTTGTTTAGATGCCGGTCATCTATTCAATAAACTTATGTAGAAGGAATATGAGTTGCCCCCACCAATTGAGCAGATTTTTTTAACAATATCGGGGCGAAAATTCATGTCCACCCTGGATCTAACCATGGGGTATTATCAGATTCCGCTTACTGAGGAATCTAAAAAGTATACTGATTTCATGAGTGGTGGCAAAACCTATCAATTTTGCAGAATGCCTTTTGGCATTTCTACGGCCGTTTCAGCGTTCGTTAGATGTATTAGTCTGATTTTCGGTGCGGAATTCAAGGGTTTTATGGTGGCCTATCTCGACGATTTGCTCGTAATGTCAGATACGTTTGATCAACACATTTCGCATTTGAAGAAAATTTTTGATAAACTGAACGAAGCCGGATTGAAACTAAAATTGACAAAAATGTGTTTTTTTTAGATCTGAATTGAAATTTGTTGGTTATAATTTAACCCCAGACGGCGTCGCCCCTAGTCGAGATCGCGTTCAAGCGATAAATGGTCGGACACCGAAAAACGCGAAAGAGTTGCAAAGATTCTTGGGTTTATGCAATTACGATAGGCCATTTTGCCCAAATATTGCTAGATCGTCGGAACCTTTGACGCGCTTAATACGAAAATCAGTAGCGTGGCATTGGGGTGACCGGGAGCAAAACGCATTCGAACTGGTCAAGAAACTATTGTGCGAAGCCACTATGCTGTACCACCCCAACCCTGAACTAGAATGGCATGTACAGGGGGGTGCTAGTGACTCGGCTTTAGGTGCTCATCTTTTCCAATGGGCTGGAAATGGAAAAAAAAGTCGTCGCTTGGGCTAGCAGAGTGTTGCTTCCGCGGGAGACCCGTAACAGTGGCACCGAAAAGGAAGTTTTAGGAGCGGTTTGGGCATTACAACGTTTTCGGGTTTACCACTTGGTAGGAAGTTCACCCTGTATACCGACAACCGTGCCTTAACGTATTTGAATAAATGTAGATTATTGTCCCCACGTTTAACGCGCTGGGCACTCGCTCTGCAGGAATATACGTTTGATTTTAAATATGTACCTACAGCTGCAAATTATGTTTCGGGTGCATTGTCGCGTTTTTGTGGATCGTGCGTACCGGCTCCTATGGATAAATGTTTCAAAGTGTTGTCAAATTTCCGATTAGCCCCCGAATTTCTGAAATTATTGAAAGATTTCAAGAAACACCAGAAGTACGATGCCAAGCTTAACGATATTGTTTTAAACCTACAGAACTTCTTTATTTTAGGCAAGCCTTTGATGAGCCTTATTTACTTTGTGTTCCAAAGTCCTTGAGCATAAATTCTGTAAATGTTTTCACGAATGTATAGGGCATTTTGGTGCCTACAAGACCTGGTGTTCATTGAAAAGTGAAGTTTGGTGGGCTAATATCTGTACCTCAGACACAGAAATCTGTGCCTCAGAGCCAGACAGACGTAAGTCCAAAAACAGCGATTTTCAGGTTATTGGTGGTTTGCACATATAATTTCATGGTCCGTCCGGCCGTAACGACGTATGTTCTCTAAAGATTCATCCTTTGTTATTAGGGACGGTTATAAGAGCGTAAATCCTAAGCTTTATTCGAGCCAAAAGATCGTAAGTCCATTCAATACCTAATGGCTCTGAAATGTATCCAATACACATAAAACGTAAGTCCAATTGGACTTACGTTCTTCTGGCAGTAGTTTCGATAGATAGAGTTCTGTTCCAAGCTTGTTTTAGCTTGTCAGTGGTTAGATTTAGTCACGATTACCATATAAGAATGTTGTGTATGACTAATGCTGTCTAGAAACAAATTTTTGTTTACAACTTATTTTAATGAATATATTTTTCAATAAAAATAGCATACCTACCCCTAATATTTTTATGTTTTATTATACCTACATTGGATGTTATTGTATTAATCATCAATACCAAACCCCATATTAATGTAGGGTTGGGTAAACAACTATAGATAATTTATCATATTCAGTACCTGCCCTTAATCCTGGTAGTTATTAATAATTATTGATGATACTTGATACAGTGGATATAAATGGAAGTTCTTAAATTATTGTATTCATTTGAAAAAGCCTTGTGAAGATCGAATTATCGTCTCGTGTGTAGTTTATATTATTATAAAGATTGTATATTTGGTGTATAACAGGTGTACACGTATATTCTGGAATATTGAAAGATGAGTGGAAGCAGAGGCAGATTGATTCTGTCAATGATCGAAAGTGATATTAATCAACAAGAAAATTCACTTTCTAGAGAATCGAGTCCGGCTCCATCGCTAACAGAATTAACGGTAAGAATGAAACAATTTTTGAATGAAGCTTCTCAATCTTAAACTTTTTGTGTTTCAATATAAAAGTAATAACTATTTTTTTCAAGGCACTGTATCCTATTTTTGTGGACAATTTTCTATCTGATGGTTCTGAAACAGAAGAATTTGAAATAGAAGTACGTACGGAGGACCAGTTCGAAGAAAACCTATTTTTAGAGGAACACTTCGAGGACCAGTTCGAAGAAAACCTATTTTCAGAGGAACACTTCGAAATAGGTGTACGGGCAGTGGACCAAGCTCCAGCGCAAAGACCAGCTGGTTATTACCTTCAATTGGCAGATGACGAGTCCGTTGAGCCTACATATTCTTCTGATGTATCCTCAGTGAACGACTCACCCTTGAGCGATACAGACGATGACCTTGATGATCCTACGTTTTCTCCTGAAGCAGCTTCAAAACATGATTCAAGTTCAATGCATTCCTTTACCGCAGGCCCAGACATTTTTTGAATAAAGCTGAGGATAATGCAGTTACTCTGGTCCCGTATAGTGATACTGATACGGAAGATGATCAAAATATCAGTATGCAAAATAATAAACAAGGCAAGAAACGAGTAAGAAATGAAAACACCTGGAAAAGGAACGTGAGGAAAAAGGGTAGGCTATGTGGAAAGGAATATGTGAATACAAAAAATGTACTCACAAGTAAAAAATCTCTGAAGCCTCCCTGCCATGATAAGTGTCGCCTGAAATGCAACGAAAGGATTACAGGAGACCAGAGGTTGAAAATACATTCTGACTATTGGAATGCGGAGAGGAGCTGGAACTCAAAACGTCAGTTTGTGATCTCTTGTATAAGAACTAAGCCTGTTGTTAGACAACGGAAAAGAGAAGGCACAAGAACAGGCAAAACCAAGAGCCACTCATTCATTTTTAATTTGAGTTGTAAAGAAGTCGGTTGCAAAACTTATTTTCTAAACACACTTTCCATTTCGGAAACATTTATGAGAGTTGCTTTGAAAAAAAGCAGTGACGTTGGTTTAGTAACACCAGACCTTAGAGGAAAACATATCCCAGCAAATAAATTGTCGAGTGAAAGGTTAGAACGGATCAGAAGCCATATTTCGAAGTTTCCAGTTTACGAAAGCCACTATAGCAGGGAAAGATCCAAGCGTAAGTATTTGGGGAATCATCTGAACATTTCCAGGATGTACTCATTGTATGTAGATGAGTGCAAACAAGAAAATCTTATGCCAGAAAAGATGTGGGTTTATTCCAAAGTATTCAATGAAGATTTCAACTTGTCTTTCCACTTACCAGACAATGACACTTGTGATGTTTGCGATAAACTTGACTGTGAACTCAAATATGAAAAGAATGATGAAAATCTTATTGGACTCGCTCTGCAAAAAGAAAACCACCTTAAAGATGCATCACATAGGTATAAGTTAAAGAGGGAAGATAAACTGGAAGCCCGTGCTACTCAAGGTTCCAGAGTGATTATGTCTGATCTCCAAAAATGTCTTCCAACGCCTGATTTGAAGAATTCACAAAGTTTCTACTCATGGAAGCTCTGGACATTAAATTGGTACTATTTATGGCACGACCATTGACAGAACTTGGTGTATGATGTGGGATGAGACAACAGCTGGTCGGGGAGGTATTGAAATGGCTTCATGTTTATTCGTTTGGGCGATGGAAGAACTAAGAAATCCTGAAAGATCTACGGAGAAGTTGACAGTGTGGACAGATAATTGCAGCGGGCAAAACAGAAATATTAATATGGTATTCATGTATCTGTGGCTGTTAGAAAAATTAGGGACCTAGCAGATGTGAATCATAAGTTCCTACTTGCTGGGCACACACACACATGGAAGTTGATAAGCATAGTGTGATAGATAGGACGAAGAAGAATGTGAAAAGTCACACTATTTTTACAACTAACTACTGGGTAAATTTTATCGCTTCATGTTCAAAAAATGACCCCTTCATTGTAAGGAGGATGTGCCTCGAAGACTTCCTTGATTTCCTCTACGAGTATTGCGCGCTTGCGAGGTAGGTCAAAAGACGAAACATACTACCATGCCAAAACCGGCGATACACCCGGTCGTTCCGACAACGAAGGGCGAATTCGTGGCTCTCGATCTGTATGGCCTTTTGCCGCGGAGTAGAGGGGGGAATACTTTTCTGTTGGTCGTGTTAGACACATTCTCGAAGTTTGTAGCCTTGTATCCCTTAAAAAGAGCCACAACTCGTGCCTGTTTGAGTCGTTTGATTTTAGATTATTTTACAAAAGTCTGCCGCCCTAAAAAAATATTATCTGATCACGGCACCCAATTCACTTCGGCAACTTGGAAAAATACCCTGACCTCTCTTGGTGTGGAAGTCACTCATAGTTCAGTGCGCCATCCTCAGGCAAATAGCTCAGAAAGAGTTATGCGCGAATGGACCTTTACATTTACGGAAAATAAATTACAAAACTCGTCTAAATCGATAGTTGTTAGTCTGAAAAGTCCATTCAACAAAAAGTTCCATTATTTTTCTTTCATTTTAAAAAAAAATATCACATTTGAAAGTGTGTCGCTGACGTCACGTTCATCGGAAATATTTCCCACCATAATCCACGTTCCGAAACAGGCAATACCGTTCTCCTTAAAAATATAACTTCTAGCATGATATAAGCCGTTGAGAAATAATCAATATATTGTCACTTGATCAACTCATAGATAAAAATCCACATATTAGCTATTTTTTATTGTACTTGTAACTTTCAAATTTTCTGAACAGACCATCCTTTTGATGAAGAACGAGCGTTGACAACACAGCAAATCGTAACTATAGTTCTCAACTGTCAAAAGTTATGTGAAGATGTGAGGTTAATGTTTATTTTATTTACATTCAACAATCAACATTCAACTGATAAATTCGATAATAGTGTTATCATAAACGATTTAGTGTGAATTTATTTGTGTTTTTGTGTATTGAAAATATGGAACAAGGCTTCGTGAAGGGAAGTTCGGATAATTTACTGAGGTACAAATCACCTTTTGGACATGTTCAGTTATTGCAGGGATACAGGTACTGGAGATAAAGGAATGAATAACAAATTTTAGAACACAAACAACAAAAGCTCTCAAAACTTAAAAAATTGCATTAACCTCAAAAAATAAATCAAGGTAGTGTTCGTTGAAGTTTAGATCTGATGGAACTGCTTCACTTGTATCAAATGGGTAGATAGAGACAAACTATTCTTATTGATCGCACCGTGAAACAGACGAAAGCACCCATCTGGAATCAAATGACAACTGTCATACGACACATTATATTTGAATGAGAATTTGGTGCACAACTTTAACAACGTTGCCAAGTTTAGTTTTGATGAACGTGACGTCACGAAACCACTTTTCTTCTGATTATAGATAAACTAGCGGTCAGAAAAAAGAAATAAAAAATCCCTAGTGATATTAGCGTATTTACTTTCTAATTTCAGTGTTACCTCATATCTCTTGGAAAGGTCCATTGGGCAGGTTATGCCGTGATTACTTCCATTCTCAGAATACTAGATGGGCATTCGAAATTAAGAACTTCGAATATTTCCTTAACAATGTCGTGCACGAATCTACCGGTTATACGCCTAGCGAATTACAGGTCGACGAAAAAAATTATTGTTTACCTATGACGTTAGGGGGGCCGCGTTCGGAATCGAAAAGCGTTTCAACGGAAGGAAAGCTTATCTTAGCCCGAGAGACTTTATTGGGAAAGGCTGCTCGTCGCGCGGCGTCTTACTCGGATAGGCCTTTTCCTAAATTTGAGCCCGGGACATTAGTACTTCTTCTCTCGGATCCGGTGTCTTCAGCACTAAATTCAGAAACAAAGAAATTGTTCACGGGACCATATCGAATAAAGAAAGCTGTAAGTTTCGCCACATATGTTCTTGAATATATAGAAAATGGCGTTGAACGCGGAACGTTTCACGCTAGCCACTTGAGGCCGTTCCATGTCCCTGATCGCGAGTAGTTCGGGTGAAGTTGGAGAGACTCTTTCCTGTAATCGTATCGTCAAGAGTCTCTGGGGGGGGGCTGATGAAGCAGAACGCCCTGTGTATGTAATTATTCTAAATCGGTTATATTGGCTTTTTACCAGTTACCTACCCTCGCATTATTAGCGTTTCCATGGCCAACCCATAAATAGAGGAAGAATGTCCGTATATCTTAAATGAATGTATTATCTCTTGTTTTTATAGCACTATCTAAAAAACTCACTTGCTTATTTGTTGTCTGTCGATTCGATATATTCTGACTTAGGTTATTTCACTGTGAATGAAGGCAGCTCTTAGTTGTAGTATGTATCAACATTTCTTCGAATGTATAAAGTGTTGTGCATCGACTTAGTGCCAGGTAATGTAATCAGTTATTATGCTAACTTACCATTGTATTATCATTGGCGTACGTCTTCCAGATTTTACGGAATACTAAAGTTAAATAAAACTGAGTTGGTTTGGTGGGTGATTGGCCAAATAAATATACATAATTTCCAACTCTCAAATTATTTCGCCCCCATAACACCCCCTGAGGAAATTCTGTTACAGGGCGTAACGAAATTTGAGTACAAGGAAATGTGGGCCTAACGAAATTTGGGCGCAACGCAATTTTACTAAATGTGGGTGCAAGGATATGTCTCGTTAGGCCCACAATTATTTTTTCAGAGACAAGTGGGCGCAACGAAATTTGGGTACAACGCAATGTGGGTGTAATGAGATGTGGGCCTAACGAAATTTGGGCAAAACGCAACTTCATTGAATGTGGATGTAACGAAATGTCTCATTAGGCCCGCAATTAATTTTTTAGAGAATTGCATGTCAGCATTTGGCAACAGCGCTTGATTCGGCTATGTTCGGAAGCTGTGGGCACAACGAAATGTAATGTAAGTATGATGTCCTGATCAAAAGTCTCCATGTGCACAACGAGATCTAATGGACAGTTTTTGAGATACAGGGTGTCAAACATGCAGAGGCAGGGTTGTTAGTTAACTTTAGAAAATCAATAATGTGGCGATTAAGTTAAGGATAATAATTGCAATCTTAATGTGGTCGAGACGAGTTGTAATGAATACTTCTAAGACTCCGAATACAGGGTTATTATTAATTACAAAATGTTTATCTAATTCTTTGAACAACATCAGTCAAACGCAAAAGCTCGAAGAGTTGCAGAATGAGTAAATATCATTTGATTTTGATATTGGGTGATCTGAGGTTACTATTATCATTGTTTATATACCGGGTGTCAACGAATCCATTAGACAAGTCATAACTTCTAGACCATTAGGTGTATCAAAATGAGATTTGGTATAGGTAAATGGTATGTGAAGAGGAGAGTTTTCACATATTTTTCACTTTCCGGTCACTTCCGGTTTCACCGGAAATGGCTCCGGTTCTAAATTTTTAAATGGAACAACCTGTATATTGTAAAATTTTTGGATTTCTGAGACAATTCTAGATCAGAATGTGACATTTTCGAAAGTTTGTATGCCTACTTAATTTTTTCGGAGTCACTTTTGAAATTACATCTAAGTGGCCATGATCGGAAGTAAACTAATCTAAGGACCTCAGGTGATATCAAAATATTACAATCGCGAAGTTTTAGTGACTAGTATGATAGATATGAATAAGACAAGTTGGTAAAGTTACATTTTCGTGTCTATTATTTTTCAAATGGCGACCATTTTTTGACAAGCACTTTCCAAAAAAAGGATATTTTGATGAATCTAACGATACTAATTTATTTGCGATTGGATCAACAAATTTAACAAAATTAACAATAATTTCAGCGATGCACTCACATTTTTTTCAATATCCTAATTTCTTAAAATTTTCACTATAGTAAATTTTCAATGTGCATTCCTCCTTGTTGAAGACACATTTCAGCTCGTTCAATTGTTTCTCTCAACACGTTTCGTAACATTTGTGGCGTTATACTTCTAAATGCCTGTAGAATCCTTTCTTCTAAGATTTCGAGAGTGGCTGGGGCTGTTGCATAGTAGACCCTTTCTTTAACATATCCCCAAATGAAGAAATCTAGCACAGTCAGATCCGGTGAGCGGGCAGGCCACCGTACTGGACCATTGGTTGCAATAACTTGATTATTGAAATGCTCTATTAAGTAATCAAGAACGTATCTGGTATTATGAGGGGGTGCTCCATCTTGTTGGAAGTAAATTTGCCGTAAAACTGCTAAAGGTAGATTATTAAGATGATCCTTGATTTCATTTTGAAGAAAACCTAAGTACCTAGCCCCTGTTAACTGACCTTGAAATAATATTTGGTCCAATTATTCTGTTTCCAACGATACCAGCCCAGACATTGACGCCAAACCTTTCTTGAAAATTGCCCTCTCTCATTGCATGTTGATTTTGTTGGGCCCAGTACCGAGAATTTTGCTTATTAAACAATCCATTATTTGCAAATCGTGATTCGTCGGAAAATAGAATAAAGTTGATGAAATTTGGGTTAACTCTATGATTTTGAAGCAACCAATCACAAAACACTACTCGTCTATCGCCATCGTCAGCATACAAATGTTGATGTAACTGATATTTCAATGCTCGATATCCGTGCTTTTTCAATATTTTTCTTGCTGATTCGTGACTTATCTGCATTCCTCGACTAATTTCTCTTAAAGAAACCGTTTTGTCAACCTCAACCATAGCAAGAACGTTAATCTCAGTCTCCTCATTTATGATAAACCTCTGTTCTGCCTCTCGATTTCCCTCTTGCCTAAAACGATTCTCAACATACGGAAAATACTGATGGGATGGATGTTGCCGATTGGGATATCTCTGAGCATACAACTCAGCAGCATTCCTTCAATTTCTGTGACATTCTCCAAACAATAACAAAATATCCACTTTTTCACGTATACATTATTTTGACGGACAATTGAACTAAAATTTAACGAAAATCAAGAAAATTTTACCTTCTGCTCTTAAAGCTTATGTCACTGTCATAACCTAAGTGAGTGTTTTGTTCTCCAAAGAAGAAATAACTGCAAAATATTATGCATCATTCCTATCCTCGGCACACTTGACAAAAGTAAATAAATTATTATGAAGTATTTTTCCTCAGTAATATTTAATTTATGTTCATATTTGTAATCCAATCGCAAATAAATTAGTATCGTTAGATTCGTCAAAATATCCTTTTTTCGGAAAGTGCTTACAAAAGTAAATGAATTATTATCCATGGCACACTTGACAAAAGTAAATAAATTATTATGAAGTATTTTCCTCAGTAATATTTAATTTATGTTCTTATTTGTAATCCAATCGCAAATAAATTAGTATCGTTAGATTCGTCAAAATATCCTTTTTTCGGAAAGTGCTTGTCAAAAAATGGTCGCCATTTGAAAAATAATAGTTACTCACGAAAATGTAATTTTGCCAACTTGTCTTATTCATATCTATCATACTAGTCACTAAAACTTCGCGATTGTAATATTCTGATATCACCTGAGGTCCTTAGATTAGTTTACTTCCGATCATGGCCACCTAGATGTAATTTCAAAAGTGACTCCAAAAAAATTAAGTAGATATAAAAACTTTCGAAAATGTCACATTCTTATCTAGAATTGTCTCAGAAATCCAAAAATGTTACAATATACAAGGTGTTCCATTTAAAAATTTAGAACTGGAGCAATTTCCGGTGAAACCGGAAGTGACCGGAAAGTGAAAAATATGTGAAAACTATCCTCTTCACATACCATTTACCTATACCAAATTTCATTTTGATACACCTAATGGTCTAGAAGTTATGACTTGTCTAATAGATTCGTTGACGCCCGGTAGAAGAAAGATAGTTAGCCAACCTTATGGAATTTATATTGGATTCAAGTGGATGCGACATGTAGATGGCGACAGTGATCTCTCATCCAAGTCATGTCGTAACTTCAGTGATCTGGCCTCCAAATCATGTCTTAACTTGATTGAAACAATGGAACAGCATTAAAATCAGGGTTTTTTAAAGAAACCTGTTTTAAAATGACGTAAAATATTCGTGTTTGTAAAATACATTATACTAAATTTTCACTCAATTCGACTGGGACCCATTTTCCATAAGAACCGTGCGGGGTCCTTTCGAATAAAAAATACAGGGTGTTCTATTTAATTAAACTGGTCTCTGAGTCGTCCCGCTTTTATAAAACAACCAGTAATGTTAAAAATATTTTTTAAATGATCAACTTTAGTAACTGAAAAAGTCTTTCTTTCAAAGTTTTCCTCTATAGGAGATATCGAAGAATTACTCACTAAATCTCAAAAATATTGCGAAAGGAAAAATAATTCAAAAATAAAATATAACAACTACTTTTTGATATTAGCCCTTATACAATTGATGATAAATCGTCCATAAGTTTTTATCAGTGTTGTTTTTGTGTCTTCACTTCATTGTTTCATTGTTGTAATGCTTTTTTATTGTTATGTTATGAATGTGTTGTATTTACTTTATTTAACTGTAATGACTGTGTTGACTTGTCCAATGGCTTTTTTAAGCTTTTTATGTATCAATTAATACTAAGACAATGACTAAATGACCATTAAACACTTGTTGCATAATAAACTATTAGCTATAGAATCAATCTAGGAAAGAGTATATGCATTAAAAAAATTGGGACTAATGTTAGATGATTAAATACCTATTAACCGCTCCAAGCTAAATAATTGTGCGTCTCGCCTTCTGAATGATTCCAAACTACTAGAACTTTTCTCTAATGACAAATTAGAAGAAAATAACACATGTTTGCGTGTTTCTTGAACCATCTGAAGGATGCTTAAATGTGTATTCATCCAATGCAATTTGGAAACTCTCCCCAATATGCAATTTACACTGAACTGACCACCAACCGACATCAAAAGAAACCCATGTCTGCAAAAAGACAACTGCTAACGAAGTGGTCAATCTCAAAAGGAAGAATGGAAACATTTTCCAGCGTTTTAACATGTATACCAAAAAAATACAGGCACAGTTGACGTCAAATTGGGATCACAAGTTCTCAAGTAAACCGCACGGTATGGGGAAGCAATCAAGTCGCCCACCGGCAACCGGAGATTGTCTTTTGTTTGCACAGTGGTCACCGCACACTAAATTTAATAGCACATATGTCTATCATGTTTGTTTTATACATCTGCTTTGGTTTTCGTTGAACAAAGAGTTTTATATGAATTGGCTTCCTATTTTATCTTGTCTTCTGTTTGGAGTTAATTAAAATCAGGTTTACTTTGATTCGAATTTTGTTTAATTATTGGGTAGTTGTTTGATTCACGGCATTTACACCACGTGAAAGATGGACAAACAGTTGGTAGGCATTTGTGAATTAATTATTTCGAGAAGTGTAATTGAAATGGGGACTGAATCGTTGTGTTCTCTCGAGAAGAGACGCAGATGAATATACATCGTATGCAGGATGTTTCTAAAGTAAAGGTGACGAATATTAATTTTTTTTTTTTGTGTTTAGAGAACATCGAGAACATCGACAGGGAAAAAGTTTTTGAACATCGGGAAATAACTACCAGTCCAACCACCATAGGCAACGAGTGGCTGTTCGTTGACAAAACGAGTCCTGAGAAAGAAATGTTCAGCTAATACCAGACTCACTCATTCCACAGCACATGAAGTCGAAGTGTAAATCATCCATCATCTATACTATTTCGCTATGTATGCTGATGACACATCACTTATCATGTCTAACAAGAATGACTCAATACTAGTAGAAGAGTGCAATGAAATGGTGAATAATCCATTCACGTGGTGTTGCTCAAATAATCTACGTTTCAATGCAAATAAGACTAGCATGATACGATTCCATACGAGACAAAGTAACTGTGAAACTTTTGTGATCAAAATTTGCGATATGACAATCACAAATAGAGACAATGTGAAGTTTCTTGGAATACAATTAGATGAAAACTTGGAGAGTAAGAAACACTGTGAAAATTTAATAACAAAAATGTCATCAATGGCATACTTGATCTATAATATTGAAAAAATCTTAAACAATAGACAAATCATCATGTACTATCATGCAGAGATTGAATCTCGACTTAGATATGACATTTGTCTTTGTGGTAATTCGACTCTTTTTCCAAAAATCTTTATCGCACAAAAATGAATATTATGCCGCATGGCTAGAAAACCTGCTACATACTATTGTAGGTCATTATTTAAGGATTATCAAATTCTGACAGTGTATTCCTTATATATTTTTGAAATGTCACTACCTATATGTCTATGAACATCGGGGAATGAATTCACAACTAATGTTTCTCATCACAATGTGAATCCAAGGCAAAAAAATAAACTACATGTGCCATTTGCTAGGCTTGAAGTTACTAAGTGTTCGCCATACATATTGGGGCCTACAATTTTCAACTCACTTCCTACCAGAATCCAAAGCTGTGTATCAATTCAAGAAATCATTGAAAACTTTACTATTAGAAAAAACGTTCTATTCATTTTTTTTATTATCAAACTTTCAAACTTTATTCAAACAATTCAAATAATCAATTACATAATAACCAATTTATGAGCAATATTACAATTCTTCAAATGTCGAGAATTACACCTAAGCATAGAATATTCTTGTATTGTGTCTATTCTCTCAATTTGAATGAATACATACGACTCTAACAAACAAAAATAAAAAATATAGATGCGGTTAATGGAATGAACAAAAATTTATGAGTAAAGGGGAGATGAGGAGCAAGAAAACGTTTGCGGGTTTGTCAGCATGATAAATAGCATTTTTAATATATTATATTATATGAATCAATGGAGTGAGAAGGTGAATGCAGTTAAAAAAGAAGAAACACATACAAAGAGAGAGGGAAATCCAGAATAAATGATCTTATCGTATTGTTGTATGATATAATTATTTTGTGACAGTTTTGTGATGAGGACTCAAAAGATGTTGTTAATCACCGTTGCATTTTCATTTAGGTATAATTTTAAACTTTTTTTGAATTTAGGCAAAGTATTTATATTTTTCAGATGTGATGGGAGCATACTGTAAAGTTTTAGACTATAAAAGAAAACGAATCTCTGAGTGTGAGTCTTGTGAAACAATGGAAGTTGTATTTTTTCGGTGAATCTACTTACTTTGGATTTGCATTGGTCAAATTTTTCCATGTTCGAATAAATCCATGTCAGTCTTTGGAAAGTATATAAAGATCTGATATTGAGTAATTTAGTGTCTCTGTATATAGATTCACTTGAATGCAATCTGTGTTTCATGAATATTATTTTTAAAAAGGTGTTTTGCACTGTTTGCATGCAATTCATTATACTATAAAATGTACCACCCCAAGCTATTATACAATACCGTATTACCAATTCTGCCAGGGATGTATAACAAATCATCAAATTCTTCCTACCAAGAATATCTGGTAGATTATAAATAGTGTAAATAAGCTTTCTCAATCTTTTGGTAATATGACTTATGTGTTCGTCCCATCTAAAATGCTGGTCCAGCATAACACCCAAATATTTGATAGTTGAAGTATTTTCTATTGTTTCACATGTACATGGTTGATGTGTATCGTCTTACTAACATTCAATGTCATTAAATTATAATCAAGCAATGTCTTAATTTTTTGGAGCCTGTCTTCAGCAAGTTTATAGACATTTTCCCATGAATCAGCTGTGTAAACAATAGCTGTGTCATCTGCATAGCAGATGAGGTGACCACAAAAGTCAGTCATTTCCGAGATACTGTTTATGTAAATGAGAAAGAGAACTGGTCCAAGCACCGTTCCCTGAGGAACGCCAATAGTAACTTCTTGTGGAGTACTCAACTGATCGTCAATTTTAACTCTTTGAATTCTATTTGATAAATAATTCTGCAAGACTTCTAGCGTCTTATCTCGCACACCATATGTATATAATTTTTATATTAGGAGACTATGGGATACGGTGTCAAATGCCTTGGCCAAATCAAGGAATATGGTTAAACACTTCCTTGATTTGTCCAAAGAATCGACAGTTAGCATTTTCAGTGCTTAATTTACTTAGAAAGCCATACTGATGTTTAGTTGTGAAGGAATGTTTCTCAAAGATTTTTTAATACTTTGTTTGAAAATCTTGGCAAAACTGTTTATTACAGAGATAAGCCTGTAGTTGTTTAATTGTTTTTTTTTACCTGCTTTATAAACTGGTGTTACAACTGATTATTTCCATTGCCGGGGCACGGCTCCTGTACGAAACGATAAATTTATACTAAGAGTCCTATGATATATGTGTGGGTATGTTTAATCATTTTAGCAGTTATTCCATCTGGTCCTGGTGAGCAGTAATTTTTGAGATTTGAGATCAAGATAATTACTTCATTCTACGTCGTGGGTTCTAAGTACATTGTTGAATTTATAGGTGTATTTTTAAGAAAACCGTTTGGCAAATCAATATTTATGAAATAGTCGTTGAACAAATTTATTTTCTCATCATTATTACCCATTTTTTCACCATTTGATTTTGTAATTGTTATGTTTTGTATGTTATTTTTAGTTCTGTTTTTATTTGAAATATCTTTAATAATTTTCCATGTCTTTTTACAGTCACCATTAGCTTCACTCAATTCATTTCTGTAGTATTGATTTTTTTGTTTGTCTTATTAACCCGGTCAATTTGTTTCTATAATTCTTATACTTAATTTCTGCTTCTATTGTTTTGGAAGAGTTCTTTTCAAATCAATAATAGTTTATTATATATATATATATATATATATATATATATATATATATATATTTACATCCAAGTGTTGTACATCTTCGCACTTGATTTTACCGTACTGATGAGAGCTTAAGCTCGAAACACGTGTCTACGGTTGCACAACATTTTGAGGGTTATACCCAATAACTTTTCTACTTATATTTTCATATATTGCCCCTCGCTAAATCCATCCTTATTTATATATATATATATATATATATATATATATTCTATATTTTACATGAATCCAGACGGTGCCATAATGCTGTGCACTGTTTCTATTGTTTTACTTTTAGCTTTAGGGAAATTGTTTTTCAGTGTTTTACTAATATTAAGACTGTCCACAATTTTATGTGCTGTTACTCTTAGTTTACTTCTAGTTTTAATGTAATTGTGTTTGTGATTCCTATACAATGTAATATTGTCTTTGAGGAAAATTTAAAAAAAAAATACATAGGTACATTCAACAATTTACATTATTGACATTATTGTTCAATTTTTACAACTAAACATACAAAGTCGATAATTTTGAATTGTTGCATTATTGGAATCTCGTAAGACTCGACTTTATTAAATTGCTAGTTTATTTACTTAATTGTGCAAGTAATGATATTGATAGATAATAATTTGAATATTTTTTGGGTGTTTGGCTATTTTTCTTTATGTTTTGATTCGCACGTAGAGGCAAATCCTGTAATGTTCAAAGAACATCGTGAGAGCCGAGAGTAAGTAGGTAAGTATTGGATTTTGTGTTCTTCAATTTTTTCAGTCGTATACCCCAGAGAACATCTCCGGAGGAATTGAATTCCAAAGCTTTGCCGTTCGTTAGAAGAACGAGCCCTGGGAAAGAGATGTTCGGCATGTCTTCAAAGTGACGACAAAGGGATGTGAAGACTGACCTCGACGGGTCAGTCTCGATAGTACCGCTAACGGTGGAACCATTGATGATAGTTCAGAGGAGCATCGTCCATGAAAATATCTATAAAACAGAAACAGATGGTCAAACTTTCTGCGGAGTTCCAGAGAACTGAGTGAACTTGTAAGCTCAGCATCATCGTCGAGACGAATGGCTCTTTTTTTGGAAAGAATTTAAAAGTTTCAGTGTGTGTTTAGGGTCTGCACTCTATATATGGAAACAGTATTCCAGGATAGGTCGGATCTGTGCCTCATAAATCATAATCAACTGACAGAAAGTAAAATAGCTATTGGATAAACAAAAAAACAAGTTTTTGAGATGAGGCACTTTTGGCAATGGAACTCACATGACTCTCCCACGACAGAGGGTATGGACACTCCTGACGTGATTACGTTAGCCACTGTGACATTGGCCTTTCTTGAGAAAAGACATTTAATTCACATTAAATTCTAGCAAGTTGTTGGATACTCATTCTAGAATTTTTGCTAGGTCCATTCAAATCATCATTCACGTTCTGTCTCCGTTCTCTTCTCGTTTCACGGGCTGATATCGGAATTTTGGAAGAAAATGTGGTATGAATGGTACTATCGTCCGCAAACCCTGCCAAAAATATCACATGAAATCTCATGAAAAAATATAAACGAATTATGAGAATCTATAAGGATCTACGTGGAAAGTCTGTAACCTACACGTACGTTATCCCTGGAACATACACTTTTTGGGAGGATGTATGAGGATTTATACGTAGGTGTAATAAGCATACCCGAATACATGTCACACACGAGTTTGTATCAGGCAGTGATTGTTTAAGGAGACTATAAGATTCAATGAGGTATTCCACTTTCAATCACAACGATATTATCTCATTCACAAGCTTGTCAACGTATGAGAAATGTGTGGAAATTCACAATAACTAAGTAACATTATTGGGTATCGTATGAAGAAAGTGGATTCTGTATCAGAAATTCCGTATCAAATTTTATTGGGTATCTTGTGGAAACAGTGGGATCAGGATGTGATGGTTTAGGAATTTCTTATCTAAATTTATTCATTTCCTATAAATTTTCATACAACTCAATAATATAACTGAGAATTCACAAGAGTCGAAAAGAAAACAAGGATACAGAGTATAAGAGTTTGTTTTTGTCAGTGGTATTGCATATACACGATTCGAAGAGGTATTCCAATTTCAATCGCAATAATGTTTCATCCTCATTCAAAATCTTGAGAAACTATGTGTGGAAATACACAATTTATAATCTCATTTCGGTAATTCCGTATCCAATAGAGGACTTCGGATAAGGATTCAGTCATGCCACCACACAACTTTTGGCTTTAAAACTACTGGCACGTTTTTCGGTAAGTTTTCTTCATGTCAGGCCGTCAGGGTTCCTGGCAGCCTCAGGAACCCCGTAATATGATTGAAATTGTTCATAACGACGGGAATATTGAGATTTTCCATAAAATATAAAACCCTAGGGACTTTAATTTTTTTTAGGGATTTTTCTCACAAAATGGCGCTAATTTCATAATTTATCATTTTCCTGAATTTAAAAAAAATTGCGTATTTCACGTTTCCTAGTTGCCAAATAGTTGATCGATCTAGAAAATATTCTGTGGTAACTTTCACGGACAAACAAACCTTATTACCTTTCTGATTAAAATGCTCTTGGCCTGAATACTTTGAGGTTACATCACAGAATTTGTATTTTGTGTCAGTTTTGTGGGTATGTGTTACATTTTAATCATAACTGTTAAAATGGTTGAATATCATTTCTACTTTTGAACTTTTTCATGGAACGAATGTGCACTGACAAAGAAATAACCCTACACTCAGTGCCGCATTTGTCAGCTAGCATGCTACCAAGTACCAGTTAAGTAAATTAGCCAGTAAGCAAATGCTACGTGCCTCGTGCCTGGGGGGCCTCGCACCTGTGCGCAAAGTAAAAAAAAGTATCAAGTAAGATATGTTTTTTATACCACCTACAGAAAATGAATAAAGTTAGAAATGGGAATAATAACTATAGCGTGGAATGAAATTCTAGAACACTTGCAAGCGACTAACGCTTCGTTGCAGTCGTCCGATCAAGATCTTAATAGGTACGCTCTTTATAAATCATTACAAGGCTACTTCCAAGCAATACGATCCAAATTTTCAGATATAGAGGCCAAAGCCCTAATTGGTTGTGAAGAATATCAGCAATCGACTTCAAGAAACCCCAAGCAAAATACAAAGTACGACCATTTCAGCAGCAGCTCTACTCACAGACCTCATAAAAGAAGTTGTAGAACATCAAACACCTGGACAACGTTTTGAAATTCATGTTTTTATTGTTTTGTAATTGTCTGCATTAGCTAAATGCATGGAAGCTTACCATCAAGTGACTAGAGTATTTGGAATACTTCGGCAGAAAAGATCTTAAAAAGAACTATCGTCAATTATTTCCTAGACGATGTGGAAGACAGTCTGGGCAATGAACTGGTGCAGTTTGCAAAGCTGCTGAAAACAGATGTGGCTGCTGATATTGACAGCAGAAAGAAAAAGCACGAGGCTCAGGAACTTCAAGTTTATAAACTGTTGACATAAAATTCATTGGAATCGTGTTTCCCAAATGTTGGAATAGTGTTTCGCATTCACTTGATTTTGATAATCACCAACTACAGCAGTTTTTCAACGTTAAAGCGTTTTAAAAATGTATTAAGGAGCACAATGGGACAAGAACATCAAACGACCTCAATATAATGAACATAGAAAGTGATTAACTCAGAAATATTGATTTGACGAGTGTTATCTTCAAATTTGCTCGGATTAAATCACGGAAAGTCTTTTTGTAAATGTGCTGTTTTATTTTATATTCTATACTTTAATACTTAATGCAAATCAAGGGCCTCTGGTTCACATTTGCTACGGACCCCACGGTGGCTTTATCCGGCACTTCCTAGACTACACAATACCAACACCTCTTTCAATAACAAAACTCCAGCTCTAGTTTTGAATTTAGCGCCATTTTGAAAGAAAAATCCCTAAACAAAATTAAAGTCCCTAGTGTTTTGTATTTCATGGAAAATCTCAATATTTCCGTCGTTATGAACAATTTCAATCATATTACGGGGTTCCTGAGGGTGCCAGGAACCCTGTCATGAAGAAAAAATGCCGAAAAACGTGCCAGTAGTTTTAAAGCCAAAAGTTGTGTGGTGGCATCACTGAATCCTTATCCGATGTCCTCTATTATATTCGAATTCTATCAGATTTCACGAGATCCAACAGTAGGAACATTACGAAACCAAATGGAATATTCTAAACAAAATATTCCTAACAATATTACCAAAATATTCGAATAGATTATTATTATCATATCAAGCTAGAATATTTCAAAAAGATCACATCACACAAGATCAACGAAATACAACGTTCCAGGAAAACCTTTCTAGTAGTTGCCATAAATGAGAGACATAAGCAAGCAGCTCACCAGTTGATTTTTGATCATTCACATTTCCTGATCATTCCAGATATTATATTACCTCAATGTTGATGGCTTTTCCACTCAACACAGGGATAGGTTTTACATCCGTTACTCTAGGAATGCTGATACGCCAAGTCAGCATCACTGACATCATAAATATAAACTTATCATATTATTAATCATTCTGTTCTGTACTTTCATAATGTCCATTGTTGAAATAAAGTCTTATTAGAAAAATCGTTTTCTTATACCGAATACGTAACTGGCGCAGTCGGTAGGATGAGTGCAGTTTTCGTGGAAACACACGTCATCGTGACCGGTTCCGACCTAGAACAAACGTAAGTTTTCACTCTTAAGCACTTATCACAACGTTCAGAGACTTCCTTTGTTCCTGTGCACCAAAAAGAGATCGAGTTCACCGGAGGGGCCTTCGGAGGAATCTTGGCGACAGAAAGAAGAGGAAGCAGAATCACCAAAAGGAATAACTACTCTGGTACGACCAAGTAATAATTTTCCTCCCTAAAATTACCTTTCCCTATTTAGGAAACTCGGAATTTTAATTTTCCTGTTGCTTTTGATGAATTTAAATTTTTCTCCTATATCTGGCGAGTAAAGGCTATTGTATTTTACTTCATAGAGATATGTGGTTCCTTTTGCATATCTTACAGCCGTATGCATAGTCAATCGCCAGCGACTCGCCAGAGTTTCGCCGTTCGCTACACAAGGATTATAATGCACAGTCGAGCTCCAAAAAAGTGACAACTACGCGATAAGTCACATTTTGGCGAAACGCTGGCGATGTACCACTTTTTTGGAGCTCGACTGTGCATTATAGTTCTTGTGTAGCGAGCGGCGAAACTCTGGCGAGTCGCTGGAATTGACTATGCATACGGCTGTGAGACTCTAGTTAGTACTCTTTCAATTTTAGTTACTACTGAACAAATCTACCATGGATGTTTTTATTTCAGTATGTACTTAAAACATGGAAAATCAGATTTTTTCACAAAAATGCGAGTTGGTTTCTTGAAACTTGCAAATATATTACAATTTTATTAAAATTTATATAAAAACAGTTAGAAAATAAATATTTTAAAATCTTAATGCAACTAAAAATCAGTCTCTCAAAGGAGGTTTTCTCATCCTATTTACAATAACGAACACAACTTATTTTCTCACTAATATTGTAAAACTCATATTTGCTATATTTTACAGTCAAAACAGTTTAGCTTTAGCCGACGGAGGATCTACATTCTTTTTTCTACTCACAGCTGGGCTCATATTATCAGACAACCTCAATTTTTTTATTACCTTAGGTGTACCATCAGCTGCCTTCCTCTTCTTTTCCTAAAATGCACCAAAAATAATTTTGCATAATAGTTATAGCAATAACTAAAAGTATAAAAACTGTTAAATATATGCAGCCCTGTACTTTACTTTATTTCGAAAAATAACCATAACTTTATACTAATATAATGTTTCGTTTTGAAGATTTTGGTCAGATCGGAGAATACACTGTATTATAAAGTTACACAAGTCAAGTTGTTTTTTTCAAATAAACAATTGCACTTGTTCACCGATTCTATTGGTGTGTTATCTGTATCCAACCATTCAAATAGTTTAGAGAAAGAAACAATTATCGTCAAGATTTGATTAAACATTGCTTTAATCAAAGGTAATGAGCATCTACTGTAAATGGATGATAGAATAAACATAGAAAGTCTTCACTTTGAAATACTCAGTACTTTCTTCTGTTGACATTGTTATTCTTATTAAAACTCTATATTATATACTAAAATTGGATTCAGAAAATAAACCCAAAAGAGCCTGCACAAATTTGTAACAATTTTAAATCAATTTTTAAAAAGAATGAATGGATGAGTGGAGTGACTTAGGGATGTTTCTTCAAATGAAGAACTCAGTGAATACTGAGTGAATACTTCTGAATCACCTGAAAAATACCAGTTGTTTGATTCTCCCAAAAATAATTTGTCTGGGAATATAGTACATTGATTTCACTCACTTGATTAGTTGATATTGTCTCTACAACAGCCACTGTTTGAAACAAAAAGTTCCTGGAATTTTTCGCTGAATTCACAGCAGTATTTGTTTGTTTATTGTAATCCGTTAATCTTTGCAAAACTTGATCCTTTCGACTAAGGAAGGAACCCCGTTTATTCTAAGAAAATTAAAATATAAACTTTATATTCACAAAAATTAGAATACTAACCATAAAACTAAAAGTACTTTTGATATCTGGGCTAACTGGCTTGGCTTTAGGTTTTTCGACTGGAGTAATTTCTTGGAAACTATTTTGTATAACTTTTTGACCAATTTTCAATAACTGGCTATTGCTGTCTTTCAACAGATCATCATCGTCTTCAGTTGAAGCATTCTTCAACTGTTTTTCTTTGAGAAACATTTCAATTTCATGCCTTTTCTTCCTCCACTGTTCCTCACTTTCTTCTTCTTCCAAATAACCTACATCATCATCTTTGTTTTTGCCATCGGCCTCATCTAAGGAATCTATATTCTTCCACCTAAATTTTCTTTCTCGTCCAGTGCCATGTAGTTCACCATCTTCTAGTAGAAGTTCTTGTAACAATTTTACCTAAAATTACTTATTTAAATAACTTTTGTGGTGCTGTAAAGCAAATTTAACCTCTCTTGTATCATCATCTAGCATTCTTTTCATGTGTATTTTTTCCAAATCGCTCCTCATCTTCTTTTCGTCAAATTTTTCATTGTCACCCTGCTCAAATTCCAATGCATCCAAATCTTTTTCGTCTTCGTCAGCACTTCCCCATTCTGATTCTGATAATTCTGCTTCTTTATCGAAAAAATCTGCTGTTTTAGCTAAAAGCATAGAATTTGTCAACTTCAAGTTATTAACAGAGTAATTCCTTATACTCACCTTTATCATTAATATACTCAACTTCATTTTCTTCTGAATCATAGCAAACGTTATCTGGAGAGATCTCTTTATCTTCTTCAATCTCATCATGTAAATCAATTGTTTCCTCTTCTTGTTCTTCATCTGAGCTCTCATCTGAATAAACACGCCTAATCAGTACTTACTTATTTCATAAAAATATCAATACTCAGTATAACTGAGATGAGAGTTTTTACGACCTTTGCTGTGGTGAATTGAAATGTTTTTTTTTGAATTGAGGTCTTAAGTTAAAGAAAACTCTATTTCTTGGCGTTTGAAAAAACGCAATTAGATTGAAATATGCACTGTTTGAGTTTTTTATGTCTTTTCTGAAGACTGTCTTGCATTTCATTATATTAATAATTTCAGAGAAATTTCTTTTGAAAAGAGATTCATAACCCAATATTTTTGTGTTGGTCAGTTCAAAGTGATGGTCGGTTGTAATACAATGCGCAACCAATGAAGTAGGATTTCTTAATGTTAATTCATTTTTCCATGTCCCTTTCATGTTCTTTAACACGTGTTTTCAAATATATTTTGGTTTGACCTACGTAATTTTTTTCGCAATCATGGCAAGAGATTTCGTGAATGACATTTGACCTGTATTCTAGAGGTTTTTTTTCTTTGGTCCTGCTAAAAAGTGTTTTCTTTATATCTGAAGTGGAAATTTCAAGAATAATTCCCTATTGGTCTGACAAACTACAGAACGTATTTTGAAATATTTCTTATTTTCCAATAGTTTATCTTCGTGGAGGCGGGTCTTGCTCTAAGAAGTCCTCCAACCTTATAAAATTGAAAATCATACCATTTTCGGTGTTTCTATGGATTCCACAAAATTCAGTATTCCACAGCAAAAATTACGGATGATACGAGGATGTTTCCATGAGAAGTGAGACACACTGTATATCTATGTTTTTTTTAACACTTGAATCGAGTAGAATCGCCTTTATTCATCATGAAAATAAAATAAGATTTTATAGTTTTGTCAAAACTATATGGATAATACAAATACGCAAAATAAATTCAGTATACCATTATAACAATTATAACCAATAATTAGCTCATTGATATCAAAGCATACCTGAAAATGTTAGTTTCTTCTGGGACACCCTCTTTTTCACTTCAAGCACCTCATCATCATCTTCATCTGAGTCAATAACACCTCCACTTGCAGCGACTTCCTCAAATTCTTCCACAATTCTCCTTTGAGTGTTGCTCATCAAAGGTGAATCAAACTTTTTTTTGAATTTTTCCATCTCCTCTTCATCCAAAAGTTGAGAGATGATCAAATCCTCTTCTACACCAAGGCTCTTGACTTCATTGGTTGAACCAAAGGTATGAGTTTCTATGGGAATTTGAGAAACTTCAGAAGAAGAAACCTGAGAAACTCCAGTGAACTCTCCAGAACAAAGATTTAAAAGATCTTGAGAAGTAGGTGGGGCACTATAGGAAATCCCTTCTTGTGATTCTTGTGACTTTACAGGGGCAGTCTGCTGTGTTTCTGGCTCCAAATTGGTTTCAGTTTGTGTAGGTCCATCTGTGTTATCAATTTCTTGTGTAAATGAAGTCTTGTCTGAACATAGCTCAGCTATGGCTTCAGCCTTGAACAAACAAAAAAATCTCTATACACCAAGTTATGCCCAAATTCGTTTTTCGCCAAATTCATTTCCTTCATAAGAAATCCTGAGACATGTATATTTAATTTACAACAATGTAAAATATCAAAATAGTCACAAAATAAAACCGTAGAACACCCTAAGTTGGAAGGATTTCCATAACAAGCTGATTCCTAAAATACATCATGATAGGGTGATAAATAATAATAGAAAACTAAAACAAACTTTGAACTTTGAAATTTTGTTCGAATTGTCCGCCTATTGCAGCTCCGGGGGCACTACAGTCAAAAAGGCTAATTGTACTAGAGCTAAGATGGTCATGCAGACATTATAAGAGAAGAACTCTCACTGACCTCTATAGAGGTTGCCAGAAACAGACTACCACATAATGTGCTAATGCGAGGCACCGAATCGTAAAATAGGGAAGAGGAAAAACACTCCAAACGGACAATTGAACCGTTCTGACAAGTGTGGCATACAGTATTAGGCAGATAAGTATAAAAACAATAATCAGGGGAAGCACAATCTTCCTTCTTGGCTACAGTGTCTTCGGAATCGCAATAATAGACGGACCACGTGAAGAAAGAAGACTTCAGCATATTTTGATATAGGTTAACACTCTGGGTGTCATATCATAATACTTTATGCATTCATCATGATGTAATTTGAGGATAAGTGTCTCCACATCTCCACACAAAAAATTTATTAACATAATATACATAGCTTTCCCTCAGAAAGTTAGCATCATCATAGTGTGTATACACATTGTCAGCTTGGTCATAAAAGAAACTCAAAAGTCTAAAACAGTATAAACTGAATTAAAATTGTCTACCAAATACCTACAAGAATATTTTCATGTTTTCTATTTTATTTGAACATGAAAACGAATTGGTATAAATTTCAGTTTCATTTTTTGGAATTGGCTTTTTAGGAAGATTCTCATATTCAAAAATAGGAGAAACCATTAAACATTTTTAGATGTCATTGGTTCAAAGTACCTAAATCACCTAGTACATGGCAATTATTTTCGGACAATTTAGATTCAAAATAAATAAATAAATAAATATATTATTAACCTGAAAGGACTGGCTGAAAATTGATTTATGCTTGACTTCATTGGCATACTGTTTAAAATCTGGATTTTGTTTCAACATAAATGTTTTTGCCTTATTGAAATAAATGAAACTTTGGTAGAATTGAGGAACACCTAACAACAGCTTACCTGTGAACTGGTGATTTCAGAATCTGTGAACAACTTCTTTTGCAAATTCGCCTGCCAATTAAGTTCTTTCAATGGAGATGGCATGTTTGGCATTCGAAATGGTGACACAACTGCAGTATTTTTAGACTGAAATAAAAACAATCTAGTAATCCATGGAATACAACAAATATCCAAATTACCTTCGATGCCGAATTAAGGTTATTGAGACCGGTGATATAAGATACAGGGGTCAAAAAATCATAGTCTGATTTTGATTGAGATACAGTGGTTTGTCTTACAGGTGTTTTGAGATTTTGTGGTTGATGGGGAGGAAGATAATCATCATCTTCTGAAAAATTTACAAAATAGATATAAACTTGAAACTAAAATCAATCTATAAACCTACCTGTTACTTCCCCTTCGATACTTTTGTTCAAATTGTCAATAGCTTTTACCACATTTCTTTGAGAAGCTAAGTCAAATTGATCTTCCTCTTCATCTGAATCCTCCGTAAATGCATTTAATATCCTTTTCATGATTTTTTTAACAGGTTTTTGTTCAACTTTTTCACCAGGACTTGAAGATTTAGATTCGTTTTTATGTTGTTCAGTTTTCTCGTCCTCATCTATTTCTTCTTCATCATCGCCATCATCTGCTTCATTACATTCTTCTGCGTCATCTTCCCTGTCACTTTCATCTGCTTCATTACATTCTTCTGTGTCTTCTCTCTCACTTTCATCTGCTTCATCGTCCAAAAATGTACATTTAATTTCATGTTCATTTTTTTGCTCATTCTCTTGTTCCTTCTCAATTTCCTCTTCACTGGATTCTGACATTTCTTCTTCTTCATCATCATCAAGTATTGCATCTTCCTCTTCATAATCTGACTTTTCACCCTCATTTGAATCCTTCTCTTCTGCAATTGATTGTGGGTTTACCTTTTTTTGCCAATTTTGTAATCTTTGTATTGACATTTGGTTCTGAAGCTCATTGCGAAGTTTTTGAAGTTTTGCACCTGGCTTCTCCTCTATTTCCGGTTCATCCTCATCAACAACCATATCTACAGTTTCTTTATGTATTTCCCCACTTTCCACACTGACAATGTTCAATTTCACTTTACTCTTATGACCATGTATTTTAGTAGTATGCTGGATAAATCTATTCATGAGTTTTGTCACTTCGTTGGGCCTAGCAATGTCTTTATTCAAATCGATAACCTCATTCTCACCTCCACTCAACCGGGGACGGGTATCTGCCAATTTTTCTCTTATCAGATCCATTCTGGATAACTTGGGTTTCTCTGTTTCAATTGGTTTCTCAATAGTTCCAAAATTTTCTATTTCTCTGTCCAAGTCCGTATATTCAAACTTTTTAGGTTGATTGATTGTGGGCTCATTCAAAGGAACTTGAAATTGTTCAATGTTAGGGTTTTCATTAGTATCAGCAATTACTGACTCTGGATTGATTTTCGTCCTGTCGTTATTGCTAATAGTCCCAATAAGTGCTCCACATGAGTAGCTTTCATTATGGCTGTTGGTATTTGAATGCAATTTATCATTTTCAATTTGAATTTCTTTTTCCACTGGAAGAATGTTTTCTGAATTTTCCTCAATATCATCCAAATTAAATTCATACTCCATAGAACTGCACTCAGTTGTTTGGGTTTCTAACAATTTTTCACTGGTTGTGATTTCTTCAACAATTTTAGTGTCAGTAGCAGCACAAATGTCTTCGATGACACATATTTCATTTGCCTGTTCGACATTTTTGTCAGATTTTGCTTGTAACTCAATTTCCTTTTGATCAATTTTCTCCATATTTCTGTAATCTGGAACTGATTCATTGTTTGATTCCACTGCAAATAATCCGTCACTCTCATTGCTCAATTCAACCTGTTCTTGATTGGTTTCATTTGGAATATCGGATATTTTTTCTACGATTTCATTAGTAACTTCCATATGATTATCCAAAGCAACTTCTTGAATGTCAATTCCAGAATCTTGAGCTATCTCATTAATTTTATCATGTTCATTAGAGATAATTTGGCCATTAGTCAAATTTCCTTCTGAAAGTTCAGTCGGATGGTTATCTGAGTTTATCTTGTTCTCTGGAGAAAAATAATCTTTATCATTTATGTTTTCATTATCTTCAGGTTCACTTTCAGATTTATAAAACTCTATGACTTCCTTCTCATGTTCTTTCAGTTTCATGCTGAAAATGATCAATAATATACAAAATTGTATGGTGTGGTAGTTATTAGAGTTAAATTTTCATCATGATACTGATTTAGAAATGTCAAAGTTTGTGTTACTGTACCACACAACTGCTTTTATGTTGCATGTTCCAAAGTTCTAATGAACGTTATGATCACAGCCCATAAAGCAAAACCTTCGAAATTGCAAAAGCGATATTAGCGCTGCAATTATTTGAATTTAGATGAAGTAATGACCAAATCAGTACGGAATATTGTAAATACATTCACATAATGGAAAACCTATTTTCTTCTGCAAAAACAAAATTAATTAAATCTAATATATAACAGCATTTGCTTGCTAATTACAACTTAGATGTCAAATGTTGCAAAAAGGTTTAAATTCCGATTTTTTCGAAAATATGAACAGGATGTTCATAAAATCAGATGTGGAATCATGAACGACTGAAAGACAAACTTTAGTCGCTATTTTCCATCGTTCAAGTATTCATGTTGAAAAGAGAAGCATTCACCATTGAAAATTGAAAAACCAGAACTCCTCTGGAAATGGAAAAACCCAACGCTCACAATTAAGCTATTTTTGTTCAATTCTAACAGAAAACAACTACAATTGAGAATGTTTCCCTTTTCAACGTTTAAACTCCATTATTAAAAAAATTAAAACAGTTCAACACAATCTACTACCTATATCAGGACTTACGAAATGATTTCTAGTTGTTGTTTAGACATCTTGATTGCAACAGAAGGGGAAATACCAGCAGACACTGGAATAGCTGATGAGATTTTTGATCTTCTGGCCATAAACTCCTTCAAAGTGAAAGCTTTTGGGCGATGATAGGGAAGTGAAACGTTCATTTCTCTTACCATCCTCTGAGATTCAGACTGAATTTCTTTCCTTTGCTGAGCAGCTTCTTTTCCAGTCATCTTCTTTGAAAAGAACAGTAATTAAACAATTGATGGGGCATTATATGAATAAATAAGGCACTGTTATTATAGACCGTCAGATAACGACAGATTTTGCTGACTCATTTTCTTTCTTCTGGGATTTTAACCACTGGAAATTATGTCAGTGTTGAGCCCAAAAATTGAAAATTTAGCGATCGGACGTGTGCTAGGCATATAGAAAATTCATTTTCCCTAAAAATTGTTTTTTTTATTTTCTCGGTTATGGTATTTTAACACATAAATAGGTATAACAATTTAATAGTGAAGAACCAAAGCCATAAGATTTGCACGTGCTTGAAGGGTTGAAATAGGGGCGCGAACTTTCAGCCCATCTTAGGTCACAACGGTACCTGGAAGTCCAGTGCTAGGACATGAGAGACTTGTACACACATATCCAGTGTGATATGGTTCCTAGGATATGCAGGAACCAACAAAATATTACATTTCCTTCTGTTCACCCTTTGAATTGTACCGATGACACTGCAAATCGATTTCAACCCATGGTCCAGAACTGCTACTAATCTGGAAAATAGTTCGATTTTTCATTTAGATATAGAAGCAATTTATTGTTCTGGAACTTTCACTTCTAAAAGGTGAACTAGGCCTGGAGGGCAGGCCACTATAAAAAAAACGCGCCGGAAGCTCTGCCTCTAAGGTGGTGGGGAAACGAACTAGTGTTTATTATATTCCTGCGCACACTGGCTTGCTGTGTTTACTTTTTTGTGAACTTTGATTCGCCACATCGTGTCACATAGTCACAATAAACAGGTAATGGGCATAATCACATTATTTCAAAAATCTGATGTTCCGTATTCAAATTCGAATGATCATCCGTTTATGACACAGCAAGCCAGTAGACGTTGGGGAATTACGCAGTTAAGATTTTTAACTTATAGGGGTTGAGGCAAAATTGCTTGAATTATCTTTACAACCCCTATCAGTTTGTCACAATAATGCTCATAACTATTTTTTTCACTCTATAAAAAATTATTTAGAAAAATAAATTATTTGGTTCCAATATTACTATCATACTTCCGACTTTTTTTATGGCCTAAGAATGAAGTTTGCAATGAATATGCCAAATCCCATGGAGAAAGAAATGAGCAATTTTACCTTTATTAATTTATCGCAGCAGAATTTTCAAATAATTTATTTATGCAGTGTGACCCATTTAAAATGGAAACACTCATATCAAACTTTAATTTTTCAACCGATTGGAATTTTTTTTTTTTTTTCAATAGGTAGACATTCAAAAAGTCCATCAGGACACCAAATTTAATGAGTAATTCTTCATTTTCTGGGCCAACTGTTCTCATTTTTCAAGGTTAAAAATCTAAAATAAATTTTTTAGAAAAAAATCACACCAATCCACTGGATTCGCGACATTTTTAAATAGTTCTTGTTGAAAGTTTGTTGAAACTCGTCCATCAATAGAAAGTTATAAAAAATTTTAAAATGAAATTTTAAAAATATGCCGGTTAATCATCCCACCAATTCAATTTCAGAACTCTTATCAAAATTTGGAATACACCAAGAAGTCTCGAAATATCACTGGTCAGAATTTCATCAACATCTATTCATAAATAAGAAAATTACAGGATAACAAAATTTGAAAAATATGTTGATGGAATTTCATTAAAATATCATTTTATTTAATGATTTTTCATTATTATTTATCAATAGATTTTGATGAAATTCTGATCAGTGATTTCTTGAGACTCCCTGAATCCAGTGGTGTATTCTGAATTTTGGATAAGAGTAGAAATTGAAATGGTGGGTTGATTTAACCGGCATATTTTTTAAATTTAATTCTCCCATAACTTTTTTATCGATGGACGAATTCCAACAAAATTCCAAAATTAACCATTTGAACATGTCACAATTCCAGTGGTGTAGTCTGATTTCTTCTCAAAAAATTTTTAATAAACTTTTCAGTTTTTTAACTCGAAAAAAAAAACAATAGTTAGGCCCTGAAAATGAAGATTCATGAAATTTGGTGTCCCAGTGGACTTTTTGATTACCTACCTAATGAAAAAAAAGCATTACAATCGGTTGAAAAAAGTATGATTTATAAGGGTGCTTCCATTTTAAATGGGCCACACTGTATAAAACATCGATATCATGTTTCCGACTTATGGCTTTTTTTTTCTGGTCTTGAAATAATATTTTCTTCTCACATGCCAATTCCCATCAACGAGAAAATGAAAAAATTTCCACACATTTTCCTACAACTTTACAACTTATGGCTTTTCTTGAGGTACATGCAAAGCTTATGGGAATTTTATTATGATGTTTATCCATCAATAGAATCATATGGTTCAAATGCCATAAACGAGAAAGTTTGCCGGAAAACGAAAATAAATTTCACGAAATTTTCCGTCCGGAAAATATACTTCAGCAGCTGACCGGCTTATGGGAAATTTTTTTCTGGTTCCTAACAATATTAAATTTCATTATGTCGATTGCCATAAGCGAGAAAATGCATCCAATTATTTTTTTACAAGATCGCGCCCCTATTTCAACCCTTTAAGCACGTGCAAACCTTATGGCTTTGGTTTTTCTCTATTAGATTGTTATACCTATTCATGTGTTAAAATGCCATAAACGAGAAAATGAAAAAAAAACCAATTTTTTTCTGCAAAAGGAAAATGAATTTTCTCTATGCCTAGCACACGTCCGATCGCTGAATTTTCATTTTTTGGTCTCAACACTTACATAATTTCCAGTGGTTAAAATCCCAGAAGAGAGAAAATGAGTCAGCAAAATCTGTCGTTATCTGACGGTCTATTAGTTACTTCAAAAATGAAAACAATTTTTTTCACAACTCAATTATAGTAACAAATAAATGAGACAAATTACTACATAATGATTAATAATAATAATAATTATAATAATAAAAATAATATTTATTGTTGTAATTGGATCCAATTTGGACAATGACATGGTCAGTATCTATTAAAAACAATTTGAGTAAATTAAGTAAAAAAACTTTCAATATCAAACAACAAACATATCACAACGTTATTTACATTAACATGTTAAAAGTTTTCAACATAGCAAAGTCCACGGAATCGTTTAGTTTACGTACGGCATAACACATTTTATTCAGGTTCTTCACAGTTTGGGAGATATGATTACCAAATGACAGGTTACAATCAATTTCCACACCAAGGAACTTAGTATCAGAATCTACAGGAACTGATTTATTATTGAGTTTTATTAAAACACTTCTGTTTGGTTTAAAGCGGTTACTAAACTGCACCGACACTGTTTTTTTTGTGTTTAGGTATAGCTTATTATTGTTACACCAGGTCAACATTTCATGTGTCACCTGTGTTGCCTTTTTGGCGAGGTTTACGAGATTTTTGTCCATTAATAAACATGAGGTGTCATCGGCATATTGGAAGACAGCTGGAGTTGATAGGCAGTCAGGTAGGTCGTTCACATACATAATGAACAATAGGGGTCCCAGGATGATTGAATGATGAATAGTAATTAGCTTTCCGTTGATTGAACATTCCCATGGAGTGATTAAACATTCCCAAGAAGAGATTGAAAAAATTATTTCTATTTTGTTTTCATCTAGGGTTCAAAAAAGAAAGCCTTATGGGGATATACAAATTTTGACTGAACGGAGTGGGTGTAAACGTGTTGTTAGACAGCAGTCTTGTTTTTTACAATTTTTAAGTTATGACTAGTTGAATAATAAACAAATGGATGGCTTCCACATAATCCTAGACGATCAGTTACACTAGCAAAAGTTCTACAAGACAACTATCCTACTCTTCTATTTTCACTGTACATAAATGATAGGAACAAATATTGATGGTAAAATATTCTCATTCACTGGTGTAATCAGAATTATTTATTCTTGAATTTTTACAGGTGTTTTGCTTGATACATTTTTACAAAGAGAAAATTGAAAACTATTGAACAAATCATTAATTCTGCTCTCAGACAGGTACAGGCTGTTAAAGATTTAGAATTTTCAATGCTCAACACATCTATCTAAACAGTAAATTTTAGGATTTTCTCAATTGTTCTAATGCTTGGAAAAATGGAAAAATATCAAAACTAGATTCCTGGAATTTCTGACTACAGACCGAAAGACCGCTCATGAGTGGAGCAATCAAAAAATTAAACTTGAAAGTCATACTTGCACGGTGGTACAAGTAATATTGTACCAAAATTATGAAAATAACATAATTTATTATATAAAAATTCTTAACGAAGAAAATCAAAGACGACAAAAAAAAGAATGTTGTTAGTCTAATTAGTTAGTACATGAAAATTAAACTAATATTACCTATACAGTACGGGAGATGATTTTTCACTTTCTGAAAAATCTATATTCCATTATGAACTTGAAAGAAGTGACTGCTGCAGTATTTTGTGATCTTTCTAAGGTCTTTGATTGTGCCAATCATAAATACTGTTGTGCAAGCTTCATTTCTAAGGGTTTCACAGGATGAAGATTCAAATGGTTCAAGTCCTATCGGAGTGAAAGAATACAAATTTTATAAAAGTGATAGTCCCTCAGCTATTAGTCATTTTAAACATTGTGTACCATAGGGCTCCGATCTCGGGTCTATCCTGTTTCTATTGTAAGTACTTAAATAATCTCGTTAACTCACTGTTTCTGTGGACGACTCTTATGCCATGACAAGTATAATAATATAATATTTATTGTTGACATAGGATCCTATTGGACATGGACACGGTCATCGCATCTATATAAAATTTAAAAAATAAGCTGAATAGTTCAATACCATGTCGTGAAAAAGTACATACATTAAATATAGCACAAGCGTTAAAAAAAACATTAGGTGAAGCTAAGGTACTCTTCAACAGAATAAAAGACATGTAAAAAAATACCTAACTGCATGTTTGAAAGAATGTATAACTTTCTCTGATTTAAACTCACCAGGTAAGGAATTGAAATTTTTATTCCTCTATATTTAGCCCCCTTTCGAATATAGCTGTTCTGTGACCGGAATTCTCGAGTTATTGGAAGAGCATAATATCATATCACTCATAAAGATATTTGGCTTAACTCTTAACAAAAATTAGTAGCCTGTACATGTATAGAGAGAGAAATTGTAGTACTTCAAGTTTTCTGTAAAGTGATTTGCAGGGTTCTGAAAAGATATGGTTTCCAAAATATAAGTTACTATCAATTTTCACAGCTAGGAATTTGGTATCACAATGCATGGGAACTGATTTTGAACCAAGTTTTGTTAAAACATTACTGTCTTATTCCAATCAGTTAACTGCAATTAAATTAAATTTTTTCTTGAGTCTCAAATCGATTTTATATAGGGTAGTAATGAACTTGGGAATGGTTTGTATGTAAATTTTCTTTTATATATAAGAGACATTGTAATATGTATGTTCAGGGTAATGTATTTATTATTATGATAATATTCTTGTCAACCTGTGATTGTATTTTTTTTTGTGTGTGAAGTACCTGGACAAATATTTTTATATTTAATTCATTTTTATTTCATCATTAATTAAACTATTTATATTTTGTACAGACCTTCGTCCATGAGATGTCAATCTTCTGGCAATCAATTGTATTTTGATTGATTGAACTTCATTGAACATTTAAACAGCACATCACTGAATACTGCAAAATTGCTATGGTTCCATTGATATGTTCACAAGTCTATTGTCAGATCTCAAATAATGTAGTAGGTCAATTGTTTGGTTTCCTTTGAGTACCATATGAATACATTGGAGAGAGTTAAAAACACATTTTTTAGATTTTGTGCTTTTAAAATTAGAAATGGCATTTCCTGTAAATATCCCTATATGTATGTGTGTGTTTGTATGAATGTCTTTTTTGGTAGGTTTCTTTATTTATTTGTAATGTTAGTAAGGACATAATCTTGTAATCATCTTTATTTTTATTGAAGTGTTTTTTTGTCACTAGACAAATTATAACAATGAAATTTCTGTTGAATTCAAAATTGGAGACCTGTTTAAGGTTTTGAATTTAACAGAATGTTTGCTATCTGTAATAGCAATTGAAAAATTATTAGAACCTCTGCACAAGTGTAGTAAGTATAAGTAATAACCAGAATAAAAGTTATTTTCTGTTAGATATTTGTCAATAAAATTCCTGTTGTATCATTCACCAAGCTCTGAACTCATATAAATAAAATAGGCAAATAGTAAGGTGAATGTGTAAGGTTCATTCTGAGAAATATTATAATGTATATTTTGAAGTTTAAAAGGAGTACGACAGCAGTACATGACTGAAACAACAGGACAGCATTTTCGTGACCGATATTTAGGATCAAAATCTCTATTTCTGTCATACAAGCTAGGTCAGTGAACATTTCTCTGCCTGTACCTTGGTTTTTGTGTCAATCTCATCAGTTCTTCGTTTGTTTTTCTTCTTATAAGGAGTAGGCTTTGATGTTTCTTCTGCAGATAAACGATCCTGGTTAACCTGAATTTTTTCGCTAGTTTGATTATTATCTTCATCACTTTCAGAATCGCATAACGCTGTCCAGCTGACTTTCTTCAATAGAGAAAATATACATTTCAGCAACTATTGTTATGTTATAACCTTACCTCATGAGCTTTATTTTCCATATCAATTACTCTGTTATCATTAGAACTGTTGGACATCTCATGTGAACCACTATCGGGATGGTGAGAAATTATATCATCATCTAGATCAGAATCACTATGTAAAATTATCAAACGTTTCGGTTTCTTTTTAGTGCTATCAACACCTTGTGAAGCAAAATGTTCTCCTTGGTCTAATTCTGTAGCAGTTTCTTCGTTGCATTCGTCTCCACCAGCAATTTCAACAGTATTCACATTTGGAGAATTCTCGAAGTCTTCCGAATCACTATCGGTTATTGTCTGACGCTTAGTCTTAGTTCTCATTGTTTGAAAAGTTTCATCACCACTAATATCAGATTCGTTATTCTCATTTGGAACATTTGCAATGGTTGTATCATTTCCCCGAATCTCATTTAGTTCAATACTTTTTAATGAATTGACTTCACTTTCTTTCAAAGGTGTGACTGAATTGCTTGCAGACACTTTCATACTCTCTTCAGAATGTTCATTAGTATCTAAACTATCTGAGCTAACTCTTCTCTCGTTCTCCATTCCACTAAAAAAAATTAAATTACGTTATTAAATAACAAAAACGGTCCGTTTTATTTTGTTTTCAAGGTTCCTGAGTTTCCTCACATAACCTAAGAAAAACTCTTGAAAAGTCTTGACTTGGCGGGCTTTTGAATTTGTCCGCGCGTGCGCATAAAGGTATATTTTATGGAAGATGCAGAAATATGCTTTGCCGCAAAGAGACTAAACTAACAGGAGGGTTAAATAAGCTCTAGCCAATCAGAATCTTGTAGCATCAACGCGTCATAGTGACGTACTGGGGTATGAGTACAGAGTCGAACTCGAACCAAGCAACAAAAGTGTCAGCAGTAACTCTCATATACCAAGAGCTAGTCCGTCACTGTCTATAGAGAACGGCGGCCATGACACGTCCAACTACGTCACATTTCGTCACAAATGTTCTTTCATCTCTTTCTACTAGTGTCCCCGTTAGCTGCTTTCCAATAGAGGACTTCGGATAAGAATGCAGTCATGCCACCACACAACTTTTGGCTTTAAAACTACTGGCACGTTTTTCGGCAAGTTTTCTTCATGTCAGGGTATCCTGGCAGCCTCAGGAACCCCGTAATATGATTGAAATTGTTCATAACGATGGGAATATTGAGATTTTCCATAAAATACAAAACCCTAGGGACTTTAATTTTATTTAGGGATTTTTCTCACAAAATGGCGCTAATTTCAAAATATATAATTTTCCTGAATTTAAAAAAAATTGCGTATTTCACGTTTCCTAGTTGCCAAATAGTTGAAAATATTCTGAGTGGTAACTTTCACGGACAAACAAACCTTATTACCTTTCTGATTAAAATGCTCTTGGCCTGAATACTTTGAGGTTACATCACAGAATTTGTATTTTGTGTCAGTTTTGTGGGTATGTGTTACATTTTAATCATAACTGTTAAAATGGTTGAATATCATTTCTACTTTTGAACTTTTTCATGGAACGAATGTGCGCTGACAAAGAAATAACGCTACACTCAGTGCCGCATTTGCCAGCTATTTTATCATGCTACCAAGTACCAGTTAGCAAATTAGCCAGTAAGCAAATGCTACGGGCCCCGCGCCTGTGCGCAAAGTAAAAAAAAAACTATCAAGTAAGATATGTTTTTTATACCACCTACAGAAAATGAATAAAGTTAGAAATGGGAATAATAACTATAGCGTGGAATGAAATTCTAGAACACTTGCAAGCGACTAACGCTTCGTTGCAGTCGTCCAATCAAGATCTTAACACGAGATAGGTACGCTCTTTATAAATCATTACAAGGCTACTTCCAAGCAATACGATCCAAATTTTCAGATATAGAGGCCAAAGCCCTAATTGGCTGTGAAGAATATCAGCAATCGACTTCAAGAAAACCCAAGCAAAATACAAAGTACGACCTTTTCAGCAGCAGCTCTACTCACAGACCTCATAAAAGAAGGCTTCTACTATACTCGAAGAAGTTGTAGAACATCAAACACCTAGACAACGTTTTGAAATTCATGTTTTTATTGTTGTAATTGTCTGCATTAGCTAAATGCATGGAAGCTTACCATCAAGTGACTAGTGTATTTGGAATACTTCGGCAGAAAAGATCTTAAAAAGAACTATCGCCAATTATTTCCTAGATGATGTCGAAGACAGTCTGGGCAATGAACTGGTGCAGTTTGCGAAGCTGCTGAAAACAGATGTGGCTGCTGATATTGACAGCAGAAAGAAAAAGCACGAGGCTCAGGAACTGAGTTTATAACTGTTGACATAAAATTCATTGGAATCGTGTTTCCCAATTGTTGGAATAGTGTTTCGCATTCACTTGATTTTGATAATCACCAACTACAGCGGAGAATGTTCTTTTTCAATGTTAAAGCGTTTTAACAATGTGTTAGGGAGCACAATGGGACAAGAACATCAAACGACCTCAATATAATGAACATAGAAAGTGATTAACTCAGAAATATTGATTTGACGAGTGTTATCTCCAAATTTGCTCGGATTAAATCACGGAAAGTCTTTTTGTAAATGTGCTGTTTTATTTTATATTCTATACTTTAATACTTAATGCAAATCAAGGGCCTCTTGTTCACATTTGCTACGGACCACACGGTGGCTTTATCCGGCACTTCCTAGACTACACAATACCTCTTTCAATAACAAAACTCTAGCTCTAGTTTTGAATTTAGCGCCATTTTGAAAGAAAAATCCCTAAACAAAATTAAATTCCCTAGTGTTTTGTATTTTATGGAAAATCTCAAGATTTCCGTCGTTATGAACAATTTCAATCATATTACGGGGTTCCTGAGGGTGCCAGGAACCCTGCCATGAAGAAAAAATGGCAAAAAACGTGCCAGTAGTTTTAAAGCCAAAAGTTGTGTGGTGGCATCACTGAATCCTTATCCGAAGTCCTCTATTAACGTAAGGAGCTACTCAGAGCTACCCAGAGCGTATGACCATGCGTTCCATTTAGTGGAGCTTCAAGCACCGATTGATATTCCCCTTGCCCCTCGAGCACCACCCGTTTTATTGGTGCAAGAAGCACAAGTAGACAAAAGTCAAAACGCGAATACATAGTTTTTTGGCGAAAAAGTCAGTGATAGTAATTTCCGATCTCAGGGGCTTGAAGCTCTGGGGCTTAACACTCCTAAATGGAAAACGCCTATAAGCTGCTTTCCATTTAACGTAAGGAGCTCCTCAGAGCAACCCAGAGCGTATGACCATGCGTTCCATTTAGTGGGGCTTCAAGCACCGATTGACATTCCTCTTGCCCCTCGAGCACCATCCATTTTATTGGTGCATGAAGCACAAGTAAACAAAAGTCTAAACGCGAATACACAGTTTTTTGGCGAAAAAGTCAGTGATAAAGTAATTTCCGATCTCAGGGGCTTGAAGCTCTGGGGCTTAACACTCCTAAATGGAAAACGCCTATATGGGAATAGAGGACTTCGGATAAGGATTCAGTGATGCCACCACACAACTTTTGGCTTTAAAAGTACTGGCACGTTTTTCGGCATTTTTTCTTCATGTCAGGGTTCCTGGCACCCTCAAGAACCACGTTATATGAATGATATTGTTCATAACGACGGAAATATTGAAATTTTCCATAAAATACAAAACACTAGGGACTTTAATTTTGTTTAGGGATTTTTATTTCAAAATGGCGCTAAATTCAAAACTAGAGCTAGAGTTTTGTTATTGAAAGAGGTATTGTGTAGTCTAGAAAGTGCCGGATAAAGCCACCGTGGGGTTCGTAGCAAATGTGAACAAGAGGCCCTTGATTTGCATTGAGTATTAAAGTATAGAATATAAAATAAAACAGCACATTTACAAAAAGACTTTCCGTTCATTATATTGAGGTCGTTTGATGTTCTTCTCCCATTGTGCTCCTTAACACATTTTTTAAACGCTTTAACGTTGAAAAAAACCATTCTACAACTATTCCAACATTTGGGAAACACGATTCCAGTGAATTTTATGTCAACAGTTTATAAACTTAAAGTTCCTGAGCCTCGTGCTTTTTCATTCTGCTGTCAATATCAGCAGCCACATCTGTTTTCAGCAGCTTCGCAAACTGCACCAGTTCATTGCCTAGACTGTCTTCCACATCGTCTAGGAAATAATTGACGATAGTTCTTTTTAAGATCTTTTCTGCCGAAGTATTCCAAATACACTAGTCTCTTGATGGTAAGCTTCCATGCATTTAGCTAATGCAGACAATTATATACAACAATAAAAACATGAATTTCAAAACGTTGTCCAGAACGAACCAATCACATATTACGGCAACGAACGAACTGCTACCATCAAAACACGAATTAAGGCTGTGTCAAGTCACCGGTCGGCGGTCGGACAAGGCACGCGTGTTCAGTATGAAGTATGACGATGTGTCGGACCGATCAGATGATTGAAAATATTGGTCACATATCAAACCAGCAGTGGCATTCCGTTTACCCTCGCTTCATAGCGAGAGTAGAATTCTACAAAATTTGATAACTATCGCTTCGTTCGGTATTCCGTGTACCTTTAGAAGTCTTGCTTTCGAATCGAAAGTGATCGGGATTATTTGACATTGTTTGTGTCGTCCTGAAAACATTGAGCAGGTTTTTGGAAATTAATTTTATGTTATTATCTTAGGCTGGGGCAACTGGCAAAGATTGGTTTGTTTAATTGTTTGTTGTTGTTGTTTGTTGTTGTTGTTTGTTGTTTAATTGTAAGTGTGTGATAGTCTGTGAATTAGATATTTTTATAATTGACCCTTGCCTCTGTTAGTTTGGAAGTTTTGTATAGTTACAGTGAGTGTTCATAAATGAATGTGAGTTTATTGTTGTAACCCGTAAAATTTGGAAAATCTTGACAATGTGCCAAATTCGCGAAAATGCGCAAAGGGTGCGACACCTACAGTCCAAAATATATACTTCGAGGATGGGGAATTAAAACAAACCAAGTCAACATGTGATTTGTGCAAGTGCAAGTGCAAGAGATATTACTGGGTCCCGCAGTTCAAACACTTATTTTTTTTGTAAAATTTGTTTTTACGAAACTCCCAGGTTTTCGGAGAAAACCCCTCAAAAGCAGAGCTTGTGCGAGCAAGGGAGATCCGGGACCTACAGTTTAAATAAAAGTGGAATCCGAACCACTTCAGCTCAGTGACACACGACCGGGGATCGAACCCGGACCGTCTGGGTGGAAGCCAAACGCTCTAACACCTCGACCACTTATAAAGATACAAATGTATCAATATATACATCTTCCTAAAAGATTCATATCTGTGTGAAACAGATTATAATGGTAATTTCAGAAGATTTTATACCATTATACTGTATCTTGGCAATTTCAGTCATTTCAAGGAAACGTCTTGATGTTCAATATTGGCTATAATTTTAATGCTCTTTAAATTTCAACTGACTTCATGAGGCTCCGATGTTGAAGCAGAAGTTTGTAAAACCAGCCCAAATATCTCGAATTTCTCCACATGTTTAACTTGACACAAAATAATACGTCCGCTTTCAATGCATGTTCGCGTTTCACTATCGGCCGATTTCTATCGCCAATATATTTGGATATGTCCTCTAAATTGATCTCTCAACAAGTAACATCCTTCAAAATTTTCCTTTATCGCTTAAAATTCAAAAAAGAAATGATGATTTATTTACCATTGAATCACATTGTTTTCCCCATTCCATTGACAAGTTTGACAGATACTGCATCGCCAACTATCGGAAAATCTTCCCCGAATACTCAAGGAGACTAAAATTTAACAAGTTTAATAAGCTCTAGCCAATCAGAAACTTGTAATATCAACGCGTCATAGTGACGTACTTGGGTATGAGTACAGAGTCGAACTCGAACCAAGCAACAAAACTGTCAGCAGTAACTCTCATATAACAAGAGCTAGTCCGTCACTGCCTATAGAGAACGGCGGCCATGACACGTCTTACTACGTCACATTTCGTCACAAATATGTTCTTTCATCTCTTTCTACTAGTGTCCCCATTGTCTTATGGGAATCAAACACTCCTTGTTAAATTTTAGTCTCATTGCCGAATACTTGCTTACAAAAATGCTGCCTGCAAATTTACTCGGGATACAATTGAATGAACTTCAAAGAAGGGAGCAAATTCGAAACTAGAACATGGAAAGAAGAGTGATGAGGTTTGACAGTGATCCATTTGTCTTGAGAGACCAACAGTTTATAGATTTGTAATTCATATGTCTCTTTTAAAAAATCCAACTTAGAGCAATAAGAGTACGTCTTAGCGAACGACACTACACACTTGCATATCACATAGTATAGTACATAACAGAGGTCAGCCAATCAAAATGCCAGTAGCGTCGGATATTCGCATTTTGATTGGCTGAACTTCGATATTTCTTTAGGCTATGCGCTATGCTGCCATGCATGCAAGTGTGTATGTGATAGAGCATTGAAGTCCGTTGCTCATGCACTAATGGTTTGCCCTCAAGTGACTTCACTTCATGGCGGTTTGATCAATTTTTTTGATGTCAACATCAAAGCCCGAGGCTCAAGCCACAGCTCAAAAAAAATCCATCAATTTCGGACGTGGTAAGGCTCGGACCCGCTCCATTTCAAAAAAAGTTGTAAAAACTCGCCAAAATATAATTAAAAATATCTGAAGATAGGGAAAAACATCGAGTCGCCAAATAATTTCCGTAGCTTCACATGTTTTTATATGTTGTATCTAGTAGACTGGAATACGTTTCAAACGTCCAAAATAAAATAAATATTGGGAACCATAGACCATATGGGCTCAAACGTCCAAAATAAAATAAATATTGGGAACCATAGACCATATGGGCTAGCTGTGTCGAGAGCATTAACTGGATTTATTTATGAAATACATTTTGCACCTTTCAATTACTTTTTTTTCCTTGGTGTCTTGGCATCGACTGCTATGGTCATTAGCCACGTGTTCTGGATAGGCCTTGTTACTAACTCCATGCGCCACCTTAGGAGCAGTACTGTTAATTGGGACGCAACAGTGAATCGTGCAGGACTCACCCCAGTGCAGCCACGAGATTTTAATAATTTAATTGGTCAAATTAAATTAAAAAATCCCAGCCGCAACTGGGGCTCGAACTTCGGATCTTTCGACCCAAAGTCGGACGCTTTAACCACTGCGCCACGCCCTGACATTTTTCAATTACTTACTAGCGTTTTTGTGGCGAAAGGATGAACCACTCGTATGTAAATTACGAGCAACCCCAGAATTCTTCGAAAGACTTGTGCGCCCTAGGAAAGAGGATGCCCTTATTTTTTAACATGTTATTCCATACCAATAATCTCTGAATATTCAGAAATAATTATATGTATATTTGCCAAAATCACACGAAAGTCACCGTTCGTGTTCTTTGGTTCTGACACAGTGTCCTGTGGACAAAATCATTCGTTCTCTTTCTAAGCGAGAACTTCCTTGTCAATGTGGAATTCTATAATTAATAGCTGCAGTCACAGATTAGAAAATATACAGATGGGAACGTTAGACAAGACAAACGAAATTAGAGAGAGATGGATTTGCACACCAATTTAAAGCCCACTTTGAAGGCTGTCACTGCTGTCAGATTAATAAGGTTAGGTTTATTCGATTTTTGAGTATTTAGATTTTTGGATTTTGTTGTAATTAGTTGAGCTGACAATAGTGACCAAGATGCATATAACTCCTGGTGCGTTTACTGATTCGCTTTTGTTTCAACTAAAGTTCTTGATCCTGTAATTGCGTCAATAGAGTTTGTTCCATTCGTCAATGGATGACGCTTAAGTCGAATATAGTGGAGTTTCCAACAATCCAAAGTGCCTACTAGATAAATTTTTTGAGTTTTTGAACGATAACATTATTTTGAGGTTATATACTTATATGTCAATTACATTGCATATTAGTAATGGTGGATTTATGCAGCAGTCATAAGGAAGAATAATTGTCAATGATTGGTTGGTCCGTATATTCCAACCAATCATTGACGAATATTCTTCCTTATGACTTATGATTGCTGCATAAATCCACCATAAGATGTATAACATATTAGGCTATCCAAGATGCTGTCAAACTAAAATCAAGATGGCCGCCTGAAGGCACACATTGTATTTGTTATTGATTGAACGAGACTGATTATTGTTCATGTTCATCTATTGGAGTGAAATTTTTGTATGAAACTTTGCCGAATAAAAAACATGCCTACAAAGTGTTATGTTGTAAATTGTGGAAGCCGTGGAGATCGCGACTTAGTGAAGTTTTTAAAAATTCCTAGCTAGCTACATTTTGATAATGTGGTATATTAAATCAAAGACTAGATAGATAGATGTTTATTAAGTAGGATACCCTAATATACATAGTTCCATGTTACAAAATAACAAATTAGTAGGTAAAAATATGTAACAAGTGAAAATAAATTACTTTGCGATATCTGACACTCAGTGTGTAAAAAAAACGACCAATCCAATGAAGATTTGAAAATAAAAATAGATAAATGTGTAGGAAATCATATATTACAAATAATAGTGTTGAGGAAACAGTCATAACTTCATGCACTGAGAACCAATCCAGGGGTTTTTTGGTACATCGGACAGTCCTATAGGGCCCAATAGAATTTCACAGATATCATTTTCACACTGCAGCACAACTCGGCCATCCTCACCTTTTCACAAAGACACCATCTTTACTCTAAAAAATGTCTTCCTTTTATGAAACTTAGGTAGCACAACTACTTTACGAAAATTGTACGCTTTTGGGAAATGAACTATCCAGAATTATTCATCTGGGAAAATTTACTCATGAACATATATCCTTTGGGTGACCAAATCACAAAATCGCAATATTTTCATTCAGTTAGTTTCATTTGTAAATGAGTTTGGTAATAATAAGCATGGTCACGTTTTAGGGTAATTGCAATTCCACCGCTTATAATAGTTGAGGTTTTTAAATTTGAATACTGCCCCATATCAATATTCCTTAATGAATATGGACACTTCACTTCCATAGCAGCCACAAGACATCGTCTCATCAGGAGAACCATCAATTTATTAAATAATCTATACTTTCAACAAAGGAATATCCATTCGCTGTGAATGCCTCATCTGAAAATTAATTGGAAACATTAATAAACAGTTCATAAATTACGAAAAATCAGTACCTACCTTGGCAACAACAACAGTATGTTCATCCATTTTTCTTGCTTCACAATCATGGGCAAATCCAGCTTCAAGATATTTATAGCCTGTTAAACTTTTGTAGGCCTTCATTGGCTTTCTTGTTTATGAGTCAACAGCAGATATGTAATAATGTCGAATGCCGTTACTGTTGTGAAAAGATCTAGAGATATGTCCATTTCACAAGGAGTGAAAGTAAAAGGATCCATGCACTTTATCACTCTCCTTTTGTCTCTATAGATCGATGCAGTGTCTTTGTTTACTCGTTCTAATGATAATAAATAAATCACTTTTAGTTAAAACAGCCATAATAACATTTCAAATCACAACTAACCAAAACTATTAGCAGTAGAAGCTAGTGCCAAACACAAACACCATTCATGTGTGCCTACAGCCGGCCATTTTTAAAGAGCCGTGGTCACGTGTTCTGGATAGCCTAATTGGTATTTATCGTGTGTGTGATTTTTCTGTTCTTTTAATACTTTTCGCTCGGTTCGGTAGTTTTGCGACGTTTTTAGTTGTTGGGTTATTGTTATTTATTTGTTCTTGTGTTTTTCTGTCATTCGTAAAAGTTAGGGTGGTGTATAGCATTTTTTTGTGAGTCTCGACTTCGACATGACAATCATGACATGGTTCAATTTGAGGTTATGTCCATGACGCAGCATGCGTTTGTCAAAACGACATGTCAAGTCATCATGATCGGTAATGATTTGCCTGCCATCTATGTTAAAATTGAGTAAACTCTCTTGACGCAATAAAAATGTCATGAATCAAGCAGGCCGTACATCAACAGTTTTGGATGACAATTTCACAGCTATAAGTAATTCCACCAGGAGTTATATGCATCTTGATAGTGACAATGCATAAACAAAATGAAGCGGATTTCATTGCATGTACAAAAACTGCGTTCATCTTCTGATACAACAGAAATATTAAAATTTCATAGGGTTCCTAAAGATGAAACGATGTAAGTATTCATTCTATTAGTAGGTGATATCTATTCTATAAATTAATGAAATTGATCAAATAGTTGAGCTTTTGCAAGAAAATGTATAGAAGAATTGATTACTACATTATGATGAAAACATGTCAGTTTTCCATATTAAATAATGGTATTGTTACATTTCAGGCACCCTTCATCAGGTACAAGCTTGTCTACAAAAATAACTTCTGGATGAGATACCTATAAGCAATTTCTATAGGAAGTTTAGAGTTTGTAGCCTGCATTTTGAAAATTGTATGTATAATAATCCTTCTGAAATGCCACGTTTACTTCCTGATACAGTGCTTATCAATTATGAAGCATGTTAAGTACAATGTGGGTACCTACTTATTTTCTTTTATTTCATTGAAAACTATTTAAATATAAACAGCAGAAACATTGTTTTGGTATTGTAATTACATACTAAATTTTTTTACAGCTTATACTGATGTTGCAAGTGTACCAAGCACTTTGAGAAGAGGAGAGCTTGATTTTGAATTTTGAAAGTCCTGTACCATCCAAGAAGATAAAAGTATTGCAGGTTATCACAATTCTTTCCATCTGTGATACTGGCACACTTTCAACGGTAGAATGCCTTGATGTGCAGCAGCCAGTCGAAACAAAGAACTAAAGTTTCCAACCATACCCCCAGAATAGGAAAACTCAAGCTGAAAAATGAAAGCTCTTCAAACCGAAAATAAGAATTTGAAAAAAGAATTCAGACCAAGTTGTAGAGCCATCTGAAGAAAACTTTCTTCAACTTGGAGAAAAGTATTTGAATCCTGAGAAATTTAAACAAAACTAATAAATTTGGCAGGCGATATAGATTAATTCAAACGATTCGCCCATACTATTTATTTTTTTGGGCCCTTGTTATAAATATTTACAGAATATATTTTTGATGCCTTCTACAGGATCCCTTCTGTTATTTGTTTAAAAAAGTGAAGTTTTCTGCTGGATACAACAAAATTTTGTTTGAGATATTGAAACTAAAGGTAAAACAAATGCATTCACAGGGTACGTTTTATACTGTATGCATCGATGAAATGTCCACCAAGACAAATTTGAAAAATTGAAAAATGTATAACAAATAGTCGTGCCAATAAATATGTAATATTTATAAAAGTCTCTCAAAATTCAACTACCCCTGTGAAAACTTTCCCTATATTTATTTCATAAAATTATTTTTTCCACTACGAATATTATGTAATGAAAAATAGCAATGCTTGGTTCAGAACTGTGCCTAAAAAAATACAAAGTTTACTATTTTAATGAATTTGTAATAGGAACCCAGGTATAAAATTGTGATTGATTTTGAAATAATAAATTATTTTTGCCAATATTTTTTTTGTTACTATATAAAAAATGGTCCACTAAATTGTAGAAAACTGCTTTTCTCCAGATTTAGTTTTTGTAAGACATTTAATGATATCTGAAGTCTGCGTACTTTGATGATTACCAATCGTTTTTAATTTTTGGATGATTCCGAGGAAATCAAATAACTAAATTTTGAAGACCTACAAATGCATTCACTCGAAAAACAAATGCAATGCTTTCCTCACTTTATTGTTTCACAAACTTTTGACTGATTCATAAAATCTTCGTATTAACAGTTTACTTTGATAAAACTAATAATTTTACTAGTTTTGTTAAAACAGACGAGAAACATTAACTGAAATGAAGCTCCAAACAATTTCTCAATACAAATCTATCGCTACACTGCTTATTGTAGACATCTTTATGCTGGCTCGTGGTACTCTCACATTGATTCTCTACTGAAACCAATCATCTGAATCCCTTGTGAGTGGAGAGGTATATGTTCTCTTCTACGAGCTGGAGTGCTCGAAGTTTCATCTTTGCACGGTTACATATTTTTATTTTATTTTACTCTTCTACATATTTACACTTAAACATTATTGTATTTCAGTTTGAATCAAGAAATTATTTGGATATTAATAATCTATCCTGTAAAAAAATTACTCATGAAATTTTCTAATTGTTGTTGAACAGGGTTAACCAAATCTAGCAACTAGCACATTTAAATCATTTTAAGCACTCTAATGTTAATTTCTGCAAAAAATATCTGTCAGATTTTCTCATTCTTGACACTAATGACAATTGACAAATCAAATGTATACGTTCCGTGCAATGGCAACACTGTGCCCGGGATGTTCGTTATAGATCTGGCAACATCGGTGCACACCAATTTAAAGGGCCAAGGTCATAGAGTCGGCATTCGAAACATCAAAGGAAATGGGCGGAGCTTCCTATCTGTATGTTTTCTAATCTGTGCTACAGTTGCTTCATTTAATTATTTGGTATTCCGTGTGCGCATATGAAAGTCTCGCTTTCATATTGCTTTCCAATCGGAAGAGTTCGTAATTTCTATCTCGTTCAGAAAACGTCGATAAAATTTTGGGAATTTTCATTTTGTCATGTTTGCTTTATGAACTTTTGTAATTAATCATTCAACTATTTTATAACCATAAAAAAATTAAAAATATAATGTGGATATTTTTCCTCAAAAATTTTAGTAAAAGAATTATGAATGGAGCTATGGAGTAGTTATGGAAATCTATCTCAGGAACGGGCGAAACGGCGAACATTTAGTACAAATATTCTGATGTTTGCTGTACATTACGTGGATTTTCCTTTTTAATCCTTTTACAAATTGATGAGAAATATTTGAGCAACCAATTCCTCAAAGAGATGAGCAGTTGTAATGGATAACATCAATGTTTATATTACAGAATAATATTTTGAAGGAAGAATGATTCAGTATAATTATTAACAATACGCATTTTACGAAGACATCTCACACAATCTTACAAGATCCCGGACCTCTGCTCTGCCTATAATTTTTATAATTGGTCTCGCCACGGAAGAGAACAAGAAATCAATGTGGGCTTCAACTATCGTTGAGGAATGTTATTTTTGGTCCAACTACATTTACAAAGGTACCGCAGAGGATTGATTCAAAAAATCAATTTCATAGATCTAGCCAAACATCAGTTTAGATATATAAATAAATATTTCCAACCTCAGTGACAGGGAATGAGGATACTGCAATATTGTCATTTGTGGAGAGTACAATTTGATATTTTTATCATAATAATGTAAAAGATATGGAATATCTCCCACAAGTGAGAAAAACTAGGTGTATGAAACAAAATGACTGCATAAATTCCATTAGCAGTAATCTAGTTTTCAGCTCTTTTCTGGATATTTTCATAATGAAATAGAGCCATTGTGGACGTGATGGTAGAGTGTTTTCTTCTCAACCATAAGGCCATGGACTCAAATTCTAGCATGGTCCTGTACATGGTATCACATGTTGAAAGATTAGGGCCTTGTCTTCCCTAGCTCGAAGACTTCTGAGGGTTGCTCGTAAGGGTGCATGTAGGAGGTTGAAGGAAAGAACAAATTTTGAACAAATGCATAACATGAATCAATGAAAAACAAATAGATATTTCTACTATTGAAATAAGAAACCAAAATAACAAATTCCATTTGTAATCCCTACTCATATTTTCACTTCAGGAAAATATTCAGAGGAAAAGTTGAGATTGCCAAAATAGGTGCGTTCAATTCTATATATTTATTGTTTTTTGCAACTTCCAATAAACTGTGAGAAAGGTTTGGCAACCATTCAAATCTCCATTATTTCAACCCCTATAATGATCCCTAGTTGGTATTCATAAAGTTCCCTCTACCAATTACTCTTACGTACCATTCCTACACATCTAGAAGTATGAGACTGGTAACAGTTATTAGGAATTAGGAAATTTACTGAAACATTCCTTGTAATAATAAATGAATAAACTGCACTTAGGTATTATTCATTTTAATATTGATTGGATTCATGTGATAAGTCATGCATTGAATTATTGATTATTTGCTACTGTAATAATTGTTTATTTCCAAGTTATCTTTTTTACTTATTAATTTTTTTATATACCCATTCTATACCTATTGTTTGGATAATTCTTATTTAGAAGTTTGAATTATTTAAAAGGTGTGCACCCGTTTACTAAATTAAACAAAAATACAGAAATGGAACAATTTATCGAGTTACTTCAAGACCCCAAAAATTTGGTTCAATGTTTTTTTTTTTAAATAGTGACGTTAGTAGACACAAAGTCGGTTGTTTGAAATTCGAAATTTCCGGCATTAACCTCTTAAAATAACACTCTATCCCTTTCTAAACGAGAATTTCCTTGTCTTCTCGACACATTCTAGGCTATCGCGTCAAATAACGACAATCGTCCGAAGCGAGTGTAGCTAAAGTCACAGAATATATTGGATATATTCTGTGCTAAAGTGCACACGGAATACCACTTTCTTCAACTGTAGCTATTAAAATAGAATTCTATTGTAATGGTGGATTTATGCAGCAATCATAAGTCATAAGAAAGAATAATCGTCAATGATTGGTTGGTCCGTATATTCCAACCAATCATTGACGAATATTCTTCCTTATGACTTATGATTGCTGCATAAATCCACCATTAAAGGGCCAAGATGGCGCTTCAAATGCTGTCAAATATCTATTTGTCGCCTGGAAACTGTCGCTAACTGTATACACGGAATACTTTTTACGTCAAAACGTAGTGATATGTAGAATTCTATTGGCTCACGTAATCCCACTGCTGCCCTCGACGTTTACGGAGTGGTCACGGTCAGGTAAAGTAGGAAGAAATGATAGATTCTCAGATTCGACTTCCGGCAGCGGTAGAGGTCGGATGGCGGCCTTGTGCTGGAAGTCAGGTTATAGAATTTTAATTTTAAATATTTTTTGAAAAGTAGTATGTGTTGTGATGTCTGCCGTCATTGAATCAGTACGTGCATTGAAAAAAGTTTATTAAATGTTTGTTAAGTTCGCCGTAATACCACATGTCGTGGTAACACGTGCATTGAAAAAATTATAAAAAACAGTAAAATTTTTTGTGGGTGAAGAAATTGCTTCGAGCAAGACCTTTTCCATCCTCCGGACGAAGCTCCCGGTAATTACGCCGGTAACCAGGCCGGGACGGATTCCCGTTTACCTATGGGAGGAGAGCTGGCCAATTACACCTCATTGGAAGTAATGGCCAATAAACGAAAGAGAGAGATAGATTCTCAAAATTATAACCTAAAAAAATTCGAATTATATTATGGCAGACGAGAATTAATAAAATTTCATCGTAATTATGAAATTGAAACGAAAGGTTTGTTAACAGTATGAACTGAAAGTAGGTAAGGTGGTAGGTATTCATTATCCATTAGAATCATTATCAATCAATCAATCAATTCTTTATTGGTGCTAATACACGAATGTTTACACAAGTCAGGTACATAGTAGTTGTAAAATGAAAGTAAAGACGAAAACATCAAAACAATAAAATTACATTGTAGAAAGTTAGTTAACATGTAGTGTGGAAGTCAAAGGTTAAAAATTCGACGAGTGAATAAAATGGATTTTGTATTAAAAAGCGTTTGACAAAGTTTTTAAACTGGTTGTTTTCTAGCTCTCTGATTTCTGCAGGAAGTACGTTGTAAAATGTTGGCGCAAAGTAGCTGAAGGCGTCACGTGTACGTGACAGCCTCAGATAGTTCGGTTGGAGATTCTGTCGATTTCTCGTAGGATAGTCATGAATTTGTGAATGACTTCTATATATGTGTTCATTTTCTTTGACGTTAATAAGACACCGAAAGATATATGCAAGGTAGGGTCATAATTTTGAGTTGCTTGAAAAAGTTTCTACAGTCATCCCTATGTCGCAAGCCTGATATAATACGTACGTAGATCAGTACAGTAACTTCAGCAGTCTAGAAATAACTTTTACTGGTTTCGCAGCTGGAACGATAATTATTAATAATCCCCTGTTTCTTGATTATTTCTGTCGAACTATTAAAATTACCAACTTCGTATAGAAAAGGTGTAAGTAGAACAGGAATATCGATTGTAACCCCTTCAATGTCTCAATAATAACAAGATCATCATCTTCGAGTGCATACATAATGGTATTTTTGTCATTAGATTGCCACCAAGATTAGGAACTGCCATTAGATAGGTAGGTACTCAAATCTCGAATAACTACAACTACATTGAGCAAACACTCCAATAATTGAAATAATATCAAAGCCTATAGGTACTAACGCTACACTCGAACGCGTATAGCACACATAACTCAAAGAGTTATGTGGTAACTGGTAATATCCTATAATCCTTTGAAAATAATTGAGTATTGTAATTATTACCCAGTGGACATAGTAAACATAACCCTTTTATAACTAATTTCAAACTGTTTCAAGGTCGTCAAGTCAACCAAATGACCGCGTTGGTCTAACCATATTGGTCAGACGAGTGACTTGACTCAGCCACATACTTTTTTAGGTATGTGGACTCAGCCTAAAAGGCATTCGTGTGCAAGAAAAACAAACAAAATGTTTCAGCAAATCGGTTGCCTTATTTGGATAGGAAAAATTTGCTCCACTTGTCTATCCACTAAAATGCACGAAATGCGTGCTCCGACCAATGCAGGGGGGGTTACCACGAGCAATTACACGACTTCCTTCTCCTTACATTTCGCCACTTCTTGCCAACGATGTCTTAGTCGAGAAGTGGTGAGACGAAAGGAGAAAGAAGTCGAGTCGATTGCTCGTGTGATTCCACTGCTGGAGTCATTAAATCGCTATCAATTGTGTATGGTTCCTCTGGCTATATAGGGTTCTGTGTCTCAACGATTACGCACTACAGGATGGCTCACTTCGGTGATTTTATCTACCTTCCCGGTGACGTCACCGGGCATGCACTAATGTTGACTCTTATGACCTGCAGGCCGGGTGACGTCAAATTTGTCCAATGTACACATATAGGAAATGAGCCATCCTTTGAAGTGCATAATCATTGGGTTGGTGGTTGGTCTGTTTTTTATGAGGTCTGTGGTCTATGCTCTTTGCTCTCTGGCCTTTGCCCCGTTGCCAGTGTTGCCGTTTCCACTTGCCAGAAGCCAAATAGGCAAAAGCAAAACAAAATCACAAACTACAAACAGAAACCCGACAGACATTAGATATTCTCAAAATAAGTTACATTTATATGGTGTTATTGGTGTTCTAACATAGATGATCGAGTTTTATCTTAATGTAGTCAAGCCGCTAATTAACGATTCCATTCGAAAGATAATGAGGCTTTGTTTCAAAGTGTGCTATTGTGTGTTCAGTATATCATGTTCTTGAAATTGTTTGTGGAGAAATGAGAAGTTGTTTTTTAATTTTGTTCACTGTTTACAGAAGTGTATTTATTCCTGAGATATCTTTGTGTCAATAAAAGCTCAAAATGATGGATATTAGTCAGCCAAGACAGTATGAAAATTTTCTTGAGTCTAGAAGACAAGAAACTAGTAATTTTTTATGGATATCTAGACGATGGAACCCAAAGATCGCGTTCAAACAAGGATCAAGGAGACCTACACCAGCTTCACACAAAGAAGCAGCGCTAAAAAGTCCTATAATACAAGAATTATTGGATGAAGTAAGTTAAGAGAATCAAATAAAAAAATACAGATACCATTATTGTCATACCTAAATGCATATCGAAAACAATTAACCCAGCTGTATACAGTGACGAGCAAATTTTTATGATTTTGTTCTCTGAGGAAGCTTTAACATATTTCCAAACTCAGAATGCAACACTCCTACTTGAATTATAACATATCTCTTTCTAAATGAAGAAGAGATTTTCAATTGAATTACAGTGTTTAATCTATCTGTAAAGACAATTTTTTATGGTCATTACAGTATGTATGGATACATTTGAGTGTTTTCCAGCTAACAAATAGATTGTTTTAGGTATTCTAAATTAGTGCTGACAGAACTTCATTTCCTGTTACTACATGAAAAGGCAGTTTGTTCATGGCAACAATATATTGAAAATTTAATTTTTTTAATTGGTTACCTCAAACTTATGATTGTGTTTTTCTTAAACTGCAGAGGTTATTTGTTGTGGTACTTTTTTTTTCACTGTGAAAGCAAGAAAAGGTTTGTCAACAACTCAACAGTAATTTTCATGAACAATGTTGTTGAGAAGTCAAATTTATTGACATTTTCATAAACCTCATGAGTTGACTTGGAATACTGCATATTTAATTCCTTCATATATCTATAAGTTTCTTTGGGTGTGATTTTTAAGTATTTTGAAAAATAATATTAGTAAACTTGACCTGCTGTCTTTCTCAATACTTTCAATGGGTACAAAAGAAAACATTCAAAGTGAGTCAGAAGTTTGGAAAGATAATGAGGCTTTCAAAAAGAAAAACATTGTTTAAAAATTTGTTCATTTCATCATTTGGCTGCACCCTTATGAGCAACTCCCAGAAGTCTTCATGAGACTTGTGCGAGCTAGGAATGACGAGGGCCTTACCTTCCAACGTGCGATCCCAAGCATAACCACTTGATCCACAGCCATGGGGAGTGGTTGTTTAGGTATATGATACCTACACACACTTTAGATGTGAAAACTAAAAAACTTATTTCTGGAATAGGTGGATATTAACTCCATGTTAATATCATCCCTTCTTTAAATTAATAATCTTTTCTCTCCATAACATTTTTGGATGTTATGAAAATATGGACTTTTCAATGTTCATATTTTTCTACATTTGGAGTTTGAAGAAATTCAGAGGTTTCTATCTGTCGGACACTGTGTATAAAACTTTTTTACTATTAATTTCACAAAATAAAAATGTTTGCTTATTTAACTCACAATGGGTGACAGAAAAGTAATGTTTAGTAAGTCTTTGGCTTGTTGACAAAATATTTTTTTCCAAAAGTCAGGAGCCCATTTTTCAAGATACAGAAAATCATTGGAACCAAAATATGCTTTATATTCGAAGAATAAATGAAATTATTGACAAAAATCTTTTTTTGAACCAGACAGAAAAGACATACGAACAAAGTAAGTTATAGCTAATAAAAAATTGTATTAACAGTCACAATCACGTTCAAGTCATATTCACAAAATATAAATTTGCAAATAAATATATTCACGTAAGTACCTATAAAATAAACAGTCAAACAAATGTAAAACATCAAAATTACAATGTGAGAAAGAGAGAGATAACACGTTATTGTTTCCTGAGATCACAAAGCATTACAAAGAAGTGGTCAAAAGTGTCAAAACACATTTCAAAATTGATAAACATGAAAGTCATAAATTTTAAATCAAATACAGATAGTTACTTAACTACACACATTTCTATGCATGACAATATCACTGAACCAGTGAATGAAAAACTCATTCAAACTATAAATAATAGGTTCTATCTATCAATAAATATTTCAAAGCTTTTCTGAATCTTCTTGAATTTTATATTATTGGGAAGATGGTTATAAATTTTACACCCAGTGTAAATGAACGAGTCTTTAATGAGACTAGAGGTGGACACTGGAATTTTTGAATTTTTATATCTTCGTTTTGCCGAGTATTGTGATGTGATGAGTAAGAGCCAAACTCATTCAGTTTAGTTTTTTTTTATTATTGATGCTGTTTCCAAAATCTTCAGGGCTTTACAAGAATCTCGATTTTTA